>CM030856.1:2429619-3029619 GCA_018105865.1 Metaphire vulgaris
TGTATTCTCGAAAGTCAGGAGGTGTCTTTTGCAAATTGCATTTCATAAGAAGCGCGAAAAATCGAGACAATTCAATTGACCAGAATCTTACTCTCTGTCGCGTGCTCAGAGTCAACGCTGCGTTTAATAAGAGAACACTTTGTCTCCAACTGGAGGAAGATTTGGTCATCTTCGGGTCCCCATCCCAAAGCCCCTCATCCACATCTCTATCCCATCCCGATATTAAGATTGCACCGTCTGTGGGCTCGCAGTCAAAAGAGCGTCTTTGCAAACATGAAACTTGGCGCCGACCAGAAAACAAAAACTAAGCGAAATGTTGCTTTGAATTCTTTGAAGACTGAGACGAGAAAGTTGCTCAGTCGATTTCCATCTTAGCTCTGATTTCCAACTCAGACGAAGACTCAATCTCATAAAAGCTACAAACTCTACAGAGCACAAGGACTTTGGAAGAAACGGATGGAGAATTTGTGTTTATAGTCGTCGTATATTAGTATTATATAAAGACTGTTTGCGTTGCGAAAGAGCGAAACGCTGTATCCGATGATTTACCAAGAAGCTCTCTTCGCTGCTGTAGATCAGCGGTTGAGTCAAATGCACGAAGAGAGGGTTTCTGGTCCAGGAATAAACAACCGGCCGCTGCAACTGGCCCCCCTCTGCCCCGCCAACGGAAGGCAAGTTATAATTACGCGTCTAGAGAGGCTCCGACAGACCCCCTCCCTCCCACTCTCCCCTCAGCTCCTTCCTGTATCCAACCGCACTCATTATGGCCGCATACCTGAGAGCAATGGAAGCCTGAGAACAACCGGAGTTGCGAGGAAGGTAAATTACTCGACCGACTTCGAGCGCCGCAAATCAAGGGACGAAGGGAAGAGAGAGGGAGAGAAGAAGGCAAAGTGCCGAGCACTGGAAACGCAGAGTGACGGCGTTTGAACTTCGGCTGTTCTATTCTGCTGATAAACCTGCAACATCACCAACCACTGGACCATCCAAGGAGAACGCCTTAGACACGGCGCCTACGTGACAAACGACACAGCCAGCAACGGATACAAGAGGCAAGAGCAGAGTCCCAAATGGTAGATGATTCAGGGAAAGAGCGAAGAAGGTGAAAAGAAAGATCAGATTAAACGATAAAGGAAGATGAAAGGGTGGAAATGCAGTTTAGCAAAAAACTTCTCTCTGTCCATCCGTCTGTCGGTCTGTCTCTTTCTCCGTCTCCGTCTTTCTCTGTCTCACTGTCTGTCTGTGTCTCTCTGTCTGTCTGTCTGTCTCTGTTTGTCTGTCTGTCTCTCTTTCTGTCTGTCTGTCTGTCTGTCTCTGTCTGTCTGTCTGTCTGTCTGTCTGTCTGTCTGTCTGTCTGTCTCTCTCTCTCTCTCTCTCTCTCTCTCTTTCTCTCAAATAGGACGCGTGCTTGAGTAAATGGTAGAAGAAGGGGAGGAGTGGGGTGATGCTATTTCTGTTGCTGCAGCAGAAGAGTGTCTTGTAAGACGATCCTTTGGCTAATAAAGATATGATGTTACCACAACAACGACACTCAACGGAAAAACAGCTTCCGACAAAGATCGGATTCAGCCTCGAATGGACGACAAGCCTCGAATGGACGACAAGACGGATGGATGGATAGATGGTACATGGATGCTTGGGATCCATGGATGGATGGGTGGATGGATGGATGAGTGGATGCCTACTTACGTTTTGCATGACAGCCGGATGTTATGGGTTTTGATGATGGACGGATGGTTAGGTTATGGGTTTTGGATGGATATCTTACTTATGCATTACAGTATAGATAGATGGATTGGATGGGATGGATGGATGAATGAATGAGCGAATGAATAATGAGTGAATGAAAAAGTCCTGAGGCACGGCACAATCTTCCATCTTGTCTTTTTCAACGGCGTCTGTAGTCATTAATTGAATTGATTCCGTATGGTGTATAGGTCATTAGTTCCTTAATCCAGTATGTTTCTCTAGTTAGGCGTTTCTGTTTGTTTTTGCGTTCATCGTTTTCGTTTTGTAATTGTTCAATTGGTGGATGGATGGATGGATGGAAGGGTGCATGGATATGTAATTCGTATTAACAGCGTTTAGTTTCTCGAAGGAGTTTGTCTATGAGAGACTGGATGTTGGTTTATCTTGCTGTTTGGAGCGCTCCCTTCAGAGACCATCCATCCATCAGACGCTCTGAAGATGAGAATCTCTAAGTCTGTGTAAAACGGCAATCCTATATAGCCTACAGTCCTAGTCCTCTCTCTCTCTGATCCACAGAACTGGAACAAATCCACAGAACTGCCCCATTCTGGATCAGTCATTTGGAGTCAGTCGAAAGAGAAGACAAGAGAGGCATCCGAAGCTGTCTTCCACTCGACTCGCATTCAGCGAAACAAGACAACGGAAGAGACTGAGCCAAGTGGAAATGCCATCAGCGCCCAACTCACTACTACTCTCCTGGACACACTGCATGTCTTAATAACAATAATTGGCGTAACCAAATCTCCAGAATGGGGAACACCAGGATAGATCCAGATCCGATGAGAGGATCATGGGGGAGCATCGCGAGGTCGCTCAAAGGAATTTAGCCACAGCCGAAAAATTAGAATTATGTTAGATTAAATCATGAGATTTAGAACATAGCTTCAGACTATATAGAGCAGCTTATAGGCAATCACCCTACCCTCCCCCACAACTAAAAAAATGTTCACATCAGTTTTCAACAATTCTAACGACCACTCAAGGTCGGAATGGAAGCCCGGCCCTCTGGACCCCTCGTGGCTAATCTGCTGCCTATTATGAGGTTTCAAGGTTATTGACAAGATCAATTGGCTACTAACACAGCAAAAACACGACTCGTTATAACAGAACAGGCTCATAAAAGAGATGAAAACTACAAAAAAGAACTCATTGATTGACTTTTCATTTGAAAAGTCATCGCATTCAATCAACGCGGAGTTTTCTTCAATGCTAGAATCTGATTTAAAATATGAAAACGTCTGAGGTTCTCAGCTTTTAGATTTTGACAGAATTCGATGGAATTTCAATAGAATTGATTCAAACACGGAATGAAAATAGCCTATGACGTCTTTTCTTCTGCATCGATGCAAGGAACACACTCTGTCTCTGTCTGTCTGTCTGTCTGTCTGTCTTGTCTGTCTGTCTGTCTGTCTGTCTGTCTGTCTGTCTCTCTGTCTGTCTGTCTCTCTATCCAGACTCGAATATTTCTTTACTAAACGAACACATGAAGCTAATGGAAGCCAAAGCAAAGGCCTCCGGGGTTATTCTAGGTTAAAAAGACTCCATGGCCAGATGAAACTGATTTAGCTCAACAATCAAAACAGTCAAAATAAACATTGTTCACGGAGGATTCTCTTGAAATCGATCAGTGAAGTGACTGACTGACCTTTCCTCTGCGCCTCATTCAGTTTCACTTCCGTCTAAAATCAGAAAATGACAAAATCTATCAGCGCTTCTAAAGAGAGAGCGTCGAGCAAACAGTTAACAGCCTTCGTATTAAACGGACGCGTTTGAAACTGCGCCAGTCAATGAATGCTCCAACCTCCCAAAGTCTCGTAACGAGGCCATTTGAAGGCCACGGAAGCGACCGGACGCAGGACAAAGCTAGACGCAGGACGAAGCCCATGTTAGGTGGTGTCACCAAAGGCGTAAACTTCAATTAGACCTCTAAGATTCGATGCTCTCCCCCACGTTTTGAAAGCTACCATATTCTTTGTAAGAGTTGGGGTCCCACTTTTCATCTAAGTTTACGCCAATGGTGGAGGTGATATTTTCTCGGAACGGAAACTTACACGAAATTGTTGACTTGTTTATTTTGCGCCATTTGCGCATTTATGCGTTGAAACCGGTGACAAGTAATCGAGTGTATTTTGACTTCATGAGATAGAGATCTGTTCACACTTAGATCAGCGGTTCTCAACCTTTGGGTCGCCACCCGAATGACTATTTGCCACGGGGTCGCCTCCTGAGACCATCGGAAATATAGGGTTGTTTCTTTTCTGGTACGCAAAACTTGTTATTGTACAACAGTGGCGTAGCCAATGGGAGTTGGGGTTAAACCCCCTTGGTTGCCGACGAATAAATTTTTTTATGTGTTTCCATACATTTTTCATTTTGGGCGCGGTTTGGGGTCCAACCCCCCTCTTGGGTTCCGATCCCAAATAATTTGGAAGCGCTACAGAATGTAAAGATGTAAGGTGACCTTTTTTGCTTGTCAGCACATTTGCAAAGGAAAAAACTACAATAAGAAAGATAAGTATGACCGTTTTTGCTTGTCAAGATTTTTCGAAGTTGGTTATGATCAAAACTAAACCCCCTTCTGGGAGTCCTGGCTACGCCACTGTTGTACAAAATTTTCTCATTGGTAGTTACTAGTTTTTTTACTCTAATTGTCGTTTGAGGATAGACATTGCAGACAATTGAATCAGAATTATTTCGAACAGTTTAATTGTCTTAGCATTATTATTTTTAACAGTTTACATTATGAACGGAAAATAATTTAACGGTTGGGAGTCGCCACATTACGGGGAATTGAATTAAAAGGATCGCGTAACTATAAAGGTTGAGAACCGTTGGTTTAGATGCTTTACATACGTCATCTGAAGTAATGTTAAGTAGACTAAGAACGGGAATGCGAACGAGCGCCGACTTTTGAAAGTTTCTGCTAAAGCATCAAAGCAGGGTCCTTTGGATGCAGCTGCCGGAGCAGATATAGATGTATCATTCAGTGGCGGAGTGGCGGCCCCAGGATTTGGAAAGTGGGGAGGGGGCCGTTGGGATGGCAACTTCTAATCATGGGGGCCAACCATTTGTTGTTAGGTATGTAGTATTAAGTATAGGGTCCCATCAGGGGGGCCACTGGAGGCCAGGCACTCAATAGGGGCACGGGCTCCTGTGGAGCCGCCACTGCAGTGGCGTAGCCAAGGGGGGTTTGGAGGTTAAAACCCCCATTGGGCGCCGACGGAAGAAATTTTTAATGTGTTTCCATGCATTTTTTATGTTCGTGCGCGGTTTTGAGGGTCAAATCCCCCTTGGGGCTGCTGACCAAAATTTTGTAACGCTCCACAGGCGTGACGACCTTTTTGCTTGTCAGCATTTGAAAGGAAAAATTTTAGAAGGAAAGACATAGGATAGATACATAGGATGACCTTTTTTGCTTGTCAGCACATTTGCAAAGGAAAAAACTACAAGAAAGATAAGTATGACCGTTTTTGCTTGTCAAGATTTTTCGAAGCTGGTTATGATCAAAACTAACCCCCCTTCTGGGAGTCCTGGCTACGCCACTGTTGTACAAAATTTTCTCATTGGTAGTTACTAGTTTTTTTACTCTAATTGTCGTTTGAGGATAGACATTGCAGACAATTGAATCAGAATGATTTCGAACAGTTTAATTGTCTTAGCATTATTATTTTTAACAGTTTACATTATGAACGGAAAATAATTTAACGGTTGGGAGTCGCCACATCATGGGGAATTGAATTAAAAGGATCGCGTAACTATAAAGGTTGAGAACCGTTGGTTTAGATGCTTTACATACGTCATCTGAAGTAATGTTAAGTAGACTAAGAACGGGAATGCGAACGAGCGCCGACTTTTGAAAGTTTCTGCTAAAGCATCAAAGCAGGGTCCTTTGGATGCAGTTGCCGGAGCAGATATAGATGTATCATTCAGTGGCGGAGTGGCGGCCCCAGGATTTGGAAAGTGGGGAAGGGGCCGTTGGGGTGGCAACTTCTAATCATGGGGGCCAACCATTTGTTGTTAGGTATGTAGTATTAAGTATAGGGTCCCATCAGGGGGGCCACTGGAGGCCAGGCACTCAATAGGGGGCACGGGCTCCCCTGTGGAGCCGCCACTGCAGTGGCGTAGCCAAGGGGGGTTTGGAGGTTAAAACCCCCATTGGGCGCCGACGGAAGAAATTTTTAATGTGTTTCCATGCATTTTTTATGTTCGTGCGCGGTTTTGAGGGTCAAATCCCCCTTGGGGCTGCTGACCAAAATTTTTTAACGCTCCACAGGCGTGACGACCTTTTTGCTTGTCAGCATTTGAAAGGAAAAATTTTAGAAGGAAAGACATAGGATAGATACATAGGATGACCTTTTTTGCTTGTCAAGAGTTTTCGAAAGTTGGTTATGGTCAAAAGCCAAAACCAAGCACAACAATAGCTGCTTATTCTTAGGCGCTCAGCCTCTCTTAAAATAGCCATTATTAGGAAAGGTATTTTATCAGCCAGGCAATAGTCATCATCCAAAGGGCAGTGAGGCTAGGTTGTTACAGCTATGGAAGAAATGATTTTAGAAAAAGAAGGATTTAAGCTTAGACCTGAAGACTTGAAGAGATAATGCGGGAATTATAGGAAATGAGGATTCAGATTTTATTGTTTGAAAGTGTCCAAGTCCAAGTCTGCGGAGGGAAGATGGGATCGAGTTCCAAAGTTCAGGTGAGGCGGCGTGAGAAGGCACGGTTGCAAATTTTCAGGGATGACTGATTGGGTGGGCGTGACAGAGTGAGGTAAGATGATGAACGTGTGGGTCGAGGAGGCTGAGGGGTTAATAGTGATCTAAGGTAGGCAGCTTTTGATGACTGAAGTGAGCTATATGTAAGTGTTATCTTATATTGGATACGTTCAGTTATTTTAAGCCAATGTAATGATTTTAGTATGGGTGAAATATGGGAGAATTTAGGTGACTTAGTAACAGCACGAGCAAGTGCATTTTGTATTGATTGCAATTTGTTGATTTAGGCTTTGGGAAGGTTATAGTAGAGGGAGTTACAATAATCTAATTTGGAGTGGACTATTGAGGTGGCAATTGTGGAGGCAGTTTTTATATCGATGGAAGGACGTAGGCGACGATGGTCACGAATATGAACATAAACAGGCTGTATACTATATGTGAAGAAAATAGCTGAAATGCAGATGCAATATTATTGTCGCATATTTGTGCAAAAATCGCATATGAGGAAAACAGGCTGAAAATGCGGCACATTAAAATTTTTTAAGTAAGCGATTACATATGCAATCGCACAATCGCATCAAACTGCAATCGCACAATTTGGCGCATCAAATGGGGGCAACCACTAACATAAGGTACCCGGTCCCAACTGGGGGCCACTGGCCCTCTCAATAGGGGGCATGGACGATAGAATGGACGATAGAATGCTATGAGGCCTACAATTTCAATCAAGGAATCTTTAATCTTTTCACTGTCAGCTGCAAAATGAAGTGGATCGTCTGAATTTGACTTTGCCACCCCCATTCAAGAAATCTGACGGTCCGCTACTGAAGGTAACGCTGACGACGACGACGACGACGACGACGACCACTTACCATGTCACTGGTTGGACGGAGAGTCTAAAGCTCTAAGAGATGAACGTCAGTTCAGAGAAGACGGTGATCGTTTGGCTGATACTGATCTTCTCCTCTCTCTCTGATTCCTCTTCCTCATTAACCGATGTGCAAGAGCAGGAAGAAGAAGAAGAAGAAGAAAAAGAAGACGAAGAGAAGGAAGGGGTCCCGGACGCGGGAAACGCTGGCCCAGGGCGGCAGCGAAGGCCCCGCCGGTCCCAGCCCCGGCCACAGGGCCACTGCCCAGGCCCACTGCCCAGGCCCAGGCCCAGGCCCGGCCCCACAACCACCGTTGTCCATCGACGCCGTCTAATCTGGCGCCGCGAATATAGGGCAATTTGCATTAGATGCAGAAATAGAGAGAGCGAAGCGTTGCGCTGTCTGCTTTAAGAGAATCGCTTCTCAGCTTCAATTGCAGGTGAATTACTATTCGTCTTCTTCTTCTTCTCAGTGGCATCTACGAGGACTCGGTGCGATAGTCCCTTTGCGCTCAGTTGATTCGCTGATCTGCGAAACTGGATTCTAGGCGCGAGATTCGGTAGAACACTATTTTAAGTAGCGCAGTTTACGGAGCAACGGAGAGGAGAGGAGGAAGAGGAGGAGGAGGAGGAGGAGGAGGAGGAGGAGGAGGAGGAGGGGAGGAGGGGGAATAGACACAGCGTCCCCGTGTGTTCACCGGCTGCTCTCTGTCTTTCTGCCTGTCTCTCTCCGCAGCTGTATCTGTCTTTGTCTCTGTAGCTGTCTCTGTCTGTCTCTGTCTCTCTCAGTCTCTGTCTCTCTCGCATCGTAAACTCATCGCAGATTCGCAGGGGATGAGAAGTAGAGCGGAGACCGATCTCCCATTTCCATCGCCATCGATCATTATGCAGGGATAGGAGGAGGTCAGTGACGCTTCGCAGGACTTTGATCGAAACATTCAAACCCAACAATATTTTCTGCAATAATAATATTATTCGCAAAATTTATCCTCAACTTTCGCCAGAAAGAAATAATATTGAATGAGAAAAAAAGCAAAGACAGAATTCCTTCGTTTTCTTTTGCGCTCTTTTCGTTGCTGTCAACCGACGAACTGGAAAGAAGAACCAATTGATGCGCAGTCGCCATTTTTTTATCACGAGGCGGACACTTCTGGTCAGTGCATGTACTTTGGTCGAAGGTCACGGAATGGGCCTGCAATATAGAATCCGACAGACATCTGAAGTTGTTCGGACCGATGACCAAACAGCAGCAGCTAAGCGCGCGCAGTTTTCGTCTCAGACAGCGCATGCGCAGTGCGCATGCGCTGTCTTCAGAGCGTTCACTTCTTCCGACCTTTCTGTCATCTTTCGAACTTTGGCAGGCCTAACCGCTCACGAACACTAAATTCCAAAGTGAATCATTAACATAAACACTGGCGTAGCCAGGGTTCCAGGATAGGCGCATCATCGTTTCTACAGGGGAACATGGCGAGTCCAATGAGCTTCCTCAGCGGGTTCCAAGGCGGACGGAGTCCATGCATCCGAAACAAAAATTATGCTAATATTAGGGCAGTCAAATCTTGAAATGTTGAGGATGTTTCGAGACTCTATGACTATTATTGCTGCAGGCAATTGCCAAAATTCTTTAAAATCTCATCGTTTTGTGTGGAAATTTCATGACTAGTCTAGGCGTAAATAGGGGGGGTCCGGCCCCTGTCTTCCCTCCCTCGTGGCTGCGCCACTGATCAAGGGTCATTTGTTTTCCAAGTGACGTCATCTGACAACTGAATTTTAAGTTCAATTCGAGATTTTCACAAAAGTAGAAAACGGTTTCGACAGAATTTGTGGTCTGCGGATATTTTTGCGAATGTGGCGAAGTAGTCTCCATCCCTCGCTGTGCCATCGAGTGCGAGAGAAATGGAAAGCAGCTGGGAGCGGTTGGTCTGTCGACCGGAGGAAGACTCCACCTGGCCAGGTGAGGCGAGAGCGAGAGAGATCTCCTTTGGTACCCACCCTCCACCCAGCGTGATTCTTCCAATTTAGACTCACCATTTCCCACATGTCTATATAGGCCTATTAACTGAAGCCACACGATCCCGCACTCTACGGGCTGAGGGCTGATGGTGAGGGCTGAGGGTGAGGGCTGAGGGTGAGGGCTGAGGGTGAGGGCTGAGGGTGAGGGCTGAGGGTGAGAGGGCTGAGGGCTGAGGCTTGAGTGCATCGATTTTGGCGATCGAAGAGAGAAAACGAGGCGCAGATTAACCGTTTGGGAAAAAGAAAGGCCAATTCCCAGGAAAACTTCGTCTGAAGGAAGATTTAGAAGAAATCCCTGTTAATACCAGAACTCTATTACTGTGTGAAATTACGCGTCAACACACGCACAGACACACACACACACAGACACCTGATAAAAAGAATTCTGTTTGGAAAGGCTTTCTTAATGCTAGAGACAGCGGCGGTTCCAAGAATTCTTGGCGGGAGATGCAAGGAATTATTAGGAAGTTGATGAGGGGGATGCAATTAAATTCCGAAAAAGATTGACGGGTTGACAAGCAGAAAAAGGTCATTAACAGTGTTTTCCCCGACAAATGTGCATAAATTTTCTGGAAAAGGCTGACAAGCGAAAAAAAGGTCATCTGATGACAAGCAAAAAAGCAATGTGTGGGGGGAGATGCATCCCTAGTCATCCCCAAAGTGGAACCGCCACTGGTTAGAGATAAAGAAAACAATCGAAACATTCATTCAAAAATCTACAAAAGCCAATCTTTTGTTCTAATTCCATTCCGAACTTTGAAGACATGGCAAATAAACTAGGCCACAATTCAGTGGCGTAGCCAGGATTTCCGGAAGGGGGTTTGGCTTTGACTTTTGACCGTAGCCAACTTTCTAAAAATCTTGACAAGCAAAAAAGTTCATCCTATCTATGTATCCTATGCTTTCCTATAAAATTTACCCTTTCAAATGCTGGCAGGCAAAAGCGGTCGTCACGCCTATGGCGCTTGAAAAATTTTGGTCAGCAGCCCCAATTGAGAGGGGGTTTGACTCTCAAAACCGAGTCCGAAAATTAAAAATGCATGAAAACACATTAAACAGCATTTTTCGTCGACGCCCGCCCAAGGGGGGATATAAGCCCCAAACCGCCCTGCGGCCCCTCTTTTATTTTTCTTCTTTCTTACTGATGAGCATCGTTTTCGTTTTCTTTGTATTTATTCGCATACCATACTCCTCTGACTTAGTCTATCCATTATTTTTTGTAAGTTTTTTCATTGTTAGCTACCATTGCCTGATCGTCAGCAAATCTCTGTGATGGTATTATTCTTCCTCCTACGCTCACCCCTTCTCTTGTCCCCTCCGTCGCCTCTCCGATTAACTCCTCTATGTATATATAGGGCCCTATTGAATAGTAGTGGCGACAGTGGACATCCCTGCCTCACTCCTCTTGACCTCTTCCAATTTTTCCTGGTTCAGTTACATCCCCTCTATTGTTATCCTTACATTTTGCCCCATATCCATATATAGATTTCCGATTAGTCTTCTTTCTTTCCATTCTATTCCAATTTTTCTCAGCGCTCTCATTAGTTTGACCCAGTCCACCCTGTCAAATGCTTTTTCAAAGCAACCTTAGTTGCGTTGCTGAAAATCCTGATCGAATATTTGAACAAAGACAATTGAGTCGTCCATTATTCAGACTAGATTGAACTACCTGTGAATGTAAGAATGCACTGGAATCTGTATGGTGAAGAAAATTGAGAATGCAGCATGAATAAAATATTCTTCCTGATAAAAATCTGTGCAATTGACAAAGATTTTACAGAGAACTGTGTAGGTGGCCTTGTTTCACTATTAGTTTGTTTTAATCGTCAAGATTTACTTTGATCTAGTTTGTGTTGATCAGAAAATATCATCACAGAAAACTTTTAATAGCAGAATGTATTTATTGGAACGAAATTGAAACAGAAAAACCATGAAGTAAATGAATCATGCAAAAACTTAATTCAGATGAATTGATACAGCCCTGCTTAACAGTTCATGCAACAAAGAATCAATGCGTGACTCTAAAGATTTCTGATGTTTGTGAGAAAGACATCGCTTAGCATCATTTGGTCGTTAAACAAAGCATTTCCGAGTGTTTCAAACACAAATCAATGGACAAGAACGGCAGTCAATAAAAGTTCCTTACAAAACACAAAACAATAAATTAATTTTTAAGCATAATCCTGACTCTGATATGACTTATGAAAAACTCAACATTAGAAAATTAAATAGAAAAATTCTAAACCTAATTCATAAATAATAAATTAATATTTGCAAGTTTATAAAAGAGCATAAAAATTAATAAAAGTCGAGTAAATAAGCAAAGCAACTAAATAGTCCAAAGATGTTGCATAATAAATCAACGAGAAAGCTTAATTCAAAATTTTCCATTGTCTTTCTTCTTATATACATTTCCTAGGTAACATTTCATAAAACAGAAAATCAACACAGCTGCTTAAATGTAATGCAGTTTTACACTTTCACTACTTATGATAGAGTTCACAAGTAAAATAGTGCAATAGTTTCAAGACTTGAGGACTGACTTCTGAATGGGTGAATTAGCAAACAATTTCATTTATAAGTAGGAAGCAATTTATAGCCAATACTCATCTTGACATTTTTTAGTTTGGATGATTGGACGAGGACGATAGTTTGGATGAGGACAATAAAGGATTGTCACAGAAAACAAAATAGAAATACTACATCGTTTGGCTTCAATTAGGAATTTTCTGCAATTTTTAATTTCTGCCAAAATCTTTAAATTTCTTAAATTCAAGGACAGTAACACAGGTTATATTTTAATTACTATACGAAAAAGTGTTAGCAGCAGAAAGTAGAGAATAAGTCTGAATGAGCAATGAGTTCCAGATACGTTCTGTAAAATGGAAAATGCCAATGATGACACATTCTGGTGGTCTGACAATTTCAAAACACTCAGAGAAAAGTTCCATCTTGTTTCATCGTGTTGTTACAGATTTTGCCAAATGTCGTGGCTTGTCGACCTACAAGCAGTTAACATAAACAATTAAACAGAGACAGTTCATCATGATCAGCTAAAGTAAGAGCTATGCCAGACGATTGTTTTCTGTATTTCGACTGGGAAAGAATTTGCAATTGAAATCAAAGCAAATGTTGGGTAACATTAAACTGATCCTTACAATTAGTGTTTTAAAGTAACTAATATTCAGTACAACTGGTACATTTTCTGCACTCAGAGAAGCATAATATGTATAACTAAGCATGAAAATAATAATGATATAATAATCTAATTCTGCAATAATATTATAATTATCAGGTCAGGTCAGGTCAGGTCTTCGTCCTCCAGCTGTGTCCAGCTATTGACTTCTCCATGACATCTCTCCAAAGTTCTCTGTCCTTTGCTATTTCTTCCAAAGTCATTCGATGTCTTCCATCAGTTTTTCCATTGAGGTTCATCCCTGCCATGTGCAGATCCTCTTCCAAACCTTCCACCCATCGTCTTTTAGGTCTTCCTTTTCTTCTCCTCTGGTTTGTAGTTGAAAATTCGTTTTGGGTTTCTTATTTCTTCCATTCTGAGTATGTGTCCAGTCCATTTCATTCTTCTTTTTCTGATAACTTCCACGATGCTCGGTTGCAGTGTTCTCTCTCTAACTTCTTCATTTGTTATATGTTCTTTGTAGATTCTAAAATTTTCTGTTGCTACTAGTTTTTTCTCAAATTCCTTTTTATGGTCCAAGATTCACATCCATAAATTAGTATTGGTATTAACACAAGTGTTGAGAATTCTTAATTTTGTTTTCATCCCAATGTCATGTCTTTTGAAAATATTGGTATGTAGCCTGTTGAAGGTTGATCCTGCCATTGCTATTCTTCGTTTAATCTCAAGTCCGAGCCTCCTTTTGCTTCCAATTCACTTCCCAAGTAAACAAAATTCTTCACTATTTCAATTTCTTTTCCGTTGTGTGATACTATTGGCCATTCCCCAACTGTTTTTGTAATTGGCATAATTTTTGTTTTATTAGTGTTTATTTTTAGTCCAAATTTTCCACTCTCCGTTATTAAGGCCAGTGTTAACTCTACAATCCTTGAGAGGCATTCTGCTATTAGACATGTATCATCAGCATATTCTGCATCATCTATGTTTCCTGGCTTTAGAGATGTTCCCAACCCATTTGTGTTTTCAATCCGTCTCATGATGTAATCTAATATAATGTTGAAGAGTATTGGTGATAGAATACATCCTTGTCTAAATCCTGTTTTAATTTTGAACCACTCAGTTTCTTCTCCATCAATTCTGATACATGCTAAAACTGTGCTATATAAATTTTCAATTAGCCTTATTATTTTGGCATGAATGCCATATTTCCCAAGAGTTTCCATGCCCCTTCTCTCCAGATTGAGTCATAAGCTTTAAAAATCAATGAAAACATAACCAAATCTTCATTAAATTCTAGTTTTTTCAATGAGTTGTCGAATGATGAAGATTTGGTCAGCGCATCATCCTCTTCCTTTCCTGAATCCACACTGGTTTTCCCTGAGAGTTTCATCCACTGTGTCATTTATTCTGTTTAACATGACTCTGGTGAAAACTTTCCATGGTACAGAAAGATTGAGAAAAGGAACTGGATATCAAAAGAAACAGAAGAACTACAGGCAGAAATAAGAAAATCTAAAGAAGCAGCCATGAATCCTGGTAAGGGTGGAACCGAAAAGACTACTGAATTAAATGAATTAAGAATACAGCTAAAGAAAAGATTAATCAGGGATAAGAATAAAATGTTGGAAGAAATGGCAAATGAGATGGAAGATGCTTACAAAAGAGGAGATAGCAAAAAACTCTTTGCAAATGTCAACAAACTAAGTGGAAGCACAATCACAAAGATAATAAGCATTGAACCAGTTAAGGATAGAAATGGAGAAATATTAACAGAGAAGGAAAGGATCATGGCCAGATGGAAACAACATTTTGATGAGATACTAAACCGCAAAGACCCTAACAACACAGAAGAAACATTTAATGAAATCGATCAATCAGAGGATAGATGTAAATTAGAGGATGAGTTAGAGGATGAAGACGATATCACAATGGAAGAGATAGAAAGGGCAGTGAAACAGATGAGAAAAAACAAAGCCCCAGGACTCTGCAATATCACAGCAGAAATGCTCCAAAACACTGGTGTATATACAATAATAATAATAATAATAATAATGTGATTTTAAGTGGTTTAGGAGGCTAAGTAAGCCTGTGTGAAAACCACTGATGTAACCATCTGCATTCAATAACCTAGTTTATCTAGATAGCAATCCGTTCAAACTGTCACTCCCACCTGTCCAAACTGTTCCATTTGTCCACAACCCTTGCACTAAAAAAAGTTTTCTTTCTTGGACCAACCCTCTGCTTAAACAATTTGCACTTGTGGCCTCTTGTGCTGCTATAGTGTGCCAATGTAAAGAATCGATCATATAGCACATCTACTTTCCCAGTCATTATTTTGTATGTTTCTAAAATCCCCTTAATGTTGTCAGTCCACAATATTGAAGTCTTTTTCGTAGCTTAAATTATGGCACCCATTGACCATCTTCGTTGCTCGTCTTTGCACTTTTTCTAAAAGTTCTATATCTTTTTCAAGAATGGATTCCAAGCCTGAACACAGTATTCCAGATGAGGCCTTACTAATGACTTATAAAGTTTAATGATTATCTCTTTGTCACGACTCACAATTGTCCTTTTCACCATTCCCAACATTTGGTTTCCCTTTTTGCTGCCTCCATGCATTGGTGAGATGGATTCATACTTCTATGGGTGATTATCCCCAAGTCTCTTTCTTTTTTTCTGTTGTGGTTAGAACCTTCCCCCTAAAGAATATTCATTACCATTATTAGACTTCCCAACATGCATTACAGAACATTTATCAATATTGAAAAGCATCTGCCAGTCCACAGACCACTGAAACAATTTCCTTAGATCTTCTTGTAAAATTTTTGCATCATCCTCCGAGTCTATATTTCTGCATAACTTTGTGTCATCAAACAAACTTTACATCGATATCATTTATATATATTAGAAAAAGTAATGGCTGAGCACTGAGCCCTGAGGCACTCCACTGATAACTCTTGCAGATGGCAATCAGATGGCTACATCGAAACCGAGAAAACACCATTAGACTGGAGAAAAGCAATTATAATACCAATACACAAGAAAGGAGACAGAAAGGAATGCAACAATGCCAGAGGAATCAGTCTTTTAAGTGTACCAGGGAAAGTTTTCACCAGAGTCATTATAATTATATCATATTATTATTACTATAATGTAATATAATTATACAATAATACTAATATAATTGCATAATAATAGAGAAATAAAAGCAGAGACACAAAAAGTATGAATATATTGACAATAAGAGCATTAAGTGTAAAATTATTGCAGTTCTATTTGCTTAAATAGTAAATACAAGAAATCAAAGTTCTGTGGATTCACAACTGAGTCCTCACTGTTGCTCAATGGAGGAAAGTCACACTGAGTAAATGTTATAATGTGCAAAAGTAAAAAAGGCTGAGGTTGCTACAAAGTCAGCGTAGCAATATCTACACTATAATATGTCTAAGTCATCAGATCAATGTCATCAATGACAGATCAAACCATGAACCTTAATAAGGGCAATTAAATTTACCCAATTTTAAAAATTAATTAAATTTTTTTAAAGTAAAAATATTGTCAATAGTATTGCTCTTTATAAACCTTTGTGAAGTATTTAAAAGCCCTGTTGATATCAAGCAACCAACCTAGGCAATGTATTTCTAAGAAAACAAAAATTAACTAAATTTTCTGAACTTACATCACAGTTTCGAAGCTTTGCGATGTGCACGGCTAGGAGCTGCATTGGAATGTTAGTAAGAAGTCCCTGCAAACAGTCGACCTGATGCGGGACCTCGATCGTCTTCAGTCCACTCTCCTTTATCTCCTCATCGCCTTTATTGCAAATGAGGATCGGCTTTCCCTAATTAAAATTAGAATTTCCTCACTGATAACTTCATTATTATTATTTATGAATTGATGGTGAAATCATAATTAATCAATGTATAAATAACAATTAATTAACACAAATCAGAAAAGACAAATATAAGTTCAGAATAATTACACTTAACCATCCATAGATTTATCCTATACATATAAATATATTTCAGTGGATGGAGCAGACCGTGCTGGTGCCCATGGGTTGGTTCTGCTTCTGGTCATACCAAACGAAGTCCAATCGCTCCTGTGAAAACTGTCGGTTGCAGTGGAGTATTGCATATAGTTTGGTCCTCAGGCCACTCATGCTGCTGAGGTCATATGACTTTTGTTGCCTAAGCCCCATTTAATTTTGAAGCACAAATAGATGGCTGTGATCTTTTAGATGTCCTCAAACTATTATTCTTGTAAGGAACTAAACCAGCCATGATTATATCAACGGTCACTTGAGTCCATGTTTTACATAAAGGCACCTGTAGTCCTACCCGCCTGTATTATCCTTTGCATAGCTCTGCAGAAACCCAACTGATGAGGCTTGGAACCGTGACTCAGAGCCCTTTCAAGAACCTACTTCCCATCCCTGTTGTCTGCATCTCCTTTCCTCACTTTCTCCACATCTGGCACAATCTCAGCATAATTCAAAGGTCTGAGTTGATCATCAATGAGCAGCCTCTCACTGTTTCCACCAGGCCACAACTGTCCAGTACATGCTTACATCTGCTCTAGGCCTCAATACGGACACTCACCTTTCTCCATTGAACTTGGCCTCACTTGGAAGACCCTGTGAAGTCCTCCATCCTCAGCCAAGTTCACGACAACACAGGCAAAGACTGTCTACAGTCACAGCGGCTAAACAAAGCGGATGGAATGTCGGGCTGTGTGAATGCACGGTTTGAGTCGTATCTGAAGGAAAGGTTTCAGTATGTTTGTTTGGCAGGACTTGTGTTTGGAACAGTTTATCTTGGGGAGGGATGTTGCATCATAGGACTGGATAAAGAATGTAAAGAAGAAACAGATGACTTGCCTCTTCAGTGGCATTGTAATAAATCTCAAATTTTGTGTAAATTTTTATTTCTCTGAAACTGGACACATAATGCGTGGTTCAAGCACAGAACAAGCAAAAGTCCTATTAGAGGGCAGATATGAGGGAAACAGGGCCAGAGGAAGACCTAGAAGAGACTGGCTGGACGACGTTAAGGAACACATACAGGAAAAGAACTACGGAAGACTAAAAAGAATTGCTGAAGACAGAACGAAGTGGAAACAACTCATGACCGTCAACCTTCAGATATGAAGATGAAGATGATGATGATGATGATGATGATGATGATGATGATGATGATGATGATGAAATAATAATCGAATGCAATTACCTCTCTTGACTTCACTTGTTCACAAGCGATTTTGCAGTTCTGAGATTCAAAATTAAAACAAGAAAATCATGAACAAAATAAGAAATGCTACAGCTTTGACTCTGCTAAATGTTATCACATCCTATAAGAAGACAAACCATAATGGCTAAGAAATCAGATTGCTACAAAACACTTTCAAATGGAACCTAAGATTTAGATATTCATTTCCTAAATATCAAGAATATAAATACAGACATAGTCTTTCACCAAGTAGCATTCAAGCTGGATCTTCAACTTGCTAAGTGTTTCTGCATAAACTGATATTGTCATAAGCCAGCATTACAATATTTATAAAAAGTTCATTATTACTCCTACACCAACCGTGGATAAGCCAAAGGAGTAAAGCTAATTACCGCAGTTAAGAATAGCACATATGCAGCGAATCATTTAGTTTTATGCCTAGAACCAATCCAGGATTAGGTGCTTATGCATTTTATATCTCTGTTCCAAGAATCTGGAAGAGTTTAAACATGCATCTGAATGCTGATACCACTGCACTTCAACAATGGTCATAGCTGGGGTCGCAGACATTCTCCCCAGACATTATTCCCCCGGCAAAGAAGTATTGAAAAATGTAAATAAATATCATAGATTTTAATTTTTAAAAGGTACTTATCGGTTATCTGATGCCATGGCTGCCGTCAGTAATTTTTAGGGTTAGTATTTCGTGTCTGGTTTATGGTGTGGGTAATGATTATAGTCAAAGCCAATAGAGTAAACAAAGGGGGATTATGTCCGGCAGTGTCATTTCAAAGGGTGTACAGGGGGGGAATAATGTCCGGGGGATTATGTCCAGGAGGACAATGTCCTACACCTATAGCTTTGATCTTCAAAGTTTCATACTTGATTTTGCCTGTAATGAACTCCTGATCTATTTGCAACTGGTGCATTTAAGAGACTAATAATAATAATAATAATAATAATAATAATAATAATAATAATAATAATAATAATAATAATAATAATAATAATAATAATAATAATAATTTGATACAAATTCAAATCTAAAGCTTTACAACTAAATTCAAGCTTTTTATGATACACAAATGAGCAGAAGCAATGCTGAATGGATGATCGTGGAAAAACAGTGGAGATGCTGAGGAGTCCAAAGTGCAACAGAAGGCATTTCTGAGTTGTCACCCAAATTCCACAGAAAGTTACAAATGAACAGACGATGTTCTATTATAAGAGAGACATTGACAGTTACATGCATCTGCCAGTGGCAATCTATGAAAAGGCAGTTTTAGATCAATACAGGTAACATGAATGATCAGATAGAAAATTACCTGATAAATGTCATCCTTAGTGACAATCATTATAATTGGGACTTCACAGTCAACGAGGGCGAGTGGACCGTGCTTTAGTTCTCCTGCCTGGATTCCCTCCGCATGAACGTAAGTCAGCTCTTTAATTTTCTGTAATCACAAAAGATTAAGAAATCAATAAAAGACAATAACTTTCAGACTGTCACAAATACCAAAGGACTTACAGCTTCAAATGGCTCAATGCTCTTACACATCCCAAGGACAAACGATTCCTGACGTCAAAATCAGTGACTAAAACAGTCCTATGTAACAAGATGAGTATGCTAAACGAATTTCTCCTGTCAAATTAACTTATTTTTGTGGCTTGGAAAAATATTTTACAGTTGTAATTAAAGTTCTCAGTGTCATAATTACATTACGCGCTTACATCAGGCAATCAATCAGTCACTCATCATCTTGATAAGATTAGCACTGAGACCCTGGTTGACATCTCTTAAGAGTGAGAACTGCAGTTAAGAATGTTGTCTGAAATGGTTTATAGCTGAATATCCAAAGGTCACTCCAAAGACAATTGGTTCTGGTTATGGACAGCAATAGTAGACAGAGGTCTCAAGCACTTTCTTCTTAACATGTACAATTGTACATAGCAAAGAAAATGGCAAACATCTAACTTTTAGACATCATTGCAGGTGAGTTTGAACAAAGGCGATGACCACAAAGTGCATAAAAGCATTATTAGTGAAACATGATCTCCTAAATGTGATAACCCTTTCTTGCCTATTTAGAAATCTTTTGAGAAACAAAACATGATCAATCAAAATATTCAGCATGAATTTACAGGAATTGAAAATGTGCAGTAACAAAATTTCTTCAAACTTTCCCTGGTCAATTTCATGACAATCAGGATAAAAGTTATCAATTCTCCCAAAAGTCAGAAGTGCAGAATTCAAAGTGAACCTAATTAGACAAACACTGATGCAGTAATGCACAGAGACTGTCAAATGGAAACTCCACAGGCAGCATCCTATCCAGAATGAAGACTGCTGCTGCCGCCATATTCTGCTTAACACAAAAAATGTTTCCTGCTAACCAAGTGTAAGTGGTTTTCATAGCTATACAAAGATCTGCTGATGAACATTAATAAATTAAAAAGATCACATTTTAAATTTAAATGTAAGTTTTGACCTACCAATGCTCCTTCGAGGCAAGTGGCAAAGTTAAAGCCACGACCCATTATCAGAATGCTTTTGCTCTTATACAGGCTCTCTGCAAGTTCTTTAATGTAGTTGCTCATAGCCAATACTTCCTTTATCTGATCTGTAAAGCAACAATCACTTACTCTGTCTATCAGAATGCCTAAGAAGTAATCAAATACAGTGTCAAGAACACATAATGGCAGTAATTAAACAAATTTCTCAAATGCAAACGTACACTTGTATATCATTAAACAATCAATAATATAATTGTTGATATTTTTCTTTATATATATATATATATATATATATATATATTCATAATAGGTATGTGGTCCTTCAAACTTTGTTCTAAACTCTTCTATTTTGGTCTTAATTCTGTATTATCTGTATCTAGGTCATCTTCAATATCAAGACAATTTCTAAGACTGTCATATCTATTTTTATTCATGCTTCTCTAACGGCTGACTTCTAAAACTTCCGATAGTTAATTCTGAGCAGCCATCAAACGATACAGAACTACAGGTATATAGCGACAAGAGAGGGGACAGGCCCGTTTCCAAGGTTCCCGGAACATTCGGTACCGGAGAATTCGGTACCAAAACTTTACTTGTGAAAGATTCGGTACCGGATAATTCGGTACCGGTTCGACATACACATAAGATGACGCCTCACCTGCTGCTGATATTTGTCTGCTTTAAGTGTCACGCGTCATTAGCGGACACCCAGCGTTCAGGCGCGCTTTTGCTCCTCCCAGCGACTTAATGGATGTAAACAGATTTTAAACTCGCAATACATGCAGGGAACTTGAGCTGTTTAATGCGACCTTCTAGAAAAGGTCCAAAATAGATAGATAGATATGCTACGGTTAGTACGTTTTACATGTAAAGCAAGGCAGGGTTTAAGCTAGGCTGTTTCCGGAGGGAAAATTTACCCGATTCAACGGCTCCCGGACTGCTCCCACCCGCCGTGCAATTACTATCGTAGCTCACCGTTATTTCCCTCCCCCGCGTTAGAACGGTCTTATCCGCCCACCCCACGAGGGGGGGGCAATAAGGTGGCATGAGCCCCAGCGGGCCCCGCCCACCCAACGGTACCGAATCTTCCGTGACCGGTACCGAATTTTCCGGTACCGAATCTTCCGTCCCGAATCTTCCGTCCCAAATCTTCCGGTACCGAATCTTCCGGTCACCGTTTCCAAAGAGGTATATTGAGTCGGGCAGTGGTGCGGAATCTTCTTGGGGTCTTGAGGTCGTGCGGGCTGAGATCGGGTCATCAGCTTGGGGCATCGGACGTTTTTCGGCTGCTGTTGCTGGGCTGGGATCACAGGGCCCGAGGGTCTTTAGGGCGGCCATTTGTCCAGCTTAGTTGAGGTTTGAATGCTGTATGTAAAGTTGACGTATAAGCGTATATTTTGTTATAATAATAAGTACTATCATCTACGCTTGTGTTTTTTCGGAGTGCGGCATCGACGCACTTCGATCAAAGTCTCCGACCAGACCGGCGGAGCCTTACCAACGAGGGCAATTTCGGATCCTGGGGGGACGCAAAAGACCCGTAAAGCATTTCACTAAAAGAAATTGTGGGGGTTCTGAAGAAGATGAAGCAAAACAAGTCAGCGGGCCCAGACAACATAGTAGCTAGCTGAGATGGTACTTACAGCCAAGGAGATAGGAACAAGGAATTTGACAGAAATGGCTAACATCATGTATGAAACAGGAAACAGGCTACTTGCCACTGGAAATTACTACTACTACTACTATTATTCTATTATTATGATTATGATTATGATTATGATTATTATTATTATTATTATTATTATTATTATTATTATTATTATTATTATTATTATTATTGTGACAACTTATATACACTGTAGCACCATATGCATGACAGACCAAAGTCAAGGGCACATGGACATGAATCACCCATAACAAAGATGGAACAGATGGGTCTTTAGGTTTTCAATGTGTCAATCAATATTCATTGCAATACCAAAAAAACCAGGAGCAACAGAGCGTGGAGATCACAGAACGATAAGTCTTATAAGTCATATAACAAAGATAGTTCTAAGAGTACTGCTTGAAAGAGCAAGGAGCAGGACTAGAAATGCAATAGCAGAAGAACAATATGGCTTCAAAAAAGACTGTAGATGCCAAAACGCAACTTTTGTACCGAGAATGCTTGGGGAACGATGCACTGAGATGCAAAAAGATTTGTATTTATGTTTTATTGATTATGAAAAAGCATTTGATAGTGTGGAGCATGAAACCCTATTCACAGTCTTGGAGAATTCAGGAATAGATGGGAAAGACTTCAGGACTTATATTGGAAACAGGAAGCTGAATGTAAGTTATGTTATGTATGCCTATGAGTTGTTTGGAATTAACTTTAATAGGATCCAATTAATATGCTCTAATTAATATGATCTACCAACACTAATTATAGTTATAGTGTTGGTAGATCCTATTAATTTCCACTTTATCAGTGGAAATGCCAGAGACACAAGATCCCAGAATTTTGGCTCAGAACTGAGCCAGGGACAGTACAGGCCAGCTCTGTGCTGAGCTGACACTGAATTCAGTTGAGCTATAATACATCCAAATGGTGAGCTAAGTTAGTCTACATTACATTACAATCTGTAATTCAGTCTGTAGAGCAGCGGTTCTCAACCTGTGGGTCGTGACCCCAACGGGGGTCGAATGACGATTTGACAGAGGTCACCTGAAACCTTCGGAAATATGGGGTTGTCTCTTTTTTGATGCACAAAACTTGCAATTGTACAAAATTTTCCCATTGGTAGTTACTAGGTTTTTAAAACTATAATTGCCATTCGAGGAAGGCATTGCAGACAACTGAATCAGAATGATTTCAAACATTTTAATTATTGTAGCATTATTATTTTAGCAGTTTACATTATGAACGAAAGTGATTTTATGGTTGGGGGTCGCCACATCATGGGGAATTGAATTGAAGAGGTCGCGGCACTGTAAAGGTTGAGAACTGCTGCTGTAGAGTAATTCAACAATTAAAGAAGAACATACCTGGTAACTTCTGCAGACCCTTAATAATCTGTCTGCGTCTTTCCTGCATGGAATTCCTATCGTCACACATCACCAAACCAAACATCACCAATGCCACGCACTGACTTGTGTACGCCTTTGCAAAAAACACACAGAAGTCAACTCAGTCACCGAAAGAACTTCAAGCAACAACAAAGCGCTCAGAGCAAGTCTCTTACGTTCGAAAATAGGGATTTTTTCTGGAGAAAAGTAGTCGTCCATATGCAATGGGCAGTCTCATTGCTCTGGTAACCACGAGCACATCTAAGCTTGAAGATATTATAAAGCACTTAATGAAATTGGAATTTAAGTTGTGCTTACTTTAGCCAAGTACCGAATAACAGTAGGCTCGGAGACAGACCTTTGTGCTGGCAACTCCAATTTCTGGTCCTGCGTTGATGTGGACGCCACAGTGTGACTCCCGACAGATGCTGCTGCCAACGGTGTTTGTGATTCCGATGATAAGAGCGCCTCTGGATTTGCAGTACCTCATAGAGATCAAGGTGTCGGCTGTTTCACCTGCGTCAATTACATCACTCAGGTGCAAACAGATGCACAAATATATAACCTAACTCTTTACCAACTTTAAAGAGTTATTATTTAATGTTACTTTTGAAAGTAATGGACAGTTTCTTTCCAAATGTTAGCATTCATATAAATAAATAAGTAAGAATGCCGCAAGTGAGCACGCCAACCTGACTGGCTGATGAAGAAGCAAACATCATCTCTGAAGATCGGAGTCTTTCTATCGAGGAAGTCGCTAGCAAGGTCAACCATGACGGGCAATTCAGTCAACTCCTCTAGCAGCTGTCTCGTCTAATGACACAGATCAATTGACCAAGCATTCATTAAATCCGATATGATACGTGTGCATAAATAATATCAATCCATTTTTAGAAGAACTGCTAGACAAGCAGCATTAAGATTAAACTCCAGCTCATGTTAATTATCAGAAACAATTTCACAGATACAACTCTGATGCATAAATAAATAAATAAATAAATAAATATATATATATATAAGTTTTAATATTCGCAGAGTTCTACTGTTTATTCCTACTTGTAATGAAAAGAAACGTTCTGGAAGCTTCTGGCTGATGTGTTGTAAATACTTTTCTTGGTTATTAGTTTTGAGATTGAAAGAAACTAAACGGCTCATATTGTCACAGTTGAAAAATGTGACAATTTAGAGCCATCCATTTTCTGAAACTGATTGAAATTCAGTATCAAAATCTCATTGCTCTAGATCACTTCTCAACAATCAAACATTCAGAATTTCAACAAGCACCAGGGTTTTTTTTCAGTGGGAACGCATGGGAACGATGTTCCCACACCTTTTTTGCCAGATTGTATATATAATTATGGACATGTAACAATGCATTTGGGAACGTACAGGTACTGCGTTCCCACACCTGTTTTTGTTGATGAGTAAAAAGGGATGAGTTCCCAAACCTTATTTCCTAGAAAAAAAGCACTGAGTCAAGCACAAAGCATGTGCCTAGGTGTCAAACTGTCGAGACCTTTGCCTAATGCAGTTTACCTGTTGACGCAGCAGACAGACAGAAATAATCTTGATTGCATCATTTGTTAACTAATAGATTAACTCTGAAGTATAACAAGTATTTGCTGCATTTGATTAATTCCTCTCTTGTGAAAGATATTCACAATATTAATGTGTTCATGTGCATTGAAGTACTAAACCCAGAAAGATCCTTAGATCCTTAAGAGTTGATGTTGACTCTCTTAAGATCCTTAGGAGATAAGAGTTGACAGCTTGCTATCAGCATGCAATCATCAACTGCTTTGTCTCAGCAATACCTGAAAGATTTTCTACAATCCAAAATTATGCACACTCATTGTATATGTTGTTATAGTATACATAGACATACATTAATCATAACTTACAGCAATTGCACTGTGGTAACTTGTCCCACACGCGATGAATATCAGCCTTCGACAGCGTCTTATCTCCGGCATGTGGTCCTTCAGTCCGCCAAGAGTGACCTTATTCGCCTCAAAGTTAACTCGTCCTCTCATCGTGTTGACAATGGACTCCGGCTGCTCAAATATCTCCTTTTCAGTGTATGTATCAAAGCTCCCTGACCAACAGCAATGGTAACATTTTCAAGTCAAATACTCCACCATTTAACAGCATTTATTAGCTACACATCAACTCTTAAATGCCATCTATTGGAGTTCCTAAAGCAGGGTCAAGTTGCATATTCTGCTAGACAGATTTTCACTGTCAAAGGGTTAAGCATATTATTCAATTGTTCTTGTTCAATAATTATAATGGTTCATTATGCTTAAATCCCAAAACATATGACTGACTTCTATTTGACAAAAATGTATGATTTTAAGAATGGATAATGATTCAGAAAGTTCCTAATGAGGATCCCACTTTAACTTAGACTCATTCATAAATTACTTGATTAGAGAAATTGAGCCATTTGCTAATCAAAAAAATCCAGTGAAGATATTTAGAAAATATTCTGCCTTGATGTCTTATGATGAATTTCAAAACCAAAACTAAGAAGATCACAAAATGCATTTTCACCTTTTCTGATCTGTTCAACTTCCATGTCAAGAGGAATAATTTCTCGTGTCGATGTAATGTTCTTAGGATCGGTTATTCTGCGGATCCGATGAATCGTAAGCTCTCCGGACGAACTGACGGCTGCCACGTCGTCATCTTCAAGGTATATGACCTGCTTTGTGTGTTCCACAATAGCACTAAACAAAGCACATCACATACAGTGGTTCTCACACAGGGCAGTCCCTACTGAACCACTTTAAACCTTGTTATATTGTTATATTGTTATATAAACATTTCCTGATGCATTTGTAGAAAAAATCCACAGAATATTAATAAAACATGGCAGGGCAAATGCTTGTTTTGCCATTTGAGAATCAACATCATCATCATCATCATCATCATCATCATCATCATCATCATCATCATCATCATCATCATCATCATCATCATCATCATCATCATCATCATCATCATCATCATCATCATCATCATCATCATCATCATCATGGTGTGCCATCTTTGATTCGAAGGTTGGCAGTCACGATTTGTCTCCATTTGTCTCGGTCTTCACAGTGCAGTGACTTCAGTGGAGGTGAAATATGGCAGAACTTTGGTGATTTAGTGACTGTTTGGGCTAGTGTGTTTTGAATTGATTGTAATTTGCTGATGGAGGCATTTGAAAGGTTACAGTAGAGGGAGTTGCAGTAATCTAGTTTGGAATGGACTATTGAAGTCACACACACACACACACACACACACACACACACACACACACACACACACACACACACACACACACACACACACACACACACACATAGTGACCCTTATTCAGTTATATAATGTTAATATGTGTGTGTATGTATAGAAGCATCCACAAAGATTTTAGACCTGCAAATGGTCCTACAAAAGTGAGAATGAGAGTGTTTCTGTGTGTATTTCTTTACCTTGCGTCAGAAGCAAAGAAGTATTCGACCTCTTTGTGAGGTCCAACTGGAGCCACTGTAGCCGTGTCACTGGTCTCATTGCCAAATGTCGCTGGCACTGCTGCATGGCTGAAGCGCCTTGGGACTGCAAATTACATCAGCAGTAATTGTTACCAAAGCTCAAAGATTTAGTCTTAGTTACTCCCTTCTAAAATCTACAAATGAATATATACTGTGAGGATTAACGTGCATCAATTATGCAAGTGATGTCCTACTAACTGAGGGATGTATGAGTGACAGTGGTTTTCAACACAGGAGAAATCTTATTAAACCACATACTGCAACAAGCTTTGTCATCTACCATTAAAAAACAGTGAAGAGCAGTGATCATAAGATACCAGGTTTAGATGAATTATAAATTATAAATTATAAATTTAATTTACCATTTTAACATTTTGCTGAAGGAAGATTTCAGTTTACCAAAATAAGAGTCAAGAAATTTAATATTTCACTCATTTCATAAAATCTGTCAAATCTGATAGCTACAACTGGTGACATAAAGATCAACATAGGACCATGCATAACATTTTGGACCAGAATTGCACGCACCAGCAGAGAAAAATTCTTATTCCAAAATATAATATACCGTTTAATCGTTTAATCGAACGCCAAATTGCCAGAATTCAAAATATGAGATTGCATACACCTCACAGAAGTCTGACTCTATGGCCCTGAAAGCAATAGGTGATCACAGATTACCATTTGTGAACATCAGATGGCAGGCTGTAATTAGGTCACATGCTGTTATTAAGTCACAGGGTTGAAGCCCCTATGTTGCCACCATTAAATATATTTGGTTTAACAGTTTTAGATTTTGAATGTTACAAACCTGATTCATTATCTGCAACTGGATCTGAAATTTAAAACTCAACAGATTACCACAAAGAAATCAATCGTTTCCTCATATCAAATGTCTACATCAAAACTGTATTTCAGCATTAAACTTATATCATTATGTATTTTTTATTGCTGATCTTGAAGTAATAAAATGTCAATGTCTAAAAACACACACACAAAATGGACTTAAGGTAACACAAAGAAATAATTGTTATATCAAGCAAAAATGCATACATCAGAAATTCAAGTATAGAATAACTACCTATGTTATAAATTTAGTCTTTGAATACACAGTTTTTGGAATATTGCAATTGGCAGCAAAACACCATTCTTTAATATCATAATCACTGACTGAGAGAGAGAGAGACAGAGAGAGAGAGACAGACAGAGAGAGACAGACAGACAGACAGAGAGAGACAGAGAGAGACAGACAGACAGACAGATCGAGGAAGCAAATGAAAAACACTAACAATTCTTTCTGGTAGCATTCAACTGATTCATTTGACAATACATTAAACTCAGTAATGAGTAAAAAATCTGTAACTGGCCGCTCGTTCAGCACCAGTAACTGGCCGACATAAGCGTCATCAGTGCATCTCTAGAAAATGAACTATAATGCAGCTCTAACACCTCAATATGGCTATGCTCAAATGAAGCTACGCAAAGAGCAAATAGAAGAAACAAGTTCTTGATGGGAGTGGCCAAACAACATAACTGCACTTTCACAGGCAATTGCAGCTGCTTCAGTCTGAGCAACTGCTAAACTTCTGGTCATCAGTTGACCATCAGATGGCCATCAGATGACCATCAGTTGACCTCTTCCTAACTGTAAGCATTGAGTCACAGCTGAATCAGGCGATGCATCATAGGATCTGTGTCAATATTATGACCACCAAGAGGTCTCTGAGTCTGATTTATTTCGTACTGAATGATTCAATGAAGAATCTCAGTTAGTCTACGAACAGAAACTGACCTTTGCTGTAGAGCACTGGAAGTCTGTCAGTGGCAAGTTTAGTGTCACTCTTCACTCCAATGACCAAAGGACTGCCACGTCTACAATTCACATCAACCCATTTGCACCACCAGCCCTCAAAACACAGCAAAATTAAATCTAAAAACAGGTTTCTTGAATTGTTCCAGGAATTTGCTACAACAGTAATGCTGCCTAGCTGCACTATTAGATTCCCAATTACACTTGAACTAGTCACTATTTCAAGATACCGATACCACAGACAGGCCTCAAGCATTTAACTGCTTAGACAAAATCTGTCAAATCACGTTTAACATTCAAATCTCATCTCAATTTTTAGTTAATGACATCATTTTATATCTGTTTTAACCCACTACACAATAATCACAATTATATAATGACGGGTTAACCCATTTACCAGGGATTAAATTTTTAGACGCCGTACTGGGAAATTATTTTTTGGAAAAATGTTCTTCAAAAATGAAAACTGCAATTTTTGAATTTGCTATATCTCAGGCTATATAAGAGCTAAGAAGATGAGGTATATGCCTTTGTTTAGCATATTTTATTCCTCTTTCTAACCGTCTGTGCCAAACAAAGAAATTTGGGAGTAGGGTCTACTCTACAACCTAAAATAGACCACCTCCCAAAAAATTTGTTTGAAGCTCCGTAGCAAAAATTTTTCAGCAGTAACCCCACTTTGATCAGCGTCAAAGTTGTTGGGGAATGTCAGTGGAACAAAATAAATCAAAAGTTTGAAAATCGGTTGACAATTGGTAAAGATGCATCAATTCTAACCCGAAAAAGTGTTTTATGGAAGTTATTAGTCTGACTCCTCGCTCCTAAGAATATGCATTCTCTCTTTCATAGAGCCGATATAGCTGAAAAATTTAATAGGTGCTATCTAGTGAATGGATGGATACTAAAGCGATTTGCAGCATAAAACGTCTCTAATACATCACATGCGTTTGACGAAACACTTCAAAACTTACATGACAAGCCTGGCTCGGGGAGCCCAAATAAGGAAAGATGACGTTGGACGAGCCAGGCTCGGGGATTCCGGTTAAGGGGTTAATGGCCTAACTCCTTGGGCCTTTGGTTTGCAATCAATAAGATGTTGAATATATAATTAATATGATATCTAAATCAGGGATGGCAAGTTTCAATCAAAAAATATTTGAAGTGAAGTTATAATGGGAGTAAACTGTTCTTTCATCACACCAACATATTTCTCTGCCTTGTGATGGTTTTCAGCAAAAATCCAACACTACCTTCAATGCAAATGCAAATCAAATGTCAATACTGATTCATCAAAGAAAGGTGATTACCTTGCAACGACAATTTCACCAGGATAGTAGGTACTCTTGAAAGCGAGAGCAAATGCTCCTTCCTTGAAAACAGACCAACAATTCATACAACTTCTTAATATTATACTGAATTGTCTCAAATATTATCCACTTAAAATGCCAAGTTTGCCATAAATCGTGCAAACTGAAGAATCAAGATGCATAACTACCTGGTAATCAGCAGCCAGGCATTGTCACAATCTTACCATTGATTATAATAAGCTTAGGATAAATTGGTACTAATGCATCCATTCAAAATCATATATATTTATTTACTTATGCCCTCGGTACTTAGGACTTATATATATATACATATATATATATATATACACCCAGTATATCTCTTCTTCTCTTCTTTCTTTCCTTCCGTCTTTCCCTATTGGGTTGGATATGGGTCTAAACGAGTTCCTTCCACTTCTGTCTGTCTACTGCTCTGGTCAATTGGATGATTCATTTGCATTTCTTCTGCATCCTCTTTTACCTATCCATGTTTTCTTGGTCTTCCTTTTCTCCTTTTCCCTTCAACATAGTTGTATAGTGCTTTCTTTGTATCTTTCTTCCTTCATTCTTTCAACATATAAACCATTTCAGTCTGTTTCTGTATTGATTCGATACTTTTGCTCTGTCTTTGATCGTTTCATTTCTTATTCTTTTCAAACAATTATTCCTTTGACCAGTCCATTTCTGAATCTTCTTTCGTCTTTTCTTCTTTAAACATTCTGATCCATATAATAGTAAAGTTTGATCAGTGTATTATATAAGTTTTGTTTTCAATGATATTTGTTTGTCTTTCCATATCTTCTGAAGCTTTCCAAATGCTGCACTTGTTAGTCCAATTCTCCTTATTCTTATTCGCTTAGTCCATCTTCTGTCAGTACTGAAATAGCTATAGCCAATTTGGTTTTGTTCTATTATTTCCTCCAAAGTTTTAGTGTTATCTTTCCCCTTCTTCAGGTTGTTGTTGCTATTGGGGAAATGACTTTTCTGTATAGGAAGGTTTTAAGTTTAGACTTCTCCGGGTTTGAGGAGACAGTGATTGAATTAAAGGAAATGAGGGTGATCTGTTTATTGTTTGACATCTATGTCATCTGCAAACCTTAGGGAGGCTGGAATTGAGTTTTACTCCAGCATCTTCTTCTTTTGTGTTTTGTATTGCTTTTGCATTACCACATCTAGATTATATACCCAGTATATATACCCAGTATATATACCCAGATTTACCCAGTATGATGACTGATTTAACGGGCGTGTAAGTGTGAGATGAGATGATGATCGTGTAGGTCGGGGGGCTGATACCCAGTATGTATATATAAGAGTTTATTTTACTAAACAATTATATTTGAATTGAAGTTTTCACTGTTCTAAGATCACATTCATATGTTACAAATACAGTAGCAATTGTCAACTATGCTGTTATAAATTTTCTATTCCAAGCAAATTTGTTAGCTATGCTGAACTTAACCAGAAAAGTTCACTACAAATTTTCCACACAAAAAAATTACAAATTCTGGCATCCATTGGCTAGGCCACTTCATCGCCTTAATCATTTAATGGAATTAATTTTGTTGCTTCTTACCTATTCTTATTTCTCAACACTTGTGTAATACCAATACTAATATATGGATGTGAATCTTGGACCATAAAAAAGAATAATAACAATAACAATAACAAAAATAATAATGTTATTATTATTATGCCTTTTATAGTGCCATTTATTTCTAGCACTCTAAAGTGCCAAATCTTTCCCTATTGAAGTTAATTGAATGGTTGGTCATCATCTGTGCTTCTAAACTAAAGATGTATTCACCAATTGATTGACAGTTCTTTCAACAACTTCTCTGAATGAGATTGGTTTTGATTCACTGTGCTTATCGAAGATGAACTTGGCAAATTTAACGATAACCTCCGTGTCAGTCTCAGATTCAAAACGAAAACCCTTTTTGAGCTGTTGGACAAAAATAAATACAAGACACAATTAACTAATTTAAAAAAAATTAGTCTGCATATTATTATACCAGTTTGTCAAAAAGCGGTAACACATAATCTGCTTAACTCTTCCAAAGAAGGGTTTAATTCTGAAAATAAAATGAGAGTCAACCTCAATGATAAATTAGACTAAACATCTTCAAATAAGTTACAGCAAAGGGCAGCATCAAAGTCATACCAGAAACGTCTGAATGTCTTTGTAGTTAGTAACAATTCCATTATGTATTACCACAAATTCTAAAACAATAAGCAACATATGTGTTCATATAAACCAACCACAAATGCTAAAGCAATAATTATGAGCCAGACACAAGTTGACTCATCAGCTGCAGCCACAAACTCCTCCTATGTCACAAATTACATCCACAATATTAGTATTAATAGAAGTAACTGTGTGATGTGAAACATTAACCAGTTTTTAGACCTATGACCATTTATTTACACTTATTTAATTCTAAATTATACAGCAATTATCAGTAAATAAGAAGTGAATCAAAGATAATTATTATAATATGAGTTTCAGCTAATATGTCTAATGGCTTACCATGTGCAGGGCTGGATCTCTGTGGATGAGTGTTAACCCAGTTGGGTTCCCCATGAGTTGCCCATCTTGTATGTGCAATGCCAACATGAGTAGTAAACATCAGAAGAAAGTCTAGAGTCTTTTCAAAGGCTAAAAATCAGAAATATAATTGCAAAATAGATAAACAAAATACATAACTCTTGTCAAAACTAGAGGTGCACTAAATATATATCGGCTGATACTGATTATCGATTGTCAAGTGATCGATATATAATTATTAATTGGTATCGGTCATTTAACAATCGGCATCTGCCAATAACTAGGTCATTTAATCCCAATATATAGTGCTCTGGCAATACATTTCATCTATCTATAACATCAAAATCTAATCAGACTTTGGAAAGAAATTAAAGGTTCTGATCCCAACATTCTGATTGGTAGTGCGTCTGGAATTGGAATACTATTTCATCTATAGCATTATATAAAAAAATACACTTTTACCTAATTAGACATTTGACCGACATACCTGCAACCTCTACCTCGAGTTCTGCCACCTTTCCTTTGCGCTTGCACAGCGCAATCTCTGATTTAGCACCATTATTGTTTATATCATTACCACCATCAACTGCAATACCTACAAGAAAATGCATTCAAAATAACCATTAACAAAATTCACAATTATGATAACCAGAACTATCTGAAGGTGATAACAATGGACAAGGTGCTTTATTTCAAAATGAACAGTCATAGATAAGTCAAAACCTTTAAAATGCCAGTCAACTTACCAAGGAGGTCAAATTTCTCTGATAACTTGAGAAAAGTTAAGAAGGTGAAGTTTTATTTTTATTTTCTTAAAATATGGCAAGTAGAGCCAAGCCATTGGCTCTAAATAATTTTCTTACCTTGATTTTAAGTTGTTTTATTGTTGGCATTGCTGAAAGGGGTTTCAATAGACTGCTTTAACTATCATTAGAATAACTTGAAGAGAGAAACTATCATTTGGTTAGACTGAGTGCAAAGCAGAATCATTCTGTTCAACAAGACATACTTGGCAACAGCTACATGTACATGTACCGTATTTTCGTGCATATAAGATGCACCCAGCTATAAGACGCACCCAATTATAAGATGCAGGTTTTGATGATGTGTTTAAAAAATTATAGATAAGATGCCCACATATAAGCCACATATATAAGATGCACCAACAGAGTAAAATACTGAGTTTCTATTCAGTAACCTGGTTAGTAACAACTCTATCTCACTGAATGTGGTTGCCTGTAGAGAGCAAGAGATAGGAGAGAGAGGAGGGAGAGAGGAGAGAGGGTGGGAGAGATTGCCTTGAATTGGAAGGGGTCCCATCAACTGTCAATGCTAAAATAGACCTACATCAATCATTTAGACATCTCCTGTAATACTAAATCTCTACTCTGCCTAATTACAACCCTCTTTCATCTATGTGTGGCTGCCGGCTGAGAGAGAGAGAGAGAGAGAGAGAGAGAGAGAGAGAGACAGAGAGAGACAGAGACAGAGACAGAGAGACAGAGAGACTTGAGTTGAATGTGGCTGCAGACAGAGACAAACAGAGAGGGAGGAGGATAGAGAGACAAAGACTGAGAGAGAGATTGTCTTGAATTGGAAGGGGTTCCATTGACAGTCATAATGCTAAAATATACCTGCATAAAAAATTTAAGCATCTAACACTTAATCTTTATTCAGTACCTGTAACCTGACCAATTGCAATCATCTTTCATTTCCATGTAGCTGCCAGCTGAGGAAAGAAAGGGTGGAAGAGAGAGGGAGGGAGGGAGGGAGGGAGAGAGCCTTGAGTTGAATGTGGCCGCCGACAGAGAGATAAACAGAGTGAGAGAGAGACGGGCAGAGAAATGGGGAGAGAGACACAGACAGAGAGACAGAGAGAGAGAGAGAGAGAAGGATTGCCTTGAATTTGAAGGGCTTCTCTCCGCTGTCGTCCGACCGTCATATTATGTCTACACATAAGTTGCTTAACCCCTCAATGGTTTACTTAAATTTTAAAAGTCGTCACCATTCGGTTTAATTAATTTTGGGAAAAAGCGTTCATATGAACTGTGAACATAAACGTTGTAAATTTAGTACATCTCAGGCTATATAGAAACTAAAGAAATGAGGTTTGCACCATTGTTTAGCATTTTTATTGGTCTTTTGAACCATCCATGCCAAAAAAATTTTGGGGGTAGGATCCACTCTACAGCCTAAAATCGGTCCCCTCCCCAACATTTTGTTCAAAGCTCAATAGCAAAACGTTTTCAGCGGTGACCAACCTTTTGTGAGCGGCAAAGTTATAGAGGGGTGTAATTGGAACAGAACAGTTCAAAAACTTTAAAGATCAGGCCCAAATTAGGGTAGTTATCACTTTTCGAACCCTAGAACTCATTGCTCGGAGAGAAAAAAATTTTTCTTGAATTTTGCAAGCTGAAAAAAAATTACATTTCAGTATATTTCAGGCTATATAGAAGTTTAAAAAATGAGGGTTGCACCATTGTTTAGCATTTTTTATTGTTCTTTCTAACCCTCCATGCCAAAAAATAAATTCTGGGGTAGGGTCAACTCTACAGCCTAAAATCGGACCCCTCCCAAAAGAAATTTCAAAGCTCAATAGCACAAAATTTTCAGCGGTGACCCCCCTTTATGTGAGCAGCAAATTTGTAGAGGGTGTAATTGGAACAGAATAGTTCAAAAATTTTGAAAATCGGACCACATTTAGGCATGGGCGTAAAACCTGGGGACGGCGGGGACGGTCCCCTGAAACAGAGTATCAATTATCCCCAATGTTTTGGGCTCTATGGTAAAAAAATTTATCCTACCCCCACGATGTTGATGCCAGAATTACGCCAAGTCCACATTCTCTCATTTCGTGACCTTTTTGCTTGTCAGGGTATTTGGAGAGGGAAAATATAAAAACATCAGAATAGTTTCATGGGCGATTTTAAGTCCCCAAAAATTTTTATATTTCTGAAAATTTTTAAAAATTATTCTATCCCCAATGTTGACCACATTTACGCCCCTGCATTTAGGGTAGTTAGGATTTTTCGATCCCTAGAAATGACACTTTTGCAAAGCCACAATCCGACCCTCTGCCGAATAAAACCTATTTTCCTAGCTTATACTGGTCACAATCGCTAAAAAAGAGCTACCATCTACCGAATGGATAACAACTATATCGAATTATTACATTAGAACGTTTATATACAGCGAACCCTGTTGCAGAACAGACACTGAAGTGGCGCGCGCCATTTATAAACGGTGCTGTCCTGGAAGAGGTTAACTATCTAATTACGGAATCTATTCAGAATCCTGATTATTCACAATCCTCATTCACTTAAATGTGACTGCCAGCAAAGAGAGTGAGAGAGACAGACGGAGAAAGACTGACAGACAGACAGATTGTCTTGAATTGTAAGAATTTCCCTCCGCCGTTTCTACTTGCATCTACTTACAGCAGTGTCAGACAGACACACTAGTGTGCCGCTGAGATTCCAGCTGTGCCGTGAAAAGAATTTCAGAATTTTACTATTATTTTAATTTTTTTGTTCCCTTCCTAAAAATTTTGCCGGATGAGCAAGTGTAAAAATGGCGTCATATAGAACCTCACACCAGCCTCTACAGCCTACAATACAATATATCGGACATCCATTTTTTTATATAACGTTGCGCCACGAACGATACAACTGCCAGAAATTAACGCTTTTCGTTGACGCCACCGTCCTTGCGACCTTTTACAATGTAAAAACAACAGCGCCTGAGCGCCGAAGGATTTACCGTTTTGAAATTATTACATTGCATGTGTTGAGATGTTGCAATAGTAGGGTAACTATAAGTATAGTAACAGTTGAATTTGATGCTTTTACCGAGATTTAGCCCTATGAAATTTGAAATGGATAAATTTTTGGCAAGATCTGAGAAAATGCAAGGTGAAAACGAAACGAAATCTACAGTCTATGAACGTTACTTTCGACATCTACATATCATTATATGTGACTGCAGACCCGGCAGTTCCTTAATAAAGAACACTCAATTTAATAAATTGTTGGTTGGTTTTGTAATTTTATGAAGAATGTGCCGTGAAAAAAATTTGTTCTGTTTAGTGTGCTTTTACTTATTACAGTCTTGGATTTATTTATTTACTGATGATGACATAGGGCCAGAGGCAACCAGAAGAAATGGCCAGAATCCAGCAAAATCAAATCACCCATAACAGATTCATAGTACAAATGTCTTTACTTATCTGCACAGATCAGTTCACTGATTTCATTATGGTGGTTTTCAACGCAGGATATATCCTACTAAATCACTTAAAATCTAGTTATTATCATCATCATCATCATCATCGTCATCATCACCACCAGTACTATCAGTATCATCATTATCATTATTTATTATTACTGATTCCTCTTGTCAGCAGTAGGCTTGATTATTGCAATTCCCTTTACAATAGTATGGCCAAATTTAATATACAAAAACTTCAAAGGATTCAGAATTCTGTGGCTCGGGCCATTACAAAAACTCGTAAACATGATCACATTAGACCTGTCCTTCAAAAGTTACACTGGCTGTCGGTAGAACAGAGAATTGTATTTAAGACTGGTGTCCTTGTTTTTAAAATACTGCAGTCTGGCTAATCTCAATATTTAAAATCTATGATAAACCATCCGAAATATTATCAATCAACAAGATTTGCTGATTCATTGTTACCGTATTTTTGCGTGTACTGCCCGCACCCCCCGGATAGTCTGCACCCGCGGATATCCCACAAAAAATATATATCCTGTAAAATTTGAATCAGAAAGCCCGCACCCCAGCATTGTCTGCACCCTCGCATTGCCCTCACCCTCGCATTGCCCTCACCCTTCCATTCACGGTGACGGGCGGGAATTGGAGACAAAAGTATTGGGGCGAGAAGGGGATTGGCCGTCACAGGGCAAAAAACTTCAAAGGATTCAGAGAGGGGAGGGGTTGACCAGGACAGGGTGGAGTAAAAGTCTTATCCACGTGCAGACCTCTCTACAACCAGTCATGGTAGCCTGAAGTGTACTGGCTACTTTATTTATTATTATTATTATTATTATTATTATTACAAGCTGATTTATCCAACGCTATAACATGACTTAGGCCATAGGCAAGAGCGATTTACATCAGTCGTCATAAGAAATGTGAAACAAGTGCATTTTTAGTTTAGAAGCAAACACTTCGATGGAAGTCACCTCTGCAATCTCATCTGGAAGGGCGTTCCACAGTAGCGGGCTGCCTCGGTCAATGATCTCTCGCCCAGCATGACCATTTTCTATGCCATAATGCCGTAAGAGTACTGTAGACAGGCGTCAGCTGCCCGGGCTTTGTAATCTGCCCGGGCTCCTTGTTAACTCTGCCCAGTAATTATGTCCCTACGTGACTATGGTGCTGGAGACATTACCCCATTATCAGTAGAGTCTAGACAGCCATGCCAGTGGTGTAGAAAGGGGTGGGGAGTCGGGCGTCTCGTCCCTAATGGCGGCATTTTTGAAGGAGTAGGGGAAAGGAAACGGGTGGGAAGAGAATGATGAGATGCAGTGGAAAGAGCTGTGGTCTGTTAACACAACTTCAGTAGAACTTTAATCAGATTGCCCACACCTCCGCACTGCCCGCATCTGGCATTTTTGTTTGTAAAAAATCGCATAGCCCACGCCCCGCGGGCAATACGCGCGAAAATACGGTAAATGTACCTAGAACAAACACTGAAATAGGTAAGAGAGCTTTTTCTATTTCTGGGCCAAAAATCTGGAACTCTCTCCCTCTGGTTGTCAGATCTTCCAATAAACTGAGCATTTTCAGATCTAGGCTTAAAACACATCTCTTCCAATTAGCATTTCCTCCATAGTCTGTCTTGCTGTTTCCCTCTGACTGATCTCTGGAATGACCTAGTCTTTTGCTGATGGATTTGAAGTACCATCGATTGATACTCCTGAGAATTAAAAATGGTGCTATAGAAATGCAATAATAATAATAATAATAATAATAATAATAATAATTATTATTATTATTATTATTATTATTATTATTATTATAACTACTACTACTACTACTATTGGGGCCACTTCTCAATGTCCAAGTGAAGCAGATGGGAAAATGGTGTAACCACATACTGTAGGTTACATCAAATACATATTTAATTGTTGACTGACTGACTGACTGTCTAGTCAAATCAATCACCTAATACCTAAAATATTACTAATGATCATTATATCTATGATCTTACTGATACTAGAATCCAAGTGAAGATTAAATCAAAAGATTTTGACTTGCTAAAGTAAGTTTTCTTGGAATGAATTTCAACAGTGTTTATCAGTGTCTGAGGTAAAACTGACTTGAACCTTTGTTCACAATTAATAAATGACAAATCAAGTTATAACTCAATCTTCTGCACATTCTCAAGAGAGTACACAAATATTAATATTTTAAATAGGCAATATTCAAGAATTCTTTTAATAAAAATGTTCTTTTGTGATTCAGCAAAAGCTTAATGACAATAGACATGAAGGCAATGCATTGCCAGATCACCTCAATGTTGTCACATCCAATTCCAATGCGTGTCTTTGCCTATCTCTCATTTATCACTTATTAACCCTTTACCCATTCATTTACTTGTAACATAATGTATAATGTAAAATGGATGAGTATTCTCTGGGAAAATGGGAAAAGAATTAAAACTGCTACATAAACTTCTAGATGTTTTACTGTTTTATTTTAAAATAATTACACAATCTAAACAAAATAGACACTAATAGACAGTGAATGAATATATATATATATTTATTTATTTATTTATTATATATATAATATATATATATAAGTTATAATATATATAAATATATATATGTATATATATACACATATATATATTATAACTGATGTATGTCAAAGTGCTTATATAGCTGCTTCTTGCAATTTGAAATGCTTCATGAATTCCTCTAATTCATTCATTAAGAGAAAAACATCTACAATGATTGATGAGCTAATGAGACAAAATCCAGTTGCAGCTGATTTTTCAACCAGAGAAAATTAAGAAATAATTCTTAAAAAGCTCTTAATGCTAAGCTATGAATTTTACCCGCAGAATCATATCCACGATACTCGAGTCGCTTCAATCCTTCAATCAAAATGTTTATTATCTCTTTTCGTGTTTTTGGTGTCAGGAAATTCAGATAAGCAAAAATACCTGCAGACAAAAGACAATTTCACGAGCATTAGAACCTTATTCATCACACCATAAGAAACTGTTTTAGGCCTAAAAACATTGATGACAGTGAGTTCTCTGCCCCAAGACAAGGCCATTTAAAAGCTCTGCATCAATGCACTGGGAATCATGGCAGACAACGTCCAACTGATGCACAGGGTATCAAATGCACAGAGAATGCATCATCATCATCATCAAAATGATGTTGCTTTAAGAGATTAAATCTTCAAAACTAAGAATAAATCTTATCTTATTACCCACCCAACTATGTAAAATATTATCTGATAAGGGACTAGAAAGAAAGGATCATTTTCTTTGACAATTTCTATTAAACTTTGATTCATCACACTGACGCATTTCAATGTATCACATCAGTGATGACTGAATGTAATGCAACAATTCATTGTACATTCACAGTGCAATGCAGTGCAATGAACACATACTGATGAACATTGCAGTGTGGTGCATTTGACATTCATAGTGCACTGCACTGAATACATGCAAAATTGTACATATACAATAATTGTTCCAGTTTTGCTTTAGTTTGGGATTGGTTTATTTTACCTAATGCTGAAATTCTAAATTTCACAGAAAAATCTAGAGACTACATTTCACACTTACAATCTCTGTTTTCATTCCGTTTCCATCAACCAAACTTACCAAAGGATATTCCATAAGCTAGTTTGTGCCGTCTTCAAACAAGAATTTGTAAAATGAACAGCAGGCATACCGGTAAGCTGCATTTTTACTCACCTGAAGGGCTTGGAATGTACAAGATAATAGAATAGAAGAATTATGCATAGTGTATATAGTGTCTCTTCTGAATAATCACTCAGAAGTGCTCCCACTGTAGTTACTGTATATTGACAAAGAGATAAGTTTAAGTCATTTCAGAAAGAGGGCCATAGAATTAGGAGTTGATAAGCCACGCATACTGGCGTCAAGAGCATTTCAAAGGATAGGGCCAACTGATTCAAAACCTCGCTTCAGGAACATGGAGGTTCGTGCTTGGGGCACACTGAGAAGACCATTGGTTGTGGACCGAAGACATGGCCGACCAGGGATAGAGCTAAGAGGACGGTTTAGCTCTGAAAGGTAAGATGGAGTGGCACCATAAAGAGAGAGTGCAACCGCTCTCAACGCACGAAACTCAACTCGAGCAGGATAAGGCAGCCAGTGTAGAACAGACATCATATAATCACTAATGTGATCACGTCTTGTGACACCAGCAATCACCCTGGCTGCCGAACGAAGAACCATCTGGAGTTTATCAAGTCACACCGATGGAAGACCAGCAAAAAGTGAACCACAGTAGTCAAGCCTTGAGCAAATAAAGGCATGAAGAGAAGTAGGACTGGATGGCATGCCTAATGTATCCAAATCACTCTGAGCTGGCGGAGATGATAGAAGCAACTGCAAAATGAGCTAATATGATCCATAAAGGTTAACTCAGAGTCCAGAATTATGTCAAGAACTCAAGATCATGAAGAGAAGAGACAGAGAGGTCAGAGAAGGCTGCCTGCAAAGATAGGTGATCAATTTTTGAGAGATGATCTCAAGTACCAAACCAGATGACCTGAGCTTTAACTGGTGGGGTGCAATCTATGCTGGAGCAGGAAGTCTGTAGCCCCAGACTTCAGCTTTGTCCCATTCCCCCCTAAGAGCATGACACTCCTTAAAACTGGTGATAGACTAAAGCATAGCCCCCAATGGCGGCTCCACATGCGGGGCCCAAGTGGAATGTCTGCCCCAGTGGTCCCTTGTTGGGACCCTATACTTACTACTACAAACCTATCAACAAATGGTTGGCCCCCTGGAGCCGCCAATGCCTCCCCTCATTTTATTTTCCTAGAACCGCCCCTGTTAGATGGATTAAGTAAAAGACTTGAATTGACATGTGGGATCCCATTTGACATTTAACATTTCATTAAGCACAGTCCAGTTCAACCAGAAATTGCTTTTAAGTTTACAACATTTGGGAGGAAGACTGGTCTGAAATTGAAAAATTCCAAGAGGTAAGCAATGCTTCATCACAGAAGTTGTATCCACATATTGGTTTTTTCTGTCCTCAGGGGCGGCGCTAGAGGGGGGTGCGCGGGTCCGGACCCATCAAGCCTCGGGCAGGGACACCCGAGCAAATCGTGCAAATCCGCAGAGAAATTTTGATTCGGGAGGGGGAGGGGTAGTCTGAACCGGGTCCTGGTTGTGTAGATTGCATTAGACCCACCCATCCAACAAAACCAGCGCCGTCCCTGTCTGTCCTGCAATTCTAATTAAGTCCTATTAGACCAAGCACCAGTTTAAAGATATTGCATGGTGGTCTTACAAAATTCACTGATGATAATGTCTCATCCAGTGAAGTGCTTGTACAAGGTGCTGGGTAAAGTCTCTTTTGACAGGGCATTCAGTTGAATCGTTGACGAATATACCAAAAATATTATATTTCTATTATTCCAACGCTCAGCTCTTTACTAAACACCTCATGCGTGACAGAGGTGTTTACTGATGTAGGCCCCTAGGTCCTATTGAACTTTATGCCAGCATCCCTTTGCACAGGACTCGGGGCGTTCTGAATAATGATAACACGGATTGGGCCTATATCAAGAATCAAATAATGTAGATATTTCCAAATGAACAGGGTTCTGAATTTCTCTTTAAACCAGTAAAAACGTCAAAGATCGAGTTTAAAATTAGGCTAACAGCTTCAACTCACCGCACATCTTGACCTTTTTAACTTCACAGAAGACGCAAAACAAAACGAACAAACCGAAAGTCCGAACAAAAGCAGAACACTTGAACAGCGGTCGACGGTCGTGTATCTGGCGAAGTGAGTCGCATTCGGGCGTTGGTCCGCTTTTATAGCGCAATCTCTTCACTCGGCCAATCGCTTCTCCCACGCTCAGTCCAACGGCTGTTCCAAACAAAATCTAACTCGTCAAATTCTCAGTCACTCTAATACAGATCCGCATCGTCTTTAGTCCCAAAGCGAAAGCCTTCTTCTGATGATAGACATTGGCGTAGCCAGGATGGGGTACGTGGGTCTGGTTCCATTTTCGGGCTAGAGCTAGTCGAGGAATTTGTGCAAAACCGACGGGAAGATTTTTGACTGGTATCGGTGATTGTTGACAGAATCGATGCACTTTGCTGTATTACCACTTTGGTCAGTCTATAGTAAAGCACAATTAAAGTCTTTACAGTATGCACCAGAGCTCGCATTTCACCTCCAGTTAGGGTTTGAGCTCGGAAATTTCCGGGAAAATAGCGGTACTTTTCTGGGAAAATTTCCGGAAATGTTTATTACTAGGCCTATTTATTATTTATTATTATTATTATTACTATTTATTACTATTAGGCCTAATATTATTAGGCTGCTATCTATTATTGTTATTATAATTTATTATTACTATTCATTTGTTAGGCATTTGTTAACAACAAAGCTAAAATTGTAGTCAGTATTGTCAGTAGCTGCAAAATAATGCTTTATTCATTTTTTGTCGTAATGTCACCTAATTTTACTGATATGAGCGCTAATTAACAGCATATATGAACTTACAGTATAGCAGCTAAAATAATTGCCACAGTAGCCTATGAAATTCATTAAATGTCATATCATTGTCAACTTATAAAACGTTAATATTTTATCAGGGATCGGCATAAATTAGTTGCTAAGACACCTTGGTAATAGATTTTGGCGGTTTATTTAATAATTGTGTTTTTAATTATATGTGCCAAAACATATAATAAAACTTCGTATTTTTAGCTGTGGTAATTAATTTCGTCCACTAATATGTATGTTTACCTCTAACAACATGTATGCTGGAAAGTTTGCTGAATTTTCCGGAAAAATTCCAGAATAACTCCGGAAACTTTCCCGCGCATTCTGGGGCTGTCCATTAATTATGTCAACAATTTTGGGGTAATTTTTGACCCCCTGGTCAACATCTGTCAACTTTCAGTGACCCCCTATAATTATGTCAAAAACTTTTGACCCCCAACTAAGATCAGTGACTGGTCTTCCTAAAAAGTTTAGAAGGTTAGGGCTGTCCATTAAATACGTCAACAAAATAGGGGAGGGGTTTGAAACAGTTTGACAGTTGTTGACAGAGGAGTGGTCAAGAGAAGTTGACAACAATTTCTTTTTTTACAAATGAAAAAAAATAGGACATTTCATGGAATGCTATTTATTACAATGGAAAAAGGCTGACAAGCAAAAAACAAGGTCATCATCGCCACATTATGACACTTGATGAACAAAAGGAAGGGGAAAATGGTCATCGCCGCAAAATAACAACCTTCTAAACTTTTTAGGGAGATCCGTCACTGATTTTAGTTCGGGGGTCAAACGTTTTTTGACATAATTATAGGGGTCACTGAAAGTTGACAGTTGTTGACAAGGGGGATGGGGTCAAAAATTGCCCAAAAATTGTTGACATAATTAATGGACAGTCCCTTATTATTATCTTAATAGCAACATCAGAAGAAGAATTATAACAACTGGTTGACAGAATAAGTTTGGAAAGCAAAAAATATGGCCTACACCTCAATGAAGCTAAAACAAAAGTAATGACAACAAATGGAAAGAAAATTAAGATCATTGTTAATGAAAAGAATCTTGAACAGATGGACAAATTCACATATCTAGGAGTAATAATCAGCAGTGATGGAAATCTTGAAGAAGAAATAAACTCACAATTAGGAAAAGGCAGAGAAGTAATGAGGAAATTAAAAACTGTCTGGAAAAGCAACAAAATCAGCATGAAAAACAAAGGAAGATTAATGGAATGTATGGCATGGAGTGTAGCAATTTATGGATGTGAAAGCTGGACCATCAAAAAGAAACTAAGACAAAGATTAGATGCCTTCGAAATGTTTTCTCTCAGAACAATGCAAAGAATATCATGGACAGAAAAACAAACAAACGAAGAAGTCATGAAAAAAGCAAATACCAAACGAAAGTTCTTTCGCATCTGCCAAAGACGCAAATTGTCTTATTTTGGTCACATACAAAGATACATCAAAGATTACCTACAACAAACAATTCAACAAGGTATCATGCCAGGAAAAAGAAAGAGTGGTCGGCCGAACAAAGATGGGTGGACGATATAGAAGAATGGACTGAAATGGCTATAACAACAACAGCAACAACAAAAGCATCAAAAGAAAGAACCACCTGGAAATGCCTGATTCATAACGTCACCTTATCTTCAACTACACCGAAGGAAAGAGGAAATGATGATGATGATGATGATGATGATGATGATGATGATGATGATGATGATGATGATGATGATGATGATGATGATGATGATGATGATGATATTGATGATGATGATGATGATGATGATGATGATGATGATGATGATGATGATGATGATGATGATGATGATGATGATGATGATGATGATGATGATGATGATGATGATGATGATAAAAATTAAATTGTTGACGTCAACCTCTCTTGACCCTCCCTCCCCCTGTCAACCACTGTCAAACTTTTTCAAACCCCTCCCTATTTTGTTGACGTAATTAATGGACAGCCCTCTAGTTTTTCGGAAAAGTTACAACCCTACCTCTAGTGTTACTCAAAAGTTTCTGCTTCTGGAGTTCCGTTAAAGATCCCGTTGGAGAGCTCACGCGAGTCACGGCTAGTCTGACTAAATGGTATGTGCTCCAGTTCTTTAACCTTGACAACACCAATGGCATTGACCTAGCCACGTGTGAGCACGTGGGGCTGCCCCTCCCAATCGGATACTGATTAGGCCTAGTTGCAAGAATCGTGCAAAAACGATGGGAAAATTTCTTGGCGATATAGTGATTACCAAGCTTTCATATGAACTGCGAAATTGAGCCAAAGTTCAAGATTTGGATCTAATATCGATCATATCACTAAATCTTGCGGTTGGTGCTCCGCCCCGTTCCTGCTAGGGAAAGCTCGCGACGCTCTCGCAAAACCCCTTTTGGGTTATCTGTTGCCATACTGGAGTCGTTTTAACCCCGCACTATATCCGAGTCATCCGAAATATCTATAACGAGTCATGACCCGTTTCTGTAATCATTTTCAACAAATCTAAAGTGTGGAGTGGATTGGTGGGATCCCTTTAGGCTTTACCTGACCGGACAGGCGACTGCTCAATCAACCTTCGTGTTAAAGAGATGGTGCGGCACATGAAGCGTCATAGGTCATTGGTATCATTATCTTCCCCGGCACGCTTCGTGACAGTTTCTTGTATCTTGACAGTATCTTGTATCTTGTTTCTTGACAGTTTCTTAGGCTAATATACAGCGGATTACAAACGCTTTGTCCTCTACAGTAGGTGCAGATGCATAGAGTTTCGTACTCTGACGTAGCCTACGTGATCCCTGGCGTTGATCCTGCAGTATATTTTGGAATCCTGGCTACGCCTCTACTAATATAAGTGACATTTAGTTCAGTTGCTGTACGGTTTATGACTGTTTCGTTGTCTGGAGTGGCCATCAGAGATTGCTTCAGCAATACATCTGGCCTCCGAGTACAAGTACTTTACTTCATTCCAAAACTCCGAGTAGTTTCAAGTACAAGTACCTGGCTAAAGCATAAGTACCTGGCCTCCGAGTACAAGTACAAGTACAAGTACCTGGCCTCCGAGTACAAGTACAAGTACAAGTACCTGGCCTCCAAGTACTAGTAAACGACATTTTTTCGCTGACATTTTGTCCCCATGACATTTTCTACATGACATTTTGCCCGTGACATTTTGTCCTCGGACAGTTTGTCCGGCCACGAATAAAATTTGCACTATATTAGCATCTAAATATCATCACAGTTGCACTTAAAAATAGAGATGATAGTCTTGCATCGGTCATATTAACCCACCTATGCGGTTTTTCGATCAAGCCAGCTTGGCTAAATACGTGTTTAATTGGTGCCAGGCACACTAAGGTCTCTAATTAATGGCTGCATTATACAGCCTGTTGAACTCCTTTCTATTAACTTCACTGTTCCAAAATACGATGGTAAGTGGCTTCATCATAAATTTCGTTGAGTTCCAGGTACTTGGCCATCTGTGAAGATGTGCTTGTCATTAGCCTAAAGGAACAGCATTACTGGTACCATTGAAGTACATGTAGCCAGAGATGTTGCTTCAAGTACAAGTACAAGTACAAGTACCTGGCCTCCGAGTACAAGTACAAGTACAAGGTTCCTAAAACCCCGAGTACAAGTTTCGTTGTCAAGTGGAGTACTAAAATTTGTACTCGAGTACAACTCATTGTATTGAAAACATCTCTGGTGGCCATTGTATTGAAAACTTGAAATGTACGTTCATCAGATTAGATATAGGTCTACAGTACTATTGACTATTAATTAAATCGCATCGCGTGTAATAATTATTTGGAATGCGTTGCATAAATCAGTCTGGGCTTCGGCGTCTAAATCAAGTGTCATTGTGCTGCGGCGGCGCATGTCTTACTTGCCGTGTGTGTGTGTGTGGGGGGGGGGGGGTCGGTGGTCCTCGTTAGACGGAAATGACGCCTAAGACGAAGTGCATAGTTCATCTCAGGACATGCATAATGCTTATGTCATCGACTCAAATCTACTGCACAGTCCAAATATGAATAGGTAGACCTTAATTATATACATATAATTATAGGCCCATGCATTTTTATATGTGTGCACATATGCATATAGAAATTTCGCTTTTACTGTACTTACTTACTAACTAATGTGCATGTATGTATTTAGGGGCCGTCCATTAATGACGTCACGCGATTTTGGCAGTTTTTACCCACTCACCCTCGTCGCAAGTCGTCACAAGATGTCAGGCCAATAAAAAATGATGTCACAACGCGTTAACCCCCCCTCTTTTAAATGTCAAAATTAATGTTTAACCCTAACCCTAATTATACTTATTTGGAAAGACTTGAATGTTAACAGACAAGTACCAAAAATGACGTGCAACGCGTTAACCCCGTTTTAAAATACTCAAAATTATAATTAATTTCTAGAATGAAGCGAAATTCATTCGAAAAATTTATAATTAATATAGTTAAAAATAAAAAAATAAATAAAAAAATAATTATAAGTGCAAAATACATTCAACTTTGCGGTAAAATAGCGAACCCGAAGCAGAATGAGAGACCGCGCGTTCAAAGTACTGGCCCCGTCCAACTGGAATAGCCTCCCATAGCCAGCACTAAGTACTGGCCCCGTCCAACTGGAATAGCCTCCCATAGCCAGCACTAAGTACTGGCCCCGTCCAACTGGAATAGCCTCCCATAGCCAGCACTACTGGCCCCGTCCAACTGGAATAGCCTCCCATGCCAGCACGATCGACTTTTCCCCGTCCAACTCAATAGCCTCCCATATCCAGCACTACGAGACGAAACTATGGTGTAAATCGACTTTTCTAAATTCGGTCAAAATCCTTTTATTTATCGGCTGATTCATATGGTCATTCATTCATTCAAATGGATTCATTCATTCATTAATTCATTCATCCATCCATTCATTCATTCATTCATTCATAGCACTGCTGTAATAAAATCAATATTTAGTATTGTGTGACGTCACATTTCTGGAAAGCCGTCTCCCCCGTCGTCACACAGCGTCACAAATGTTTGAATCGTGGCGTCATTTATGGACGGTCTCTTATGTACTATGTATTAAGTATTATGTATAAGTGCTGTATGTATGCATGTATGTATGTATGTATGTATGTATGTATGTATTATTAATTCGGTGATACGGGGAGATTCTACTGTTGTGTCTAGAAGTAGCCTATTTCTTCTCTCAATCTCGATTAATTTGATTCTTATATCTCTTTCGTCGGTCGCATAAATTCAGTCTGCAGAGTTTTTCATTATCATAATTATTCGAGACATTTATCACATCGGAAACCTCCTTATTTACACCTGCAGTCTAATTCCGCTTGGATTTGGTGCGCCATCCATCGGCTGACGGCCTACGCTTTACGATAGCGACACTATAGAAGTTGATTGATTCAATTTGATTGATTGATTGATTTCAGAATTTTTCATTTCGGATCAGTAATTAATTTCAGGCAGTTTGACAGTGCGTATCTTTCGATTAGATAATACAATTTATCGCGTGAACCCTGTACCCGTTAGGTCCTGATCGTCGCTAGTAAACCGATATTGTTTTGGCAATATTGATCGCTGTTTAGAGATCATACTTTATGCAGGCCTAAACAAATAGCCCAATTTAAAGAGAAATATTCAATCAATGTCAAACTTTACGACTATTCTTGAGCTCTGACGCAACATTCACGTTGAAACCCGACATCTGCAGCGTTGTTGAGACAAAACTTGCACGGCTCACTGTTCTTGTTGATCAGGATTCAGGCCTCATTGAAACAACGGTTGGTCAAACCGGACAAAACCACACTGTACAACGTCACGCCAGGCCGAATGATGAATAACAACAGTGTGTACTGCTTCACGGATGTCCAGTGATGGGCAACTAACTAAAAACATTAGTTTAACTGAAACTAAATTTAAACTAGAAGTAAGTAGTTAAACTATTAGTTGCAAACTGACTTTCTGAAATAGTTAACTAAACTAAAAAATATATAGTTAAACTTTTTGCAACTAATTTTACAACTAGGCCCCATTTCCCAGGTATCAGGTATGTGTTCATGAAATATAGACGATGCTTGCAGCATGATCATGTCAGTCAATGAACCATCGAATTCATTAATCGTTGTCTATTCAATATTTAAGTCTCAGTCTAGACTGCAGGAACATAAATTTGTCTAGTTTGTTTGAAAAAAAGACCCAAAAAGGAATAGATACTGTTATTGAGAATTCGGGACACCAACTACACAATTTTAGTTAAACTATTTAGTTATTAACTAAAATTTTGCAGTTAAACTAGCATTTTAACTAAATTATTTATATTTAATTAAACTATGAAGATAACTAAAAAATTAGTTGAACTTTAAGTTAGTAACTAATTAGTTAACTAGTTTCCCATCACTGTGGATGTCCATGGTTAAACGGTCTCCGTTCCATTGTCCACAGGCGATCAAATGCAGGCGATCAAATATGATCAGGTGCAGCGAATGAAAAGTGTGATTGCAGATTTTCTGCGGTGGATGATTTAACGTATTTTTAACAACGCTGAGAATTCGGGTGTCATCAGGCCTCACAGTGTTCATTCTAGCCACCTTGACATTGGGGGGATTTTGAAATGTTTGGGGGACAAGGTCGGAGTCTCCAAAAACCTTGACAGGCAAAAAGGTCATCCTTCCAACCTCCCTAATATTTTTTACCCTTCTCAAATGCCCCGGCAAGCAACAAAATTGTCATCCTTACATTTTCCCCTCTCCAAAAAAATAAAAGCCCCCCGTCGTCACACTTTTTGGGGGAAAATTTCCATCCCCCATGCAACATATAAAAATTTGGGGGAGATTTAAAACTTGGGGAGGGGAAATTCCCCCCAGAGAATGCCTAGAATAAACACTGCGTCAGGCCAAACAGTGTTCATTCAGAAGAGAGCCCAAGGGGATAGTAAAAGAGGCAGATAAGAGAGGTCCACGGACAGTCTTGAGGGACGCCACGGATAGATAAATGAGAGTGGCGAGTCTCATCTGCTATTACTCTGTCTTCACATTTCAAGTTTGAAAAGTAGGCTACTCTACTTTCTCGAGGCTCGAGCAGTCGTTACCAATTAATTTCCGGATGTCGTGACATGACTCGACCTGCAAAATGAAGTCATAGCTCAAATCTTTACTAATCTTGCTTATCATTAACTCCTGTTTCCAAAGTATCGAAATCTCTGCTTTTGTTTCTTCTTCAGGCGATAGCATATCTCAATTGTCAAAACGTGTCATGCCGGTATTCGCAATCGAAGCCACTTGCGACCACATCTGCGCACTGAAACTGCCTTTATCACGGCCACTCCAAATCGGACTACAGCCTATAAAACTCCTTGAGTCATTATAGATTCCTAAAGCATCAACGCATTGCAGACAATCTAGTGTCAAATGCACTATAACTCGTCTTGAACCGATGCTCAGACATTCCTATCATATTTCCGAAACACTAATATCGATTAGATCAGTGTCTGATTTTGGCTGAACGTACTCAGTACAAAGTAATATCACTGGCCTGCAATTAAGTTCATTCGTCGAAACCTGTCTATACATGCGAAAACTGATAACATCACAACCTCTTAGGATCATCCGCTCATTGATCCATCTCACTCTTTTACATCCGCTAAATCACCCACCGCAGAAAATCTGCAATCGCACTTTTTCATTTGCTGCATACCTCCTCTGTCCAAACCACAAGTTCTCAGTCGCAATTTCCTTCAATTCTTGCAACATCTCTTCAAGTCTTCAATTCTAAAAGCTTTCCTCCGTAAACGCAAACGTCCAACCAACCACCGCCCACAATTGAAATTCAAAAATTTTGCGGCCCACCTGTTAAATTAAGCAGCGAGAAAAAAGTGTGCATGCAAAAATGTCGCCAGGCAAGGAGCTCTTGTCGTTCACCACATCATACCTACCCTTTCCCCCGAACAATTTCTCAAAGGGCTTTGCGCAAGTCTCACGACTGATCCCAGAGAAAGGGGTCCCGGTCATCCTGTGGCTATGCCAACGAACTAAAGTTAATTAACTAAAAAATGTGTAAAAATTTTGATTATTTTTATTTCATAGATTAACTTCTTTTTTGTCTTTGAGACTCTAGCGTGGCCCACGAAGGTTTCCTCTCGCGGCCCACCTTTGGGCCGCGGTCCACGGGTTGAGAACCACTGGCCTCAGTGGCCTACAGCTATTCTGGATCACGCTAAGCACCTTCAAAATAGAGCTGCTACCATTGTGAATGATATTTGATGCTTAGAAAATTAACTGATGTATTCGACGAATCTGTCCTCCTGTTCGGTTATACTTGTAGGCCTTCTGCCTACTTGGTCCAAAAGCCAACAAAAGAACATTGTGGTCGAAAACGAGTGGACAGTTTCAAGCAACGACGACTCGTTTGTCCTTCCAAAAGCACTGACAAATATAATATAAATATAACAAGGTTTAAAGTGGTTCAGTAGGGACTGCCCTGTGTGAGAACCACTGTTGTTCCCGTCCAATCTAATATTCTAAACTACTGAGGTTTATTTTGAACTCGTTTACAGTTGTAGCCGTTACTATCCCCTCATCCAGTTCATTCCATCTGTCCACCACTCTTGCACTAAAAATGCTGTTTGTGTCTCCCAATCCGTTTCTTGAACAGTTTCATGCTGTGTCCTCTGGTTCGATCATACTGCTTCATTGTAAAAAAACTTTCTCTTGGCATTTCCACTTTGTTTGTTAGTATTTTGTATGTCTCAATCAAATCCCTTCTCTCTTTCTTCTTTTTTTCCATGGTTGTCAGTCCACAGTGTTTTAGCCTTTCCTCATAGGTTAGTTTGTGATATCCTTTGATCATCTTTGTTGCTCTGTGTTGTACTCTTTCAAAGGTCTCTACAGTATACAGTATGTCTTTCTTCAGGAATGGACACCATGCTTGAACACAATACTTTAAATGTGGACGTACCAATGTCTTGTAAAGTCTTATAATTATTACATCCTTCTCTCTGCTCACTATCGTTCTTTTGATCATACCTAGAAATGTATCCAGGGAGTTTCATTGCTCGTCCACTAGGCACTTGGATCATCGTGAAACGGCCGGGGCCGTTGTAGCATGAGTTAGCTTCTTATTTGATAGAGGAAGTATAGATTATTAAAGTGAGGGGATATATTGCATAACGTCAACTTTTACCCAATTGTTTAGCGTAAAGATCATCAAACTTTTGACGGCGGAGAGGGTAAATGAAAGCGAGCACGAGCCGCGTTGTTCAATATACTTGTAAAGCAAGAACGGAATATCTGGGAATAGGAAAAATAAGTTCAGCAATGCACGCTAGCAATGGGTTTGCGTGCACACACACACACACACACACACACACAACACACAACAGAGATAGCCAACATATTTATTTACCAAAAGGGCGACATATGCAAAAATAGTGTGACAAATTTAGGTGTGGGCCAAATAAACTGGCCTCGCGGGCCGGAAGTGGACCGCGCGCCGTAGCTTAGTGACCTTTGATTTGAAGAAAAGCTTAGTGACCTCGGTTGGGAGAAAAATCCTTGACCAAGACCCTCTGATCAAGCGATCGATCGCCAACTGTCAGCAACAAATCAAGGCTGCGCTCTTTTTCACAGTCAGCACTTGAAAAGCGGACTTCCTCACTAATTCGCTCTCAACTGTGACTTAAGGCCTGACTTCCAAGTACCCGGTGATTTAACGATAGACCGAAGACATTGCTTAGGCCTACTCCAGCATTACAACGGCCCAGCCTGTAAATATCATATTTCAGTTGAAGGGCTTTCATCCTGGTTCGAGTGCAATGTAGACTTACGTGGTCTTCTGAGACATCGTCACATTATTTAAAAAATCTAGGTAACGATTATTCTGTGTGTGTGTGTGTGTGCGCGCGCGTGTGTGTTAATCAGTGGCGGCTCTAGGATCATTTGACAAGGGGTCGTTGGGGTGGCAACTGCTAAGCATTGGTAATCAACTGTTTTTAATAGACGCTTGACTAGTCTGCCTACTGCTAGTTACTTAGAATGAGTGCACAAAGTAGTGGCGTAGGCAGGAGTCCGGATTACAGAATATGGTGACCCGCATCGACAATTTCAGGCAAAAAGTGTTGAGCAAAAAACGTCGTCCTGTAGAACGCTTTGAACTTTTGCGCGTTCTCATTGGGACCCACTGGGGGGGGGGCATGGACCCCTGTTGAGCCGCCACTGCATCTATTATAATTATCTGTATATTATTTAATATATTTGCATTTATTTCCACTTCCAGTAGGCCTATTATTGTCAAATCCATTCACGTTTAATTTTCCTAATAATTAATATTTTGAAATAATGTCACTTATGATAGTAAGCTTTTGGCATAATAGCTCACTGGGCATACTGTCCTCTCACACGTAGGCTCTGCGGGCCAGTGGGGGTTCCAGAATTTCTTGGTGGGGGGATGAATGAATTCATAGAAAGTTGGTGGGGTAGGAAAAATACAGTGGCGTAGCGTGACTTTTGGGGGCCCGGAGGGCATCTTTGCCACGGGGGCCCTAAAGTTCCAAAGTTTCGTGCTGACGAGCAAAAAAATAAATAAATAAATAAAAACGTCATCACCTCCTTTCCTTTTTTATCCTGACGAGCAAAAAAAAAAAAAAAAAAAAAAGGTCGTCAGCACGTTCCTTTCTAGGATTATTAGGGTTAACCCTAACCTAACCCTAGCTTAGACCCCTCTTTGGGGCCCTGCCAGGGGCCGGGGGCAGTCAACAAAGTGCCCCCCGCCCCCCGCCCCACGTTACGCCACTGGAAAAATAGAAGGACAGAATCAATAAACTTTACCGAAAAGGGCTGAAAAAGAGAATTTTTATCCCTGATTTTACTGCATTTTTACCGAAAAATAGGTTGACAAGCAAAAAAGTCATCCCCAGTTAGTTTTACTAGACTTTTACCCCAAAATAGGTTTCACAAGCCAAAAAAGTAACTCCGAAAGTCCGGTGGGGGGATGCATACCCACTCATACCCCACGTGGAACCGCCACTGCTGCGGGCGTTTTGTTTAAAGTGTTAAATATTCGACAGGACAATATACATTATACATACAATAGGCCTATGCCCCTACATATTGCTACATAGATGATTTATGAAACGCTATAGCATAGCTAAGGCTAAAGTCAAGAGCGTTTTGCTTCGCAGTTCATCAGTTCACAGAGAACGATGAACCTAGGTTTTTCCGGTAGTTCAGGAAAGGTAACTGATGTTCTCTTCCTGATCTCTCTGCCGTCTTTGATACTGTTGAATCTTCTTCGTCGTCTTGAGCCTTGATTTAGCACAGCGTTGTCCAACCGTCATGCTATTGCGGGCGGCACAAAAATGTTTAGACCCTTGGCGGGCCAAGCAAGTTGTAGCACTTAATATGGCATAATTATGGTATATGTATGGCATGCCATATAAAACTGTTATAAAATAAGACTATATACGACTAGTATAAGACTAAGTGTTAACCAATAAATAAAAAACAATTCGGTGGTAACTGCTGTAAACAGCTATATTGCTTTAATAGTATCCTTTTAACATAGTATTCCAGTTAAAATTAAGTAGTAAGTAAGTATTATTTTGACTTAATGTCTTAGTTAGATTTAGTAAGACTAGTGACAGTCATTCGATTGATTCTGCTCAATTTCAATCTAAGGATCCATTCTATTCTATTGAATGAAGACTTTCTAATCTAGTGTGAGCACTGCGGGAAAAGGGTTTTCTCTAGCAATACCAGCGATGTCAATATCAATGCTTGTGGTGCGAAGTCGGATACAAGAAATGTAAGTTAGTAATAAGTAGTGAATAAGTAAGTATAATAACCGCCGTCACTTGTGGAGTGTGTATAAGTAAGCAATTTGGTGACCTCCAAGTCCTAGTATAGTCATATAAAATAACGGTAATAATCGGTCCTATAGCCAAACTTGTTATTTTCTCAAACTCGGTGGCGGGCCGGATGAAACTGGCCTGCGGGCCGGATCCGGCCCGCGGGACGCCAGTTGGACAACCCTGGTTTAGCATCTCGGACACTGCTTTAAATTGGGTTTATCCGTATTTACATCCCCGTACAGTACTCAATCAGTGATCATAAATGATAGACTCTCCACTCCCGTTGATCTATCACGTGACGTCCTCTAGGGTTCGGAGCTTGGACTAGAGCTGGGTCGATTACGATTATTTTTTCCGATTACGATTACGATTATTTTGGATTATTTTTCACGATTATGATTTCGATTACGATTACGGTTTTTTAAATAATCGCGATTTCGATTTCGATTATTTCACAGTACCTTTAGAAAGAGTGGTAACAGCGTTGGACAATGGAGCAGAAGGTCGCGGGTTCAACTCCCGCGGGAGCCCTAAGGTCGACTCAGCCTTCTTTCGCCAGATGGCGATAGCAAATGAGTAGCGGATTAATCCGCGAAGTAAACAGGCGCGTTGCATGAGAACACTGGCCCCGTATCATGTAACCTTGCACCAGTCGCCTGGCTGAGGGCCTTGGTAACGGAGATCAGCGCCGCCCTATGAGCCTTGAGGTTAGCCTTAAGTGCTCGGGAAGGACTTTACTTTTTACCTTTAGAAACTGTCTTTCCCGCCATATTTTACAGTTTTCGGCAATCCCCTGTGTATCGATGTTCAGTTGGTCTTCAACAGGTATATTTCTACACCCCTAACACCCCCAACACCCAAATTTGAGGTCGACACCCCCTAAAATTTGGTAATGTGACAATGGTATGCATACAGAATGCATATTGATTAGCCCTGAGCACCCCCAAACAGGCCCATTCAGAGGGGGGCCAGGAGGGCCATTCGGCCCGGGCCTCGATCATTTGGGGGCCTCCCTTTGTTTCCTTGTCTAGAATTCTGGGAGAGAAAGAAAGCTAGATAGCTACTACTCGAAGGGGCCTCACAATTTGGTGATGACCTTTTTTGCTTGTTGACAATTTTGGGATTTTGGGAAAGCTAGGAAGGTATTCTGCGGTCCTCAAAATTGGTGATTACATTTTTTCGCTTGTCAAAATTTTAATTGTTGGGAAGGCTAGGAGAGGAGAGGCCTCGAAATTCCAACTGGCCTGGGCCTTTTTCAGCTTCTTAAGGGGCCTGCCCCCAAATGGAGAAATACACCCCACAACTTTTATCCTCGGATGACTTTTTTGCGTGTCAGACTTTGTGTGAGTCTCTATAACGTTTTTGCTTGTCAGCCTGTTTCGGTAGAGACCTCCAAATTTCGACACCCCCAGATTTTACCGACAGCCCCAAATTCACAATCCTACAATCCTAGAAATAAACACCCTCCAGATTTTCCCGACACTCCACCCCAATTCACAATCCTAGAAATAACCCTGGTCTTCAATCTCCTTAAAGGATCGAGCCTGGGTGGCAAGACCGATATCGTCAGCGTATCCAAACTTCCTACTGATGGTATCAGGTTAAGTCGTTTGTAGGCCTATAAGCCTACAAATTGAATAACATAGGTGCTAGAACTGAACACTGTGTTAGACCGTTTCGCTGACGTCTCCAGGAGCTGACATCTTTTCCCAAGAGAACTCAGAACCGTCTCTCAGAGATGAGTAATTCCACAAGTTGACAGAACCAGGGCAGTAGCGGCTCCACCGGGGGGCCCGTGCCCCCTATTGAGTGCCTGGCCCCCCAGTGCCCCCCCCAGTTGGGACCCTATACTTAATGCTACATACATTAAACAACAAATGGTTGGCCCCATGATTAGAAGTTGGCAATTAAGTTGCCACCCCAACGGCGCACGGCCCCCCACTTGCCAAATCCTAGAGCCGCCACTGAACCAGGGTGGCAAGTTGAGCGAGAGTTTGTACATTAAACCCATCTGACACACCGTATCGAAAGCTGCTGTCAAACCCAGAAAGATGGTACCTGTCTTTAGACGCTGTTGAATCCATTTTCAATGAAAATCTGATAATCAACGGTAAATTGATCTTTCTTTGAATCGGAAATATTGTATTAACATACGGAATAATCGAAAAATAATCGCGATTTCGATTATTTTTTCGACGATTATCGATTATTTCGATTTATTTGATAATCGCGTCGATTTCGATTTTTCCAAAAATCGCGATTACGATTTCGATTAATCGACCCACCTCTAGCTTGGACCACTGCATTTTACTCTACCTAGGTAACTAAGTTCACATCTTCTTGATGGACTGTCAGAACATCAAGAATTTTAGCACCATCAGCACAAAGATCTTTGTGCTGATGGTGCTTCTGACAGTCCATCATCTCTTTTTTGATCCAGGGACGTCATTTCACTGTTTTCCAGGGAGGGGCATTTGTAGGCTCATCTATTGTTATCCATTCTTTAACATGTCCAAACCAAGTTCATGCATCTCCTTTTGAGTACTTATCTAAGTTATCTGTTAGTTTCTGTGGCTACTGTCTTCATTCCTCAATTTTTGATACTGTAGTTTTTCTTGGACAACTCATCTCTGCAACCAATAGTCCAATAAACCATCTGTTTTTAGCACCCAGGTTTCGGATCCATACAAAATTTGAGACACTACTAAATTTCTAATGTAGGCCCATTATACGATTTCATATTTGTATTCATGGTTAAGTTTTAGTTCCTCTCAGTGGCGGTTCCGGGATTTCTTGGCGGGGGATGAAATGAGTTCATAGAAAGTTGGTGGGTGAATGAAAAGAGAAGGGAAATAATTAATAAACTGCCCAACAGGCTGGCAAAAGAAAATTGTCCCCTAATTTTACTACACTTTTTCGGTTTTTACCGAAAAATAGGTTGACAAGCAAAAAAGGTCACCTGCACTTTTTGCTGTAGTTTAACTACACTTTTACCCAAAAATAGTTTAACAAACAAAAAAGCCAGGAAGTCCAATGGGGGTATGCATCCCCACATGGAACCTCCACTGGTTCCTCTATAATGCTCTCATTCTTCCCATTGTCTGTAAACCTCTACATGTATTTATTTTCATGTCCTGTTTTTCATCACTCTCGAGTATTCCTAAAACACATACTGTACTTCTCAAAAAGCAACGTCACTATGAACGTTTGGCTGCCACAAGCCAGTTATCCCTGTGGTAACCATTTTGTTTTTCATTGCTCTTGAAAATTCCTAAAACACATACAGTACACTGTACTTGAATGTTTCAACTTTTTCCAATATAAAGTCCAGTGGCACACAGAGGGGTATGGGGCCAGTATCCACCAGATCGGAATATCGAAATGGAGGTGTGGTCATAAAAATTTAGTTGGCGGATGACATTTTTGGATTTTCAAAAAATACCAGGACCAGGCGTAATATATTACTAATATATCGGTGATGACCTTTTTGCTGGTCTGACTTTACAACACGTAAAATGCATATGCACGTCGGGCACATTTTGGATGCACTGAGAAGATATCTTAAAGTTTAAATAAATTAATATAATATAACAAGGTTTAAAGTGGTTCAGTAGAGACTGCCCTGTGTGAGAACCACTGTTGTTAAATCTGTGTTTTATCCAAGCCTGTCTGGGGGAGACCCCTCAGTGGCGGCTCCACCGGGGGGGCCTGTGCCCCCTACTGAGTGCCTGGCCCCCCCAGTTGGGACCCTATACTTAATGCTACATACATTAAACAACAAATGGTTGGCTCCCCATGATTAGAAGTTGCCACCCCAACGGCCCCCCCACTTGCCAAATCCTAGAGCCGCCACTGAGACCCCTCAAACAATTCAGCACTGACACAAATTTCAGTATTGAACTATGTCTCTTCCCCTCCAGCCAAGTAAATTCCCCCTGAAGTCTGGATAAAACACTGAATGAAATAATTTAAGACAATAAATTTATTTAGGATGCTACAGCTATAGCATCTCTTTGGCATTTTCAGTTTTTTGGATGCCACCCCTCCAAACTATTTCATGGGACAACATCCCCCTCCACCACACCCCTGCATCCAAACAAGAGGTGAAGTAAGGGTTGGTGCCGTATAAATTTATTAATTCTTAGAAAATTGAGGCCTGGCAAAGAATCCAAAATAGGTTTTAAACCAGTCGGAAATTAATGCCAAATGACACGAGGATGATTTTTTGCTCAAGACTTTGGACACTTGGCCCCAAGCACCAACCATCCTCTGAACTCCACTGATAAAGACATGTAGGGTATTTGTGTCATTAGAGCAAACTGTCTTTTGAATCTGTTGACCCATTTGAGAGGTTTGCAGCATAACAACTGCAATTGGCTTAAAAGACAACAAATTCCAATATTTATTTTCTGATGGTTTAAAGAACTTCAATTTGAACAGAAGTGTCATTGTCTTTAGGCTTAGAATCGCAATTTCTGGAAAAACCAGCGATTCTTCCCAGACTTATACCTGAAATTCAAAACCATCAAACAACAATAATTAAAATTAGTGAGCACCAAACAAATAAAATAGATTTCTGCTGTCAAAACTATAATACACAATCATTGTTTTAGCCATCAACTGAAGAATGAACCTCACATTAGACCAATTACATGTTTATTATATCTTGAAATTATTGAATAATGGCACCCACATTAAAACAACATAGTTTCCTCTCAGTCTAGATTAGTTAATAACTGAATATTGTAAATTGGATGTTCACAGTAAGCATTCTTATAAATTACATATAATGGGTGCTGGCTAAAATATAAGTTCCAGAATTGACATTGCACAGGGTACTCTGATTCCACAGCGGGCTGATTTTTTCCATCTCTATTTTACACAAAGCAATGTCCATCACTGCACATACAGTCTTACTGCGTTATGTCGCCCAAATCGGTACGGGGTGGCAATTAACTAGGGCAAGCCAATTGAGTAATCTCTTTATCTCTTTCTTCCCTCCTCCTCTGCCCGTTCTCTCTTATATGTGCACCCATTAGAGCCGATGGCCATTAAGCAATTGCACAGATTGTACCTCTTTCTCTCCCTTCTGTCTCTGTCTCTCTTTATCTCCTACCCTCCTGTCTCTTACCCTCTCACCTATTAGAGCCGACCGCTAATCAATTTCACAGATGGGACCAGACACGTCAGAACGAATTTTTAGCAGTGGGGTGCAGATTTTCAGGGGCATTTACCATAGAAACCAAACCTGACACAACTTTATCGATAATCTCTTAACTCCTGACAAGCAATAAAGGGCATCACCCTCATCTTCCAGAGGGTGCAGTGCACCCCCTAATTTTTTCCAGGGGTGCAGCCGCACCCCCACACCCCCTGCACCCACACTTCCTACGGAGCTCTCTTTCATCTCTGTCTCTCTATTGTGTCTTGTCCGTTCCCTCTTATGTGAACCCCATTAGTTATGGGCAACCGACTTTCTGCAGAACTCCATACACTCAATAATACCGGCATAAGGCGATGGTATGGACAAATTTCTTCCTTTCATTCGTACAGATTGGCGAACAAGCGGGGGAAAATTGCATGGGTGGAAACAATTTCTTGTCCGCCATATTAATACATCTGTCTCATTTCGAGAATGGAGAAGACGACAAAAGGGGCAACATAAAGAGGGAAATTACATGTGAGGACATCTAGGCTTTTCATTGGCGAGAAAACGAGGAGCAAGATAACGCGGAAAGACTGTACACACACACACAACCATTCCTTCTGTTAAATGCTAGAGTGCACATAAATGAACAGTCACAAAAGCTAGTAAGGGATTGTATTTAATCTAAAATGCTTACAATGGTGATCAAGATCACATGCACATAAAAGAAAAGGGATTTTGGATCAGAGAAATTAATTCTACCAAACCCTAAGATGACAAGATGTGTAAGCCTTTACCTCTCCTCAAACTTCATCTTGATCTCCTGTCGTGCCTTTCGTCTTGTAGCTGGACTCTTAAAAGAATCTTTGTTGACAATTTTCTTGTCCAGTTCAACATCAACAGAGTATCTGCAAAAGGAAATCTCCTGATCATAATGTGTAATTGTTCCGACAGAGGAGTGTCCGAGTTAAAAGTAATATATTTCTACCAAATGTTGTCCAATTTTCAAACTTTTTGATTTATTTTCTCCCACTGACACTCTCCTACAACTTTGCCACTCACATAAGTAGGGTTACCACTCAAAAATTTTAGCTGGTGAGCTTTGAAAAAAAATTTCTGAAGGGGTGCTATTATAGACCGTAGGGTGGACCATACCCCCAAATTATTTTTTGGGCACAGATGGTTAGAAAAAGCAATAAAAATGCTAAACAGTGGTGTACACCTAATCTTCTTAGCTCTCATATTGCCTGAGATATAGTAAATTCAAATATTCAGTTTTGTAGAACGCTTTTTTCGAGCAAAATAAATGGCCGGCACGGTGATGGCTTCTAAAATTTCAATGGACTGTAAAGAGGTTAAATCATCATCATCATCATCATCATCATCTTCACTTTCTGCCTGCATGGCAGCAATAGTTAGATACGAAACATTTCCACTTCACTCGATCTTGCGCTAATCTGCATCTTTCAACAATCGACATGTTATTTGCTTCCAGGTCTTCTTTGATGTTATCCATCCATCTTTTTCTCTGTCTTCCTCTCCCTCTGTCTCCTACTTTGTGTGTATGCAGTGCTTTGTAGTCCCATCTATTGTTGTCCATTCTTTTAACATGCCCAAACCAATTTAATCTCCTTTTGCGTACTTTATCGATAATTGTTTCTGTGGCTCCTGCCTGTTGCCTGTTTATTTAAAAACTACTGTCAAATTAAAAATTTCTTGTAAAACTTAACACAATCATCATCAGTGTTTCTGTCTCTCGACAGGTCCAGGTATCCAGTTTCTCCACTCCGATCGATTGCTTGCTTCTTCTTTGAGTTCCTGATATCCTTTATTCATCATCCACTCCAACATCATCTTTCTCGGTCTACCTCTCACTCTCTTTCCCTCCATTTTTCCTTCGATTATTGTTCTTAGTAAAGAGTCATGCCGGAGGACATGTCCCATCCAATTTCTCTGCCTTTTCCGGATTGTATCTATCAGGCTTCTTTCTTCTTCTATCTCTTTCATGACTTCCTCGTTTGTCTTATGCTCTGTGTATTTTACTTTTAGCATTTTCCTCCAAATCCACATTTCAAAAGCCTCTAATCGTTTTATATCTTCCTTTCTCATTGTCCACGTCTCCGCCCCATACAACGCCACACTCCATATCAATGTTTTACCAATCTCTTTTTAGGTTTAGTTTTAGTTTACTTTGCATCAGCTCCTTTCTCTTGTAAAAAGCTTCTTTTGCTATTGCTATACGTCTTCTTATCTCTTTATTGCATCTGGCATCGGTTGTTATCAGACTTCCTAGATAGCTAAATTCCTTCACTTGCTCTATGATCTGTCCGTAAACCTTTATGTCTACTCTCATTCCTTCTTTTTACTTATTACCATAACTTTAGTCTTTTTGTATTGATTCTCATTCCATACTTTTCTGACACTTGTATCAGTTTATCCATTACTTCCTGAAGCCCTTTTTGATTGCTTGCTAGCATGGCCTGATCGTCTGCGGCGCAGCGCGCCTTTAGTAGTACTCCTCCGACTTTTACTCCCTTATCTGTATTCTCCATCGCCTCTTGTACTAATTCTTGATGTATATGTTAAACAACAGCAGTGACAGTGGACATCCCTGCCTTATTCCTCTCCCAATCATACACGATTCACTCAGTTCTCCCTCTATTCTCACCTTCACTGACTGTCCAAGGTATAGGTTTGCTATCAGTCTTCTGTCTCTCCAATCCACTCCCACCCTTTTCAGTGCTCTCATCAAAATCCTCCAATCTACTCTGTCAAACGCTTTTTAAGTAATCCACGGAAGCATATAAAGATATTTTTTCCATTTTGAAGTCTTCTCTCACTTAGCATTCTTAAGCATCCGATTGCATCCCGTGTTCCTTTTCCCCTCCGAAACCCAAACTGATCCTCTCCAAGGAATCCTATTGCATCTGTTTTCGCTTGTACTCTTTTTGTAATGACCTTGAGTATTATCTTCGCGGCGTGACACAATAGACTGATAGTTCTATGGTCCTCGCATTCCATTGCATTTACTTTCTTTTAATCGAATCATTATTGATTGTAGAAAATCGTTTGGCCATTCTCCTGTCATATAGATTTGTTGGCAGATTTCACCAGTTCGCTTCGTTGCATTCTCTCCTAGTATCTTTATTGCTTTTGCTGGTATGTGGTCCACTCCTTCTGCTTTGTTGTTTTTCATCTCTTCTAATGCGTGCAGAATTTCTTCTTTCATCAGTCCTGGTCCTAGCTCTTCGCTTTCAACTGTTTGCTGTTCCTCTATATTGAGTTCCGTTGGTTTGCTGTCTTTCAGGTATAATTCTTCTATATATTCTTTCCATCTCTCTTCCACTTCTCGTTGGATTGTGAGTGTATTTCCTTGTAAAACTTAACACAATGCATTATGCTAAATTTCAAATAAAATATCTAATGTATTGGAAGGCACATCTATTACAAAGAACTAGTTCTCTTCTCCTGCATTTCCTCTTTTCACTGTAAATATGTTATTTCCCGAGCTACACACAAGGGCTGGTCCGAATATTTGCATCAGCGCCAGTGGCGTAACGTGGGGCGGGGGCACTTTGTTGACTGCCCCCGGGCCCCGGGCTGGGGCCCCAAAGAGGGGTCTAAGCTAGGGTTAGGTTAGGGTTAACCCTAATAATCCTAGAAATGAACGAACGTGCTGACGACCTTTTTTTTTTTTTTTTGCTCGTCAGGATAAAAAAGGAAAGGAGGCGATGACGTTTTTTTTTTTTTTTGCTCGTCAGCACGAAACTTTGGAACTTTAGGGCCCCCGTGGCAAAGATGCCCCCCGGGCCCCCAAAAGTCACGCTACGCCACTGATCAGCGCCAAATAGTGAGACGAATAGTCTATTCGTATTCGTTCGAATACTGCTGGTCAAAACGAATATGAATAGTGATCACACGACATTAAAAATTTGCAAATAATTCAATACTTCAGTTTAGTAAATTCAAGTGCTGGAGATAACATTTTCTTCTATTGGCCAGCATGAAATAGCACTGTACAAATGTATTGTTCTGAACTTGCGCCAAAAGTATAATTCTGTCCGTTTCCAGGTAGAATATGCGAATCTATTAGTTAAACCATAGCCTACGGTAACGTTAGTTAAACGTAATTGAATTAAATTTCTTCTTTGAATAGAAATTAAAATCAAACGTCATTGCTTCAGCTAGCGATGGAAATGTGAAGCTCGATTTGGAAGTTTTTTAAAGATTTGCAAAGATGAAAATAAAGCAACGTGCACATTATTCAGTACTGTCATTTCTCACGGTGGTGGTACCTTGGGGTCGTTCACAACAACTGCTATGCATAATCATGTCGTACAAATACCGGACACGTATAAACAGATGGTCTTAAAGTCTTTACTTCTACTTTGCATGTTTAATTTGTCGTTTGTTCACAATGGAAGTTGCTAAGCTACACTGATATATCGTTATGTGAGAATTCTCTATACGTCGTAATAGTATTATAATAGCACACAGCACATTGCTGACCGCAACATGGCGACTTGCGGCAGGAGGGGTATCATATACACTATTCGTATTCGCTAAAAAGTGAAACCGACTATTCGTATTCGCCCGAATAGCTCAAATCCCTATTTGAACCAGCCCTACTACAAAACATGATTTTTATTTTTTAGACAATCCTCTGGAATGCAATTTTAATGTTTCTTTAATTTGTAATCTGATTTACTAATAAACTAATTTTGATTCTGAATAATATTTCTTCTTTGCTTTCCATCTGTCACCATGCATCAATACTATTTTAAAAGGCCTTTGTCGTCACTCAACTTAAACCCACAAATCCAGGACAATAAAAAGCCATGCGGCTAAAACTATCTGACTTTATTAAAATGTCACAATCAGCAAATCTATTTTGCAGCAAAAGGTTTAACACAGAAGCATCCTTTGTCAATTTCACAAGATGTAGATTGCCATCCATTATGTGATCACATCATACATGTCTTGTCAAATTTTAATCATCTAATTGAGTCTGATTGTCGATGGTCCACGCGATGGCCACTATTTTACACTATATGATTAAAGCCTCACTATGTGAAGAAATAGCAGTACTGGCGATTTACTGCTGCCCTCACTTAAGAATGAAACAGTCTATGACCATAGGTTAAGACAGTTATTGACTAACATAAGTGGCGAGTTGCATACTGACAAGGGTGAAAGCTAAGTGCACTGTATTTCCAAAGTACCACAGCCAACAATATTACGCTACCTCATCAATGCTTAACAGAGGCTAATAAAACAATCTGAATTATCTGTGTCGTTTTAAGAAGAATTTTAACAATGCATTTTATGTTATCATGCATTTCCTATCAAACGAGCAATTGTTCTACCACGGTGTCTGATCAAACCCTGCAATGTTGCAAGGCTGTAATTCTCCATGGTGTCAAACATAAATAATATGGGCATAGAGTCATAAAATGAATACATCAAGACATGATGAACAACCAATGAAAATAGGATTTTACCTGGTTGGCAGAAGGTGATTGTAGTTGTAGACTTTGAAAAATGTCTTCACCTTTGACCTCTGCTTGATCTTCTTCTTGCCCATTCTTTTCGTAACGGGACGAGGGTGGCGGTCAATACCAGCAACAAGGGCATGGCCGTATGGCTTATCAGTCGATCCATCGTCGTAGTTCTGATATAATTAATAAAATCATATTGATAAAATATGGTTAATATTACAACAATTTTCTCAATCCGTCTTCACAGATCTGGAAATAATATTGGCTGCTTGCTTAGACCTAAGGCAAACGGAATAAATGAGTGCATATTGGCCCCAGACACTGTTCCCTCTAAGCTGTGCCAGCCGGTGCTAGAGCACATATTTTAAGACCTCAGCACACAAACTTTTTGGCTTGGCACACAAAACTTCTGTTGAGAGCAATTTCTTACATTTAATTCTGATAAAATATAATGTAGCATTTGCATAGCACTTCTACTCAGAGGTGCTCCTGGCATTGGGATCGCATGATAAAATAGTGAGACTAGCTTCTGCATTGCACAGAGTGTGTAAGAAGTGCTACCATATATTAACTTCTTCAATCTCTATGTTTGCATGTATATTCATTTCATATTATAGCTATATTTAGTGTGTTTGGGTGTATTGCCCATGTTATGGTCTCTCTTCTGTGTGGAATGAGCAATTAGGCTTATCGCCTAAGCGATTCCGTGACGTCATGCATCTAATTAAAATAAATAGGTCAAACTGCGCTCAGCTGTTTATGCAAATGTGGACAGCGAAGAGCTAGTGGACATGGCGTCAAGCACTGCAAGCAGCGCGTTTTTCGAAATAAAGCTGTTAGAATCAGACGTTCCAGGAGCAAAACTTCGCCGTAGTGATGTTACAAACAATTCAGTTGTTGAATTAAAACGTTGGCTAGAGTGCAGACCGGAAAAAGGATGAACTTGTGCATAGGCAATGTCTAATATAGCGTTAAGTAAAATGTGGTCATGCCGTTTTTTTAATCATCTTAATTTGTCTACACACACACACACATATATATATATATATATACATATATATATATATATATATAAAATAACATACATGTTAAGTTAAGCAATGCTAATAAAGAATAAACGACGATCTTGAGAATTTCAATGTTAACATTTCAATTTTTAGTTATAATTTTTAAACAAATTTCTTGTTGGCTCTTCACCCTAGCCAGAATAAATTAACTAGTTATAGAGATTTTTAGTAGGCAACGACCCACGAGTACGAGTGAAACTGCAGTGATATCATGTAGGATGGTTAAACGTTTGACCAGTAGCGTCATTTCACACTTTTCTGGGGGGCAAGATAATTTTATGGTCAAATTTTGACAAATTTTTGCAAATCTTAGGCATTTTTTGCAAATTTTGGGAGATTTTAGGCAATTTTGGCAAATGACGCCACTCCGTTTGGCTAGTAGGCATCAAACTTTAACAGTTACTGAACGTTTTGCCCTGTGCCCCATCCCATGAAAATATGCAATTTGATATTATTTGAAGGTAGGATTGCATGATGTGTGGAGTTGGCCTGTAGAGGATCCGGATTCATCTGAGTTGGCCCAGTTGGATCTAAGAAGTGCTTGTTGCTAATGTATGTCCATCTGGTAATGTTCCCGATAGTAAAGTTCTCTCGTCGACATGCTACAGCCCACCTCTCTGCTTTTGCTCTGTCAGTCGACGACTCGACGGGCCGGGGAACTGTATAAAACGAACCCCTTCTTTCAAACAAATGTCAGTTTTCCTATTGTCATTTGCACATGTTCCATAACAACAGTGTTTGATGGGCATAATTAATTTTATCGCGGAACAAATTAAACTTTAAGAAATCTATTTAGTAATTCACACAATACGCGTGAATTCAACTATCTAATGGCCACATTTGCATACGCATGCGCAGTGAGCGTGACCTCCTTTAGGGCCGATTCTAATTTTAGTTCTGCGATAAGCCTAATTGCACAATTGCCCATTCAGTATAGTACTAATAGGTTTCAAAACAAAATTTCATTACACATTACCCATATATTAACATATATGCACAATAATTTATGCAACACGTTTCAAATTAAATTGCAAACAGCAAACCCGTAATTTTACAAATCTGCAAGTCTTGAGTAGGAACAAATTTCAAGTTCAATTATCATATGAAGCAAACAAATGGAATTGTAATAACTCCTACCTTAACTATAACGCCTTTTCTTCCGGCAAAGCGTCCTCCGAGGACCAACACAACCTTTCCACCTTTCATAAATTTGCCCATTTCTACATATAACAAATAAATAAATAAAATTTAATAACTCAATAAAAATTCCAACTGTATCACAATGAACTTTTCACTCACTACGGCGAAAATTATCTCATGTAATAAACAAGAAAATAATAAGGTTTTTTGGCAAATTTTGGATTTTAAAAAACAATTCGTAAAATGAATTTGGAATTTGATAACAAACGTAAAAAGTAAAGTAAAATCTCGTAGATTTCTATAGCGCCTTGGAAAGCAGCACAACAGTAGCTGCTTATTCTTAGGCGCTCAAACGTAAAGGGGTTCTCACATGTTGTAATGGTACACGAATAAACCAACATTGCAATTGCACTGTTTACTTTACAGCTATCTATTTTGGTAAAATAAACACAAAATCTAATAGCCTTCACTCGGTGAAATTGTTTTCAATTCCACTGTGAAGCATTCGCTTATTTGACCAGCACAGAAAAGCAATTTGGCGTTTGATAACTCAGGTATTGTTAAAAATTAAAGTTCAGCGATTAATACGCTCAAAATGTTACTAAACAGCAACTTTCAAACGCTGCCGTATTCGTAACAAGGCAAAAATTGTAAAACGAATGGCCATAGTTTAGAGGATTGACACGGATTTTAAATATATTTCAAACGCCTTCTATTACCTTCTCTTACATTCACAGAAAAGGATGATTTCCGTTTCCTACGAAATCTCAATGTTACCGCTAAAAGGCGCTAAACTAAGTATTAGTAGTATTTTTAAAGTAAGTAAGTAACATTTCATAAATGTCTGTAGCTCTAAGTAAGTAAAGTAAAAGTAAAGTAAAGTCTCGTGGATTTCTATAGCGCCTTGGAAAGCAGCACAACAGTAGCTGCTTATTCTCAGGCGCTCAGCCTCTCTTAAAATAGCTATAGGAAAGGTGTGGGATCAGCCAGGCAATGGTCAATATCCGAAGGGCAGTGAGGCTAGGTTGTTACAGCTATGGCGGAAATGATTTCAGAAACAGGAAGGATTTAAGCTTAGACCTGAAGACTTGAGGAGATAGTGCGGGAATTATAGGAAATGAGGAATCAGATTTTATTGTTTTAAAGTGTCCAAGTGTGCGAAGGGAAGCTGGGATCGAGTTCCAGAGTTCAGGTGCAGCATATGAGAAGGCACGGTTGCAAATTTTCAGGGATGACTGATTTAGCGGGCGTGACAGAGTGAGATGAGATGACGAACGTGTGGGTCGAGGAGGCTGAGGGTTAATAGTGATCTAAGGTAGACAGGTTTTGATGACTGAAGTGAGCTATGTGTAAGTGTTATTATCTCTTATATTGGATACGTTCTGTTATTTTAAGCCAATGTAATGATTTTAGTATGGGTGAAATATGGGAGAATTTAGGTGACTTAGTAACAGCACGAGCAAGTGCATTTTGTATTGATTGCAATTTGTTGATGGAGGCTTTGGGAAGGTTATAGTAGAGGGAGTTACAGTAATCTAATTTGGAGTGGACTATAGAGGTGGCGATTGTGGACGCAGTCTTAATATCAAGACAAGGACGTAGGCGACGAAGGTCACGAATATGAATAAAGCAGGCTTTTGAAAGTTGGGAGATTTGTGATTCGAAGTTTAGAAAAGAGTCAAATTTGAATCCGAGATTTCTAGCAGTTGGAACAGGGATTATTGTGGTGTCAGGAGCCAAAACTAGTTTAGGATTGTCAATTTTTTTGAGTTGTTGGGGTAGTCCGATTAAAAGAAACTCTGTCTTAGATGGGTTGAGAGCGAGGAGATTAGATGACATCCATGCAGAGATTGACGAGAATGCAGATTCAAGCTCAATAATAGAAGCATTGAATGAAAGAGGTGAGAAGGAAAGGAATAGCTGAGTGTCATCGGCATAGAGTTGGTGGTTTAATTTGAGAATTAATTAGAGATGAAAGTGGTGTGGTGTAAAGGCTGAACAGTACAGGCCTGAGAACAGATCCTTGAGGCACTCCATAATCTATAATATGAGAAGGAGAAATTTGGCCAAGACAGGACACTTGAAAAGACCGAGATTTGAGATAAGATGCAAACCAGTTGTGAGCCTTTTCAGATATGCCAAACCAGAGAGAGAGTCGCTCGAGCAGAATTTTTTGTGATCTATGGTATCAAATGCTGCAGAGAGATCAAGGAGACAAAGGCCAGTAACTTGGCGAAGACCAATTGCAGTTAAGAGTCTGTCATAAATGTAGGCGAGGACAGTTTCAGTTGAGTGATGTTTAGTGTAGGCAGATTGATGAGCATTATATAGTGAGTTACTTGAAAGGTGTTCATTCAGTCTGGAAAGCACAATTTTTCAGTAAGTTTTGATAGAAGAGAAAGATTTGAGATGGGGCGATAGTTATTGAGATCTTCTCTGTCAAGACCAGGCTTTTTAGGAGAGGAGTGACAAAAGAGTTTTTGAATGCGGATGGGAAAGTGCCTGAGATAAGAGAGAGGTTGATGATTCTAGTTATAATAGGCGTAAGCACGGTGGCACACTGTTTGAGTAAAGAGGTAGGTATGGGATCTAGATCACATTGTTTGTTTGGCAAGGATAGTAGAAGTTTGGATACCTCTTCTTCAGTTGTAGGAGTGAAGCTGGATAAATTGCATGGAGGTTGTGGGGAGGAGGATAATGAGGAGAGGTGGTTTGAGTAATAGTGAAAGACTTGAGGACACTGCGAATCTTGGAGATTTTTACAGAGAAGAAACTTAGCAAAAGATTCAGCAAGTTCTGACAGGAAATGGATTGAGGGAGAGGTTTTGAGTCTTTGCGATGGAAAAGATCATTTACAGTTTTCCAGAGCTTACGTGGATTTGAGCTATTTGTTGAAATGATGTTAGAATAGTACTTCTTTTTGGCAGATGTAAGGAGATTATGATAGCGGTTGGTGGTGGAACGAAGATTTAAAAGGTCAGATGGAGAATGTGTTTTATGGTAGGTTCGCTCAAGACGTCTGCGAAATGACTTGAAAGCATGAATGAAAGAGTTATACCAGGGTTTGCTGTTATGAGACGAAAAAGGTCTAGTGATGATAGGAGCATGTTTATTGAGAAGACCAGAAAGCACAGAATTGTATTTATCGATCAGTGATGACAGGGTAGTAGGGTGTTAGTAATTAGGTCAGATGACTTAATGTTATCACAGAACAAGGCAATGTCAATTTTGTTGAGACGGCGGAATGAGTAGGTGCCACGAGGTGGAGGAGTTGGTGAGCAGATACTTAAAATGGTGAAGATGGGAAAATGATCAGATGGAGAGACTTGACTAATTGCTGAGATTGGAGATAATGATGAAGAAGATGACGTGATAAGTAGATCTAAAGTGTGTCCAAAAGTGTGAGTTGGAAGAGATATGTGTTGCGTGAGGTTTGTCTGTGTGAGCAGCTGCATGAATTGGGTAGAGTTAGGATCATCACTCTTGTCCACGTGTAAATTAAAGTCACCAGTAATTAAGAATTCGTGTGGAGTTGTAGCTGCAGAGCCCAAAAAGAGGTAAATTCATCAAGGAATGTCACAAATGAGGCTGAGTATTTTGATGATAATGGGGGACGATAAATGTTAAAAATAGTTAGTTTTGAGAGAGGAAGATTGAGGGTGACTAATGAGCATTCAAATGAAGAGAAATTCATTGAAGAGGAATTGCTAATTTGTATATGATCACGAATAAGAAAAAGCAGTGCCTCCACCTAGATTAGAAGAACAGTTGGTAAATTTTTTTCAAACGGGGAAAGCTCAAGAGGGAAAAGCCAGGTGGGGTTGCCTCGATCAACTGGCATGAAGTTGTAGACGGAGATACCCAGGTTTCAGTTAGTGCAACTATGTCTATGGCTGAGGAGTGAAGCATGTGTATTGGAAAGAAGGGGTCTAATTTTGTGTTAGCAAGTTCGTGTAGTGAATGTGTGTGTTGAGGATTAGTGAGGGATCTGATGTTGAGAGTGCATAGTGTCATGTGTGATTGGGATGGTCCGGGATTTGGGTGGATATCGCCTGAAAGAGCGAGAAGGATGATAATGATATCTGTGCGTCGGGTGAGATGGAAATGCGAACGGCGAAGACGAAGATGTCTCTAACTCAGCTCTACCACAGGAACTACTTGCGCTGAATCTATATGCGCTGAATCTCTTTTGAAATAGTAAGCAAAGAACTTGGTAGACGGCCGAGAACCTAAAGACAATTAGTGGGGCTCAACTGGCCGCATGCCAAGTTGCCAACCGGCAAAGGATACAACCCCAGTAGGGGACTTTACATTAATTAAATCAACAATTTTAGGGCAATTTTTTACCCTCCTTGTCAGCAACTGTCAAACTTTCTGTGACTCCCTATAATTATGTCAAAAACTTTTGACATCTCCCCTTAAGCTCAGTGACAGTGTCCCCTAAAAAGTTTGTTAGGGGCTAGGGCCTATTATTTTTGCGGTGATGATACCCTTTCCCCTTTTTTGCTCATCAAGTGTCAAAATGTGGTGGTGATGGCCTTTTTTGCTTGTCGTGTTTTTTTCGTTGTAATAAATAGTATTCCATGAAATTTCCTATTTTTGATTATTTAAATAAATGTTGACGTCAACTTCTCTTGATCCCCCTGTTAACTGTCAACTCTTTCGAGCCCTTTCCCCTTCTATTTTGTTGACTTAATTGATGGATAGACCCTAAACCTATTCCTATATCAATAATAACATAAACTTTAATATTATAATAAATCTACGAATAATAATATTTTTTGTATTTTTATTATCATTTTTATTGTGAAATCCTATAGCACCGGCAGCCACCGGTTTGCACGTAGACCTACCTTATATACTAATAGCAACAGTAGGCCTAATAAGCTAATAACTGAATTTTAAGTGGATTTTAGTAGGATTTCTCCTGTACTGAAAACCACTGTCACATGTCGTGTCACTCATATATCCCTCTATTCCACCTTCTTCTTGACGAATGAAAATGTCGGGGGTAGCCTAGCAAGACTAGCATGGATTTCAAATATTGAGGTTGGCCGGACTGCACTCACTGCAGTACGTGTTTTATAAACCAGACCAGGTCCAGTCTTGAATATAATTAATTAATTGACAGCTCCTTGATTGATTGATTGATTGATTGATTGATTGATTGATTGATTGATTGATTGATTGATTGATTGATTGATTGATTGATTGATTGATGCGTGTGAATCTGTCGTAAATATTCATTAGGTGAGCTGTGATTGGTCGGACTGCGTTGCTAGTAGCTTGTTGGACTCGATTGAATGTGGGCCTTGACTCGGGGCCTTGACTCAGGGCGTCTCTGCACTCTACAGTGCGCCGAAGGGATAATTGGGATACTTGGGATAGAGGGACCCGGGTTAGTCGGGTAGTGGTGCCGCTGGTGCGATCTGTCTGACGGAAGAGCGGTTTCCTTGCCTTCATTTTACGTCTTTTACTCGCATTTCGCATCGTTCTCGCTACATTTTGTCGTTGTGAGTATGATACGAACACTTTCTTTTCTAGAAAACAAACAATCGCCATTGCTGTATTGGCGAACAGACACTCGAATAGCATTAGAAATAACTCCGGTGGCTCTCTCCCCTGGTGGATGAGGAGCAAAGGATCGGCCGTAGAGGCTCCATCGGCTCCTCCGTCCATGTAACATCATCTCGGGCGCTACGCGAGGCGGATACGCTCGATGAGAACCTTGAATGGACGGCGTTAACGTAGACGGCCCCTCTGAGGAGGCCGCTGTGATGTTGGCTTCACATATGAAACGCTTCATACGAAAGACATAGGGACTGGACTGTTACGGCTGGATTGATAGAATGCGGTCCACCATTCTGTGAACAGAGGTTTTAAAAGGAAATCTTACAGACTCAGTTGTTGCCCAGTTAAATAAGACTCATGGAAAGAGAAACAGTAGAAAAGACCACAGGACTTTGAACTGGAAGTGAATAGAGTGAATATGTCGTTGCCATATACTGGTAGCAAAGATTGGTTGCATTGGACATGGTCATTTTACATAGACAACTTATCATAGAATGGTATGCTCAGCTTTAATGTAGCAAGGGAAATACGAGGGTCGTTTCTTAAATAAGTTACAAAATTATGCAGTTTAGTTAGTTTTTACAATTAAACAAATCCGAAATATACGTTTTGTGCAGAATTTAATGACGAACAGAAATATCGTTTCATAAATACGACATCATTTCTATGACATTACGTGTATGTGTAACAGCAAGTCTGAGAATAATTTTGCCCAACAATGTTTTCCGTCACAGGCACTGCATTGAACATTTTCATCTAATGAAAATCTAATGAATCAGTGAAAAGACGTATGAGTAAATGTTCTAGATGTTAATTTTGAAATTGCTGTTTCGTTTTTTGACATGTCTGTCTTGCTTGTTTAAACATTTGTCCCACCGAACAACAAGTTTCTCAATGCCCGCTGCAAAAAACGACACTGGCTGCAGCTTGAGCCACTGACTAATGGCATTTTGCACCTCTGCATCTGAGGCAAATCTGAGGCAACTGTGTATCACCTATCTTGAAAAACATTTGTCACCATATAATGGGCACATCTTAGAGTGAATGGCATTTGCTTTAAGTCCCTTAGCCCATAAAAACGAATAACCACATGTTGTTTCTCGCAGGATGCATTTAATGGCGACATTGCCATATTCAATGTTTACAGATGGCGTCACTGTGAAGTCTGTCGAGGTTGTTCCAAATAAAATTTTCTTCAGGGCGTATGTTTTGGATTTCTTTAATTGTAAAAACTAACTAAACTGCATTGCTTTGTAACTTATTTATGAACAACCCTCACATAGGGTAGGCTTATGTAAACTTAAAATGTTTGCTGACACCTGTGAGCTGAGGTTACATTGCATTATGCATCAACAGTATTAGCAGATGTGAAAATATTGCATCATTTTATGCATGCTGGAAAGAAAAAGTACAAAGTTAGTGAATGTTACCTGCTGATGGAGCAGGCTGCTTTGAGGAAGAACAGATAAAGAGACCAAATTATTAAATATCAGAATACTTGTGCCGAGAGCAATGGCGAACCAGCAGGCGGTGTATATGCTATACCCATGATTATGAAATTGCCCATTTTCGTAAATTGGGCAGATGGTGTCATCTTTGAAGTAACACCAGACAATCGATTAGACAAAAGCCTTCTTTAACTTATAACCTAAATTTCAAATTAACTAAATATTTAGAGGTATATGTTGAGTTTAATGATGTTTTGTAAATATACTGAAAAACTGACTAACCTAGTGTTTTGAATAACAGCACATAATGCTGAACTGGACAAGTTCACAAATTGGACAAAATTTTGCCCAATTTCTTAATTTGGCAATTTCATAATGATTAGGAAGAGTTTAGAAAATTTTGTTGGTCACATTTCTTCCTTTTTGGTCATCCAGCATAGTTTAGTATTTTAGAAAATGTGAGCAAAATTTGGGAATCAGAAACTGGTTTCTTAGGACCAGTTCTATTACATTTAGATATCAGTCAATGGTACTCTGCATGAATTAAGGATTAAGTCAGTATCAGATCTATGCAGAAAATATGCTAGGTACTTTTAAATCGACTGCTTTATTGGCCTTTCCTCTAAGTCAATTTGTTTGTCACTCTGACAGTCTATATGCCATTAATATGGAGTAATCTTCTCTTGCCATCTCAGTTGCATTTGACTTTGCAGCTTGTTATGTCATTAAGTTTATCTGTGTCTGAGTGGTGACTGGCTGAGTTGGCTGTTGACACAGCAGCTGGATGTCGGGGTCGTCACCCATCCAGGTACTGACATCAGTGATCAATGGGCCTTTGTCAATTTACTAGACTGTGTTAGATTTTGGCATCATTGCTGTTGTTTTGAATGCTTTTAAAACTAACTTCCGATAGTTATATTTTGTTTAGGTTGGCAGTATTTGCATTGTTGTTATTCCAGGTATGAAATGGAATTGCATCCAGCATCACAACCTCATGGTTATCCTCCTGCAGATCAAGGTGGACAAGGGTATCCTCCGAGTGGAAAAGAATATCCTCCAAGTGGAAAAGAATATCCTCCAAGTGGGCAAGGATATCCTCCGAGTGGACAAGGATATCCTCCAAGTGGGCAAGGATATCCTCCAAGTGGACAAGGATATCCTCCAAGCGGACAAGGATATCCTCCAGGTGGAGAGGGATACCCTCCAGGCGGTCAGGGACATCCTCCCAGTGGACAAGGGTATCCACCTGGAGGTCAGGGCCACAGCTATCCTCCATCTGCAGGACAAGGGTATCCACCTTCAAACCAAGGACCTTCAGCATCTATACCATCAAATCCAACAAATGCACCTCAAGGCAATTATGTGTGTGTGTGTGCACGCGCGTGTGTGTGTGCATGCGTGTGTGTGTGTTATCTGATGATCATGAAAATGTTCTTCTAGTGTTCAGTGTTTCTTCTGTTGCATACAATTGCATCCTGTGCTAATAGAATTATTCAGACAGCAATTGCTTAATTTAATTAGTGATGATGATCATCTGAATCATTTGTATATTCATGTCATGTGATTTATTTTATGGATCCTTGTCTATTGTTAAATCTTCTCTAATGCAGTGTATGGCAAGTATAGCAAACTGATTTTGAATTTGTCACTGGTAAACTCAGCACTGGTGTAGAATGTACAATATAGAGCTGCAGTTGTTGTCTAATGCTTATGACCTGTAGCCATGTGGATACATTTGGTTTGTGAAAGACATGATGCACTTGCATCTTATGCATTGAATTGCCTTATTCGTTCATTCTTCAGTCATTTGATCTTTGTTTTTAAGTTTTAACAATGATGGAGTGCACAAGTCACTGCCAGTTGTTTAAAATCCAGCTCCTGTTTGAATTAGATGCAGCGGGTGATAGCACAATGCAGCCGTTTGAGCCTCCTCCTGGATTTCTAGATAATATTCCTGGATATGATTCTATCACTTTTGATGACAGTAAGTGCCACTTGTTTTATTCATATTTGTATCTGAATTCATTCTTCTCTTTTATAAGAACATATTATGATAAATTGACCCACATAACCAATTGCTTGATATTTCATTGTCTTATTATTGCTTTGAATGTGATGAACTCTAATAAGTACTTATTTCAGAATGTGTTCCCCTGTATCACTGATTTCTGTTTTTGTGATTTAGAAATTGTCTCTGCATTCTATGTTGTAATCTTCAGACTTTCAGTGCTTGTTGATGATGACAGAGATTTGTTATTGTGTCTTTTGGTTGTACATTTGAGGTCTTGTTACTTTTTAGTCCCACTTTTGCCGCCAAAAGTGGACGATGGCTCTCGTGGTGTTGAACCTAAGAACAGGACTCCTTTTGCTGTGTATGTGGAGTCGCACTTTTTCTACTGCGCAGTACACCTAATTGCGATGTTTTGTCGTTTTTCTTATTTTGAATGCATGATGATGAAACACATAATGTGATACTTAGGATTTTATCATGTTTGGTTGAGTTAAAAGTGTGAAGGATCTTCATTTACTCATCAAGTCACAGCCACACTTAAGATTTTCAAGCGAGTAGAACTTTCTATGAAGACGTCTGTGCTCTTTTTCTTTGATCCTTCATTATGCTGTGTTAATAAAGATTGACCCTTCAGTTTAGCTTTTGCGCTGCATTATTCACGCACAGAAATATTGTTAACACATTGGGCGTCAGGACATTCAGCATACGTCCAGTTTATGTTGTTTGGCAGTCAATGTGATGTTTGTGATGTTACCATTCAGTTAGTGTCAATGTGATACTGTTCTAGGGCGAAGGCGATATCTCAGGAGGAAGCAAAGGCTGCTCTTGTGGAGTATGTCAACTCCAACTGCTGCTACGGAAAGGCAGCAGCTCAGGAAATGGCAATAAGTAATATGACTGCCACTACAGCTTTTCGTGTGAGTAAAACCTATCACTTCTAATGCAGTGGGGTTGATTGTTAGGATGCCTGTTTTTTGTTAATAATTATTTAAGGATATAAGGGGTGGGAAGCTAGCAGAGTGGTAACAATGTTGAACTACATAGTCAAATAAAATGACTGCATTCATCTGAATTCAACAATGATCAGGAGGGTTCTGTCAGAGCCGAGTGTCACTGGAAGGGCTGCTCTGTTATTCAGGAGATGAAGGTGGTGCTGAGGAATTAAGACAGTGGAGTGGTTGACATTCAGAGAACTCGCATCGTGTTCACGTCAGAGAGGAAGTAACATATCCAGTGTACGAGGTTTCTGTGAGAGGCTGTTTGACCTGGCAAAGAGAAAATGAACACAGAGTGCCGAGGGAGAGAGAAAATTAGAACCAAAGTGCAAATGATGAAACTATCTTGTGATTGAAGATTGAAAGAGAGAATGGCTAGCAACATTCTGAAGAAACAGCTTCGAAATGGAGATATCGCAGCAGCAAGTAAGAAGAAGCAGACCGAGATGATTTGGGTGTATTAAGCAGATTAAGAATAGAAACGGGGACGACTGAGTGGCTGTTGTGTATCCCACTGTGGTTAACCAAATATATTTAATAGCAAGAATATTCAGTACTGTGCTCATTTTGTCAAATAGATGAAACACAAGCCACCTAGAAGTTACAAGTGGCAATATAGAGATCAACTTAGTACCCTATGTAGTAGAAAAATCACAAATTCATTTTAGACTAGAATTGCTTGCATTAGCCAAGAGAAATTCAAAATGCTAATTTCTCTTTACCAGGAATTTGGCTTAAATGTTTAGTTGCTAGAATTTATGATTTGAGTAAAATGAAAATTCAGTATTATCCTAAGTAATGTATGATCTTGTATTTCTAGTTGTGAACACCAGGTGGCAGGTCTTATTTAGGTCACAGGTCAGGCCTCTAGCCTGTCAGTGGACAGAGCCTTGTATAATTCTTGCAATTAAATATATTTGGTTTAAAACCGACAATTGAATTTATATACATTTTTATTTGCTGCTGGCTAACGTTTAGGCAGTTCATTTAACCCTTAAACTTCCAGATACTTTGTATAACTATATGCAATTGTAACCGATTATACTCAGTTCTGGAGGTTTAAGGGTTAAGAGAATGTTAATAATAATAATTTTTAGACCTGTGCTTGAATACCTGTATTGTTGTTGCTTTGTGTAGTACACTCTTGAGACTTTTACTGAAATGCGAGCAACTGCTTGGGCTCAAGTTCCTTTTACAGGTGAGTGAAACTATTAAGTCAGTTGAAGGAATTTAAGCGCAATACAATGAACTACAAAAGCCTGAAGCCAAAGGCCATTGTAACCATCAGATGGTTTAATTAGAGTACCGTATTTTCGTGCATATAAGACGCGGCTTATATGATTTTTTTACACAATTAGCCCTCTTTGTGCGTCTTGTACTCGGGTGCGTCTTATCTACATATTTTGGAACATGAATAACTGGCATCTAAGTCATCATCAATAAATAAATCCAAAACTGCAAGTAGATGCAAATAGAAATGGTGGAGGGAAATCCTTCCAATTCAAGGTGATCTCTCTCTCTGCCTGTCTTTGTTTGTGTCTCTCCCTCTGTCTGTCTTTCTCTCAGCCGGCAGTGACATGAAATTGAAAGATGATTGTAAATGGTCAGATTACTGAATAAAGATTTAGTGTTAGATGATTAAATTATTTATGTAGGTCTATTTTAACATTATGACAGTTGACAGAACTTCCAATTCAAGGCCATCTCTTCTACCCTCCCTCCTTTCTCCCTCCTCTCTCATATCTCTTGCTCTCTATGGGCAGCCACATTCAGGTGAGATAGGATTGTCTCTATTCACTTACCTGGTTAACCAGTTAAGTGAATAGAGACTCAGTATTTGGCTCTTTTGGTGCGTCTTATATATGGGTGCATCTTATCTGGAATTTTTTAAACACAAATCATCAAAACCTGCGGCTTATACGTGGGTGCGTCTTAAACTCGGGTGCATCTTATATGCGCGAAAATACAGTATATTGTAAGGAGATGTAATATAGACGTTCATTGTTTCTGATGCTCTGTAAGGATTGAGTTCATTGTCTAACTGGATTTTGCCACAGTTTCTCATGACATCTCTCTGTGGCCATCACGTACTCCTCTTTGGCAGATCCACGCATTGACTTATATACTGGCACTTGGAAAGTCTTAATTTGTGTTCTATAAGTTAAGAAATTTATTCTTATCTTTACTCGTTTCTGCTGGGAGGCTATTGACCTATTTGTGAGCAAAGCGGCCGCTTAGAGCGTCTGACGATGGAGACGCTGTCTGTTTCAGGCAATGAACCTCTGGACACGGCGATGAATGGCCAGGCGCCTCAGCCGTGGGATATTCCGATTATGGCCAAAGAAAAGTTCAAGACAGAGAAACGCCAGATGGAAGTTCCTCACACGGCTTCAGTCAAAGTACGTTCCCCTCTCTCTCTCTGTCTCTGTCTCTGTCTCTCTCTCTCTCTCTCTCTCTCTCTCTCTCTCTCTCTCTCTCTGTCTCTCTCTCTCTGTCTCTCTCTCTCTCTCTCTCTCTCTCTCTCTCTCTCTCTCTCTCTCTCTCTCTCTCTCTGTCTCTCTCTCTCTCTGTCTCTCTCTGTCTCTCTCTGTCTCTCTGTCTCTCTGTCTCTCTCTGTCTCTCTCTCTCTCTCTCTCTCTCTCTCTCTCTCTCTCTCTCTCTCTCTCTCTCTCTCTATGTTTCTGCCTAAATTTATGTTTGAGATCTTTTTTGTTTCATATTAAGCGTAAAGTTAGTTTTAATTGTTTCATTACTTGTTTTAATGAATTGCTGTGATTCACTTCGATTGGTTTTATGATGTGTTGTTAGCATAAATTATGGTGATGCATAAATATATTTTGAATGCATATGATAAAGCACTTGAAGTCAGATTCAATGAGCAGAATGAGGTTGTGTGTTGCAGCCGTGCCATAAGTGTCAAGGAAGCGGAACGGTTGTTTGTGCGACTTGTCATGGCCAAGGAACAGTGAGTTGGCATTTGAACAATTCACAGAAAAAAATAACCGAATATTTAGTTTAAATACAAGTTTTGTGATTTGAAAGTTTCTTCAACGTGATGTTTCAGATTTCCGTTTCCTGGTTACGTGTGTAACTTGTTTCATATTCTGCCAAATTTATTTTGCAATAGAGATGCATGAATGTGCTTTTGAAGACAGACTACATTGGGATGAAACATATTGGAATATCTTGATGTCACATTTGAATACCTAAAGGAATTATCTTAAGATAACTTAAACTGTAGTCTATAACTAATGGTCTTTTCTTTGCTGGTATTTGTCAGTTGTTGTGGTTATCTTATTTAATGTTTCTGGTGATTTTGTAGGCACAGTGTTCTAATTGCGCTGGAAAAGGAAATCAGACGGTTGGAGCCGAGACCCATCCTTGCACGTTTTGCAATGGATCTGGCCGCAAAGATAAGTAAGTAAATCGCTTTTAGTTATTCTTGTCTGCTATGGTGAATGATGCCACTGCTGTGTTTACAGGAAGCCTGTAATCCAATGACATTGTACACATTTAGCAGTGATAGTTGTTAGAATGCTGTCATATGACAGCTTATGCCAAGGTACCATGATGCAGAAACAAGCATTTTGCATTTGAATAGAATATTGTTTGCAAACAAAAAAATATATAGAATCTTGTTTATGGAGCTGTGTTGTTCCTGTTGTCAAGTGTGACTGTGTCTTATTTTTTGTCCACTAATGATTTTCATTGGAACATTTGATAGTTGCTTGCATGTGTTCATAGGTGTGCTACTTGCTCTGGTACTGGTCGGGCAAAATGTGCTCAGTGCAAGGGTTATCGCCAGCTCAAGTGGTTTGTCCAGTTGACAGTTACTTGGTAAGCCAAACGCCATAGCAAAGCAGTCAGTGTATTAGAAAAGGTAAAGGTATGAGTTCTGGCGCAACCGGTCTAGACAGTCGGCAACGTAGGTGGTATAAGCCATTGCTCAGGAGTATTTTGCCATTGCTTTCCCCAGATCCATGTTTTACCTCGCAGCTTAATGCTGCTCCTCAGTTTACCACCGCCCTCTGGCGAGTAAGGCTGAGTTGGCCCTAGGGCTCCTGCAAGAATCGAACTCACAATCTTCTGCTCTATTGTCCAGTGTTGTTACCACTCTGCTAACTTCCTGCCCCAATGATTACCTATTACTACTACTACTACTGCTGCTACTGCTACTACTGCTACTACTACTGCTACTACTACTACTACTACTACTACTACTACTACTACTAAGACAACTTGTAGCATAGCAAAAAAGGCCAAAGTCAAATCGTTGTTGACAGTGCAGACATGTCACTGAGGATCGGAAGATGACACTCTTAACAAAATCCATTTTGATTATGAAAAGGAGTTTGCTGTCTGGATGAAATCTGACGGTGAATCCTTGAAATGCTGGGGTCATTTGAAGCCAAAATTTCACACGTCCCTGGCAGAACAAACATTCAAAGTAAAGTCAACGCGCTCTCCTGAAATGCAGGCCCCAAGGACACGAGGGAAATCGAATTGCTGTCTTCTTGACAACTGAAGGCTTTTCTCTTTCATATTCTGTAGCTCATTTACACTAATTTTAATCTGAATATCTGAAAATTTATTGGTCAATTTTTCATAAAATTTTTTTAAATTTATTTTTCAATCATAGAACAGTTGTGTTACTTGCATGGACACAGAAAATACTCTTATTTTTATTTATAAATGAATTTAGTCATCCACTTTGTTGGCATTTAATTTGCTGTTTGAGTTTCATACCCAGGAGCTTCAGGTTACACATCCATGGCATAAATGTTTTTTGTAAAATGTCATTTAGTGCTTTTGACAAACTGTGTAAACTGAAACTTACAGGACCAATCATGTGCTGGAGTTTATACCCGAGCGGACGACGCTTCCAGATGCGGAGGTGAAGAAGGCGACTGGGCAGGTGGCATTTGAAGAGGAGAATCCCTGGGTTGGTTCCTCCTGCTTTTCTCCTCCATCGTCTATCTTTTGTACATTCCGAAAACGTTTTAAATCAAAGTTAAAATGAAAAAGACAGAAATGTTGAAACTAAATGAATGTTTGATCAATGTTTTTATTCTCTTGAAAGACAACATGTTAAAGGCAAGCGTTCAGTGTGTAGCAGTTCCCCTGTTCATGAGCAGTTGTGTGTCGTGCGATGGATGCTGGTTGCTTTGCACTTGTAGCTGTATCCAGTGAACCACGCTCCAGATCCATCAATCATCAAAGCCTCTGCTGATCTGATCGAGAAACAGAAGAAGGCGTTTCCTAACGAAAGACAACTGCTTCAGGTTAATGCTGATTAATTACGCTGTATATACGTAATGTTGAAGGGGATGCCAGCAATAGACTTGCAGTGTGGATCCCAATTCAAATTGATCAACAGGCTATTATAACCCAAAATGATGTTGGCAAAATGCCAAAGAAACCCATCAGTGAGGGGTATCTCTACTTTGTGCCAGATTTTTATAGTGTTTCTAACTTTTCAAACATTGGCAGAATATGCGTAGATTTATTAAATTGATCTTTAATATGTACCATCTTAGGACATTTCACTGATTGCTTGCCTAGTCTTTACTTTGGACGAGTAATGTGATGTGCTACAACTGATGTCTGTTGAAGAGTTCACTAAAAAGGACTCTATTGAAGCATCTTGCACATTAGTGTTGTCCCCCTTTGCTCTTCCTTCCTTGGCATTCTCGGACAACCACCCTCCCATGATCTTGTTGCATGCCACTGGGTGTGAATCCATCTCACCACATTCCCTGGTGGCCTAAAGAAGTCAAATGGTTTGTGTTCATCAGCACAGCACACTTTATGAAAGAAGAGAGGAAATGGATGGCTCTCCTCCTCCGAATAGATGATGACCAGTTGCTGCATTTTAGGCCTCAAGTGGGAGTTCTGCTTGGAGTCCAACCATCCAACAGTTGTCCATAGATGGAGCCACAGGGTTTTATATGAATAACTACAGCATACTTGATACACTAGATGAACTTGATAAGTTTTAGTGACTGATGCGCGTATTGATGGACATGTTGAAATTAGATGTTCCAATGCACCTAATGCTCTATCTGACCGAGTGCCAAAAAACCCCATTCCAAAGAAAACTAGGACCAAATTTCTGAAGGATTTGAAGTTGTCTCCATTCTCTGCTCATACTGGGATATTGACAAGTACCAGAAATTTCCTTGACCAACCGTATATTTCACGGATTGCACAGAATCGAAGTTTTAGGATTTTGTTTTATCTTTTAATGCTAACGCTGTGCTTATTTCACCTGCCGTTGCCTCTGAATGACTGTTTAGCGTCAGAAGATCTACATTATCCCGGTGACGCAGGCGACCTGCCACTGGAAGGAGAGCCCGTTCAGTTTCTTTGTTTTTGGCCTTGAGAATCGCGTCTACTCGAGCGATTATCCTCAGCAGTGGTGCTGCGGTTGCACCATCCTATAAATAGACTGATAGCCTTCAGGTCTTTGTGTGCCATTTGATGTTTGCTTCAATGTAAGAGTTACAAGGGCTAGAGTATTTTCCATCCTCTCCATTTTCTAAATTTTTATGATATTTTGGTGAGTGACTTTGCTAATTATCTGATAGATTTTGCTAATTATCTTATCTTGAGTTGCTTCAAATAGTTGATTAGTGGTGGCGCTACTTTGCAATGTATTGTATGTGTATGATGTAATGTTATGATAGTGCTTGGATGAGAGGCATTTGAATGTAACTTTCATAGGAACACTTTGTTATGTGCTTATAAGTGATAGACTATATGTAATAGGCCAGCGGTTCTCAACCCGATGCGTAAAACTTGTTATTGTACAAAATTTCCCTGTTGGTAGTTACTAGTTTTAAAAAATATAATTGTCATTTGAGGATAAGCATTGCAGACAATAGAATCAGAATGATTTCAAACATTTTAATTGTGACTGTGTCTATTTTGCGGGCTGCCCGCAAAATAATTAAACTGCCGATTGGTCGAATGAACCGAACCCTAACCCTAACCACGTGAATCATTAGACCAATCAGCAGTTTAATTATTTTGTGGGCAACCCGCAAAATAGACACTTTCTTTAATTGTCATGGCATTATTATTCTTAACAGTTTGCATTACATTATGAACAAAATTAATTTTATGGTTGGGGAATTGAATTAAAGGGGTCGTGGCACTATAGCGGTTGAGAACCGCTGTAATAGGCGATACTGGTCGAAACAGAAGCTATCGAAAGCTGAAGAACTGCATTTGCATCGAATAGTAAAATCAATGAAATTATACATTAAAGTGAGTTTTAGAAACGGACTAAGGATGTATTTGTCATCTAAAGAACAATCATATGCTTACTTTAGTTTTGTATATTCTGATAACTCACTTTATAGTGTTTAATAGTATATTTGCTAATTAATGTTTTAATCATTCTTTAATCTCTATTGAAGCTCCCTATGTAATCATGTGCTTAACTGGTCTTATTTCAAGAACAGCTTATTTCAGCTTTTCTATAAAGCCTAAAAATACTCCAACTCATTCTAATTAAGAATTTTATTATTTGAACATTTTATAAAATACGTGTATGGTACTTTTAAATACTTTTGTGCATTATTGTAACATTTAACACTGGAAGCTGTTTGTGATTATATTTGTTATTGTATTGTCAAAATACTCATTTTAGAAATGAAATTGTTTTCTCTGTTACAATTTATTCGAACTTTCACTGTTTTTTGGGATTTTTATTTTCCTGAATTTATGTATCAGTGATAATAATGTGATTGTATTTACTTAACATTTGATGGTCTATCAAGTTGTAGCTAGTCTTGTGCATCTACTGCTGCAGTGTTGCCTTTCTTAAGAGTTATTGATTTTTTTCTTGTACTCAGCATTTTGAGTGGGTTTCATCGAGTTACCTTATTACAAATTTTTTACTTATGAACAGATATGTGATATCATATTTAAATTGGCTTATTTTTTATATTTAACCCTCCAGGTCAGGTCTTCGTCCTCTAGCTGTGTCCAGCTATCGACTTCTCCAGGACATCTCTCCAAAGTTCTCTGTTCTTTGCTGTTTCTTCCAAAGTCAGTCGGTGTCTTCCGTCAGTTTTTCCATTGAGATTCAGCCCTGCCATGTGCAGATCCTCTTCCAGTCCGTCCACCCATCGTCTTTTTGGTCTTCCTTTAGATCTTCCCTCTGGTTTGTAGTTGAAAATTCGTTTTGTGTTTCTTATTTCTTCCATTCTGAGTATGTGTCCAGCCCATTTCATTCTTCTCTTTCTGATTACTTCCATGATGCTCGGTTGCAGTGTTCTCTCTCTAACTTCTTAATTTGTTATATGTTCTTTGTATCCAATCCTTAGTATTCTTCTTAGCCATTTATTTTCTGTTGCTATTATTTTTTCTCCAATTCTTATTTTACGGCCCAAGAGTCACATCTTTATATCAGTATTGGTGTTACACAAGAGTTGAGAATTCTTATTTTTGTTTTCATCCCAATGTCATGTCTTTTGAAAATTTTGGGGTGTAGCCTGTTGAATGTAGATCCTGCTATTGCTATTCTTCTTTTAATCTCCAAATCTGAACCTCATCCTGCTTTCAAGTCACTTCCCAAGTAAACAAAGTTCTTCACCATTTCAATTTAACCTTTACTGATTTGGAAACACTGCTTTTAATTGCTAATGTCAAGAATCCATGTACCGTAAATCTCACGTCTCAAATATAAGCCTGGTTTCCTATACAAACCAGAGGTAAAAGTCATTTCTTTTAAGAACTGGGATTCCTATTAGACGACATATGGTAAATAATTTGTATGCTGTAAACTGTTGGATAGCTTGACCACGTATACACTCACCTGTGTATTGCAATTATAGTACATTGTTATGTTGTGTATTGCTAAAATATTATATAAATAAAAATTTGATGTCTTCTACATTGTAGTAAGGTTAGATTGGTGGAATCAAATGATGTTTATGAGAGATACTAACACCCATAAACCCTGCTCTATACCTTTGCCACATGTGTGTTCTGCTGTCTGAGAGAGAGAGAGAGAGAGAGAGAGAGAGAGAGAGAGAGAGAGAGAGAGAGAGAGAGAATATAAAAGTTGAAATAGGTCGTTAAAGATGAGTTTAAAAAATTTTTCACTTTAAAAAATAAAAACTAAATTTGGACTTTTCGGGGGAGTTAGGGCTTTAAAATTCACATTTTCAGATGGGTCTTAAGTCGTTATGCAGAAGCAGGCCCGTCCAGAGCCGTAGCAAGAGTATTTGGCGCCCGAGGCAAGGTATCAATTTTTGCCCCCCACACACACAAAATAGTTTGAAAACTGAAACACTGGTGACAACCATTTTTTGCTTTTCTGACTTTTCTCCACTTTGAGGAGTAAATAAAGTGTTAGTATTGATCATAGACTTTAAGGGGTTGTCCATAAATTATGTAGCACGGTTAGGGGAGTCCGGCCATTTGTTACAAAGTGTGACGACGGGGAGGTCCGCAAATGTGACGTAACGCAAAAATTTAAGGTAATGACCTCTGACCTTTTTTTGCTTGTCAAGGATTTTGGAGAGGAAAAAGTACAAGGATGACCTTTCTTTGCTTGTCAAGACTTCGGAAGACGAAAATGGAGGGGGGAATCGGCCCGTTGTTACGTCATATTTTAGGGGGTTTGACGTTTTGTTACGTCGCGTTACGTAGGGGGAGGGTCAAAAAAGTGCCAAAATCGCGTTACGTCATTTATGGACGACACCTATTATCGTCTATGGCAGTGATGACCTTTTTTGCTTGTCATGCATACGGGCAATTATAGTAACTTTTCCGGAAAGATGGAATGCTGGGAAAGTTTCCGGAAAAATTCCGGAAACTTTCCAGCATATAGTGTTAGAGGTTAACATACAGTAATGGACAAAAGTAATTACCACAGCTAAAAATACGAAGTTTTATTATATGTTTTGGCACATAATTATCATTAAAAAATAAAAACACAATTATTAAATAAACCATACACTTTAATATCGTATATTATAATAAATCTATGAAATAAACCGCCCAAATCTGTTACCAAGGAGCCTTAGCAACTAATCTACTTCGAGCAATATTTATACCGATTCTTGATAAAAAAATTAACGTTTTATAAATTGACCATGATATGAAATTTCAGGAATTTCAAACTGACAATTACTTTTGACTGCTACTGTAAGTTGATGTATACTGCTAATTATAATATAATATAATATAATATAACAAGGTTTAAACTTAAAGACATTAAAGTGGTTCAGTGGGGAGTGGGGACTGCCCTGTGTGAGAACCATTTATAGCGCTCATTTCAGTAAAATTAGGTGACATTACGATCATTACGACAAAAAATGAATAAAAGCATTATTTTGTAGCTAGGCCTACTGACAATATTGACTACAATTCTATCTTTGTTGCTAACCAAAACCTAACAAATGAATAGTAGTAATAATAATAATAATAGTAGTAGTAGTAATAATAATAATAAATAATATATAGTAGTAATAGTTAATGATAATGATAATAATAATAATAATAATAATAATAATAATAATAATAATAATAATAAATAATAATAATAATAATAATAATAATAATAATAATAGCAATAAATATTTCCGGAATTTTTCCAAAAAAGTACCGCTATTTTTCCGAAATTTTCAGAATAATTCCGGAGGAAATTTCCGGAATTTTCCGAGCTCACATCCCTCGTCGTTCATTTGATCATGCACAATTGCACATCTTCTGATTGATCTCTGGAATGCTTAAATGCTTTTCTTCCCCATACTGTTACTCAGTGTGGGCCTGTGGCGCTCTTATTCCGCTCTATTTCACTTTTAAGTCTATGACTATGTTTGTTAAAGTTCGAATTCCGAGTTTTAAAAGAATCGAAGGCGAAAGTGACAAAAGTTACACAGTAAGTTGCAGTTATTACTGTTTCGGCATTTAAAAATATTTGATTTAATGTCTGATTAAGTATTTTCGATTTTAATGTAAAGTTTCATTTTCATGAGCAGAATCAGGGAGGCGGTAAGACTCCTGGCAGAATTTAAGGGCGATAGGCATAGCAAATTAAGTAAATAAATAAAGTAAGTAAGTAAAATCTCGTGGATTTATATAGCGCTTTTGTGAGCAGTACAACAGTAGCTGCTTATTCTTAGGCGCTTAGCCTTTCTTAAAATAGCTATGGGAAAGGTATATGATCAGCTAGGCAATTTAGTCAATATCCGAAGGGCAGTGAGGCCAGGTTGTTACAGCTATGGAAGAAATGATTTAAGAAAAAGGAATGATTTAAGCTTAGACCTGAAGACTTGAGGAGATAATCCAGGAATTATAGGAAGTGATTCAGATTTTATTGTTTGAAAGTGTCCATGTTTGCGGAGGGATGCTGGGATCGAGTTCCAAAGTTCAGGTGAGGCGTATGAGAAGGCACGGTTGCAAATTTTCAGGGATGACTGATTGAGTGGGCGTGACAGAGTGAGGTAAGATGATGAACGTGTGGGTCTAGGAGGCTGAGGGGTTAATAGTGACCTAAGGTAGACAGGTTTTGATGACTGAAGTGAGCTATATGTAAGTGTTATTATTTTATATTGGATACGTTCTGTTATTTTAAGCCAATGTAATGATTTTAGTATGGGTGAAATATGGGAGAACTTAGATGACTTACCGTTAGGGTTTAATTTTTCCGGAAAAATAGAATGCTCTGAATTATTCCGGAAATTTCCGGGAAAATGAAACTGGAAGTGCTGCTCTCATGTCCATAAAAACATTATATAGCGCTACAATCCTGACAGTTGTTAACAAATTCCCAACAAATGAATAGTAATAAATAGTAATAATGATAATAGAAAAATAATAATAGATAGTAGTAATAGTAATAAATAGTAATAAATAATAATAATATTAAACATTAATAATAAATAATAATAATAATAATAATAATAAACTTTTCCAGAATTATTCCAGAAAAGTATCGCTATTTTTCCGGAAATTTCCGAGCTCACATCCCCACTTACCATAGTAACAGCGCGAGCCAATGCATTTTGTATTAATTGCAGTTTACTACTACTGCTACTGCTGCAGTTAGTGTACTGCTACTATCTTGGTTGACGACTACTCACAATACTGAAGCCAGTCAAATGCTAAGACCTTCGTTTTACCTTCGCAGCCTAACGCTTTCTCACTTTCTACCACCATCCTGTAGTAAGTAAGGATGAGTCCAGCTGGACTAGGTCAAGTTCCATCAGCTTGCCTCTCCAGTATGTAGCTAACCTGATATATTCCTGTAATTTACAGGTGATTAGATTTGCCAGGTGTAAAATTACTTCAGGTACCGGTAAGTGGCGTGGTTGAAAATTTTGATAAGCAGTCACCAAATGTCAGCTGAAGAACAGGTTTCCACATTTTTATGCTAATTGTTTTCATAAAATTTGAAATCCCAGTATCACAAAGATTCTCTCTATATGATAAATGATCTGAAATATAGTGAAATTAATTATATATGGTTCATGTACCTCCAAGAGAGAGGAAGACAGAAAGAAAGAGACCTGAAACTCTTGCTATTTCCAGGTGTTTTGTATTGATGTAACCGCTGCAGGAAGACATTACACAGTGGAGAGGAGATACAATGACTTTGATGTACTGAACAAAAAGGTGATATATACAGTCATTTAGGTGTATAATTATAGATATTATGTTTATTATTTTAGGTGACCTGTTTGAACTAGAGCTCGACCGATATCACATTTTGCCGATTATTCCGATCGTCAAACAGCCAACTGTTCTGATTATTCCAATTATCTAGACTCCCCAAGTTGCTACTTGCTAGGCTTGAAAAGGTTTAACATGAAAGTGGCCACTGAACAAGTTATTGCATCACAACACTGTAATTCACATTCTGCAAGTTAATTTTTCAAGTAATAAACAATTCAGTAAGAAAGTGAAAATTGTGAACATTGATGACAATTTAATGTAGCTCAAAAATATAATTTATACAAATTATTAATGACAAACTAAGCCTACAAAATAAAGGCCAAAATGTATATCTCTTATTCGGTAGACGTGAAGGCGAGCGGCATAACCGAACGTAGTCCGTAACTGAAAGTAGTCTGTAAACACAGAAAGAAGTTATGCCAAAAGCACCATAGAGACAATAAAATATAGAACATATGATATAACGCAGTGAACAACATAGATTTCTTTCAACAACTTGTATTTAAGCGCCACGTGGTAAATAAAGGGGAATAATGTTATAACGGAGTATTTCTAATTAGAGGGGAAACATAAGAAAATGAAATTGCTACATAGACCACATGTATAAATGATATAGCGCCATGAGTGATGCAGATTCCTTCAAACAACGTGTATATAAGCGCCACGTGGGAAGTAATTTCTTAAAGGAGTATTTTAATTAATGGGGTAATATTTTTATTAAGAAGTAGTTAAAAATAAAGGGAAATAATTGTATTCAGGAGTATTTATAATGGCTTTTCCTTTCTATTTTGCGGTTCTTACTTGTTTCCTTGCGTTCCGTTTAAACACCTCTTCTATCAGGTTAAATTGCGCTATAAAACGTAAGTAGGAGCGTGATTTTTAATTGCGCTATAAAACGTGTGCGCTCTCTTTTGCTCTTGTGCGTGCTTTGGTTTGTTTGCTGCGGTCAGCTCAATGATACATTGATACTTCAGTCTTAGGTCGCATAGTGATACCTTACGCCGCTCGCCTCCATGTCTACCTATTTTTCAATATTAGTCTGTACTCTGAGACTATTACTGTAGGTCTGCAAAATTTATTAAATCGTCAGTTGTTTCGCCATTTATATTTTACGACAGATTGACTTATTTTACAGAATATTTAATTTAAGCATACTATGCCTCTGCCACTCACAGGTAAGCAAGCATTCAGACTGCAATCTGAAAACTAAGTTATTAGCCATGCCATTTCAAATATTATAGTGCCTATATGCCATTTAGGATATAGTAATATATACACTGTAGTGTATAGGATATGTATGCAAATTGCAGATAATTCCAATTGTCATAATGTCGGCCTGGTTTTGAATGTTACCAATTAATTGGTTGGCTTTGATCCGATAGCAAATGTCCAAATATCGTGCGGATTATTAGAATGCTGCCGATTAATCTGTCAAGCTCTAGTTTGAGCAAATGTTTTGAGGATTAGTAATAGAATCTGAAGATGGTTTGAAATTTTCACTTCAATTGCACAACAGTGTATGAGTGTATGTGATTTGTAAGGTGCACTCATTGCTTCTTTAAAACAATGATACAAGGTATTAGAGGCTGATGCTTTATTTATTATTATTTACAGATGGAATGTTTGAAAAGCATTTCTCTTCTAGAATGGAAAAATTATTTTGATGTTTTAGTTGGTATTTAGTAATATTTACAGCTCAGAAAACAAATATCAACTCCTCCGTTTCCTGCAAAAGCTGTTATGAAATGGAATCCAAAAGTGTTAGATCATCGGAGGGAAGTATTTGAACGTTACCTTCAGGTAAATTTCTCTTCCTTATTTTAATTATAGAATATTGGTGATGCACCTATTTTATTTACTTGAAGATGGAAATAAATTTTGTCTGCATTGCTGTGCTATATGCAATCTTTAAAATTGCTTCTCTGTTATATTTTGAGGCATTTTTGCAAAATGCTTCAAAGGCTGAGTATTGATTATATGAATAGATAGTTGAATTTGGTCTTGATTGAATAAGACCTTTTAAAGGGAGTTCAATAAAAGCATAAACCTGAAGACTTGTATATTAATTTCTATATTAAAGTGCGTAATATCATTTAATGCACCTATGAGAACTCCTTCTGCTATGTCAAGGATTTTGACTTTTAAGCTTATTATATGTAATGTAATGTAGTATTTGTATAGCATCTCTTACGTTTCTACTCAGAGGTGCTCTTGGCATTGGAGTTGCATGATGAAATTATGAGACTCTAGCTTTTGCATTGAACAGAGCGAGGGAGTAAGAAGTGAGGCCCGAATGGATGGGTTCAAGATATTCCAGAAAGACACCGAGTAAAAGCAGAGGAGCGGAGCAGGCGATGTGCAGTGGAAGAGGGTGATTTGAAAAGCTCAGTAATGAGAGATGGAACCTGACTTCGAAAGTGCTGCAGAAACAATAATTACTTGTTTGAATTTAATGAGGTCAGAAAATTAGAAGCCATTGAAGGAAAGGTGTTATTAAGCACAAAATCCGAGATGTTAGAAGTAGCAAGGAGCTTTAGCCACAAGATGAGCCACAGCATTTAGAACAGACTGCTGAGGGGAAAGCTGACTTTTGGGCAGACCAAGATAAAGTGAATTGCAATAGTCTGACCTACTAGCAACAGAAGCATGAACCAAAGAATTGGCTGCAGACAGAGAAAGTGAAGAATCAATTACACTAATTTGCTTAAGTTTAGTAAACCGAGAGAGTCTAGCAAAGTTACAAAGGAAGTTTAACATGTTTCAAAATGATATTACTAGTTACTCATGAATGATAAATATTATTTTGCTGGATGTACTGAAGTCTGGGCAGAATGGTTGAAGACAACTTCCATATGATATCATTTGATTCTGTCTGTTATTTTTATCATTGGTGATTTTCTCACATTATCGTGCTTTGTTTTAATGATTTTGTGAGCCCATTTTCTGTAGTTCTCGTGGTTATGGCCAATGAATGGATCCTCTCAATTTTATTTTTTAGACAGTAACTGAAAGTTCAAATATTCCAAGATGTGTGCTTCGGTTTCTTGAAATCCGTTGTTTAGAGGACAGAGCATCCAGCACCGAGTAGGATCTTTCGCTTCTTTCTGCCTCTGACAATTTAGTATTGCATTTTAAAAGCATGTTGCATTCTATCTCTATGCCACTAGTAATGACATGAGATTTACTTAGAGGCTTTATAACAGATGATTATTGATTATGCAATGATCGAAGTTTTGCAGCGGATTTAGTAAATTAGGCAAAATATTACTTTATTTTTAAAAATTTTACTTAATATTTTTGCTTTAACCCTATCACCCCTTGAGGCTGATATGTTGGCTTTGTGGTCCATTACAAATCCCCGTAAGTCTGATATTTTGGCCTGGGAACCCCTACCAGTTCCCTCAAGAAAATTCTTACCGATTTTGGTATTATTCGGGGCAGAGCGGTGTTTATATTAACCAGATATGGCTGTATTTGCTTATAATAGCAGCTGTTTTGATTATTTACTGTTAATTTTTGGCAAAAGTGAAGCATTTTGTGTAATGTTATAAGTATGAGCAAGTGTAAAGAAGGAGGTAATCATAGGCGCTGAAATGAAAAGAAAGTGTTATTCTCTCGCTTCTGTCAGAAATAAACTAGTACGGTAGATAGCGACGATGTGACTGACCTTATTTACACATTTTCATTAATAAATACAGTTGATTCTGTTGCCACATTTAAGAGATAGCATTTCCCCCAAATCCCCAGGAAGCCAGGGGAAATAGGGATTTTTCCATTGGAACTGGATGGATCAGGGCAATAGGGTTAATGCAGAAATAATTTGTACAGAGGATTTAATAGATTAGGCCAAATATTGCAATGGTGTTATTGTGTAAATAAGGAGGCCTTAGCCATGAGGTTTGGTGCTGGGTCGTACTAGCTTATTTGATATTGCAGGAATAATGGATATTCACCCAGGTGGACAGCTATGTAATCATTTTATTGATGTTGAAATAAGTTAAATATTTTGGTCTTTGATTTGAATTTCTAGGTCCTTGGATCTGCTTTTGGTGCCAAATGGAAGGAAAGAGATTTGCAGACATCCTGTCATTGCATTCTCTGAGGATTGTTTTCTTCAGGAAGTTAGAATGGGTGAGAAGATTCTCTAAATAAAACTGCAGTTGTTCTGTGAAACAGTCTTTCTGTTTGGTTAAATGCCTGCTAACTGATTTCACTTCATTAAGATCTGAAATTTGTAGCTAATTTGTTGTATTTTGGTTTTGGTTGCAAGCCTTTATACACAACTTAAGCCAAGTGTTGATTGTTTGCTGAAATGGCTTCAAATCAATGGAAATAATCCGCTTATGAGCGACTGCGAGCGAAACGACCTCTCCAGCTGTGACTAATGCATGTCTCTCTCTCCTCCTCTTTTTCCTTCTCCTCTTCTTTCTCTTTCCCTGTAGAAGGCGTACCTTGTCCCTGTGGCTAGGGCGTGGCCTAAGTGTTGCCAACTGGGGATTGGAGGGCTAATTCTGGGATCACGTGATGGTTTCCTTTCCAATGGTGCTCCATTGAACATTGTGTTTCTTGCATTTGTTCACTTAAATTCAGACGCAGATCTCAATCTAAATACTGTTTTTAAGAAATCACGTGATAAAAACACTGCATATTCTAAAGGAAGGTTTTGTAACATTTTTGAAAGCAATCAGTGAAGAACTTTCATACATTTAAGCTGACCTACAGACACTCAACATATTTATTTATATAGATTATTATTATTATTATTATTATTATTATTATTATTATTATTATTATGGTTTTTCATGCACATTAAGTCATTCACTAAATTAGCATTGACAGATATCTTTACATTGCTAATTTTATCTGCTGTAGGCAGTCTGCCAGACATGATAACAGCTGGAGTAATAAAGGGTTTGTATGGCAGCCATGCTTTGGCTGATGAGGAGCCATAACTATTGGACAGCACGTGTGATATGTGATTTTGCTCAACAGAAGGCCTTCAATGTGTGCCTTCTTCATAATGACTGAATGCCATTAGAGATTATTTTTCTTTTTGTTTTGCTTATATGTCGTGTATGTGCCTATTAATCAAATTGGTTAATGTTATGCTATTTATTTTGCATTTTATCACATTAGTCTCATTGACGTCATGGCAAAAAATTAATGTGGTGTTAGCAGTTATTTTTAATTTCTATTAAGATTTTACCAGATACTGTAGTATCTCACTGTAACAAACTTTAAAACATCTGCAGGTTTCATCCATTACTGTACATCCAGAGTTTATTATAAACAAAATCATTTTAATGAAGTTATATTGCTTATAACATGAAGAATTATAAATCTTTTGCATGTATGTGATGTATAAATGTATTGTAAATGTATTGATCAGATCTAGTCCAGTATAAAAGAATTTCTGTTGTTAGTTTGCATTGAAGCAAAACTTTCTGGTGTATTTAGATTTCAGGAAAGCAGTTATTTCTTGCTATTTCTTTGTTATGCTGAGTTTATGATGCTCTCTTGTAGTTTTAGGTGTTTGTTTAATGTTTGTTTTATCTTAATACTCTGCCTTATCAACAGCTTAGCTTAGGCATCTTGGTTGGGTTGCTTGAGTATATTTGAATTGTTATTGACTTTGTGCTATCAAATCCTGGTTCAGTACGGGAATAACTGTCGGATACCGTCATACAGTATGATCATCCATTGGTATCCAGTACACCAATGCATTGTTGCTGGATTTCTTTTGATATGTAAACTATATTTAAGAACAGTGCTGAATACAGTTGAATCCATGCATAATTAATCTGACACTGAATTTCACCTGATTCTTCTTCTTCAAATAATCCCACAAAGGCCGAATAGCCATGCCAAGGCCAATGGTCTGGTTATTAGACTTACATGATTAATTTAGTTTTTTGATCATTTATAATTCTTCATGTTATGATTTTTATATTGTTTCAGGCTTCTGCTGTTTATCTTATGCTTCTGGTGCTGTGCTGGATAGAAGTAGGGTACTTTGTTCAGTATCGTTTTGTAGCTTTACTCTGTAGGCAAATTGTTTTAATGCTTGTTTTTAGCCACTATGTTACTTTCTAATGATTAAAATGAAATTCTGTGGAGTAATGTGGATTTTCAGTACTAATAATTTTTGTGCATTCAAAGTGCTGGCAGTAAATTAGCCATTGTTTCTAAGATGAGAGAGAGATATTCATTGGCAGAAAATGATAAAGACAACCATTACAGATGCTACAGTGCTAGTCAGTTAAAAGAAATAATTTCAAAACTGATTTTGAAATAGCTCATTGCCAAGATAATGTGAGTTAAGCTCAAATTGCAGGCATTATTTAATTCTTAAAAAGCCTGTATTGTTTTATATTGGAATGAATGAAGCTTCTCTTAAGAGCTAAACTGGCATACAGTAGAATGACAACTGTAAGATGAAAGATTATTTGGAATGTATTTTAAAATCTGTTAGGAACTGTTATTTATTTACAATGGTATTTCTCAACTAAATTCTCAAATGTGAATAAATTTTAAATCATTTTCAAGTCATCTCCAGAAGATTTATAAAACTAGGATTTATGATTGAGAAATGCTGAATTAGACTGTAGTTGCTGACTTGGTTGCTTTATTAGTTGTGATGCAGCTGGTTTTAGCTGATGTAAAATTAACACATGCTTGCATAACTGTAGCAAATTAATTGAATGTTCTTATGGGCTGTCTACTTTGAGTTACTTCCATAAAGGCAGTGGAAGCCCTTATACTTCCACTCAACCCCATCATTTTAAATCCTTATTGGGCAGTGGCGGCTATAGGATTTGGCAAGTAGGGGGCCGTTGGGGTGGCAACTTCTAATCATGGGGGAAACCATTTGTTGTTTAATGTATGTAGCATTAAGTATAGGGTCCCAACTGGGGGGCCAGGCACTCAATAGGGGGGCACGGCCCCGGTGGAGCCGCCACTGTTATTGGGGTCAGCATCAACCAGTGGGGAGAGGGTTAAAATGCCCCAAGACTGCCCACCAAATTAAACAGTTTTTACTGTGAGGTGAAAGTGCTTTAAACTTGGGAATAGATCATATGTTAAAACCCAGTACCCTTGACAGAGATCTTGAATACAGGATTAAGTGCTACATGCTACACTTAAAATGTACATTGGACATCTTGCATTTTTTGATGTCTTGTGTGAAATTTCCTTCTGTTGTTCGTGCATTTCTTTTTTTGTTTTGAACATTTTGAGTTTAACTTGTGAGTTTTTCTGTTTCATTCAGAAGATGGGTTGCGCTTAATTGTAAGAGTCATAGTATAGACGTCTGACATCTGATAATAGAATGTGTTCACAATGTCAGTTTATCAGTACGGTAACTGCATTATTTATTGGATTCTGTTACAATACTCAATAAATATTTTTATATTAATATTAGTTTTGAAAATTATATTTTTTTGTATCGTAAAAGATGTAAATAAATCAGTTCCTGTATCAAATAACAATTTTAATGTCTTCTTTCATTCTGCTATTTAATTGTTTCTTATTATTAAACTGTCATGTTGGGTGTGCTCTGGAGATTACTGTTTTACTTTCAAGAACAAGTGACTGATACCAACCTGATCATCATGTTCTCTGTCCTGGGACAGGTTCAGGGCTCCATTGTTTCCATTCCTCTCTGTGTCTTGCTTCTTCTTTCATTTCTGCATAGGTCTTGTGATGCTGTGCATCTGTTTTCATCATCCAGTCCAATAGCATCCTCCTCGGGTTTTCCTTTTGTCTTCCTGAAATACTTAACGCCATGATCCCAACTACACTGAATGTACCAGAATGGCGCTATGCAAGCAAGTATTTTATGTTAGTATGGCTGCCACAGTTTGATTTAATTTGTTTAAAGATCAAATGACCATGTTTCGTTGAATAAGTTTACCAGTTTGGTCCATAAATAGGGCTCATCCATATAGTACATACTAAAAAAAGGCATATTTCCAACCCCCATTCTCCGTTTGCACACTGTACATATGCAAAACCTAAAGCCAACCTCCCTCCCCTAACTCTCATACTAAATGGATGGACCCATGTGCATATAGAAGCTTTCGAGGTGCCTAAGGTCCTATGAATCTTTCAGGGTTTTTTAGTCAATTTGTGTCCAATACAAGAGGACGACACATCACACTTTTTCATATGGGCCTGGTTGAGAGGGTTACCAGAGTAAATGTATGATTTCAATTTATGTCAATGCATAATTTCGTTTCATACTTCAAATCCTACTGACGATTTGCTGAGCACAAATGACAAGGTGATCGAATATTCTGAGACACCGTCATTGCTGCTTGCCTAGTAACCGGAGATCAGCACCGGCCCCAATTAACGCTCGAAAATCGAGTATGGGACTACCTTTACCTGTACCGTCAGATTGCAAATGGATCATTACATATCAACTGGGACATATCCAATGCAAAGATTTAAAGGCCATCAAGTCTGCCATTTTAAGGTAGCCAGCTGTGTACAGTTTCTTATCGGTTGTGTTCTCGAAGCAGTGAGGTACTTCGTTCCTTGTTTAGTCTTGATAACACTAAGGCCGTAGGCGTCAATAAAACATTCAATTTGCCTAAGTGCCTTTGTAGTGGCTGTGTAAAATACGGTCGTTAGCGAATTCCGCTATCTGCCCTTGTTATGGTTGAGTACCCGCTTTAGCAGATGCTCAAATACTTTCGGTCTAAGGCTGAGCGAAACCAGGAGTCCAAAATATAGGGGAGGGGCATTTCGACATTTTTGGCCCAAAAGTCTTGAAAAGAAAAAGGTAAAGGTGTATAGTGCGTTCTTCTCCATCTGCACCTACCCCCAAATACTCGCCGGTTTTGGACGAATCTCAAGACCGGTCCCGAACTGACTGGGGTGCGGGCGAGTTCCCAGTGGCGGCTCTAGGATTTGGCAAGTGGGGGGCCGTTGGAGTGGCAACTTCTAATCATGGGGGGCCAACCATGTGTTGTTTAATGTATGTAGCATTAAGTACTGTATAGGGTCCCAACTGGGGGCAGTGTTTAATCTAGACTCCTGGACTCCTGGAAACTGAAAAAAGCCGGGGGAAAACTGGCAAAGCAGTGGCGTCATTTCACACTTTTCTTGGGGCGAGAAATTTTGTAAAATTTTCTTTTCAAATTTTTTTATTTTTGGAAAATTTTTTTGACTGAGTTAGTTTGAGTTTCAAAAAGTCGACGACCTTTTTTTTTTTTTTTTTCTTTTTTGTAGTATTACCCCAAAAATAGTTGACGACCTTTTTTTTTTGTCAGCCCTTCTTACGTTATTAATACATTACAAATTATTATTTTCATTTCCTTGGGGGCTATTCCCTGTTTTTTTGGTGTTGCACATATTAATACATTATCAATTAATATTTTCATTTCCTTGGGGGGGGCACGGCCCCCCAGCCCCCCCCCCAAATGACGCCTCTGTGGCAAAGCCGGGGGCGGGATTCTGCTAGGGGCCACTGTTAGTCCATGTAGTATTCCAAAATTTCCGGGGGGAATTTGAAATTTCCGGGGGAAAGGGCAATTTCTCCCCCCGGAAACGGCCTAGATTAAACACACAGGGGGCCAGGCACTCAATAGAGGGGGCACGCCCTCTGGCCCCACCGGTTGAGCCGCCACTGCGGATTCCCCGTGGTTAATTACGCCAACGAACTACGGATGCCGCTATTCCGAGAAATCTGAGACTGATCCTGCTGACGATTGCGCCAAGTGCTTCTATATTCGTCTGTCGCTCTGTAGACTATAATGTTATTGGAAATACTAGGCCGGGGATATATTTTCACCCCCTTAACACCCCCCCTCCCCCAATCAGTGCTTAATCTAGACTCCTGGACTCCGAGGGGGAAACTGAAAAAGCCGGGGAAAACTGACAAAGCCGGGGGAAATTCTGCTAGGGGCCGCTGTTAGTTAGTCCATGTAGTATTCCAAAATTTCCGGAGGGAATTTGAAATTCCAGGGGAAGGGCAATTTTCCCCCCGGAAACGGCCTATGATTAAACACTGCCCCCAATTTGAGGTCGACGCCCCCAAAATGTGGTAATGTGACAATGGTATGCATAAAAAATGCATACTAATTAGCTCTGAACAATGAGTACACCCCCAACTTTGATTCTCGGTTTACCTTTTTTTGCTTATCAGCCTTTTTTAGACTTGCATGATAACGTTTTTTTCTTGTCAGCCTTTGTTCGGCTTATCAGCACCCCAGATTTTCTCTCGACCCCAAATTGAAATAACTAGGCCGAGGCCTACTAACTTGGCATGATAACTGTTTTTATACTTTATGGACTCCTGTCAGGAGCGACTTGTTCCGGCAGCCTCGGGCAGAGGCAGCAAATCTTCAGCAGATAAATTTTGATTGGGGTAGGGACACCCTGGTTGTTTGCATTAGAAAATTGGGTTTATCTGGAAATTTAAAATCCCCCGGAGATTTTGGCATACTATATCAACTTACAGGGCTCCACCAAGCCCCCCTCTAGCTGACTTCCCCCGGCCTTGTCAGTCCCCACGAAGCCCAGGAGTTTAGAATAACTAGGGGCGGAAGATGGCGGAATAGGCTGACGGACCGGGTTAAGCCCCGTGCTGGAGCGTCAGGCTGACTTTAAACCATGCTCAATAACCACTGCACCCAGCCAACAAAGCCCAGCGCCGCCCTGCGCAGGCCCTACCCAAATTCCACTAGGCTGCGCTAACTTTTAAATCATTCTAAGTAACCAAATGCTGCAAAGCAGAACGCTAGCCAATTTTTCAATTCAGCCAGAACAGAAACTATTTTGCCGATACTGCCGCCATGCTAGACTTGGGACCACTTTAGGCAACATCTTAACTAACAGAGGCATAATGATTAATAATAACCTAAATAAGACTGATTAATAATTTGTAACAAATAACGGTAGGTCATATTTTAATAAAATTCTTTACCCTTTACTTATTTATTCTATTCCAATTTAGTTATTCTATTCCACTGTTACTCGGCGCAGGACCACTAGTGTTTTTCTGTAGTGTGGTCTTCTAGTGGCAAATCACCAGCGCTCCACTGACTTTTTGCACCATGGAATTACTAGCGGACCACCAGCGGCAGCCGATTACAAGTCGTCAGAGGTCGCCTATAGCGGTGTTCCAGCGGCACCCAGACCCCTTTTTACTATACCCATAGCATTCCCCCACCTTACCCTTACCCCATAATCTCACCTATACAACAACTGTAACAAATGACCTGCTCACAACCAATTCTGCCGGAAACTGCAGCCAAAAGTTTGACCAATGAAATCTGGCCTAAAAATGAAAATGACATTATTGGCCTTTGCAGTGTCATTAAAGTCCTCGGGAGGCCTTGTTTTTGACCTGCTGGCCTATTGAGGGGCCTCGGGGGTAACTGAAAGTTGACAGTTGATGACAAGGGAGGGGGCATTGCTATTTCTAGGATTTTGAATTTGGGGGTCAAGAAAATCGGGGTTCAAAATCTTTAAGTCTCTCCCCCAAAAGGCTGACAAAAAGGTCATCCTACAATAAAAATTTGGGGGAGAGGTGTCCTCCATTTGGGAGAAGTCTAATAGCTTGTAATTAGCTAATTAGTATCCATTTTTGTACACATACCATTGCCACATTGAAAATTTTCGAGGTGTCGACCTCAAAAAGTAATAAAAGGGAACCTAAATGGTGTATGGGGATGTTTTAGAGCAGTGGCGGCTCCACCGGTGGTGGCCAGTGCCTCTATTGAGTGCCTGCCCCCAGTTGGGACCCTATACTTAATGCATCTTAAACAGCAAGGAGGTTGGCCCCCATGATTGAAGCTGCCACCTGGAAAAGAAACGGTTGTCAAATCCTGACAGCCACTGGGCCCAGGGTGGGTCCGGCCCCCTATTGAGTGCCTAAAGTGGCCCCTGTTGGGACCCTAACTTAAAGAATACATACCTAACAAATGAGGCCTCCATTTTTAAGTTTGCTTTCACCCCAACGGCCCCCAATAAATGAAAAATCCTGAAATGCCTGTCACTGAATAATAATCTCCATTTTCAATGGGTTCAAGAAACATCAGGATATAAAACACGAGACTAAAAAAACATCAAAAGAACAATTTTATTTTTAAAACATTGCCGCAGCTGGACCCTCCCCATGGCTCAGCTGATGATGTTTTGAGTCACCCAATAATTCGGGTAGGCTGCCACTTTTTGGCCCCCAAAATCCCAAATTTTGAGTTTAATCTGCAAATGGTGTTGGCCAAATGACGAATTGCCGTCTCCTCTAATAATAACTCCATGGCCATGAACCATCCCTTCCACTGAGGTGGCTACTGCAGGGCTGTTTTAAGGGACATCTTAGTTGACTCAAACTAGGGATATTTTACACCCCTCTAACACCCCTAAAACCTCCAAATTGCCAACACCGCAAATTAACAATCTTATTAAATCTCTGACTCAAACTGTGACTGCCTTCAGAGCTTCGGATTAAGGTTTTGTAGGCCCGTTTCACAAATTAATTATAGGCTCCAAGGGCGAATGGAACAAAAATGTAACAAAATAAATAAATAAATGTAAATGGATTTATTCATTGTCAAAAAATCTGGCTCCTATGTGATTTAATTGGCCAAAAACGCATCGATAATATTCAAATGCCACAATCGGTAACGGATATGACGTCACAGTGCCGTAAGTCTGAATACGGCCTCACACTGTACCAATGTATATCGATGCACTGTGGCCTTGCCAGAAAACAAGCATCAGCCTCCTGGCGGATTAAGTTTAAGTCCCAAAACACTAAAAGTAAACAATCTTGTCTTAAACAGACAGAACATTTTTGGAAATAATAAGAAAAATAAGAAATATTTATGACTCAAACAATTGAAACCTTAACATGGTTAATCCGGCTCTGACTGCCTCGGGAATTTCCCTTGTGGGCTTCAGCCGAATGACGTAATGCCGTCTCCTGGGATAATACCTCCATGGTTGGCTTGTAGCGTCCGTAGTGAAAGTGAAAGTGATCTGATTGTTACTTACTTACTTAGCGTGATTTAAAGTGGCTTATAATAATATAATAATTAGGAGGCATTACTGTCTGTGTGAGAGCCACTACGGGCGCTAATGGGATTTGAACCCGCTCTAGCGCCTATTTTCTCGTTTTGTGCAGAAAATAAGAGTTGTTTCAAGTGGACGAACGAAGATTCTGACAGACAGCATTTATATGTGAAAGTAAAAATATCCAAGGTAATAAAGACGGCGAAATAGGACGTCGAACGATTCCAAGCGTAAAAGATTTTTTATACGTTCACAACTTCACAGACCTCAGAAGTGCTTTGATCATCCGTCTATCAACGGTATTATGAAATTCCTGCCTTAAAACTGTCTTGATTTAATGGTCTACGGCTTTAGGCTGCTGACAACAATCGATGCAGGAAGAGGTGGCGTGTAATAATAATAATAATAATAATAATAATAATAATTATTATTATTATTATTATTATTATTATTATTATACTGGTCTACATTTTAAAACATTTTCTGCTGACGTATTTTTGCTGATTTTACCCAAATGAAAGGTGCTGAAAATAGGCAATATGTCAAATTTTTAGCAAAATTAATAAGGAATGCTTTATTAAAGGTGTTAAAGTCAAATATCAAGGATAAGAAATTCTGAAGAAGTGATAGCACAATAAATTTTATTCAAGCAAATACGAGTCAGTTGTCTAACCAAGAGAGCAATAAGAGCAATAGCTAGTTGTTTAAACTTTAATTTTGAGGCTGGAATCTTTGATATTTGGATGCTCTGGTATAATTATGATCACAGTTGTCATGCTGTAAACACCAGCAGTAGTCTGCCATAATGTTTGAGTTCCATCTGCCTTGATATCTATGTTCCATGGTCTTGATGTCTTGATGGAAATGTTCTTCTTGTTCTTCACTCGTAGCTCCAAGATTTGAAGGGAAGTAGTTCAGGTGGCTATGAAGGAAATGCAACTTGACACTCATGGTTGCACCCAGTGTTTGAAAATCCATCAACAAATTTTGAATTAAAAGGTTATAGTTCTTGGTTTTAAAGTTGCCAAGAAAGTCAGTGATCAGGTTGGAAAAAGCATTTTGTCTACAACAATCACATCTCATTGATTCAATAAGTCCTTTGATGTTGATGCAGTATACAATCTCCTCCTCCTTGTGGAAATATTCCAGAAGATCTTTCTCTTTGTCACGTTACATAAAAGTGGTTCCTGGAGTCAACAGGTTCTTTTGCTTCAGTCTTGAACCCAGTAACTCTGCTGACGACTTTGGCAGATCAAGATCTCGTACAAGGTCATTCAACTCAGCTTGGTTGAATGTTTGGTGCATTCCAGCGTCAACTTCTGAGGCCACGAAATCTTCACCATCGGTGTCTGTTAATTGACAGAATTCAGCATCGTTGGAACCTTCCAAAGTAGTGCAAATAGGTACAGGAACTTCATCACAGTGAACAACCAGTCTCAGAACAGAGGGGAAGATTTTGTCTTTGTGGACATGCCTGAAATATTTACCAGGCAGAAGTAGCAGTCATCAACATGGTTTTGAGGCTCTCGCCACACTGTTGGAACTCCAAAGCTAAAACTTTTTCTCTGACCTTTAATCCACTGTCTGAGGTTTTAAACACATGTCCTGCACACTTTATGTGGTGCCCAAGTTTTTCCCGGTCACCCAATTGAACTGCGAAATATGCATGATAAGCTTTATGCACAAATTCAGACACATCTCTCCTTTGTTTAGGTGTTGTAAAACAACCACAAATATTGCAAAACTTGACAGGATCATTCCTGCAACATCCACAAAGTGTTCGAGTGCTGGATGACATATTTCACAGAAAGCTATTTAAAAGAGTTAAATTTGCTGCGACTTGTAAGCCTCATGAGCGACTGAATGCTGCCGTCGGTTTCATGCTGCTTATATAGGCCTATAGCCATAAAATGCTGACAACTGCAGTTTAAAACTGCCTATTAAGCTTTTGTACTATTAAATAGTTATACCCACTGCATATTAAGCATATCTTTTTGCACATCCTTATCTTTTTGCATATTCAAACACTAAATAATTATTATACATAGTGCTACATTGTTACTGTCATAGTTTATCAGTAAACAGCGTTTTGCAGAAAAACTGGTACATGACTGGAGGAAACGGGTGTTACTTTTGGATTCAGCACACTAAAATACATAAAGATCACATGTTATCTTCAAGTCAGTAAAATTGATGTAGACCAGTTATTATTATTGTTATTATTATTATTATTATTATTGTTGTTGTTGTTGTTATTGTTATTATTATTATTATTATTATTATTATTATTAATTATTATACACTGGTCTGCATAAATTTTGTGGACTTGAAGATAACATGTGATCCTTGTGTATTTTAGCCTCTCAAAAAGTTGGGGGGCTCGAGCCTAGGAGCCTAATTGAAGCCATTGACTCTGCCATTGAACAGAATTAAGTATAGAATCAGTTATTTGGCAGAATGTGGATGCTATGAATCAGAAATGAAAAGCTATAAATGACTTTTGTTCACACTAAGGCAGTGGTTCTTAACCGGGGGTACTAGTACCCCCAAGGGGTACTTGAAGGACCTTGTGGGGGTACTTCAAATTATCCAAAAATTTAAAATAAAATATCGACTTTAACTTAGGTATGGTCCAAAACTCAAAATTATAAAATTACTAATAATGTTGATGTCAAATGATGGGTATTGACAAATGGCCGTTGTTTTATAATCGAGACCAGAGAGGTTAGGTTAGGTGCCCTAGTGAATTGGAGTTCATAGTGTCAAAGGTGTATTTGATGCTGCACTTGTGGCATTGACTAATGACTAAAGATTATGACCTTTAGTCATTAGATAAGTCATTAGGATCATGGTAAGCATGGTACACTGGCAGATTCGCTGTGGTCATTAGAGGGGTTTATGTGAGAGTACATCATTACTCGACTGACCTAGCATTGTGTTTTTTCTATGCTGCATCTGTTAATTACTGATCATCTGGACATAATGTAGGAATGCCTGAAACCGTGACGGTTGAGGTGAAAAGGTTGAGGCTAAGAACAACGGTTCTTAGCCATTTAAAGGCGTTGAAATGCTATTAAAGGTAATGAGGGTATGCAGTGTGTTTTGAGCATAAGAAACAGACATGTCTCTGGTGGGACTGGAGTCAGACGGAGTCGAATCGAGGAGGACGTCAGATGAAATCAGACTGTGCAATTAAATCCGAAGGCATGAAAATTGACTCCTGGATTGGAAATCCTTTTACTGTGGATCTTTATAGCATAGATGGCAGCGACTTAGCTAAAGATAACCTGACTGACATGAGAACGAAGCAAATGATGCTCCAAAAGTCTTGAGGAATTTTGGTGTTCATCTCTGCAGCAGCGTATCCTCTGCTGGCGCCAGAGACACGGCAATACTTGTTCCGTTCAACGACTTACCTCTATGAGTGGATTTTCAGCATTAAGACGGGCATAACAATTTGTATAGAAATGCATATTAAGATGCGACTTGTCTCGCACGCTGTACAGGTAATGTAGCAGCTTTTGTACTAAATTAAAATTTTAAAATATAAATTTTACTTTCTGGCATGAAACATGTGATGATGTATGTTGCAACTATTATTTTTTCAGTATATTTTTTAGAATAAACATTTGAAAAGCATATAAATGACTTTTGTCTTACACTTGTTTTAGAGGTACCTAGTCATAAAAGGTTAAGAACCACTGCACTAAGGCTTCAAACAGTTAAAGTTACACCTTTAGGCATCTTTATGTAATGCAACAGAATATTTGTACAGCGCCTCTTCTGAAGAATCACTCAGAAACACTCCCACCGCGATTACTGCATATATTGATAAAGAGACGAGTTTTAAGTTGTTTCAAACAGACGACCATAGAGTCAACGGTCTGTAGATGTAGGTAATGCTGAATTGTTGTTGGAATGGCAGATCTTATGATTTTCAATCAGGAAAAGAGTGAGACACATACACTGTGATATTTCTCGCCAGACAAGCAGATATCCAAGGCTGCAGCCACGAGGCCTCGTTCTTTTGCAAATTTAATACATTAGAGAGCATTTAGAGTAATATTAAAGTTGAATACAGAGCCCTGGAGCCAGCTTAAAAGCCGACGTTAGTGTTTCCGTTAGTCAAAATAAAATTCCTCACAAAGATTGACTGGGAAGAAATCAAATGGGGGCCTACAGAAAATGACAACATTTTAGAATTCTTTAATTTCAGATGTAACCACAACCTGTGGTATAATGTAATATTTGTTCTGAAGTCATAATTTCCTTACATTATGTTAATGTTAATTAATATTTCAACAGTAGTAAATAGTAATGTTAAATATCGTTTTAATTCTTTTTTACAGAGGAAATGCAGTGATTTTGTTTGGAGCATGATGGAACATTTTTCAAATGAATTCGTTCTGCCATTGGCCTCTTTGGCCTTCTTGGTTTTGGTTGTGATGATGGTAGTTCTGTCCTTGAAATCATGCATTTCCGGTACTTCAAGGTTGGTTTCAAGGTCATTTTCTCACAGTTGTTTCTTAGAAAGAGATGAATTCAATAGAAGAATTCTATTCTGTGTTCCCTCGAGTAACGGAACGCTCCAAACTCGGGGAGCGTTCTGTTACTCGAGGGAACCCAGCTCTCTGGAACGCGTTACCAGACAGTGTTACTAATGCGACCGATCTGGAAACATTCACTAAGATACTCAAAAGGAACTTGTTTGGACGCTCGTTTAGTACCATGCAAAGCGCTCGTGACTCTAGACTGCTAGGACAAGAGCGCTATATAAATCAGCCTGTAACTAACTAACTAACTAAGCAGAAGACTTCACTGGAGTTCAGCTGTGCAGGTCTTTTCAAGGTACAGGAGTAGATTCTGTATCAAAATGAAAGCGAAAGTATGAGACGTGCCAAATTAGGAGAAGATAAAGGAGAAGTGAGACAGACAATCCTCGACTGTTGGCGGAGGCATTTATGTCGTTGGTTGTGACTGAGAACATCAGATGCTTACACGGTGGATGGAAAGGCAGCGAAGGAAAGACTGGCAACAGATGCCGTGGAAATTGAAGGCGCTTACCCATCAATCCTTCTACAAGCTTTGAGTCTATGAAGAAACATGTGCCTTATACAGGGATAGATTACTAATTGCCATAGGGAGCTTCTTGTTACCTGTCTTCTATTTTGGTAGAATTGATTCTATAACTCCTGATGTGCATTCAGTAAATGCTCCTCAGCTCGCTCAAGGCCCGTTGAGGGAAATTCCAGGCCTCTGGGCATAGAAGTGAACGGGCCATAAAAATGTTTTAATATTTATTTTTAATGGTGATGACCTTTTTACTTATCAAATGTTAAAAAGTAGTGATAACCTTTTTTACTCAAGTGTCATAGTGTGGTGATGGCCCTTTTCTTCTTTTTTTCCAGCCACCCCCCTACAGATTGCCGGGCCCCTGGGCATTTGAACCCCCCCGCTCCTCCTTTTGACAGGCCTGCTCAGCTCTCTTCTGCATCTTTATCTCCTATCATGTCCATTTCCTTCATCATCTTATTATTATTATTTTTTTTTTTTTTTTTTTTTTAAAATTATTATTTATGACAATTTATAACTGCAGGGGAGACATGCCCCCCAAAATTTTTATTGCACAAGAAATTTGCTGTTTTTATTTTTATGAAAAATGTCTAAATACTTTACAAAAATAGGTCATCACCACTACTTGACCTGTATATTATATTTAATGTCATCCATAAAATGTCTGACAAGTGGAAAAAAGGTCGTCACCACTTTTTAAAAACTTGGCATGTGGTTTATTATGGTCGCGGACTTAATTATGCCTTTATTACCACATGTAATTTTCTTTCTTTGTGCAAAGTAAAATTGCCCAAAGGCTAGTCAATTGGGAAATTGTTGCCCAAGAGAAATTTCATGCACACACAGACCCTCAAGAATTAGAGGAAACATTGCTCCAGAGATTTAATGCAGTAGCCTTCCACGAAACTTTCAACACCTAACACTATAACAACAACAACAATGATAATAATAATTATAATAATAACATTATTTCAAATGGCTTAGGAGGTTAGGTTAACCTGTGTGAAAACCACTATTATTAATATTAATATTCTTATTATTATTGCTCTCAACATTTATTGGTAATAGCCCAATTCTTTGAGGTGACTTTTGAATTAATTTATTGTTTCAACTGTTACTGCCTTATCATCCAAACTGTTCCATAATCCACTAATAGCACTAACAAAAATTTCATGGTCCCACCCTCTTCCTGAAAAATTTAGAATTGTTGCCTCTGGTGCTGCTGCTGCTAATAATAATAATGAACAGACGAACAGGAAGCAGTGAAACAGAGGTGCTGAGGCGATTTTGGTATTGCCAGGGAAAGTTTTGCCTCGCTGAAAAGAAATATTTGGTGCTCGAGTATCCACCTCCACAGGCCCTCCGAGAGGGGGGCAGGGGGGCAACTGCACAGGGGCCCGGCGGCCTGGAGGGGGCCCGGGCCGATGATGAATACATATAATTAACAATAAAATGAATAATAACACTAAAGAATGGTTAAAATGTCAGTCCAGCAGAGGGGCCCGGTGAGCAGAAGGGGGCCCGGGACGGCTGACGAGCAAAAAAAAAAGGTCGTCAGGAAAAATTATGACTTCTCAAGGGCCCGTCGACCATTCTGCACAGGGGCCCGGAATTTCTCTCGGAGGGCCTGCACCTCCACACAAAGTTATGCCTGTATGCAGTTTATATAATTGCAGTGTTGCTCTATGGATTAGAAACATGGACTCTGGCCTCATCCATGGTCAGGAAACTTGATGCCTTCCATCAATGGTGCCTGAGAAGAATCCTTAGAAGAATATCGTACACCTCACATACAACAAATGAAGTGTTCCGACGTACAGGAGAGGAACCCATATCCATAAAAATACGAAGCAGGCATCTCCTCTACTATGGGTATGTTGCAAGAGCAGCCTCAAACATGGACCATACGAGAGCCCTACAGGAAGTTATTAAAGGCCCTTCAAAATCGTGGAAAAGACCAGTTGGTCACCCAAGAACTACCTGGACCAGAACAATTCAATCTGATTTGGCTTCGTGTAATGTTGGACTTTCCACAGCCTGGAAAACGGCTCAAAACAGAGATTCTTGGAAGTGTTTAGTGGAAAAGGCTACGCTCCGTCAGTGATGATGATGATAATGGTGCTGCTATGGTGTGCTAATGTAAAGAATCGATCGCATGGTTTTCCAGTGAAGATAACTTAAGTTATTTCTTACTTATTTTTTTATAATTGTGATGAGTTTTCTGGTTTCTTCTATGACAGAGATCGCCGTTTCAAGTACGTGCTGCTTAACGCGAAACCTGAAATCCAAAATCTTAGGGAAGATCTCTTCAGTAAAGCTGGACTCAACATTTTAGATGATAAAGTCCACTCTGGAATTAACTTAATCATCATTGAAGTCAAACACAAATGTAATTATTTACAGATGCTTTCAAGATAATCTGAAACTTCAGTCTCAAACTTCTTTTTGACGAATTACAGCGCCCACCATGGTACGGAGTAGAGCCCCAGCTGCTGATGATCTTCAGTAATATTACAGTTAGGCTGTGAGTGCCGGTGAATACTTTAAATACTTCAACTGTGATTTATTATTTATTGGTGAAAACTGTAATACAATTAAGCACTGTATATTGAATCTGTCAACAATCATCCTTCCTCCCTTCTCCCCTGAAATAATTCTCATCAGTTTTGCACAAATCCCTTGACTGGTCCCGGTCCAAATAGGGGGCTCCTCTAGCCCCCCTCCCCCTGAGCCCCCCCGTGGCTGTGTTAGTTGCAATGATCATAATTAATTGCAGGATTTTCCATTTGGGTTTCATGAAAACAACTGCTGCAGATTTTGTATATTTACATCTGATGCAATTGAATTTTGTTGGCTTCAGAAAAATTCAGTTTCCTCTTTGTATGCAGAGCATGCTTTTTGTTTATTTATCAGTTTTACTTTGTAAGTTTATGATGATGTGCTTTTGTTCATTCAAAATGACCAATCAGTGACCAATCAGCAATGGAGAGACATTGAACGAGTTCACAACAGTCGATTGATCTTGGTTCACCAGGTGAACGACCTTGATTTCATCTTTTTATTGTGAAAACTGAGAACTTTTATTGCTTTTTGTTCTGATGGATGCCATCCTCTGAAATGTTTGGCTGTGTTGTTGTGGCATTTAAATGACTGTGTTTGTGCAAACATTATTATTTTTGCTAAAATATATTTAGTTTTGATACCATCTTGTTAATTGGTTGACAGAAAGTAAGTACCCAATGGTTGACAGTGGCGTAACGTAAGTCGACCCAAAGGTTCATGATACTTAGGGTTAACCTAAGTACAACAACTTCTGAACCCTAACCATAGAAAAGCAGATGAAAATTTTAAAACTTTGGGGCCCCCGTGACAAAGATGCCCCCCGGGCCCCCAAAAGTCACGCTACGCCACTGGTTCATGATACTGGAGTACAACAGGCAGATGAAATAAAGAGCACCAGGAAAGGAAAAGGAATTAGTGGAAGACATGGTAACAGGATGGACTAACTGTCATTTGAGACCCATGGACAGAAATTGTTCAGAGTTACAAAGATTCAACACAGATGTTGTCATCATTGTCGTTGTCGTCATCGTTGTTGTCATCATCATCATCATCATCATCATCATCGTCGTCGTCGTCAATAGCAATCTGAACACATGGAGCATTCAGTTACATAATTGAAATAAGCTCTCTTGGAATTTTTCTATGTAATCCTAAGTAAAGTAAAGGTTTTCACCCGTAGGCTCACGCCCGTAGGGTCCGGTGCTGATCCCCGTGTTTTGTAGCCAGCAGCCCATAGGTGGCTAAGCCATACATCGGCGGACGGTGGCCAGTCTCTTCCGCCGAACCTATGGTTACTATCGCAATGTTGCCATTGCTACTCATTTTTGATGTTACTACCGCCCTCTAGCGATTAAGGCTGAGTCGACCTTAGGGGCTCCTACGGGATTGAACCCGTGTCGCCGGCGTGCCTGCCCAATGATATTACCACTCATCTATCTTCTAATCCTAAGACTTAACTTATTCACCATCGGGTATATGTAGTATTGTAAAGCGCTCTTGTCTTTGGCCACTTTTGCCATGCTTATAGCGCTATAGAAATCGTCTAGCTAATAATAATAATAATAATAATAATAATAATAATAATAATAATAATAATAATAATAATAATAATAAGCTGGAGGCAGCTTCAGCACTTACTGCAAAATTCTATCATTATGGAAGTTAAGGCTGAGAAAGTAGCCACTTATCAATTCAGTCACATAAATTCTGTTGAATTTTATAAGATTTTTAACATTTCTGTCCATTTTGTTGTGCCATCAACTGAGTCAAACATGTTATGATAGGACTCTATGAAGGCTTTTATTGATTGCTTTATTTATTTATTGTTTGATCCAGATGGAGCGTTTGTTGCAGATTGTTGTATAAATTGTATTTAGTAGCATATATTTATAAATTAGCATTGCATTTTATGTGATTGATACAATTAACTTTTTTCAGATTTCCAAAACCAGAGTTGAAATTTCTGAGGACTATAAGGATGAGGTAAAACACACTGATATCGATGGTCTTAAGGTTAGCCACGTATCTAAGTTGGAGAAAACAAGCAGTGAAGCAGGGAGACAGCACTACAAGAGGGTGGAAATCGAAGGCAGTTGGTTGAACATTACGCTGCTTTTGGACAGTTTGTCTAAAGGTAATTGTGTGGAGAAAGAAGTAGACCGAGGATCGTGCAGCTTCACCGTTGAAGACGATCAGCCACTTCTGCAGGAAAGCTTAAGACCGAAGAAGCCTCGAAAGAGACATCAGGAGAACGCTACGTCTCATCTCTGTGACAGAAATAGAACAGAAAAAGTGGAAATTGAAAGTCAGCTTTACGATTATGTGGTGAAACACCGCAAAGATCAATGGCAGAATATCATCAACCCAGAGCCGTTTAACTACAGCTATAAGGCAGGTTCTCTGGCATTGACGGGCCAGGAGTGCATGGTTTCAAGGGCAGTAGAAGGCTTAGCCAATCTCTTCCAAAGTGTAACTGGTGAGCTGAGTGAAGATGTTTTTACACTGTCAAAAGGTGTTAATGTGGAAGAATTTCAAGATAGCGCCGATCTGCAAATAGCCGTACCGATGAAGACTCTAATACTGCCTCAGGCAAGAAACAGCTTCAAGCTGCTTGGACCCAGAGACAAAATGACTAAAGTTAAGGAAATGTTGAAGAATTTGGACAGCAAGTTGGCGCCTTCTTCTGTGGCCGCAGTGCAGACAGCAATGAATGGCGTTTCCATTAATTCATCGGCAAATAAACCAATTACCAAACGCAATAATGCTTCAGACAAACAGTCACAAGTGAGCGCTAAAAGCAATGCTGGAAATGCAGGAAATGCCAACAGCAAAGACATCCCAGCTGTTTTCTCTGAGAAATCACTGCCTGTATCCGCAATCACAGTCTCGGTTCTTAAGGGAGATTTGACGAAGCAGGTGACCGATGTTCTCGTCAGTCCGGCCAACGAATCCCTTCAGCACGGCAGCAGAGGAGCCGCAAAAGCCATTGCCAGTGCTGCTGGCCACCAACTGGTCAATGAATGCAGGAGATACATCGAATGCAATGGACGGTTGCCAATTGGCAATGTGATGCATACGACTGCTGGCAATCTTCAGCCTCAGATTAAGTTTGTGATTCACGCAGCCGGACCAAGTGCAAGCAGATATCGAGACGAGAAGACTCAAAGGAAGATTGTTCAAGAAACGTTTTTCAACTGCTACAAATATGCTAATGATCAGCTGAAGGCAACTTCAATAGCAATTCCAGCAATCAGTTCAGGTTCAGTCGACTGAATTACTAACACTTCTTTATTTCTTTGTTTCCATATATACGACTGTCATTTTATTCTGAGAAGTAATTATGCATACCATATAAATATGTAAATAATTTATTTTATAAATAAGTTGCTAGCAAATATAAAGTTGATATTGTTCCAAATTGGTTAAGTGAATAACATAAAGTACGAGTAATACAGGAAATGATGATCAGCTGTCAGAACTCAGATCTTAAATTACCACTTCTAAAGTCTTGATCTGTCTTAGTCAAGTGTTGACTTCATCAGCATCAAAATCAAAATTCAAACAGCAAAGCAGCTAACCAAACAACTCTTTGCACACGAAACCTTTGTAAAGTATCAGAATTCTGTGCCATGGTATTGCAGCTATGTAACTCAATTACAAAAAGACAAAATCAAAGACAGGAAATTATCAATATTTGCACACATCTGCAGAATGAGGGATGAAAGACTAATAAAGACAGTGATGATGGTATGATCAGATGGTATGCGAAAAAGAGAAAGACCAAGGAGAAGATGGATCGACGATATTCTTGAATGGACTGGACTTGACACCCAAAATGTGATACACATGACCAAAGAAAGGAAAGGGCCATGGACGAGCTCCAACGGTCCTCATGGACCGTTGGAGTGTGATGATGATGAACTGAATAACAGATGAGTGGATGGAATAACGTTCCTTCAAATGCGATTTACAAATTGCTCCAATCTCTAAAGAGCAGTGACAACAGAATGGAGGGTGAGAGGGTGAAGGTTGAGACAGAGTCAATCAATGAATGTGGATCTCCATTGGCGACTGGTGCTGCCATGGCTTGACCATTGCAACAGTTGCTGGAACAGACGTTGACAACAGGAGTTGTAGTCTTTGGTTGGCAATCACTGCTTTCATTTATCTCACCTTTCTAGATTTCGCACAACACCTGAAAGTTGTCTCTCTTGGCATGCTTCATTGAACTGTTAAGAGTCAAAAGCAAGACTTTTGTCTTACACCATAATACATTATAATAATAATCAAGGAACCTAAAAACATACTTACTTATTATCGAATATAAGTGACATGTGTTAAAGCGCTCTTGTCTTTACCCTAAGCTATGTTTACTGCGCTATAGAAATCATCTAATTAATAATAATAATACATTACACTTCAGCGCTCTCTCTCTCTCTCTCTTTTGCCTGTCTTTGTTGCTGCACAAAATTCACAAAACAGTCCAATGCCCTTTTCTAATTCCAGATCTAAGCTAAAAACTTTCTTGAAGTCCATTATTTTGATCGTTGGTTTATAGAAGTAAGATATTTAAGTTGGAATTTGTTTCACAGGAATACTTGGAATTCCAAAGGACGTTGTCGCTCAGTCAGCGTTTGATGCTCTTGCAAAATTTGAGGAAGATAAATCCATTCGTTTGAGGACCTTGGGAAAAGTATGCTTTGTAAATATTGACGATGAATCTACCCAGGCCTTCCAGAATGTTCTGCGTAATAGACAATCGTTTATGGCTCCAATGAAGTCGTTAGGAAACGGTGAATATCAGAAGGAATCAAATGGAACGATCTCTGACGTTAATGTCCCAAAGAGAAAAAGAGTACTCAAGGTACAGGAGTCGAGTTCACCAAGTGCTGACTTGGCAGAATATGGGGTTGTCAAACAATCCAAACCAACCATGAACTTTGAAAAAGTCGATCCTTTGGCTGCTATGAACGAGAGCGAAGACGACTCAAATGACTCGGTGGAACTGGAGGACTGCGTTATTTGCATGGAGAGCATAACGGATCCAGAGGTTCTCCAGTGCGGCCACAAATTCTGCAAGAGCTGCATCAAGAGGAGCTTTGAAGCCTTTCAGCCGAAATGTCCCAGCTGTGGTCGACTCTTCGGCTTAATGCGTGGAAATCAGCCGAAGGGAACGATGACCGTGACGACTTCACCAAGATCTCTCGGTGGCTATGAAAAACACAAGACAATTGTGCTGCTGTACAGCATTCCAAGTGGAATTCAAGATGTAAGACACATACTCCGAAGTGCATTGACTTAAGAAGGGATTAGCAGATGAATCTGTAGCGTCTGATTTTAATAGCATAGTTCCAATGCCTTTCATGAAGGGATTTATATTCTGAGATATTTTCTTTTGCTGGTGACATATGTAATGTAGGTTATTAGACGTAATTTGTGTAGAAAATGTGCATTTTCTGCAGTAGGCATTTCCGTTGGTTTATGAAGCAGTAATAGTGATTGACAATATATAATTCTATAAATTGTAACTGCACCGAAATCTATTTTAATATCAGGAAAGACATCCAAATCCTGGACAGCAGTACAACGGGACACAGCGTCAGGCCTACCTTCCAGACAATACAGAGGGCAGAGAAGTGTGTAAATTGCTTAGGAAGGCTTTTGATGCTGGCCTCGTATTTACAGTTGGAAGATCATCAACCACTGGACGAGATAATCAGGTCATCTGGAATGACATCCATCACAAAACGAGTGAAATTGGACCGTGAGTGATTTCCACTTGCTTCCGTTTATTTTGCACAACCTGAATGCAATTCAGATGTCGTCCGTGCTTGACTTAAATGTCTGAGCAAATTTAAATGAAATTCTACTTAGCAGCATTTGATTCAATTTGATATTTTTGGTGAATTAGTTTCTGGAAAATCGTTAAAATCACGGAAGTATGGACACTTTGAATTGCTGGAAGATCTCATCAGTTTTGTTTTAATTCCCAAGTTTTCTACTTAAATTTCACAACATTAAGAAGTTGCAAATTTTTTAATTCAACTGGAAACCTGATTTCAGTTTTCCCAGTAAAATATGGATAACAGTTCTTGAATCTTGCAAAAGGGTTTGATTATCAAGATGGGTATCACATCTTCTTTAGTGTCATAACGATGCTTTTGCACGCTGTGACAGCCCCAGCAATTTCCTCTTCTGTTCCCGAATGGATTCTGTTGCTTTTAGAACTTAAAATCAGGTTTAGCTTTAAATCTCAAGTTGTTCTCTATGACGTCTAGCCATCTTTTCTGTGGTCAGCTTCCCTCCTCTCTCTCTCTCTCTCACTCTCCTCTCTCTCCCTGTATGCTGCTGGACAGGTCAGATTTTACTTAAGTGATACAATAGATTTATGCCACAGTAGTGTTGCAGTATAGTTAAAGTAAGATACAAAGCAGCACAACAGTTTATATTACAGCCAGTGTTGCAAAGGGCAGTGAGGCTAGCTTTTATGGAGGATATGATTTTGATATGATATGATATGATTTGATAGTTGGTACAATAATCGCTTTTTTCCTATCTCTTCCCTTTCCCATATTTTGTTTAGTAATTTCCATAGGATTTCCGTGTTTTGTCCCATAGTTGCTGCTTTGATCTCTTCTGATGCAATCCTGTCTCTCTCGACAGACTTGTTGTCAGGACTCGATTGATCAAGACCCAGACCAAGACTGAGACTCTGACAAAAAAATGCAATGGCCAATATTTAATAAATAGTTCTATTTTTTAAAAATTCTATTAAAGCACAAAAACGTTTCTTCTTATACGTTTTCACTATTTTGTCACAACGCCCTTCAGTCATTTGCTGCTTATGGAAAATAGAGAATAGCATCAGATTGATTACAGGGTAATCTGCTTCAGTAATTTCATATTGAAGAATGCATGCCTCCCACGCTGTTAAAATTATCATATTGATATACCGGTATACAGCAGCTGCATCGTAATGCTTAAAACCTGAAGCGTCTACTTGGAGTCCTAAATAGAACTGATGAGTGAAATGCAGCCACATTTGGGCACAATTTAGGAATTTAGGTTCACATATTTGTCAAATAATTCTCATTTTGGAAAAGAATATGTTAGTAAGTAAGGCACTCAATTTCTACTTTACAGTTTGCCATCTTACTGATTTTTACCTTCATGGACTGCATCGTCGAGGTCGATGAATTGCGATCACCGATGGGTTTCTCTGTGCGAGTGAAGCCCCGATTCTTGAATGGCAAGTTCTTGGGCATTTGTCGCATGACCATTTTCCAGGATTGTTGTGGATGGCCGCCTTTCGCAGGGATCTTTTGTGTTCCAGTGTTGCAACACGCTGTTCTTCAAATTTTACAACTGCTTTGTGACAGCTGCTTTTCCACGCTGTCTTGTTTAGTGGCGCACTGCCCAGAGCTTTCGGGTCGATGGCGCATTGCATTAGATTGTGCTTGAGAGAGTCTTTGTACCGTTTCATGGGGGTACCCTGTAGACGCTTGCCAGAAGCCAGCTGGCCGTAAAATATATGTTTTGGTAAGCGGTTGTCGGGCATACGCACCACATGTCCTACCCAGCGCAATTGCACGTGCAGGAGGATAGCCTCGATGCCTGTTATTTTGCACGATCGAAGTACTTCAGTATTGGAGATTCTCTCTTGCCATTTTATACCTGCTATTTTGCGTAGGCATCTGAGGTGGAATTTTACCTTACCGAGTCTCTAATCATTTTCTAATATCTAAAATGACAGGTAGCCATATTACAGTGGAGAGTTTTAAGAGAACAGGCTATTTATTTTTGGACCACAGGAATGTGAAGACACCCCCCTTTACAGCATGTCAAATCATTGTCTTCGGCTATAAAATGATAACAACACTGGGTCTCGAGACGGGAGATAAGATCGATTCTAGGACTTTCGTCAACTAACAATTAATCTTGAACTATTCATCTGTGAATCTTTCATCCAAAGTTCTGGTGCAACGTACAAGAAAGCACAGTTGCAGATTTTGAGCGATGACTGATTTAATGGGCGTGAAAGTGTGAGATGAGATGACGATCGTGTAGGTCGGGGAGGCTGAGGCGTTAAGAGTTTACCAAGGTAAACCGGTTTTGACGAATGAAGTGAACTGTAAGTAATCGTTATTATCTTGTACTGGATACGTTCGGATATTTTAAGCCTGTGTAGCGACTAGAGTATGGGTGAAATATGGCAGAACTTTGGTGATTTGGTTACTGCTTGGGCTAGAGCCTAGTGCATTTTGAATTTATTGTAATTTGTTGATGGAGGTTTTGGTGCATTATAGTAGAGGGAGTTGCAGTAGTCTGGTTTGAGGATGTTGACGAGATATACACTTGATGTATGAACAAGCATTTAATGCAAGTTCATTGTCTTTTCTGGAAGAAATTATCTGGAAGAAATTAAATTCTATGTTACTTGACAAAAGAAAACAAAATCTTTTAAAAAACACTTTCTTCAATGCCAGTTAATCTATGTGTTGAGTGCTTGCTACTAAGTATGTTTAATTTTTCATATTAACTATCAACTCACTTATTAATTATAAATTAATAATTAATATAATCCAGCAAGACAGGGCAATGGAAACAGCAACTTTGATCAGGGACGCAAACCTGGCATCAACATTGGGAGGATAGAATATTTTAAAAGTTGACCCCCCAGAAATATAAAAATCCCCCCCCCCATTTTGGGGGATATTGCATATTATGGTGGGGACTTTAAATTGCCATGAAATACATTAATAACATAGTAGCCCATGCATTGTGTGGTCTAAGACTATTTTGCATGTATGTACACTATCTAATATACACAATATCTTCTTTTATACAACATTGACAAATGCAAGGTCAAACAATACAAGTATCAAGTTACTGTATAAATCAAATGTAATAAAATATTAGAAATTACAACATAAACGTTTGCTCGCATTGGTGTAATCCTGGCATCAACATCATGGGGGGATAAAAATTTGTTTTACCACAAGCACAGAACATTGGGGGATAAATGATACTCTATCCCCCACATACTAATTATTGGGGGACCGTCCCCCCCATGGTTTACGCCCTTGACTTTGATGGATCATTGCTTATTAATATTAAGCCATTCTCACATACGTGCTATTGTTCATTAATGTTCATTGTGATGTGCTAATGAGTTTTATTTAGTCTCATCTAAGGTTTGGCTTCATTCTTAGTTGTCTGCATCAATGATTATTTGCCAATAAATCAAGCAGAACCAGTGATAATCATGTTCAGTTGTTTCCTAAAGGATATATTGCTGTTATAGTTATGGTTATCCTGATCCCCTTTACTTGATGCGTGTGAAGGAAGAACTGAAAGCCAAAGGAATAAGCTCATCTACACCAGCACCCAGCGGTTACTAGCAGCTTCTTTGCAAAACCAGCGGTCATATAGCTGCTTCTCAGAATCCAGTTGCTCCTCTGCCTCCTTCAAGGGTGGACATAAATGCAGTTTTAATTATTATTGTTTAACTAAAACAATTGTGCTTCTAAGATTGTGCATTAAATCAGTAGCTTGTTAGATCAGATCAATGTTTGTAAGGAAACAGTTACTGCAGTAATTATACAGAATTTTTCCAGTTTAATTTTAGTTGTTTTAAATGAGTTTATTACCGTAGTGTTATTGCATAACACTGTAATTGTGTAAAATGCTTAGGCAAATCCATTTGTGTAAATAAAAATTTTGGAATCTCATTCAAAAGTGTTACTAAAATGTTTTTTTATTTTTAAAAATCTTTGTGTAATGTGTATACATTTACCCATTATTTATTTCCTGTGTGCAAATCCTGTCTTTCTTATGGACCTGAGTTGAATGCATTAATCAAGGAAGAGGAGCAATGCACCAGTAATAATTATTAATAACGATTCATAGGCTTTTGAAGTGCATAATTTGTTTACAGAATGTCCTGTCCTTGGGCACTTTTAGCAAGTGCGACTTTAAAAGTGCCAAGAACTGCAACAATGTTCTGTAGAAAATGTATTTACCAAAGCCATGGAACCTAATGCCACAAGAACTTACAACGCCATCTCCAGATAGTCTCAAGAGATGACTAAGCTCATTTCTATTTAGTGCTTCTTTTGTCACTTTGTTCAGTGTCTTATTGTGTTACTCTAGTAGTAGTAGTAGTAGTCAGTGTTGTCAACTATTTAAATACTATTTAAATACTTTGTCCAGCATTTAAGAAAATTATTGAAATTTAAATACCATACAGTATTGGATGTATTTAGCCAGACGTTTGAGAGTGGGGTGTTAGGGTTAGCGTTTACATTTTCTTTAGGGTTTTATAACCCTAGGGTTAGGGTTAGCCTACCTATCCAAAATTAAGTATTTGAATGGCATTTAAATACCATACAGTATTTGGATGTATTTAAGAAATTTAAATACTTTTGATTTATTGCAGTTTTCAACACTGCATGACTTTCTATTATTTAGTAGTAGCAGACTCGTTTTACATTTTCTTTACTGATGGTTTTAGACAGTTGAACATTAATCGTAATCCAGAGGTCTCCGCACATTGACAATGTTAGAAATAATTTTAACTAACATTTCTTTACACATAATATGGTTGTGGCGAATCATGTGTTAAATACATTATCAACAAAGTATTTAAACATTATTTGCCAGTATTTAAATACTTACCCCGGTATTTGGGTATTTAAATACTACATGAGAACCAAGTATTTATGAAAGTATTTCAATACTTCAGTGAAGTATTTATTACAACACTGGTAGTAGTAGTAGTAGTAGTAGTAGTAGCAGTAGACTTCTTTAGTGCCACTGTAGTAGTACATCTGCACCAGTCGATGGTTGCTTCAGTAAAAAAATCGTAAAAATGTCAATGATCTTGTCCTTGGAGGCCAGGTACTTGAATCGAGGTTGTAATCCAGAGGTCAGTCCGTACTTCCAAATTCCAGGTTAATGCAAGTATATGCAGTCAGGAATAGATGTGTTTTAAGTCTAGACCTGAAGGTAGCAAGACATTCAGTTTGGCGGACCTGTGCCGGCAGATAATTCCAAAGTCTGGGTCTGGCAACAGAAAGAGCACGTTTTCCAGTAGTGGTCTTGCTATAGGGTATGTAAAGAGTAGTAGCATCAGACGACCTCGTTGAGTGCTGGTTATCTTGAATGGTCAGTAATGATCGGAGATACATTGGTTGATTTGCATGGAGCGTCTTATGCACAATTAGACTTATCTTAAATTTGATCCTTTGTTTGACAGGCAGACAATGAAGTGATTTTAGGATTGGTGTGATGTGCTCATATTTGGCAGTTCCAGTGATAGCTCTGGCTAATGAATTTTTAATCCTTAGCAGGTGGTTTAAGTTAGATTTTGAAATCCCAGTATACTTTAGTCTATCATCAAAACGATCAATGTCGTGGCTTTAATCTACAGTATGTACCATATGTTGCTATCGGAATTTTCCCATTATTATTACATATATTATTATAAGACATTTGAGAGCTTTATTTTAAAACTGTTCTTTTGATTTAAAAAAAATACTACTTTTATGTATTAAAAATACTTGTGTATTTATGATTATTGTCACAGTTTCTATGAAGTTTGTGTTTGTACTTTGTACCTTTGCATAGCATATAATGCAGGGTGGTATTTGAGGGTAAGGACAGTGGGGGAAAGACTCAAATTTCTCATTCCCCCAAACCCCGACTATATAAATTATGGACAAGTCATCAAGCAGTGAACAGAAAATTCCCCTGTCCCATGGCAAATAGCACACTGATAGAATGCCATTTACAAAATGTCCCCGTTTCATGACAAACTCTCCAGGTTTTAATGTAAATGAAGTCAGTAATGATAACACAACTGGTAAAAGGCAGAACGGACATCGTGACATGATAAGAGAAATGGCTGGAATGCAATAAGATGTGCTAAGAAGAAAGGCAGAGAGATGATTTGGACCGACAGCTGGGTTGTTGCTAAAGAAAAGAAAGGTTGTTGCTAAAGAAAGGAATCAGCCACATATAATCTGGAGGGAAGGAAATAAAATAAAGACAAGAAGAAACTGTTTGAGAAACCGTGTGCACAAGATATAACATTAACAATGAGGCATGGCTTTGCTAGATGCAAATTTGAAATGGAATTTTTAATTTATTTATTGGTACCTAATACCATTTAATGCAGTGTGTTTGTGCTTTTGTGTGTGACTTGTAAATTAGAATGACATAAAATTTGTGAATTTATTTTAACTATTAACCCATTTCTTAATCATTGAATGCAATGGATCAATGCAATGTATGCAAAAGATTGTAAACATGATTTACAGAAATCAAAAATTGTTCAAAAGAACCCCAACATTAAAGCTTCAAACAATGTATTCAGTAACAATTGCAATTCATAAGATTTAATCAGATTTATCAATTATTTCAAATTATGACAACAGGAAAGTTAAGCATGATGAGCATGGATTGTACTTGCATGGGTACAACGATCAAGCGGCCAACCAAGCCAACTATTCATCGTTTAGGTGTGGATAAATTGGCATGAGGAGCATTAAGCTGTGAAGGTGAAGCGCAGATCCTTCAAAGGTAATGGCAAACTACTCTAGATTAATGACATAAGACACCTGCGCCGCTGCTTGCCTAGTACTCGCTCGAGTACCAGACTACCTTTATTAATTATCTTTACCTAATTATCCCAAATCACTAAAAATCAATTAGCATTTGAAAGATTCATTTAGAGAAACCGGTCATACACAATAAGTTTTTTATTTGTTCAAATTAATCATTTATTTGTCTGATTGCACATCAAAACACTTGATAGAAGCTGAAATTAAACAATTTAGAAGTTTTAATGAAAAATTCAAACAGAATAAAATTATTTTAACGTGAAAACCAAATGCAATCAAATATAACTGAGATGCAAATTTTTCAAATTTCCCTCTAAATTGAGCACATGACTTTTACTAAAAATCCAAAATGTTAACTATTTGTTCCAATACTGCTTGTGAATTGACACAGCATGACTGGTGAGTGACTTATGGTTGGGTCAAAACGATTACCGGTATGGGTCAAATACCCTTGTGGTCTACTAAACACAACCCACATCACCTGAATTTATTTGCATCCAAAAATGACGCACATAAAATGACCAGAGCACTAAGCAACGAGGAACAGCTATTAGTAATGCCTAATAAACAGGCAGTGGCAATAATACTATGCAACGTTGTAAAGGTATCTACCATTGAAATACAATCATGATGATTGATCTAAAAGCAAAGGACGCACATACATCTACTACACAAAGCAAATTCAGTTTCTATGTGCCAAAGACAGTGCACGTCTTTCCAAGTCTAAAGCCATTCACTGCATTCAGTGTTTTGACTTGGTGACACATCATTCTTTCGGAAGCGCTTTCTTGAGGCAACCACTGCATTCAGAACATTCACTAAGCCAACAGCGCCACTGCCGTGCAGTGCACAAACTTCAGAAACATTAATAGTAGCAAAACGTTAAGCTGGATAATGCAGTTCACTGCTGGATAATGATTGCATCTTTCATTGCATCTTTCCATTCAGCAAATGCCAGCCATGCATCCAACAGATAGATTAGACGGTCACAGATACAAATGTTCAATGTGAAATTATACGACTGTAGAGGTAACTAGCAGAGTTGGGCAAAATCAAATCACGATTCGATTCAATCGCGATTTAAATCATCACAGTTGATTAATTTGAGAGCCAAAGATTTGATTTACAAATTCAGTGATTTGATTCTATTTGATTTTGGTTAGCTTTGACTCGATTCGATTTGGAAGCCAAATAACCATTATAGTACATATAGATATTCTGAGTTAAACATAGAGTCGACTGAGAACTTACTAACTTAGACTCAATAGTTAAATGGTAATGTGGTAAGAGGCGGTAGTTTTTTGTGACAGTGGTAACACTATTATATCAAAACCAAACCGTAAGTAGTACTACTAGTAGTAGCCATTGTGGTTTGGTTATTTGCACAGTTATTATTATTTCACAAGACGCGCATGTCATTTGGTTGCGGAATCCAGGAAAGGTGGCCATTAAATTTCTGCATTCTTGGCAAGGTAATTCAGAAGAGAACAGCATGCATTATCATGATGTCAAGCCAATTCAGAAGAGAACAGTATTAATGCATTGTTAGATGCGGTGTCTGTCTTTTCATGACAGAAAGTCAATACCTGAAGGGTGACACCTGACTGGGCATCTGAAGGGGTTACCCCTCAAGATATGTCGTGTTAGGATGTACTCAGCCTGTGTGGAGAGGCTGTTTTCCATCACCGGGGCAATTATAGCAGCAAGACGCAATCGGTTATCATCAACAACTGTTGAATCTTTGTTACTGAGAAGGCAACAATGTGCTCTAGAACTTTGACCAAGTGAGACTGCAGGAAGTGGCAAGTCTAGCATTACCACACTCAGTGCACAAGTCATGTGTGAAAGGGAAACTTAAACAAAGCCTATTACTGAGTGACTAGTGACTACTGAGTCTGACAGTACGTTGCAACTAATATAACGTAAAAAAGTGTCAAAAGGTCGTATAGTGTTAATGTTGTATTTTGACAGATTTGATTTGAGATTTGATATGAAAAAAATGATTTTGATTTGAAATTTCACTAATTGATTGAATCAATAACTGCAATTGATTTTGATTTGGAGTATGTGATTTGATTTGTGATTTGCCCAACACTGGTGACTAGATGACGGGTGAGATAATGGCACCTCTGTGAGTGTGAGTTGGATCATCAGGGCATTACAGAATAACAATCGAGGGTATAATTCGTATGCTGGTTAACATCATCTACATCATGCTGAAATCCCAGACTGTGGGAAATTAGGAACACTCCACCACATGGCTACTAACTTGTAACAGAGAAATTTTATATCTATGGTGGAAATCGTAATCATGAGATGAGATGTCTACTGTCTATAATTTAATAAATACTAAAGAGCATTCTAATATCTGAAATAAACAGAATAAAGTCAAACAAATTTCAACAGAGTCACCAAAAAATACAAAACATTTATATAAAAGCAAATTTCATCATATTATGATATTAGACATAATGGTAAATCACAAAAACACTAAACATTAACAACACTGCATAAGTTACTTCTGATATTTAAAGATAAACAACTCTTAAAAAACAACATGGATCACTATTTTCCAGCAACACAAGAGCAAGATCAGCCACAATTACAAACATTATAAATACATTAACATTTGAAGCAAAATCACACAACACACAATAAAACTATGACTAGAAAGTGAGAGGCACAAAACTGTTGAAAATTTTTAAATGCAAACCAGAAGAAGGAACACAATTCCAGACAATTAAACCTTTAAAAGGCTCCAGTGTAAAAGGTCCACCGTCGATGTAGAAACACGTGATTGACTGCGACAACAATTCAGAAGGAGAGTCCAGAAGCCAAAACAGCCACAAAAACGAAGACATTGACTTCTAAAGACTCTGACAAATTAGAAAATATTTAATTTAATAACTTCACATATTATTATATTAATTTCATATATTATTATATCACACAATCAGTAATATTCTGAACCATACACTACAGATTCAAATAGGTTGCTGTCTGAAACAGCAGCACAAATCCTATTGAAGTTGATGTAGCAAATGTAAATAGTCGGAGTTTTGCAATTACATGAATAAAATTGAAATATTGGAAAGTTTATCAATCACATTAAATTTTTATTTATATTATTTATCAAATGGGTTTTCTAGAGACAAGAGTTGGCTTTTATTGAAATTGGGTCTCCATGCATCAGTAGCCAAAGGCACTGTCTGACAAAAAGGTACTTCGGAAGCGGAAAGAGCAAATCAACGGCCACAGCACAATATGGAACAGACTGTATGCAATTGTGAAGTGACCAACAATATATAGAATAACAATATAAGCAATAACAATATATAGAATAACAGCATTCTATTAATCATTTAAAACTTTTCTCTTTATTGATATGCAGTAATCTCAGCGGGAGCGTTTCTGAGTGATTCTTCAGAAGAGGCGATATAAAAACATTTTGTTATATTACATTACATTATAGGAATAAAGCATGAAGAGACTAAAATGAAATGTGTACCAAGATCCCAGTATACACAGTTTTACTTAGACAATATCAGAGCCATGAGAATCTATCGGCTGAAACTGACAGAAGAGCAACTTATCAACAGCTAAAGCCAAAAGTGGCTACAGTTGGAATTTTTGGCCAAAACATTTTCCAAGAAGACTTTGCTACCAAAAAAAACATTCACAAAATTACATAATCTTCACTCCATCTGTGTACATAAGTTTATTCATAGCTATATCACTTGTTTTGTAGCACACTGCATTCCCACTGTTATTCTCCATCATTCATTTACAAACTACAAGCAGAATCAAATATTACAATCTAAGAACCTTACTTAGCAAGATTTAAAGTGGCTTAGGAGGCATTACTGCCTGTGTGAAAGCCACTGGGGGCGCTAACAGCCTACCGCTCCATCTCGAAACCCATTCTGCCATCTTCCATCCCCTCACATCATAAAATTTTTTACATAAATTAAAGAGACAAAATTTTTTATTGTGAAATGTCCAACCTCTCAGAGTAGAAGTAAGGAGCAGAATGCTCAGTTGGTGTGAATCTCACGCGAAAACATATCACAGTTATCTCGCAACGACTGGAAGGAAATCTTAGTTTGTAGAAGTTCATCTACATTATCAAATAAAAATCCCACAAGAAAATCATCATCAAAAATATCTCATCACTGAATTTTGCGTCTCTCAGAGCAAATAATTTCAAGCATAATTCACTTACATGACGAGACTAGCTAAATTTACAATGGCAGAGAAAGAATCAAAATTTCAACGCTCAAAATTATAAGAGTTTTAGAGGAACTTTGTAATGAAGGCCAGCAAGCTGAAAAATGCCAAATAATGATGTCTTGTCAAGTTATGACAACATTTCTGCTAAAGAAAGTGTCAGAGTACATTAATCTTCAAGTGGCAGCAGTTGTGATGATGGGGCATGAAAAGAGGTAAAAAACATTGATTGCATCCTAACACAACAGTCATGCTGTGCCAGACTATTATTAAGATCATAGAAAGGCCACAGAAGTCCTCTATCCCATAGATACTCCACTCCATTCCCTGTTGTCTGAAACAATAAAATGCCTTTCTTCATTTACACCCAATCATTTCAGTCTAATGGAAGATAAAACTAAATATTCAAATGCCTCACACCACTCATCATTGCAAAAGTTATCAACACTATCAAAGCACAAAGTCCATGATACGATCAGCAAACACCCACGCTGTTATGGCCAATCAACCACATGAGTCAAGTACAACCATTGTCGAAAAAGAGAAAGATGTTCTCTTTATGACTGCAAGCACAAGTGATGATGTTTTGTGGAGAAATCAACATCACATATGCAATGCAAAAGTTGAAGAAAAGAAAATAAAGGAACAAACAGAATCTAATGCTAAATGGCTTAAATGCGGCTCAGCGCAATTGTAAAAACAGTTAAAAGCTTCCAGAAAATGCATAAATTAAGAACATACCTTGAAGTTCATCATAATCTTTCTGAAGTCTTGAAATGACTCTGTCAGCATTGTTAGCATGATCCTCAGCCTACAAAATAGCTTCTGCTTAATTTTTATTTAGCAAAAAAAGTAGTGCTGTCCTTTAATCGCGATTAACACGTTAATCTGTTAATCGCGATTAAAAAATTAATCGCATCATAATTAATCGCCTCATATCTCCTAAAGAAGCTTGAAAAACTGAGCTTGAAAGTGATAACGTCACGAGTTTTTGTTTAAAGTTGACTTAAATGGATGATGAATTATGTTTATAGTCCTACTAGTTGAAATTCCAAAAGTCTGTTCTGCAACTGGTGCATTGTTTATTTCAATTGAATTACTACTTCGGGACCAGAATAACGTTGCTAAAGGAAATGTGATTAATCGCGATTAATAATTTTAATTGCATGATTAATTGCGATTAAATAAATTAATCGTCGAACAGCACTAAAAAAGTAAAAATGCTCTCTCTCTCTCTCTCTCTCTCTCTATATATATATATATATATATATATATATATATATATATATATATATATATATATATATACACACACACACACATATATACACACACACACACACACACACTGCTTTGAGAAAGTCTGAGCACTTCAAGTTCAAGGAGTCTGACATGGAAGGAGAGGTCACATCGGCAGAGGAAGCTCGTTACAAATCCCGGGAATGAAAGTATAAAACCTCCTGCTTTTGATGTCCTCATTTGAATTGCCAAAGAGGCGCTGTGATTACAGCTACATCCATGAATGCCAAGTACGAATCCATGAATGCCAAGTACGAGGAGCATGATTTCAGAGAGAGAGAGACAGACAGACAGACAGACAGAGACAGAGAGAAGCTCAGTCTTTCAGATAAGATTTCGTAGGCTGCATGTTGAGAGAGCATGAATTTCAATAGAGAGAGACATGTTCACTTATCTTGTACAGATATTTTTATTGCACAATTAATGAACAAATGATTACAAAGTCAATAATTATAAGAATTGAGATCTCGAGACCATGCTCAGTCTTTCAGATAAGAAGTCTTGGTCTTGGTCTCGAGACCACAAGGGTATAAAGTCTTGCTCTTGGTCTGCATGTTGAGTCAGAAATCTGTATGTCATCATTTGCATCATTTGTTGTTAATAAACATAAAATTGCGATTAGTTGTAATAGAGGTGTTCTCCGTGATAAATGACATCAAATTATTTAAGTCTATGTTTTGACTGGACTTATCTGTTTATCTTTTTACCGTTTTAAGTAATTGTTAAATATAATTCTGATATTTTTGTATTTAAACAACTGCAATTAATGGCAGAAAAGGGAATACCTGATCCTAAAGGCAATTTGAATGTTCATAACTAACTATTAACTAAATGTCTATTCTATAACAAAGTTAATCAATTGAAACATATTGATAGAAATTTGCATAATATTTAAGTTATTGATGTCTACTGGTTGTCTATAAATATGTCACTAAGTCTGGGACTTGGGTTGGAGACCAGATGGGTAAAGCCTACAAGATGGGCAAAGTTCTTGGTCACAAAGGTTTAAAGCCTTGTCTTGCTCCCTTTTCAAAAGTCTAACTGATTATAAGCACAGTTAAAGGGATGAGGTTTTTGAAAAGCGATGGTTTATTGGCTGGTGGAAGGGTTCAAGCATTGGGTCCAGTGTACAAGAAAGCACGTTGTCCCTTAACTGTCTGGAGATGAATTTTATGGTATTGGCTGTGTTATGGGTGTGATCTACTTAATTACTGTATGCATGTAGAGTATGTATGTATGTAGAGGCAGATCATGAGCCTGGTCTACCGCTGGCAGCTGATGTTGACTGGAGCAGATCGGACAGGTAGGTTGGACAAAGACCATTCTGTGCACAGAACATCAGTGTGCATAGTTTCATATTGTATCCAGGACTGGATGGGAAGCCAAAGAAGGTCACGAAGCACAGAGGTGACGTGGTCTCTAGGTTTCAGGTCCAGCACCAGACATGCAGCAGCATTTTGTATGCACTAGAGAATGGCCAGTGTAGACTTTGGAAGGCCGGCAAGAATGGAATTGCAGTAGTCTAGTCTGGACAGAACAAATGCAGAGACCAGTTGCGAGGTGACTTCTTTGCCAGCGATTAGACAAATCTGGCGGATACGTCGTATGTGATAGAAGCAGCTTTATCATCCACATGGTCGTAGATCTGTTTATCATCAGCAAATATATGATGGCAAAGGTCATGGCGTTGAAAAATGAGGGCAAAGTCTTCTGTGTATGTGATGAAGGCAATCGGTCCCAGAGACAAGCCCTGGGGCACAAAGCACTCCAGAGACAGAGCAGACAAGGAATCATTGAGGGGGCGAAATGTCTGCTCACGTCCAGTGAGATAAAAACGAAGCCAGCTAAGAGGAACTCTGCTGACTCTGAATCGTTCCTCCAGGACACAGAGCTGTATGTCGTGGTCCACTGTGTCGAAAGCTGAGCTGAGCTGAGGTCAAGTAGTACAAGTGCAGTGACCTGGAATAGTCTGGTGTCTGCATTGTAGATGGTATTGAGTTCTATAAACCCTAATGGCATAATGTTGCCATAATCAAGACAAGTGGTAGGAAGGTACATGGGGTCTGACTGATTGTCTGACTGATTGCAGCTGATGCCAGAAGCTGAAACAGCCTGCATTGATTGAAATCATAATTATAACTCCCCAAGTGAAACATCTTAGAAGTTCAAAGCTCTTTATAATGCGTGTGTACACAATCAATTAAAAGAAATGTCTCACTTTCTTAAGGCGATTTCGCAAATCCTCAATTGTCTCATCAAACTTTGATTCTACTTGGCCTACCTAAAAACATGCAAGCAATAGACCAACAAGAGCAATGCATCTACAGCCGACTGCCATCAAATGCTAAGCAGGATTCTCATTTCTGAACTAATTACATGAACATATCAGCAATTTAAACTTATAACACAATTGAACATCACATGCAACAACTTACCACAGATAATTAACAGTAAACACAGTGCCATGCCATAAGTTAAGAAACAACATGGCGGACAGAAAAAGTTCAATGGCTGTAGAGGCAACAAAACAACAAGATCAACAGATTTAAATTAGAAGTGTATATTCAATTAAGCTAATATTTGGTAAAATTTGCATTACTTTTTAGTACTGCTAGAATCTGTCGAGGAATTGAACTATACAGTGTCCTTATGTAATCCACGGGTAGGTTTTCCCATATGCTGCGAAAATGGACAATTTCAAATCATCAGCAAATGAGATGTGTATTTTGCTTTGCATTGCAGCTGCTTTTTCAATCTCTGCCAAACATTTTCAATAATATTCAGGTCAGGGGACTGTGTCGGAAATGACAATGTCTTGATTTTGTTTTTCTACCCATTTTCCATCAGCAAATGTGCCCGATGAACTGGAGCATTGTAATCCTGAAAGGTAAGGTCATTTTCTGAAAAATGCCGAACAAACACAGGCCACAAATTGTCTTCTAAGATATCCTTATACAGTAGAACCTCGTTATATCGAACTCGCTTATATCGAAATTCCGCTTATATCGAAGTTTGAGCGCCGGTCCCGCCAAACACAGTGTTAATAGATACAAAAGATACACTGATATATCGAACTCGCTTATTTCGAAATCTCGCTTATATCGAAGTTGTTTGTCAGTCCCGGTCGATCAGAAGCCCGTCGGATATATCGAAGTAACCAACAGTCCAGTGTATCAAAGTATTATCACTGTCTCGATGTAACGGGAATCTATTGTATTTGACTTTGGGCGACATGTCAATCTTTGTTTAACCTGCTATGGGCTATTAATCTCTCCTGCCCTAAACTTGGCAGCCAGCTGCTGACCATCAGTAGTCCCTTGAGGGGTATTCTCCTCACCGCTGGATATATAGGCGTAAACTTTTATCAGGCCCCTAGGCTTGTTGAGCTCCCTCCCTTCCCACTTTAGAGACGGTAGGCTAAGGAAAGGAAAAGGCATCTGGGTTGCCCCCACGCCCCCTCCTCTGTTTCATCCAGGTTTACGCCTACGGCTGGATAATGTGGATATTCAGGCAAGTTGGCAACCAACTAATCTACATTTATTATCATTTGCACGTAGGTGACTCCTATACAATGCATCTTTTGTGGTCTAGATCAGTACTTTTCAAACTGGGTGGCCGTTAAGGTTTAGTTTCTGGGATTGCGTAGATGTAAGAAATGTATTTATAAATTTTATATAATTAGACGAGACTATGTGGACTGAACAATGTCAATTAAAATATAAAAATGCGAATACAAGTTCAAATGACAACTCGACCAATAAACTTCTATTGCGCCACTATCATAATGCCCGGGGCATCAATCGATGGCGCACTAAATCCAAATCGAATTAGAGCCAGATCAAACCGGAAAGATCAGCCAGAACAGCGGTGAATACTATACTGTATTGTAATCGGTATAATGTAATTCAGCGAAAATGTTTTCTTACAAGCGTCATTATAAATGATCGGTAACTAAAGCCATAACCATTACAGCAACTTGAAAGTTGTCGGCTGCTGCTGCAGCATCAGAATGTTTGAAAAGTGCTGGTATAGATTGGCTTTGCAGCCATTCAAAAACGCTACCATGGTTTCCGTCTTCGAGTCTACCTGTAAACAAAGCCATCATCCACGGCGGGCCTCGATCCCTCCCTCCTTTCCTTATTCAGACTTCTGTTCCTTGGGTAAACTGTACTTACAGTACTTTGTCCTCGGGTCAATGAATTAGTTCGCTGCCAGCTGACTGGTCGGTCAGCGTGACCTCATTAGTTGCCAGCTTTGATAAACAACATTTCAATATTGGAATTTTAAGGGAAAAGAGCTCATAATGCAAAAAATGGTTTACGGTTTATATTTTTAAAGTTGTATTGGATTTGTTTATGTGGTGATAGACCTTATTATTTTTACCATTCGTTAATGCACGAAATCGAAATTCTAGATGGTATAGGCCTAATAGCCGGACATGCGTATTTGCCGAAACCTAAATTTTGGCTTCAGATGACCAGGAATCGGATATAACGAACCTCGGATATTTTGAAAGTATTTATCACGGTCCCGTGAACTTCGATATAACGGGGTTCTACTGTACTTCTTGGCATTGATATTTCCTTTGACAAAGTCCAATGTCCACACACCTTTGAATGTAATGCATTCCTAGAGCATCACATCAAACTTCTTCTTAGGAGATGGTGCAGTACAAGTAGTAAGCCATTCTTGCCCATCCTTTCTCCAGATCTACATGTGGTTATTCTGTCCAATTTCCACTTTCGACTCATCACTAAAATATGGCTGGCTCTCTTCTACACTATAACCAGTCACATACAAATATCTTTTACCCCTACACCTGGCTATCCGGTTTCTCTTGTTTGTGGTGCCTATTCTTATGGCTTTGCGTACGATCCATTTGAGAAAGCCTGGCCTGAACAATGTACACTGAACAGTACGCCATAAAAACAGGCATTTCCCTGTGCTGATTAAACATATTTGTGAGACCGGACAGAGGCGTCAATCCTTTGGCTTCATCTCTTTCTGTCAAAAAATTTGGTCGTTCACTTCACGGCAGATTTTCACTATTTCCATGGTTTATAAAGCACTTTTACATTAAATAATTTTGTTATTTTGGTTTATGAAGTTTTCTGTTAATACAGTTGAACAATTAAATTTCTTGCTTCAACCGCTAGAATTTTATGAACTTTTGCCATCACTTGTTTCGCGTTGTTATTTACATTAAAACCCAGTTTAAACCAGAAGAAACGGTGATTCATTGAAGATGTGACATCATAAGATGATGTCAGTAAAGTTGATTCAGATAGGATTAACCATTTAATGAATATTTAAATTTCAAGTAGGCAGTGCAGCTGCAATGTGCTTCTGACATATTGTTTGTTTCTTAGGTTTTGGCACAGCACTGTACTTAATAATGAAATTATACATCTTCAAAATATAACTAAGCATGATGAATGCTAAATACATAAATGATTTTTTTTATAAATAAAATGCAGTAATGTGTTGAGAAGAAAGAGTGCATTTATCAAATGAATAGGACTGGGAGACTTGGTCCCACTCAGAAGAGTCAAGTCCCACTCAGGTCCCAATGAGTTTCGCTTAAACATTAAATTAATAAATATCGGCATTTAATGAAAACCCAACTTCTATCAGAACCACTGTCCCTTGCAAAAGAAATGTCTGTCCTTAGAGAAAGACAACGTCAAATGAAGTTGAAAGAGCAAATTAAATATGGCAAATCTCTTATTTGCACTTGCGCATAGGCATAAAATCAGTCTGCCACTCTGCCTCGGTAAATTTCGTGAAAAATATTGCCTAAAATTAAAAAATTATTCCAAGACCTGTGATAAAAGCCTTGAATACACTTAAAAGAGTTAACAGATTTCAAAGTGACAAATTCTTAGCATTTTCATGCAAAAGAATACATACTTACTTTATCCACTTTCAGTTGCATGGACTTCAGCTTCATGCCGAGCGAACGCAGGTCTTCTTGGAGATGTTTGGCTTTGCTACAAAGAAATCTTGATCAACATTCAACATGTCACAGAATTTCACTTGTATCCAAAATGGCAGCAAAGAGAAAAAACAATACAAGCAAAGTTAGACAAATTCTCTTAGAAAGCATCAATGGTAGTCGACGGTGAACGCAAGTTTGAGTCGAATTTGAGTTTGAAGCTTCTGAATCGTGGAAAGAGTATCTACAATGTTGGATCTGATTATGCTTGATGTGATAGACAACTCAATCAACTCATGAGACTGGACTCCACTTGCACCACTGCAACTGCACTAAATCATAAAGGGACACTAAATCTTACCTTTATATCAATTTTTATGTTTCCTTAGCTTCAAAGTCAGAAAATTTAAAGCATTTTAAATATTTAAAAAAATTGCATTTCTCCCAAAAATTAATGGCCATCATGGCAACGAATTTGAACATCTTAATGAGCAGTAAAGGGGTCAAAATATTGACTCTAGTAAACAACAACTTCCTATTATAGCATTTCTAATATCTAAGACCTTAAAATAACAAAAAGCTCTGAGTGCTACTGTTGCAATAAATCTGTAATAAAAAACAATATTGAATTGAACATACAGTTCAGAGGCTTCGTGCTTTGCTTCAGCTCGTTCAAGCTCAGCATCAGCTGCAATAAGTTTACGAGAAGTCTACAACCATAAAGACACAATGCACAATCCTTGCAATATAGGACATTATCATACATGCACTACAATGGAAAGTCTCTACTAAGATCATTTCATGTCAGATCAGCTGAACTAAACAAAGCCTGTCACTTTAAACTCCACACGCAACATGAAAGTGACCTGCAGAAGCAATGCTTGTTGCACATCGTTTTAGACCACTGCCCATATAAATACATTTTGAACTATTCTTCCTTACAGGGAACATAGGTAATAGGGGGTATGACCTTATTGTCACTCCTATTAAGACACCTGGATTCAAGAGATAACAAACTGGAGGACGTATTTCACCAATAATCAGACAGTGATAGCTGAACACAGAAAATAATACATCAAATCAGAAATGCATTTGACAAAACTTTCGATAACAGCACAAAGATAAATATAAAGCCTGAAGAAGAGAAGAGAGACATATTGGAATGCTCAAAATACCCAGAGGAGGCAAAAGACAGCAGTGCTTCATGTGGCAGAAAAACAATAACGAGGCAAGGACATGGAAGTATTTGAATCACTCAAAATGTGAATATGGAGCTGAACGCAAAAGATCATTCATTTACAGAAGCAACATCAACAATGATGTATGGGATACATCCTAAGAGAAAACTTTAAACTGACAACAATTGGAAAGATAAGTGAAAGAACGTGAGGTGAAAGGAAAACTGCTGCTGTACTTCAAGGCTGATTCCAAAACCTTAACAATTTAAGATTTGTTCTGTTCTTATTGATAGCTGAACATGTTGTCTTTGGTGAGTAAAGTTCTCTTTCAACATCTAAAGTGCATAACAGCACTGACCATGCATGAAATGATAGCGAATCCCTAATAATAATTAATAAAGCAGCTAAAGAGAAGAAACCTCATCGTATCTTCTTTCTGATTCAATTGCAGTTTCACTTGTTTCTCTCATAATCTGCTCCAACATCAGCAGCTTCTCTTCGTCGAGAATGCGGCGACTGTCCAGAGCCTGTCTCTGTCTGCAAATTATCAAATAATAACAAATTAAAGCAGCAGGCAATTAGATCAACACTCGATAAGTTGCTGCATCATGAGACTGAGAAATGCAAATGCAAACACTTGCACATAATCTGTACCCAATCAGAACAATCCAGATTCACTACTTGAGTATATTAAGAAGTTCATTATTTTTATTCCAAAAATAGGTTAAAATTTAATTCTGGAGACACAGTTACTAACTGGTCTAACATTATTTTCCAAGATCAAAGATCTTTAGCACAAAAAGTTACATACATACTACTAAAGCTACATACTTTTCACACTCATCAGCAGCCTTCAATGTTTCCTCTAATTTTTCTAGTGTAATCTTAAGTTTGACTGAAAGCTGTTCATATTCATCCTCCATCAAACCGATCTTACGATTCAATGTTGTTACGTCAGCATCAGTCTAAACAAAACATGCAAATAACATTATTTCCCGTCTTCACATCACTTTTCATCACCAAAGCAGTTGACATCAATGAAACCCAGGCTCATAAAAGCAGGCACAGAACCACTGTGGCATCCACTGAAGCACACTGTATTTATGCAAGCAGAGCTCTAAGGATATATTGGATTCACAAAACTTTTAAAATACGATACAAAATAAATCTGTGAGAGTTTAAGCCACTAATGGAGGCAATTAATTAAGGTGAGCAACATTCACATTCCACACTAAAAATTCACATTTATCACTAAAAATCCTGGTATTTACTGACCTCTTACATCCAGTGACTAACCTTTTAACAAATTTAGGCACATTGAATGCAAAAATTGCACAGCTAGCAATCCTAGTGGCTTTCAATCAGCCACTTTCCTAAGCCACTTTAAAGCACACTAAGTTTTACGCTAAGTTTATTGCGGGCTGTCCATTCATTACATCAATAAAATAGGGGGAGGGGATTTGAAAATGTTTGACAGCTGTTGACAGAGGGGATGGGATATCAATAAAAGTTGATGTCAAAAATTTCAATTTTTACAAATAATCAAAAAAAGAAAATTTCATGGAATACTATTTATTACAATGAAGAAATGCCTGACAAGCAAAAAAGGTAATCATTTTGACACTTGATGAGCAAAAAAGAGGGAAAAGGTCATCACCACGCAAAAAATTAATAACCTTTGAAACTTTTTAGAGGGACACATCACTGATCTTAGGGAGGTAGAGTCAAAAATTTTTGACATAATTATAAGGGGGTCACTGAATGTTTACAGTTGTTGACAAGAGGAGGGGGTCAAAAATAAAATGACCCAAAAATTGTTGACATAATTAATGGACAGCCCCTTGGCTATATAAAACAAATGACAATAAACGTATGTTTCCTTACTACTATACCCATATTTCTCGATGACGTTTTTTTCTTTTGCTTATCAAGACATTTTTAACCCCTTAACCGGGGATTTAAATTTTAGACGTCGTCAAAGTGTTGGAAAATTATTCAAAACTGAATAATGTATTTTTTTAATTTACTATATCTCCGGCTATATGAAAGCTAACAAGACGTGGCATACACCATTCTTTAGCTTTTTTATTGCTCTTTCTAACCATTTCCGGTTTTGGCACCGTCATGGCGGCCAGCACAAATTTGTGTGTGCCACTGATTCGCCGCCATTTTCGGAATCTACCGACGTTTGGCGCTTGAATTTTGTGCCAATTGCGAGGACTGCGGTCTACTCATCTGTTTTTCGAAGAGATTCTTGCCGTCATCCACTTCTCCGCATCGTTCTGGAAGTCGGTCGCCGCCGCTGTTGAGGAGTCTGCCAATGTCGACCAAAATGGCCGCCGCGAAAATTTCAATGTGACTGCGTGTGACTGTCGCTCCGGACTTCGCCGGAACTTCCAACTTCGTCGGATTTGCCGATTTTGGCAACGAACTATTCTCACGGAAGACCGCTTCTTGGATTTCACCGTCGGATGTTACCGTGCGGAGAACTCCCACTACCAACTCGCGGCACCCTAACATCATCTTCCGTTCCTCGTTGACCTGTCAATGTGGCTACAATTTTCTTGCGAAAGACCGCTTCTAAAAGGACTTAGCACCGGATTTCTACACGGCAGCGAGTCCTTTCTATCATCCAAGCGGATTTTAACATTGCCACCTTCGGACCTTCATTGGCATGTCAGCATTGTTAAAGTGCTTTTGATTTTGGTATTTTACTATGTTACAGCACTATAGAAATTGTCCTGAAATAATAATAATAATAATAATAATAATAATAATAATAACCATCTGTGCCAACTACAAAAATTTGAAGGTAGGGTCCACTCTACGGCCTAAAATAGCGCCCCCTCAAAAAAAATTATAAGCTCTGTAGCAAAAATTTTTCAGCAGTAACCCCACTTGTGTCAGCGGCAAAGTGTAGCGGAATGTCAGTAGAACAAAAATAATCAAAAATGTTGAAAATCGGACCACATTTGGTAGAGATATATTACTTCTAACTCAAACAGACCTTGGTTTTCTGGACAGTATTTTCTACACCACACTCCCAAAGATTACCTATTACTCAGGACATTGAGCCCTACTGACACTAAAAAAAGGTGTCATCTACCAAATGGATAGATACTAAGGCGATTTCTGGCACCCCATCCCCGCATTGCTTCTCCCCGTCCCCGCCCCATCCCTCCCCCTCCCCATTCCCGCACCAGACTTTTTCGTCCCCTCATTGTCCCCGCAGTAAGCCGTCAACATACGTTAACAAAAGCACTTATCGTTATATGTTATTACGTTTTTGCCTCAAAATTATGGCATCATGTTTTTGACTGTTAAATGGTAATATAAATAAAGATTTAAGTCCGCGAACAAAAAAAGATTAACAACAGCATCAGCACTCCATTGCACAACCTTCTCATAGAGTGGCCACACATCACCAAATTTTACGTTTAAAAGGATATTCACTCACTTTCACTTTTAATAAATTTATCGATGCACATTTTTCCAGTTTTAACTTCGAGTGATGAAAAATAACAAGCCATGTGCCCAAGACAATAGAAGTCAAAAGGGACACAGGAAAAGGAAGTACAAGGCAGGACTTCCGGCAGATTGCCACGTCAGTCGCCTGCTCCAGCGCCGTGTATTAATTGCACCCATACCTATTTAACGAATAACCTACTGGGTTACTCTCCATCAGAAAAACAAGAACGCCTGCACAACGTCATCAATATTATTATTCTCGTCAACTTGCTTATATCGATACTGTTACCGCGGTATTACCGTAGTAAATGTCCCCGTTCCCACGGCATTACCGCGTGACAAGAACCCGTTACCGCTGTAATACCGTGCTTTTTGGCCAAATTGTCCCCACTACCGCGGCAAATACCGAGGTTATCGCGGGAAATCCGCAGTAACCGTTACCGTGTCACTCTCTACTCTGGACAGAGCACCTGAAGAAGAAGAATCCTTATAATAAGTTGTGACCTTATAATATAATATAATATAATCCATATAATAAGCTGTGTTTGGAGGAGTGTCTCATTATTATTATTATTATTATTATTATTATTATTATTATTATTATTATCCTCCTCATCATCATCATCATAATATCTTGAGTCATCCATAAAAAGTAACATATGATGCAACGCCGTAGATCTTGGCAGTTTTTACCCTCCCCCTTCTTAACCTAGCGTCCTCAGACCCTGACAAGCAAAAAAAAGTCAGACCCAAAGTCAAACTTGTCAAATCAAAAGCGTCTGGCCCCCTAAAGCGTATATCCAGTGGCGTATTACCATTGGGCCATTTGGGCCAAAATTAACCCTCCCTTTCAAAAAAATTCATTATAATTGTCCTAATACCCTGAAACAAATTCAAAAAAAAAAACGTATAATAACTTTTTCCAAAGATTGTAACTGCAGGTAATACTAAAACCCAATGTTGAATTCATGCCCTGAACAACGCAAAATTCTAAAGCCAAGCTCTGACGCTCAACTGCGTATATCCCCTCTTGTCATCTTTCGAATGTCAAAATTAACGTTTTGTTTCAAAATATTCATTATAATTATTATAGTTGAAATAATATTCTGAAACTTTTTCAAATTCTTTTTAAAAAATGAAACGTATAATAATTATAATAATTACATGCCCAAACAAAAGTACTCTTAATGCTCTTGACAGATTGATTCAAGTAGTTGTGTGTGAAATTTTTAAAACAAGTGAGGCAGATAATGTTGATTAAATCAGAGTTTTAACGGGTTTGGAAAGTATACATGTTGCTGTAAAAAAGTGACAAGCATCCCTTGTCAATAAATATTCGAAGAAGTCACTGTATTTTGCTGAGTGCATTGCTAGAATTTGTCTGAGGGCAGAGGCTGGCTGGATGGGCAGTGCTAATGGCTGTACTGTGTAAAGTTTGTGCTTAGTTTATTAGTTTATTATTAGTTTGATTTTATTTAGTTTTTGTTCAGTTGATTTGTGTTATTCCTTGTTTGTGTACTATTTTTGATGCTGTGCTTGTCATGAATAAAGATTATTATTATTATAAGTGTAAAATACGTTCAATTTTGCGGTAATAATAAAAATATTTAGTATTATGTGACGTCACATTTCTGGAACCCTCCACCCCGTCGTCACACATCGTCACAACTGTTTGAACCCCCACTAGGTGCATTACGTCATTTGTATGTGGCACCTTATTATTATTATTAATGTGATTTTAAGTGGTTTAGGAGGCTAAATAATAATATAATTATATTATTGCTATTATTATTATTATTATTCCCGGAGGGCTCAAGGTGAAAATCTGTTATTGCTCCATAATTCGGAAGACATCAACCATAATTACTCAAAGTGCAATCCCACTGTCTCGCTGTCTCGGCACTGTCTCGGTCTTGAATCGCAAGACCAAGACAGTAATGACAGTAATGACCAAGACAGTAATGAATAATCATTCCAATAATAAGAGGATGTCAAGATAGAAAAAAGTGGAAATCCATGATCGCTAACATAGAAATACACAGCACCTAAAGAAGAAGAAAAAGAAGGAGGCTAAATAAGCCTGTGTGAAAAGTAAGTAAGTAAAGTAAAGTAAAGTAAAATCTCGTGGATTTCTATAGCGCCTTGGAAAGCAGCACAACAGTAGCTGCTTATTCTTAGGCGCTCAGCCTCTCTTAAAATAGCTATGGGGAAGGCAATAGTCAACATCCAAAGGGCAGTGAGGCTAGGTTGTTACAGCTTTGGAGGATATGGTTTTAGAAAAAGGAAGGATTTAAGCTTAGACCTGAAGACTTGAGGAGATAATGCGGGTATTATAGGAAATGAGGAATCAGATTTTATTGTTTGAAAGTGTCCAAGACTGCAGAGGGAAGCTGGGATCGAGTTCAAAAGTTCAGGTGAGGCGTATGAGAAGGCACGGTTGCAAATTTTCAGGGATGACTGATTCAGTGGGCGTGACAGAGTGAGGTAAGACGATGAACGTGTGGGTCGAGGAGGCTGAGGGGTTAATATTGATCTAAGGTAGACAGGTTTTGATGACTGAAGTGAGCTATATGTAAGTGATATTATCTTATATTGGATACGTTCTGTTATTTTAAGCCAATGTAATGATTTTAGTATGGGTGAAATATGGGAGAATTTAGGTGACTTAGTAACAGCACGAGCAAGTGCATTTTGTATTGATTGCAATTTGTTGATAGAGGCTTTGGGAAGGTTATAGTAGAGGGAGTTACAATAACCTAATTTGGAGTGGACTATTGAGGTGGCAATTGTGGAGGCAGTTTTAGTATCTAGGCAAGGACGTAGGCGGCAAAGGTCACGAATATGAACATAGCAGGCTTTTGATAGTTGGGAGATTTGTGATTCGAAGTTTAGAAAAGAATCAAATTTGAATCCTAGATTTCTAGCAGTTGGAACAGGGATTATTGTGGTGTCAGGAGCCAAAACTAGTTTAGGATTGTCAATTTTCTTGATTGTTGTCAATTTTCTCTGTCTTAGAAGGGTTAAGTGGGAGATTAGATGACATCAAGCAGAGACTGAAGAATGCAGATTCAAGCTCAATTAGAAGGGCGTGACAGAGTTAAGATGATGAGGAGATTAATATTGATCTAAAGTAGAGATTTTTGATGAGAAGTGAGCTATATGTAAGTGATATTATCTTATATTGGATAAGTTCTGTTATTTTAAGCCAATGTAATGATTTTAGTATGGGTGAAATATGGGAGAATTTAGGTGACTTAGCTCAATTCAAGCATTAAATGAAAGAGGTGAGAAGGAAAGGAATAGCTGAGTGTCATCGGCATAGAGTTGGTGACTTAAATTAAGAGAATTAATTAAAGATGAGAGCGGTGTGGTGTAAAGGCTGAACAGTACAGGCCCAAGAACAGATCCTTGAGGCACTCCAAAATCTACAGTGTGAGATAGAGAAATTTGGCTAAGACAGGACACTTGAAAAGACCGGGATTTAAGATAAGATGAAAACCAGTTGTGAGCTCTTTCAGATATTTCCAAACCAGAGATAGATAAGATGAAATTTTAATTTCGTTCGAGCAGAATTTTGTGATCTATGGTATCAAATGCAGCAGAGAGGTCAAGGAGACAAAGGCCAGTAACTTGTCGGAGACCAATTGCGGTTAAGAGTCTGTCATGAATGTAGGCGAGAACGGTTTCAGTTGAGTGATGTTTAGTGTAGGCAGACTGATGAGCATTATATAGCGAGTTATTTGAAAGGTGTTCGGTCAGTCTAGAAAGCACAATTTTCTCAGTAAGTTTTGATAGAAGTGAAAGATTTGAGATGGGGTGATAGTTATTGATATACCACTGATATTATTATTACTGCTGCTACTACTACTATTACTACTACTACGCTGTACTACTGCTACCACTACAACCACCACCTTGTTATCAACGGTGTCTGTGGATAACTGCTAGAACCTAGAGGTACCTGGCGTTTCCTGTCTTTCTCCAGTTCCAGGTCCCTGCTGGACTCGATGGACAGCGTCCTGTACTTGTCGAGCTCCGTCAGCTTTTCCTGCAGTCGCTCCTTCAACGAACTGGCGGACACAACGCCCTCTGATGCAGTCATACTTACTCGCGACTCTCTGACCAAATGCAGCCGCACAACGACGAAGACGATCCAGTCCACTAATAAGATGGCCGCCGACAGTGTTGCCAGTGAACTTTTTGAAACAAAACCAGATCGTGCCCTTAAAAAACAGAAAAACCCAGGTTCGCAAAAAAAGTCCAAAGTTGATAAAATTAATTTTAAAAATCGTGACAAACTTCTCCAAAAGTCTAGACAAGCAAAAAAAGATCATCGTCAAGTAAACTTTATCCTATTAAAATATTGATAGAGTCCTGACAAGCAAAAAAAGGTTGTCAACCATGGAGTAAATCTGAAAACTCCTGATTTTCTAACTTTCACTGCATAAAGCAGGCAATTTTATAAATTTTCGCAGATTAAAAAAAAGATTCCACAAACATCCAGCCAACCAGACGCAGTGATGTGACGTTTCGAAACACTGTCTCGTCTCGAGACATGTAGTATTTTTTCAATGTCTTGGTCTTGGTCTTGCGGGTCAGTGTTTCGGTCTTGCATGGTCTTGGTCTCGTCATTACTGTCTTGGTCTTGCGATTCAACACCGAGACAGTGCCGAGACAGCGAGACAGTGGGATTGCACTTTTAGTAATTATGTTTTCTGTGGTTGATGTCTTCCGAATTATGGAGCAATAACAGATTTTCACCGTGAGCCCTCCGGTAATAATAATAATAATAATAATAATAATAATAATAATAATAATAATAATAATAATAATAATAATAATAATAATAATCTGGGGATGTTGAATTAAATCCTGGTCCTGCTTCTTCAAAACCCGGCCATCCAAGATCAGCTTTTCCAAAATATCTTAATTACCTCCACCTTAATATTTGCTCACTGAGAAACAAATCATCCTCGCTTCATAATTTTCTATGCCAAAATCACATTGATATTGTTTCACTAAATGAGACTTGGTTACAGCCATCAGATACTTGTTCTTTTATTGCAGACATTATACCACCTGGCTTCCAAATGATAAATGAACCTCGCCAAACTGGATTTGGTGGAGGAGTTGCATTTCTTTTTAAATCTGATTTGAAATTAATTAAGAAGCCCTTACCTATCCCTTGTCCAAAAGCTTTGAAGCTGTAATGGCTGTACTTGAATCGGGTAACAAACGTATAACATTTATAAATATATATCGACCTCCCTCACTGTCCCATTCTGAATTTTTTTGTGAATTTCAGTCCCTATTGGAAATTATAATATCTTCATCCTCTGAATTAATTATATCTGGAGATTTCAATTTTCATATGGATGTGAAAAATAATCTTTCGTCTAATTTGGATGACATTTTCACTTCCTTTGACCTTCATCAGCATGTTTCCTTTTCTACCCATGATAAGGGACACCTTCTGGACCTCTTGATCACCAGGTCAAATTCAACAATTTTATCCAAAATCTCTCCCTGTGAAACTTATTTATCTGATCACATTGGTTTGTCTTCTAAGATCACTTTTCCTCATAAATATCCACCTTTATATAAAATTGTAAAATTTCGACCATGGTCTAAACTTGATTTAATAGCCTTTAAGACTGCTATTTCTAACTCTGAATTATTTACTAATCCTGCAGAGACTGCTTCTGAATTTGCAACCCAATTTACCTCAGTTCTTCTTAATGTTCTTGATACACTTATTCCTTTTAAAACTAAAAAGGTTGTAACCCGACCACCTCAACCTTGGTTCAATTCTGATATTGCTGAAGCCAGGCGATGTCGCAGCCAATTGGAACGACGATGGAAGTCTTCTCGCCTACCAAGTGATAGGCAGAAATTTAGAGACCAATGCAAAATTGTCCGTAAATTAATTTCTGTAACTAAATCCAACTATTTAACTAATCTTGTTACACAAAATTCTTCAAATCCTCGTCTACTCTGGAAATCTCTAAATAGCATTCTTCATAGGGAAAAGTCAAGTGTCACACCTGGTTCCTTCTCTTTATCATCACTCCCAGATGTCTTCTGCCAATTTTTCTCCAATAAAATATCTACCATTCGCCTAAAATTTCAGATCATTTCTTCAACTGGTTTCTCTTTTCCGAAATCCCCACCAACTCCTCTTAATTCCTTTAAACCTACCACCCTTAATGAAGTTCAAAGATAATCTTTACATCACCAATTAGTCAATGTACCCTCGATGTCCTACCAACTCAAATCCTCAGAGATTGTTTTGATGTTTTAGGTCAATAATAACAAACTTCATAAATCTCTCATTGCTTGAAGGGTGTTTCCCCTCTGCATTCGCTCATGCAGTTGTTCACCCACTACTTAAAAAGCCATCTCTCTCTCCTGATGACTTGTCTAACTATAGGCCTATATCTAATCTTAATTTCTTATCGAAAATTCTTGAAAGGATAGTTGCTAAGCAAATGCATGCTCATTTGTGTTCTAGTCCACATTACCTCCCTTTCCAGTCTGCTTACCGAAAATACCACTCTACTGAAACGGCTCTGTTGGCAGTCCATGATCTTATTGTTCGGGCTATTGATGCTGGAAAAGTTACTGCTCTTTACTTCTTGACCTATCTGCCGCCTTTGATACTGTTGATCATTCTATTCTTCTTCATCGACTTGAACATTGGTTTGGAATCTCTGACATTGCTTTACATTGGTTTTCTTCATATTTACATCCCCGCACTCAATCAGTGATAATAAATGAGAATCTCTCAATTCCCACTGATCTGTCTTGTGGTGTCCCTCAAGGCTCGGTTCTTGGACCTCTGTTATTTACTCTCTATACAACCCCCTTGGGTTCACTTCTTGATGAACATCAAGTGGCGTATCATCTTTATGCTGATGATACTCAAATTCTCATCTCTTTTGATCAATCTTCTTCAATCTCATCCCTTAAGACTCTATCCGCTGTCTTTACTAATATTCAGTCATGGATGGATTCAAATAAGCTTCTTTTGAATTCATCAAAAACTGAGTTCTTGCTATTAGGTACTCCAGCTCAATTGACTAAATTTGAATCTCTGAAATCCGTAGTATTAGGAGATTCCACTGTTGTCCCTAGAAGTACTTCTGCTCAAAACCTTGGTGTGATATTTGACTCTTCCCTCTCTTTCACTAGTCACATAAATTCAGTCTGCAAAATTTCTCATTATCATATTCGGGACATCTATCGCATCAGACATCTCCTCCTAAGCCTGTTCTTATTCAGTTAGCCAATGCATTGGTATCTAGTCGTCTAGATTATTGTAATTCCTTGCTTTTTGGCATCACAAATTCAAATATGCAGAAACTCCAGAGAGTACAAAATTCCTTAGTTAGAGTCATATCCAAAACTCCAAGATTCGAACATATAACTCCAACAAGACAGTCCCTACATTGGCTTCCCATCAAATTCCGAATTAATTATAAAATTTGTCTTTTGGTATTTAAAACCATATTATATAATGAACCTATTACCTTAAGATGCAACTAATCCCTCGACCTACTACTCAATCCACTAGGTATTCGGCAGGACTTTCATTTGTTGTTCCTTATTCTCGTACCGTCATTGGCACTAGTTGTTTCTCAGTGTGTGGCCCTAAGCTTTGGAATTCATTACCAATATCACTGCGTAAAACTAAAAATTTATCATCTTTTAGATCTGGTCTTAAAACTTACCTGTTTGACTTGGCTTATCCCCCTTAGATTGCTCCCCCGCTGTTCTGACTGATCTTCTGGATTGACCTGGCTCTAATTCTATTTGGATTTGGTGCGCCATCGGCTGATGCCCTGGGCATTATGATAGTGGCGCCATAGAAGTTTATTGATTGATTGATTGAATAATAATAATAATAATAATAATAATAATAATAATAATAATAATAATAATAATAATAATAATAATAATAGCAATAATATAATATTTTTGTATAGTTATATCTATTCCATGCGGCATAAAACTGGTTTATATGTTTTCTTTATGTTTAAAATTACTGTCTCGGTCTTGGTCTTGAGCCCTAGAGTGTCTTGGTCTTGGTCTTGGTCTCGGCACCTAATGTCTTGTTCTTGTTCTTGAGGGTTAGTGTCTTGGTCTTGGTCTTGCCACTTACTGTCTTGGTCACATCACTGACCAGACGAGGCCTAAAAAACCAGATCTGGTTGGAAAAAAACCAGCACTGGCAACACTGGCCGCCGACAACACAGACCACGGATTTTTTATAAACAGTGTTGCCAGTTTGGTGTTTTTCCAAAAAAAATCTGTTTTTTGGGGCTTCGTCTGGTTGTTTAGATTTTTGGCGGAATCTGTTTTTTTAAATCTGCGAAAATTTATAAAATTGCCTGATTTATGCAGTGAAAGTTAGAAAATTAGGAATTTTCAGAGGTACTCCATGTTGAAAACTCTTTTTTGCTCGTAGGATCCAGTTTACCTTGACGACGACCTTTTTTGCTTGTCGAGACTTTTTGGAGACGTTGTTACGAAATTTCTCAAAACTTTTTCAAGTTTGTCACGATTTTTAAGAATTTTATCATCTTTTTGGACCTTTGCGAACCTGTTTTTTCTGTTTTTAAGGGCACGATCTGTTTTTTCCAAAAAGTTCACTGGCAACACTGTTTATAAATAAACTTGGATGTCGCCAGCTTGCACCTCGTATTGTTGTGAAGTTATGTGAACTAATCAATCGTGTAATAAGATGCGATTAACTGTTCTAAACAACAATTTAAAGGAGCTAAAGCTAAGCAATCATTTCACGCGTAAGTAAAGATTTCTATGTATAACACTATATCACTATTTAGAGTGGCTTTCACACAGGCTTACTTAGCCTCCTAAACCACTTAAAATCACATTATTATTATTATTATGTATATTCACTCTGAAATTAATGTGATGAAATGCAGTGGCGGCCGGTGGGTATAAGAAGTGGGGGTTGCGATGTTAGTGAGAAAAATTTCACCCTCAAAATTAGGCTGGGATACTTCGGTTTCAATGTGGTCCTATTATGTGGATAGTGATTGTTTTCCGCAGGATATTGCCTCAGCACGAATATAATTATTTCCAGTGTTAGGAGTGATCTTAGATCAAAAGATCAAAGATCACGATCTAAGATCACAATTCATGATCTTTGATCTTTGATCTAGATCACTTTTTACTAGTGATCTTTGACTCTGACTTTAAATCACTTTTTCGGTGATTTTGATCTTTATTATCAACAGAAGATCAAAGATCAAATTATACGTATTCTCCCAACTAAGTCAATCAATCAACGAACTTCTATGTGTGTTGAGTAAGCATTCGGACCTCAATGATCATGTTAGTGCAGCCGGTGCAGATGATGAGGATTATGGGTATGGCCCTGACATTAGTACTGGCACTGCCACTGGGACTCAGAGGGAGGCTTGCTCAGTTGCAACTGGTCGTGAAAATGCAGTCAAGATAGAGGTCATGCACTACCTGAATAACCCAAATAAGGAACTTTCTAGCTTGTTGGCATACCCACATGTCAAGGCAGCATTTGTGAAATATAACACAACCCTGTCATCTTCTGCGCCTGTCGAAAGACTTTTAGTATTGGAGGTTTGATAGCTACACCGCGAAGAAACAGGTTGTCTGACGCAACGTTTGAGCGTCTGCTCATGCTGAAAATGAACTGCCGTGTTCAACACTGACTGTGAACTGACAGTTAGTTGCTAAAATTGTCATGAACTGTTTTCAATTGTGTTAGTAACTTAGTAGGCCCTATTACAAAAGTTTACATGCATCGTACAGTGGACATTTGTATCGTTATCATACATGACACGTCATACATGATATAATAACTATATTTGTATGATCTTTGATCTTAGATCACTTTTAAAGTGATCTTGATCTTAGATCAATTTCTCTCTAGTGATCTTTGATCTTGATCTTAGATCAATTTCTCTCTAGTGATCTTAATCTTTGATCATGATCATTTTACAAGTGATCTTTCCTAACACTGATTATTTCTTATTATTCTAGCTTATTATTCTGTTAGGTAACAGTCGAAAATATACTGTATAGGCCTATTTAATAAAAAAATCATGAATTATTTAAACAAAATTTAAGAATATATAATAATGAACGTCGAAAGTAGGAACCTTATTTAAGAAGAAAATCCCTCTGTTCTGTCGCCTCAGCTTCATACAATAAAGGACAGAGCCAGTTCAGGCATGCTAGCAATGCGGCAACATCTTCCCCGCATAAAGTTACCCGGTATTCAGCCAGTGTATCTGAAGCCCCGCTCAATCTCGGCGAGTTTATGCAGAGCCAGCTATTTATAGTTCGGCTCTGGTGTAAGTCGCAACCAGCTACGGTTGCAACTGACCAGCGACACAAGCCACGCCCACTTCTGCAAGACAAAATGCGTCCTGTAATGCTCCATTGCGGCCTATGTGTAGTATATACGCAGCAAGGAAAGTCTACTTGTGTCGCAGTTCCTCTGCAACACAAATAGCTCACATCACACTGCAGCTGCTGAGGTGCAGTCAAATACTCGAACCTATTAATTTACCTGATCGGAAATAATTGGGTTTCTGCACCAAACAAAATTCCACATGAAATTATTATTGCTATTGACAAATTGTGCAGCGAAAAATTGGGGGTTGAGCTGTGGGTTGTGCAACCCAGAGACATGGTCACCGGCCGCCACTGATGAAATGTAATGTAAAATCTCGTTAATTTCTATAGCGCTTTCAAAATTAGCACCGAAGTAGCTCCTTATTCCTATGCGCTTAATCTCAAAATGAAGTAGCTATAGCCAACGGTGGGATCATTCATGCAATTCATTTAATCCAAAGGGTCAGTGGTTGATAAATTTAACTCACATGATGTTGCGTTTTTAGTTGTCATGCACTGTTTGGTGCAATTGCATAGAAATATTTCTAATGTAGGGCATTATAGTAACGTTAAATATGTAAACAATACCTAAGGCACTGTTCTGCTTAGTTGACGGCAACAGCCGTTAATGCCATCCATGGGACAATTGATCAATAGCATAGTGATATAGTGTTATACTCCGTCAACTATATGTCCGGCTTGTACAGTGTAATTTCAACTGCATAACTGGGTCGGCTACGATCTGTAACCTGTGCAGATGCTGTTAATCTGTTTGTGATGTTTGATGTTAGGAGTAGAAATAACTTCCATTGCAATATTTGCAGATTTCCTCACTCTCATCCAGGCCTTTTGAAGCAATGGATTATAAACATGCACAGAGATGGCTTCAAACCATTGAAGAAGGTGGTTGTCTGCTCAGAACACTTTGAAGCTGCTTGTTTTGACAGAACTGGACAGACAGTTCGACTTCGACCTGGATCTATTCCAACGATTTTTACGTTACCTCAGCATCTTGTTAAGGTCAGCTTATATGTTTGGTGTTCTCGTTTTTTTCTAGCAATGTAATGTATCTTCTTTGTTCTCAACTCGCATTTTGTATGGTGCTCTCAGCCGTACGGTTTACATAAATTTTTCACGTTCTGACAAAATATTTTCATTGCATTCAGGATTAGATGAAGCCAAGTAACACATTATTATTATTATTATTATTACTAAGACAATTTTTATAGCGCTGTAACATGGTTAAGTACCAAAGTCAAAAGCGCTTTGACAACGCTGACATGTCAATGGTGGACAGAAGATGGCAATGTTGAAGTTGAAGTCGCTCGGATGAAGAAAATCAAAACTGGCGGCGAAAGTCGGTGCAGTCGTAAAGCGGTCTTTCACTGGAGAACTGCAACCACCACGATGTTGTCAGCGCAGAGCGGAAGATGTTGTTGGTCCGCGAGATTGGTAGAAGAATTTCCCGCAACCGTGGCGATGGGCGGACCGAAGGCGGACGCCCCAGCCAGTCAGAAGTATTCCCGGCGGCGAAATATTCTTCCGAGAAAATGTTTGCATATCAGCAATCCGGCGAAAGATTGACTCAGCGAAGTAGAAAAACATCCCTTCACGACCAGCCCTTGGCGAGCTTTATACGAGCGAGATTGAAGCGTTCAAAATGGCGTTAAGCGAAGAACTGCAGAAGACCCTCGAAAAACCAACGAGTCAATGCAAAAGTCCGCTCATAGAACATCGGATAAAACCAAAACCGGCGAATCCGGAACACAAACGTCTTGGCGGGCGGCCATGACGGCGCCCACCAGAAAGTCCATTGTATCTAGCCTAGTGGAACACTTCTAACGAAGCTTGTGAGAAATAAGCTTTTGGTGAACTTTAGGACCGAACAGGGGATGGGTACAGGACCCAAAGGCTGCAGATCGGACCATGTTCAGCATGTTCACAAGCATGTTCACAAATTGTACAGTAAATTAGAAACAACTAAAGTCTGACTATTACGTTGAGAATGTGTAAAATTTGATTTACTAGATACGCCAGGGGCCGGTCATAACTGGGGCGGCTACGGTCTGTATGTAATTGAAATGTGTTGGGTCATGTGAAAATAGCCTGAATTGAAGTAAAATATGTTAATGAACTGCGCCACACTTATGCGATTGGTGACACTATGTGAAGCTGGGGATGACAACATTATGTAGTGTATCAATGAAAATATTGCTGATGTCTGGGATGCCTCTTCCATAAAAAAATTGAATTCTACATTACAGTAGGTGAGTTTTTGTGTATTTTTGACATGTCTCGGGGTTGGGGGTGATTGTTTATTTGGGACCCGTCCGACCCGTGCATACATGGACGATGTGGACGTCTAGGGTCTGGAGTCCTTTAAGACGTCTCTAGATTGAAACAATGATGATTTTTATAATTGCATATTGTTGTGCTTTTACTTGTAGGTCTCCAAGTCACGAAAGCTGACAAAGCCGAGACGTCAATTGATTGACGATGTCGACGTCATCGACATCCCGGGAACCTGTGCTGACGTATATCTGTCAACATCACCTGTTCAGTCTACATCTACAGCTGAAGCTGACCATACCTATGTGACCAAAGACAGTCTGAAAGCTATGAAAAGAAAAATGGATGCCATAATTCACCAGGCAACAGTTGTTCAGAAGCGACTAAAGTACAGCAATGTGAAAATTCGCTGTCTCAGGCGTCAAGTGAAGTCGCTCTCTGACATTGTGATAGCATTGAAGAAAAATGCTCTGATTTTGTCTGGTTGTGAAAGTCTTCTGCAAATTACATTTTCTGGCGTTTCTCTTGCTGTTATGAAACGAATTATGAGCCTTACTTAGATCTAGCAAAATCTATTTGAATAAATGAATAAATAAAATAAAATACGAATGGAGGTTGTCAGAAAAATATAGTCCAGAGTATGCAATTGTTGTACAAGCTGTTGGCAGGCACTAGCCGGTATCTTCACACTTGCCTGTATGCGTAGATCTTAGGATTTCAGCCCAATTAAACAAGATGATCATTTTTTTTAGTCATCGCATCCTGTCAATAGTCTAACGTCTAGGCTTACTGCATAATGTGCCCATGTGTTAAGAGATGTTTGTTTGATGGGGTAACCAGGCTTAACATCCAACTGCACGGTATTCATCAAAGAAAGACGCCTTACTAACTAACCACTTCCTCTTATAAAAAAATGATACGAATAACTAAAAAATGATATGAATGAAATGAGAATGATTAAAGCCATCAATGAGGAGATTTAAAGTGCCTGTAAAAATCATCCATAATTAGACGACCATCTCTCAGATGCTATTATAGTTGAGCCGTAAATAAAAGAGCAGTGTGAAAGAAAATGAATGTAAATGAGTGATACAATTATTGACAAATGAATTGAATATGTATAAATTATATTATAATCTAATACATCCTCAATTTATGGTAATATTATTTGGGGAAACAATTATAAAGCAATAACAGAACAACTCAGATTTTACAAAATAAATCAGTTAGGTTAATTTTTTAAAGATCGAGACTACACTAATATAACAAATCTATTTAATAGATATAATATTCTAAAAATAGAAAATATTCATAAGTACCAAACATCAATTTTCATATTTAAATACCTAAATAAACCCTTACCTCCATTTTTCTACTCTAGCTACTTTATTGATAAAACCAATATATCTTATGTCAAATCACTAAGAAATAGTAATAACCTCCATATCCACTTTGCCTCAACAACAACTAGACTATTCACTATTAAACTTTCAGACCCAAAAATTTGGAATAAACTACCCTCCCTCATTAAGAATTATAATAATCTTTCTTTATTAAATGTAATCTCAAAAAATTTCTTATACTAAATCAAGTATAATTACTTAGATTATTAACCTGATTTAATTATAACTAATGTAATTTTATTTTATTTACAATTATATTTAAAAATATTATATCTAGTACTTTATTCTTAAATTTACCTCAATTTCTAACTTTCACTTATCCTTACCTATACTTTAATAACTCTTATTAAATCTTTTACTAAATAATTTTTTTCAACCACTTAACTTTGGGATGACCACCTTACGGGATACTTATCCCTTAGGTTATCCCCTTACTCTTTTTTTCATAATTAACCTCTGATCAGCTAATCACTCTCAATTGCTACTTATACTTATCTATTTCCTCATTTTAAAAATCTGTATTCTTGTACTAATCAATTCCTAGTTATCGTAGTTTTAATTTTTGATTCTTTTCTAGTTTAGTATAAAAGTTAGTTAGTTAAGTCTCTTGCATCATTATGTGTTTTGTTGTGATGCTGAACTTATATCATTATGTATTTCTGTTATGTTGCTGATCTTATAATAATAAATTAGGGCCATGGCAAAAAATGGCCATGGCATATAGTGCCAGGACCGAACCCAGACTATCAGTCCAGCCTTGCCACCTTGCTAGTATAGCAGTGTCAGCTGATAAATACGAGTAGCAATATGGCCGCTCTGGCTGGCGCGCTGACTTCACTGCTGCGTGCAGCGGCTATGGGCCACGCGTTATCCAGGTTTCACTCTGAATACAGTGTAAATGCTTATAAAGTATAGACTATAGACAGTCTCGTAGACAGTGTCCTAAGTCCAGAAACCCTGCTGAGAAAGCACAAGATTATATGGTCTCTGCTGCTTTGCATTGTAATGGCGACCTCTATCGAATCACTCGAAATTATGCTTCATAAGAAATGTGAATACAAATGATTCTTACTCTTGCTTCAATTTCTATGCATTATCTTGGCTAAAGTCAAACACAAATTCTTATGGATGTTTAGAATTTGAGGCGAATCTGTATTATTGAAGACTGTAAACAGTATTTGTGATATTAAGCCTATCTCACTACAATACTACACCCCACCCTTTTAAAGCTGCTTTAGAAGGCTAGTTATGAAATTTTGTGCAGTTTTACGTAATCCGCGGACGCGGAAGATTTCGATGTTCTTATATATAATTTTGTAGCGAATATCTATTCGCAAAATTAAGAAAATAAGTTTTAACAGTTCTCATTTCCTCATGTCTGAAATATTCCTTGAAATTATTAGTCATGCAATCTTTGCAAGTATTCACAGCTGCGTTGCTTGCATAGGGGCTGTCCATTAATTACGTCAACAAAATAGGGGGAGGGGGATTGAAAAAGTTTGACAGTTGTTGACAGGGGAGGGATCAAGAGAAGTTGACGTCAACAATTTCATTTTTTACAACTGATAAAAAAATAGGAAATTTCATGGAATACTATTTATTACAACGGAAAAAAGCCTGACAAGCAGGGCTTTTTGTGCCGCCGGAACAAGGCAGAACGGCGTTCCTGAAAATCTGGAAATTTAGAACCGATTTTTGCAAATTTTCTACATTAAATATTTAATAAATTATTGATTATAACTTTTGGCAGAACCGATATAACTAATTTTTTTAGTTAAACTAAAAACTTTTTGCAATCAAGCAGTTTAACTTTTTTAAGTAACTAACTTTTCAAATTAACTTTAATGTTTTAAAAGCAGTTGATTATAACTGTTTTTGACGGCTACGTCAAGCTGTTTACATTATAATTTTAAACAGACTTCTGACAAATTCACTGATCCATTTAAATGCGTTGTTTCAACGTTAAATATTGTTTATACAAAAACAGCCCAAAGTTTTCATCTGACAAGAAAATAACAAGGTCATCAAAAAAAAATCAGTTTAACAATGCCTTAACTCCACCACAGTTTAACTGACAACTAAAAAAAGTGAACAAAAGAAACTAAGAATGTCTCACTGGTTTGGCAAAAAATAATAACCTTCGTTCCGGAAAATATTGTTTAGGCGACCCAAGTCACACCACCACATTACTGGTCTTCATCGCTGCAAAAATAATAACCTTCTCAACTTTTAGGCGACCCGTCACGTACTGGTCTTATAGTGGGGGCGGGGGTCAAAAGTTTTTGACATAATTATAAGGATTACTGAAAGTTGACAGTTGTTTACAAGGGGAGGGGTAAAAAATTTGCCCAAAAATTGACATAGTTAGGCCCCTAATTGACCAGCCCCATAGCTATTAAAATGGATGTTCATGATTGTATTAGCGTCTTAAATTACTAAAAGTAAAAGTTGTTCAGCTTCAGGGGTTTCGTCCCTGACCCATGACCAGGGTTTGGCCCATGGACCCCCCTGGGGGCTCTGCCCCAGACCACCCTCAACGAGATCGCCATCCCCTCTCAAACATCAGGCGTCGCCACTGGCACTGATAATAGGCCCCTAATAAAGTTAATCAATTATATAGCGTTAATATTTTATGACAGCATCATATCGTCGTATTAGCCTGAAATCTTCATATAGGGTATAAGTAAACTTCTCAGTATATGGTTACCAACTTACCAGAGAGGTAATGTGAGTTGTAAACTATGCCACTACGGGGTTACGTGAACTGTTTTTTACACAATAAAGGGGGCGTCCATGAAGTGCGTCACGCTTTTTGACGCCCTCCCATGTAGGATTGCCAGATACCTCCAAGTCCGAAGGAGGACACCAGAGGTCAAAAATGAGGACAACGCCGGACAAAGGAAGTAGGTTGTCAAATTCACAAAGCACACATTCAATGACGCAGAAAGGGTTGCCCCAGCGCCCGGGGCGAAATGCGTCGAGCCTCTGACAACTCTTGGCTCATCGATCTGATAAAAAATTTCCTCGCAATCAGGTTCTCTTCTTTGTCCATTGATCATTGATCCTCCATGATAGTGTGCAAGTGCCATTTACATGTAATTATGTTATGTAGGTCAAAATCAGATATGGACATGGGACCATTTTTTAAAACCTAACCCATGGAAACAGCTGGGTTACTTGACCCAACCCAACCCATACATAAAAATGTCTTAAATCCTCCTTCATTTCATAGACCAACAGGAATGTATTCCATCTGGCAGATTTCATATTTTCGGATGCCTTTAACTTGTATTTTCCGGTTGCTCCTGTGAAAAGGCACCGAAACAGATTAAGGGTAATTTGCAGTAATTTAAAAAATCATTAATATGTACACATTTGTACAATATAACACAACAACCTGGCAACCCAACCCATTGGTGGACCCAACCCAGGTCCCTGTCTGGTCGAAATTCAAGTCAGTAGATGATGATAGCAAAAAGCCGGACATTCTCCCATTCCAGACCAATGCCTGCCGGACGGAGGACACGAGGTCCAAAATGAGGACATGATGATGACCTGATTGGCTGTAACAAGATCTCAATCATAAATTTCCCTCAAAATCTTTTTTCTTGGAACACAACCATTTTAACACATTTTACAACACGGATTCTATGGAATTTGGTAACATCAATATACGTATATTTTAAAAGGTTGACTAATATGATGCCTATCATGCATCTGTATCTACAAACAGCAGGACCTACCAACAAAAGTACATGTAAACACGACACTTATAGGCCTATTACTGTACATGTACATCAAGCCTTGTTAAGGTCTTACACAGCCTGTTTTAAATCCAATGTTATATACATGTAAACCCAAATTTATTGCATATTAAATATATTGGTTGCATTTTTTTCAAAAACTCACCAGTCAGTAGTTTGGTAATTTAATTCAAGACAGGTAACACTCCTTACAAAGGAACCACTTATTAATGAAAAGACTTATTCATCCACATCCCTTTAGCAAAAACTAATGACAAAACAATTGCATCAGCAAATACAGTATACTTAATGAAAGCAGTTCACCTAATGCTAATAATGGAAAGGTTAAAAGGAACACTGTATATCCCTTTTGGAATAGTGCCCCTACATTGAGCGCTTTATTAATTTGAAAAATAGAAAGCACACTGCATTATAACATTCAACACAAATTACAATTCGCTCAGCACAAAATGCCGTCTGAATTAGCTGTGTCAGTGTATCGACTCAAATAATGAATATAAAAAAAACTGAATTAATCGCCTTCAATGAAACCACTCTAACCATCCTGATTGTGTAAAGATCAGAGGAAATTTAGGAAAGGAATTTAACAGCAAAATCTAGGGGTCCTTTATTCAGCTACAAAACACTAACGATGTGCAATGACAATAGAGTCTACAAGTCATCAACTTCAATTTCCATGTAATCTCCGTACACTTTAATCAGAGGATTTACTGATTAAGGACTCAGAAAAGTAATTTGTTGGAAGATCTAATGTCCTTTGGGATGGCGGAAATGCTTTCCTGCAAACTTTGCAGTTGATCCAAGCTCTTCCTCAATGCGAAGTATTTGGTTATATTTGGCAAGACGCTCACTGCGACACGGAGCTCCAGTCTTAATCTAATTCATAAAAAACAAGTAAAAATCTTACTACACTGATACCAAAGGAACAGAAAACGATTATACAATATACAGCAACAGCAGCTGCTTCATATTCTCTAGAAACACATGGAGAAACTTTCACTTCAGTGCTCATCTCATCTGCTACTTCTCCTTCTGAGACAAATTACAATGAGAAAAGACTGGAAAAATCAAAAAAAAAACATTTATCTATTCTGTGAGAGAGTTGTAAAAAACATCACAGCACAAGATGTGCACTCTAAAAAATAGTGACATACACTTTGAATACAATTCTTACAATGCAATGGGCAGCATCCAGGAATATTCCAATGGCAGCACTGTAGGACATATAATTATCTGTATATGTGCTTTAAAAAAATACTCGTTTAAATGTTAATACCTGTCCAGTGCAAAGACCAACAACAAGATCAGCAATGAAAGTGTCTTCGGTTTCACCGCTGCGGTGTGACACCATGACTCCCCAGCCGGCACCTTGAGCGAGTTTACAAGCCTCAATTGATTCAGTGACTGAGCCAATCTGATTCACCTTCAAAAGAAGACAGTTACACGCCTTCTTTTCAATGGCCGTCTTCACTCTCTTGGGGTTAGTGACAGTCAAATCATCCCTTTAAAAACACACAAAACATCTTTTTACAAATTATGCAATGCTATTCAATTACAGGCAATAAAATAACTTAACACAGCAGGTTGCTACAAATTTTTAATTTGTAAAATTTTCAAAAAAACGTGAATAATTAACAAATTCTTATCAAGATTACAAATACACTGACTGAATTGATACAGATCCCTAAATTATTCCAAATTTAAGAAAGCAAGGTCGCACAGAGAATGGCGTGTTGACATTGTTGAATGGTGTGGAAGCAGCCTGCAAGAACCGAGTCACAGTAAATAAAAGGGACTGGGAACAGACCGAGGATGGTGCCAGACACCAACAGGCGCAGAGCCCAGTTATTGATGATGATGACGATGAATTTGTTGCATTATACCAGAGACTTTACAAATGCACAACTTTGTGAGTGGGTACTACCATTTCACAGTCTAACCCAACTCAACGCACCCAACTAGCTGAATAGTGACTTGGCCATTCATCTTCGTCCAAGCGTCCCAGTCATCCTGATCAAACGCATCCTCAATGGACACCACAGGATATTTGGTGATAAAACCATGGTAGACTTCATACAATTGATCAGAGCTGAGCTAAAAAGTGAAAACAAATTCAACACTTGGTAACTGAAACCAAATTCAGCATTTAATACAACACTCTAAGAATTGACAGTTCTAATAATGTCTTCATGCACATTACACAAAAGCTAAATAAAATTAGCGCTCTAGATTCATTGTTTTCTCCAATGCCACTAACAAAATAAAACTGCAACTTCACGTTTTAATAGTTATCTATATTTTTATAAGGCTTTTGCACTTGCTTACATATCTGTCCTAAAGATCAAAAGAACAATGCAAATCATGTGTCTGTAATTTGAATTTAGATAAGACATACCAGCAAGTCAATAAATAATAAAGACACATGAATTAAAAGAGCGCCATTCTCACCCAAGCGGCAGGGTCTGATTTTGGATTTTTGAAGTCAAGGTCATACTTTTTGTCTTTACAGAATTCAGAAGCGGCAACGTCCATTCCAATCTCTATCTTACCAGTGTAACCAGCCTTTTCAATGGCCACCTTCAGCAATTCTAAGCCTAAATTTTACCACAAAACCAACATATTTAGCTGTATCACAGCAAAGTGCAGTGAAAAGACACAGAAGGTACTGAAAGATTAATGCAAGGTTTGTAACAAGGAGTCACATAATACCAAAAAGAAATCATGTATAACTCCATGAAACAGAAGGCACTGTTATTGCTGATCAAGTGGCAACCAACCTTCTTCATTGTTCTGAATATTAGGGGCAAAGCCGCCTTCATCACCAACGTTGCATGCTATGAACACAAACACAAAGTCATCATTAAAATGCAGCACACAAGTAAATGAAACAACTCGGTTAACCAGTGTTTTATCCAAACTCCAGGTCTTTGGGGGAGGGCAATTGACTTGGCTAGGGGCACAGTTCAATGCAAAGAAATGCCAGTGCCAGGATTTTTTTTTTTGGGGGGGGAGTTTATGAATTTTTTGAGGTGGGTGAATCTCCCTCTAACAGGGCTGCATAAAACACTGCTGTGAACAAAGTAAGTAAAATCTCATTAATTTCTATAGTGCTTTAAAGAGCACACCAAAGTAGCTCCTTATTCCTAGACGTTTAATCTTAGAATGAAGTAGCTATAGCCAGAGGTGGGGCCATTTAATCCAAGGGGCCAGTGGTTGGGACGAAAAGACAAAACAAAGAAGAAAATTAAGATTGGACTCATCTGACAAATGACAAACCAACTGGAGAACAAGAGAAATTTACAGAAAACTGAAGATGTATAAAGAGGGATGGGTGCAAAATAGATGTACAGAAATACAAAATAATCTCAGTGCAAACAAGACAGGGAAAGCATATAAAGCAGGGGTGTCAAAACCTTGGCCCGTGGGCTGATTTTATTTGTCTTGTGAAAATATTTAAGTTTTAAAAAATTTTTCCTAAAAGTTTATACGTGAAATTGGTATGATGTAAAATCTTGTTTGGGTTTTAAAAATTGCTTTTATGTAGAATCGTAGATTCTGTGTTTTGCTGGCGTGACAAATGGAAGAGCATAAACCTTTTTTGGCTTTGAGTTTCGTTGGTGATGTTGACTAAACAAGTATATCGACACGCTACATCAACAGCGGGAGATTTACTACCATCATACACTTGCCTAACATATTTGTGTTAATCAGTAAAACCCTCAGAAAATTTGCGAGTAGCTTTGGCTGCAGATTTAAAACCGGACGTGGATAAAAGTTAAAAATAAACAATGTAACGTCTCATCAGCTTCCACATCTACATCAACCATCATCTAACTTTATATGTTTTCAATCTGATCTTCAGTTTTTCACCATTAACAGAGTTTTAAAGTCAACTCTTTCTGTTAGGTGTAACTAGAATACAGTTTGTCATAGCTACAACAATAGATTGTAATCAATGTAAATACAGTAAAACCTCGTTATCTCGCCCCCGTTAAGCCGCCAAACTCGCCTCTCGCCATGCGTAGGTCTGGAACGGATTTCCCGCTATGCATTCTACCTCGAAAAGCCGCCATCCTCACCTCTCGCCCTCGCCATCAAGGCATTGGGTTTGATCCTATGTAATTTGACCTCGTTAATCTCGCCATTGCCACGAGCTCAGGTGCAATGCCAATGCATGGATTTCGTTATACGGTACAGGGTACTGTTATGTACAGTATAACGAAAGCCGTGTTTCCACCCATGAAACCTCCCCCCGCTCGCTCGCCAATGGGAACAATTAAATGGAGGAAATCTGTCCACACCATCTCCCTATATCAGTGTGACTGGGTGTCGGCATTCCTCAGAAAGTCAATTGCCCGCAACTAAGAGGCAAGAGACGGAGAGAGGGAGGGAGGGATAGGGAGGGGTGAGAGAGAGAGAGAGAGACGAAGGTAGGGAGAGAAGGGAAGAGAGCTAACGTTGTAATACGGCCGCCGGCTGTTACTGGCGCGCACATCAAAGAGAAAGGCAAGAGCAGGAGAGGGAGATAAAGAGAGACAGATATGAAGGGGTAGAGGGAGAGAAAGAAACAAAGGAAGAGAGAGGAATTGCTGTTAAACGTATAGGGTGGAATCCATGCGTTTAACTTCTCAAAGACAGGCTATTATTCGGAATTTCGTAGGCCTATTCCATAGGCTTCCACGCCTTTTGAATAATTATTGTAACAATGCTGGTCTGAACTGTCCAATTGCTTATGCCTGCCAAATAGACCTACCGCGCTGTAGCCTATATTGTTATGAATGGATATTGGATATATATATATATATTTTTATGCCCTCGGTACTTAGTTCCCGAGGGACTTATTACAAAAAAGTGTCCGGAGACAGAAAAATATATACTCCAGCTCTCGTCTTAACCTGGATCAGAAGCAGAGAAAGTCCCTTGGAAGGCGATCGCATTAAAGCGTTGTAACGTCATGGAAATACGTTGGAGCAAAAAACTTCTCTCTCTTGTGTCTCCGGAAAGAACGGAAAGATGACGACCCAACTCTTTTATGAAAGTGAGTGCGTCGTGACTGATAGGACCAAGAGTCTCGAAGGCCAATGGCAAGAAGAAATAGTCGGCCGACAAGTCAGTGTACTTGGCGACTTTCCTGACTGATGCTGCTTCAGCAGCAGCTCCTGTTGTCAATGGCAGATGAGTGGCAGCGACTGTGTCTGCCACTGTGACGTCCCACACCAGGCAGCGACCTGCTTGCCAAGGAATCATGGTCATGCCGTCCGGTCTCTTTCCATCGGATCTGAGAAGACCGGGCGGTTCCTACCGATGGTATGCCAGCTCGCACCAGGGCCCGGTAGACTACGTCATTGAGCATGGAATGTCGTGCAAGGCGACCTGGTCGAGTTTGCAGGAGAGTCCATGGGACCCATTTTCCTGGACCTGCTCTCCACAGGGACAGAGATGCCGCTCACAGATAAAAGCGCCAAGACGGAGACCCACTGCAACTCTGATTGTCTCCGTCGTCTATGATGGGCAGCGCATGAAGCCAGTCGCTGGCGTGTTCGCTGCCACTGCTCTTAGCGGGCCTGATGGTATTGGCTAAGGTCGGAGCTAAGCAAGTTGGTCATCTCCTGAGAATTATTGGGCGGTCCCAAGTGGCCTGCTTATCAGTGAGTCTGATGCTGGAATGGGGATCTGGCTCTCTAGGCTCCATTTGGTGAGAATTGCAGCCTCGTGTGAGTCAATGGCCAGCCCAGCCTTCTGGAGAATGGATGATTGGAGTCATATGCTGTAGCTGAAGCCATTTTTATATATATATATATATATATATATATATATATATATATATACACAGTTCAACAATACTTTGTAATGGATTACTCAATTGACTTGCCCTCGTTAAGTCGCCACCCCCGCCCCTCGCCAAAATAGAACGCCGGACGGATATGGGCGGGATAAAGAGGTATTACTGTAATGTAATGATTGAATGGCCTTTCATGTTTTCGTCATTTTACTTTGGATTTTTAGATAGCTCAGATTTTGGAATATAACAGTGACAAGCATTTTTGCATTTGGTCCGTGAGAAAATGGAAGATATTTCATTTGGCCTGCTGCCCAAAAAGTCTTGACACCCCTGATATAAAGGCATAAAGATAATAAGCAATGACTTCAAAATGAAAATGACTGCAATCAAAGATAAAAAAGAAAAATAGTAAGCAACCAAAATGAAGTCTAACTAAGATGGAAAGAACACTCTGAAGAGTAATTTAACACCCTGAACAAGACATATCCAGATGTACTAGTCGAAATACCAAGCATGAACCTAGAGAAATCTACAGAAGACTTCCGTAAAACAGAAATAGAACAAGCAATAAAAGAACTAACAGAGAAATAAAGCACGAGGAATTGACAATATCCCAGCAGAACTAATAAAGGCCGGAGAAGACACAATAGTGAATACATTGCATGCACTACTAAACAAGATATACTACTCAGAAGACTGGAGTAGAGGAATTATACCTATACATCAGAGAAAAGGAGACAAAATGGACTGCAACAATTATCAAGGAATTATATTCCTGAGCATCACAGGGAAGGCATTATCTAAAGTACTCCAGAGCAGAATAAGTGCATATGTGCAAGTAGTACTTAGGGAGGAACAAGCAGGATTACAACCGAGTAGAAGCATATCAACCAACTATTTACTATAAAACAAATCTTGAAAAAATATATTGAAACCAACAATACATGTCACATTAACTTTATTGACTACAAACAAGCTTTTGATTCAGTGTGGCATGATTGCCTATAGCAAGCAAGGAGAAATTTCAGAATCAAAGAAAAATTAATAAACCTAATCCAAACGGAAACGGTTTATAGAACAGCAGAAACACAGTACGGTTGGAACATGACCTAACAGAATGGGTCCAGACAGAAGTAGGAATGGGATGTATTCTTTCATTAACACTGTTTATCATAATTCTTGAGGCCATATTCAAAATAGCAACCAAAGACTGAACTGGAATCAAAGCACATGTATAGGAGATAATCAAATTTCAGAGGAGAAATTAAAAATGATCACCGAATTTCACACAGAGAAGTGAAAATGAGTGACAAGTGACTGAGAAACTTGCCATCTTGTCCGTATTTAGCCTTGATGACGCTCTTCAGATGATGGTAAGTCTCCGATCCCATCCTCATGGCCTCTGTGAACGAGCTGGCGCCTAACATTTCAAACAGATCCAGACATAAAATTCATTCAAAAACCAAATAGAAAGCAATAACAACACAGCGATCGATCTCAGACAAATAGCAACCGGATGAGGTCTAAAAGTTTGGATTCAGTCAATTAAAATTTAGCACAAACTATTTCTGCAATAAATATAATATGTGAGAGCAATTTCATAGATACTACAGTCTTTCTGGCTTTTACAGAATATTAATTTGTTCCACTGTATTGCCTGGCATTGCTTCATCTCAAGCTAAGTCCATGAGTTCCTGCCAGAGCTCAACAATGCGACTTTGATTAAAATGCTGAACTTTGACTGCATTATGAAACTGCTATTCAGTCGTTGCTGCCTCAGTCTGCATATTAATCTAAGACTTTGACAATGGCAAAATTCCAAATAGAAAACACTGCTTGGTTTAACACATTTAACAAAGTCATATCTGCATATCTGTCAGTTTGCTTCAGGCATATAATTACCGCATATAATTACCGAACAGATGCGCAACATATACTGGCTAAATGCAAACACGGCATACTAATAATGGACCGAGTACTTTCAAACATAGACTTAAAAGACATCTCTTCCAGTTGGCTTTTCCTTCAGTCTGTCTCACCATTTCCACTCTGACTGAACTCCAAGACGATGACCGTGTCCTTTGCAGTTGGAATCTGAGTGTCATCGACTGATACCAATTGGGCATTACATAGCAACTGGTGCTGTAAAAGTGATAAATATTAAATTGAATTAATAACTGTGCGGGAAGTTAGCAGAGTGGTAACAATGTTAGATGATGGTCATGGGTTCGAGTCCCGCAGGAGCCCTAAAGGTCAACTCAGCCTTTTTCGTGGTGGTAAAATTAGGAGCAGTGGTAAAAATCCCTGCGATAAGTCAAACAGGTACGCTACGCGATACACTAGCCCCATATCCATGGCATTGCACGCCTGGCTGAGGGCTACAGAAATGGAGATCAGCGCTGCCCTATGAGCCCGTGAGGCTTGGGGAGGACTTTGACATTGTTTACTGAATAACTGCACAGCACTGATCATGATAATTTTCCTATTTGAAAATTCTATTTGAACAATGATGCCAACAACACTCAATAACTTTATCTGAATTAGTGTTCTTATCTGGCAAGTGACAATGACTCATCATCACATGCAAGCACAAGAGCTAAATGATACATAATGCCAAAATTAAAGTACAGGTAAATAACTGCAATTATCATATTCTTCAGATAACCAAACAGATCACAAGTATTCCAGTTGTCTAACACATTGGCACTTCCAATCACATGACTTAAAATCCAGATGAAATTCCAATACTATTACAGTTCAGTATCAGCATTACAAATGCATATTCTGCTGCATGGCTGTTCAAAGTCACACATGCAAACACTGCAATGTATCCGTCCAATTGAGCCATCACTGGCCCCTCTGTCAAGAAGTCCTCTCATCAGCGATGCATCTACCAGGGCTCCTCATCTACACTGGCGTAGCGAAATAAAGTGCCGTCCAGGATGAAAAAAGTGCCTCCTCCAAAAAATCTGGCAACCAAAAAAAAGTGATAGACTTCCCAGAATTTCCTGACAAGCAAAAAAACATTATCAACTTCCCAAAATTTCCTGACAAGCAAAAAAAAACATCAACTTCCCCAAAATTCTTGACAAGCAAAAAAACCTTATCACATCATACAAGTTAAAAATTTTAAAATTAAAAAATCTCGAAAATACCGACCCTACAGCAAGTGCTGCCCGGGGCGAGCCCACTGCCCCACTCGCTACGCCACTGCTCATCTACAATCCTCAAACGCCTCAAGAGACAAAACAACAAACCAGTCGGAAGCAGCATGAACTCCTGCATTGCGAGCTTGTTTCCAGCATGGCTGCCACCATTGATCACATTGAAAGCAGGAACAGGAAGAATCAGATCTTTGTTTCCCGCAAGATCAGCAATATGTCTGTACAGCGGAACACCCTACAACCAGAACTTCCAATTCAAATATTTTGGCAGCACACGTTTTAAGAACAGTCAAGAGTCCGCATTTCACTTCTCAAATTACCAATAATTATGCATCATGCGTGCTTTATCAATATAGATAACTTGTCCAAGCATCGAAGATGACTGTAAAGGCATTCTCTCACATAAGCACAAAACTATGAATAAAATACTGCAGACTCTACTCTAATGTTCTCGTGCTAAACAATATTTTTTAAAAAATCACTCTGAATACTAAAATCTTCAAAGAAAACTCTTTTTAATATTAATAATATTAACCTTTTCCAAGGGTTATCTGTTTTAAGACGGCGGCGGAAAACTATGACCAAACGGCGTTAGCCGTCTTAAAACAGCGCGCTATATAATCGACCTGTGTACTGCGGACCTGCATCATTTTCAAAAATCCATTCGATAGGCGGCAGCACCGTTTTCGATAATGCTGACTATAGATGCAAGAGATATTGACTGTGTAACAACCAAGGCTGGAAAATGTATAGGAAAAATCTTCAGCCGGAGGCTAGAAAGGATATAATTACGCCAAATATGGTCTGATCTTCAAAATTTTTGCACTATTCTGTTCCAATTACACCTCCCAACAACTTTCCCGCTCACAGTTGGGGGGTCACCGCTGAAATTTTTTTTGAGCTTTGAAAATTTTTTGTCGGAGATGGTCCGATTTTGGGGTGTAGAGTGGACCCTACCCCTCAACATTTTTTTTTCCACGGATGGTTCGAAAGACCAATAAAAATGCTCAACAATGGTGCAAACCGCATCTTTCTAGCTTCTATATAGCCTGAAATATACCGACTTGTTCGGTTTTTCCCATTGAAAATCCGTTAATATTTCAGCAAGCAATTGGTACTTGGGTATGAAACTCCATAATTACCCCAAATATGGTCCGATCTTCAAAATTTTTGCACCATTCTGTTCCAATTACACTCCTCTAGAACTCTATCGCTCACATTTGGGGGTTTACCGCTGAAGACGTTTTGCTATTGACCTTTGATCAAAATTTGAACAAAATGTTGGGGAGGGGTCCGATTTTGGGGTGTAGAGTGGTCCATGCCCCCAACTTTTTTCTTTTGGCACGGATGGATAGAAAGAGCAATAAAAATGCTCAACAATGGTGCAAACCGCATCTTTCTAGCTTCTATATAGCCTGAAATATAGTAAGTTTATAACGTATATGTTCACGTTTTCATACGAACGCCTTTTCCAAAAATTAATTCCCCCGTCGCGGGATGACTTTAAAAATTTAATTCCCCCTTTAAAAGGTTAACCCGAAAACACCTGGAAACAATATCAAGTCATAAATGCATCTCAAACATTAACAATGTTAGATTCCAGAACAAATATATTTTATGTTCATCCAAAGCATTCCAATAACTCAGATACAGTATCAAGACACAACTTAAGCAAGGAATTGTGAAGAGGAATCAACCTTCTTTTTTGCACCCGCTTGGCAGACGGCCAAAGAAACGCCAAGGATTGCGTTGGCTCCAAGTTTAGCTGAAAATAAGTAAAGAATCTTTTACTCTTCAAATAATTGAATTGACTGCAATTTTATACTGGACAAGTGATGGTTTCAATTAGAAAATATTAACAAAATTCTGTCATAAACAAATTCAAAGCAATAACTTCTAGCAAAACTTCATCAGACCAAGAAGAACTTGAACAGAACTTAAAATTCTATGACAAATGCACAAATTTACATTTATTTTCAGTTCCATCCAAATCCAACATGATCTTGTCTACGGCAGTTTGGTCGGTGATGTCAAGATTCTGCAATAGAAGAATAGAATAGCTCTTCTATGAAGACATTATGAACAATTCATAACAGAATAACTAACACATTAAAAACTATTATAAATGCCAGCGTCTATGTGTGTCATTAATTAAAGCACAAGAGACTAAAAGAGCAAAGCAAAGCTCCTCAAATATCGTAAGCCAACGACATCTGCCAATTATTTGTTTCCTTAAAATAGAAACTCTATAAAAGATACACAAATTGAAAATTAACCCCTTTCAGCCTATCACTATGCATAATTCTTGAAATGTGACATGAGCATTATCTATTCTTTATTGATTAATGTGTTAAAATTTCAACACATAAATTGTCGTCTATAAAACATACCTTATGATATTCAGATGTGGTACAAATGTATTACCATCCAAAATTTTGTTACAAATTAAAAGCCTAAATGAATAAACTAGAAAGTAATTTTAACTTTTCCAAAAATTATCAACATCATGCATCAAGGCAAACTCAAGGAGGGAAAAAGGTCCAGTAGACTAAGTCTAACTTGGTTGCTGGATAACAACAACAACAACAATAATCAAGAGAAGAATTAAAAGTGCATTTTTTATTAAAATTGTTAAAATACCAAACCACATCAATCAATGAATATCTGAATCTATCACAAAAGAAAGTGAAAAGCATTACGTCCATTTAGACCGGAGTTTGTAAAACAAGACTCAAATTCTGACCTTAGTATTCTGTTAACTATAGGCCATATATGCATAAATAACTCCGGTTGGTGCCGGTTAGTGGCGGCCAGCATGCTTCTGTGCATGCCTCAGAAAAGCGTCGTTCTGGGCAGTTCGACAATATTTTGCATTCGTTTCAGCGCAAAATGTCTCAACCTTCTCGTCATTTTCGGGAGGTCCTCTGCGCTTTTCTCGGGTGGATTCTGACGTTTTTGGTCGCTGATTTGTTGCGTGTCTGGTCCACCATTTTGTTCTGCGATTTTCGTCGATGTGGCATGGCTGAACTGCAGACTAGATACCCATGCAGGAATGCTGCGACTTCCATCCTAATCATAGCCCGGAATTCCATCCTAAGTCGGATTTACCTAGTTCGGCGACGGTCTACTCACGGAGTCCGCATCTCAGAAATTCTCCATGTGGTCTTGCCTCACGGACAGTTCTCACAACATCTGCGAATTTTCAACATCTTATCCCGTGTTTTGTTCCTTTGACGTGTCTGGTGCGGACGGTTCTACAGCGGAAGGCCGCTTTCTACGGGATTCGCCACCGTGTGCGTTAGGGCGGCGCTTTCCTTCGTTCCCATCAGGGCGGACTTTACGCTGTCTTTGTTATCCTACGTTTGTCATCAGCATGCCAAATTATGTCAAAGCGCCTTTGACTTCGGCCTTCGTCGTGTGTATGGCATTATAGAAGTCGTCGAGAAAGATAAAGATAAATAGGCGCAAAACCTGGATGAAAAAGTGGCGTTCAACCCCTGCATCTATCCCCTTCCCAGAGCATAGCCTCAAAAAGTTTGGGAGCTTTGAACCTAGCAGACCATGTATAGCCCAGATATAGCACAAGCACACACACACACAATATGAAAACAGAGACGAGTTTCAATTACCTTTCCAACAAGAGCTGGTGCAATAATGGAGTTGATGTTATTAACAGCCTTCAAAACACCTGGAATTAAAACAACATCAGAACTTTCTGAAATCAAACACGTCTCAATAGTTAGTCAATACTTAAAAATCAGAACCATTCGAATGTTGAAGAATCTTGATAAACAGCTTCTGTACCTTTTCCATGGTAAGCTTTGGGGTCTTTGTCTCTCAATTCCAGTGCTTCATAGATTCCAGTGGAAGGCACCACTCGGCACAGCAGATCGAAAGAAACCTGAACACAACAGACATTGGCTTCAGGGTTCAGTTTGTCAATTCAAAATCATTCATTTACATTAAAATTTATCAGTTTTTACATTTGCTACAGGGAACCAGTTAGCAGAAACATAATCACTGAAGTGGCATAATTTCCTCAGCATGCTTTTGAATTTAGTTTAGATCATTCATTGCAATGGTTCCAGACCAAGCATCATTATCTCCCAGAATCCCGCCTTCATGCACAACTTGTAATCTGTACATGAACCACAATACAGCAGGTCAGAAGCTATAACATCGGTTTCTCATGGATCTAAAAAGCTGCTTTGGAATCTCTTCAGAGTGGAGATTTCAACTGAATTCCTGATGTGTTGCTTAATTACTTCCACTTCTGGTCAAAAGGTGATCCATTAGAGTTTCAAACTCACCAAAATCTGTTGTCAAGTCAACCTCAACTGTAGGGTTGCCTCGGCTGTCAAAGATCTGGCGAGCAAGAATCTTCTGGATCGTCATTGTCGTGCAGTGGCTACAGAGCCTATATATAGACAAAGAATTGCAATGATATAACAAATCAGTTGGCACACACACACACACACACACACACACAATGCTACATCGTCCATGTTGTCAGCAACAGCACCTGTCTATGGCCAATTCTATGTTTAGAGCCAACACAATGATTCTACTTCCTTATGATAAGATCAAGTAAAGCAGGCATGTCAAACATGCGGCCCGCGAGCCGCATGCGGCCCTTTGCAAGCGCTCGTGCGGCCCACACAAAGGATGCTGTAATTGTCTCATTTAATGGCAAAAATTTAAGTCTGTAACATTTACACTAGATGTGTGAAATAGAAATGTGACACGGTGCCGCGTAAGAAAGCTATTGGCCAATAAGATTCGCAGAAATTGATTATGACCTACTTTCCCAATATCCTATGGTCACAGTGCATAAAAGAAATGCGCTAAAAAAATCGGCTATCTTACCATCAGGCTAAAATATCTTTGGGCCACTTTAACCAGAAGTAACGGACATTTTGTTGTTGCCCACCATAAAGTTAAAACACAATTCTTCTTTAATAAGCTTTGTGGAAAGCGACACCGTTAACTGCACCTCCAGATAAGAAGTTTACAGTTTACTGCACCTCCAGATAAGAAGAAAAGGAAACTTGACGAATAAAGGCGAGTGTTTCAAGAAAAATGGGAACTACTGTATTTTTGTACACAGGTGAGTGGAAAGATACACTGTTTAATTTGCAACAACAGCATTGCCACACCGAAAGAGTACAACTTAAAAAGACACTACGAAACGAACCATCAATCTTGCGATAAATATGAAGACCCAATGCGTGTTTTGAGACTAAAGGAATTGAAGGCTAAATTGACACAGCAACAGACATGTTTTACGAAAACAGAACAAGTGAATGTCGCTTCCATTACTGCAAGCTATGAACTCAGCCGAATGTTAGTGTGGCCCACCTGTATACTCAAATTATCTTATGCGGCCCTAGTAGCTTTTTGAGTTTGACATGCCTGAGGTAGAGCATCTCGTCAGAGCCACTGAGTAAGTCCATCTATCCACTGCTCCAATTAGAAGGGCATTTGTCATCTGACCACCCACGAAAGGAAAAGACCCCTCCCAACCGCTAAGCATGTAATACCCAAAACCAGAGATATTTCTAGGATTGTGAATTTGGGGGTGTCGACCTCAAATTGGGGTGTCCAGATCTAATTAGTATGCATACCATTGTCACATTACCAAAAAAAAAATTTTTGGGGTGTCAACCTCAAATTGGGGGTGTTAGGGGGTGTAAAAATATCCCTGCCTGAAACCAAAATCAAGGACCATAGCCAGGTGACAGGTAAAATAGAAACAATGAAGTTTCTACTTTTCATTTACTGCTTAGTGTTGCTAATTATTTTCCAGATTCAAATCTTGTTTAATTTTGCACTCAGTCTATCCTAATAGGGGCTCTTGACACAAAGATTATAAATATTTGGGCTTACATGTTTCGCGCTCGCCATGGGCTGTCCCCTCCCCCCTCACCAAAATTCTAAATACGTCACTGCTCCCAACCAGCAGAAAACACAGAAAATCACGTCTGTCATAATTTAAAAAAACCGGCATCAAATTTTGTCTTTTTTTAAATGCTGCGGAAATCCAGTTAATTTGAAGATATTAGAACTGTCCGCCGTCTTATTTCGTGTCTCTGGACATCAACATTTCAATTAAATGTCTGAAATGGTTCGTAATATAAACATTTTGTCATTCTTTAAAATCGGTCGACGGACGAAACTCCTAATAGGCCTAGAAGAATCAGGTGCGAGACAAAGGACCGAAGTACCCAGTTCACTCTGCCATTTGCCTCGTGTCAAGGTCGACTCAATGTCAAGTCATCACAAGCAACAACAGCAGCAGAAAACACAGAAAATCACGCATCGGTCGATAACTTATCGAACACAAGAACCTCACAAATGGCTGGATCTTCTTCACTTCTAGACGCTAGAATATCTGAGAGAAGACAATACACGAAGTCTTCCTCGTCTCTCCAGAAGCAGCTTCAACGGGCACCGACTGCACACGACCACCGGCCGACGATCAAGACGACGACGAGTCGACGAGACTCCGACGACCTTCACCGACGCTAGAGGGCGACAAAAATAGCAGCCAATGAACAACGAGTCCCCAGAAAATCATAGATACAACAAAAAGAATGCACTGCCGGCGTCCAACATTCACACCATCATCATGTGAACTCAAGTCTTTTTCATATAGGCATAATAATAATAATAATAATAATAATAATAATAATAATAATAATAATAATAATAATAATAATAATAATAATAATAATAATAATGTGGCGAATTCAGAAATAGCGATAGAAATAATTAGCAATCAATAATAACTTTGCCTGAGGTCCAATAGACATAATACATCCATATTGTAGTGTAAAATGTAAAAAAACTAAAAGGTAGGCATTCAGTAGAGGGCGCCAGACGTCAAGAAAGAAGAACGAAATTGAGCTTAGTGAGTTTAGCACACCTCTCTTAGGTCCGTAGATATCCTTTAAATAGCGGCCCTTGCAATAGATTGAGGCCGATAGCTGAGGGCAGCGTGTGTGTGGAAAGGAAGGTGCGTATGGTATCCTTATATGGATAGGGCACCCTGGGCACCCTAAGGAGAGCACCTTGGGTGGAAGGCACCTAGAGATTAGGAGGGCACCCGGAGATAAAGAAAGCACCCGGATAGGAAGAGCACCTTAGGTAGAAGACACCCGGAGATAGAGAAGGCACCCTGGGGTTAAGGGAGCACCCAGAGCAGTGTTTATTCTAGCCACCTTGACATTGGGGGCGGCTTGAAATGTTTGGGAGGGAGAAGGTTTGTCTGCCCAAAAACCTTGACGAGCAAAAAAGGTCATCCTGATAATAGATTTTTTTTCTCGGAAGTGGTGACAAGCAAAAAAAAGATCATCACATCCTTCCTTATCTTTCTTTCTTTCTTCCCCTTCTTCTCCACATACCCTAAATGCTCTTCTGAATATGGTCATATCCGTATATCCTTTTGTTTTACCCTCATATAAATCTTCCCCTCTCGTCACACTTGGGGGGAAAATTTCCATCCCCCAGTGCAACATATAGAAATTGGGGGGGGGAGATTTTCAAACTTGGGGTCTGAGGTCGGAGCACCCTGAGGTCGGAGCATCCTGAAGTCGGAGCATCCTGAAGTTAAGAGCACCCTTGGTAGAAGCACCATAGGTGCGGTGCGATAGGTGCGGTACGGGGCTTGAGGTATAGGTGCGAGAGGTGCGGTAGGAGCAGTGCGGTGCAAGAGGTGCTGCGTTTGAGATATAGGTGCGGTGTGGAGAGTCAGGTGCACTGACAGCTAGAAGAGAAGTGCAGTGCATTGAGAACTAAGTGCGGTGCGTAGAGATATAAGGACGCTGCGAGATAGGGGCTGAGTGTGGAGTAACTAGCCATAGAGAAGGTGCGGTGCGCAAGGAAACAGGCGATTGATAGAGTGCGCAGTACGAGGGCCTATTATTCTTAGCCAAAAAGCAAGACGAACGGACACGTGCCTTAGAGTCAAGTTCTACCCAGTGTGGCAGACCGGGCAGAGCCATCTTGAGTTTAGGAGGCCTAGGGACCTCGAGCACCCGGTTCGCCACAATAATAATAATAATAATAATAAATAATAATAATAATAAATAATAATAATAATAATAATAATAATAATAATAATAATAATAAGAATAAGAATAAGAATAAGAATAAGAATAAGAATAAGAATAAGAATAAGAATAAAGAATAATAATAAGAATAAGAATAATAATAATGTGGTTTAAAGTGTATTAGGCGCACATTAGCCTGTGTGAAGACCAGTGTTTAATCTATAGACTCCTGGACTTCGGGGTGGGGGGAACTGACTGACAAAGCCAGGGAGAAAACTGACAGCCGGGGGAAATTCTGCTAGGAGGCTGCTGTTAGTTGATGTAGTATGCCAAAATTTTCGGGGAATTTGAAAATTCCGGGGGAAAGAGCAATTTTCCTCCCGGAAATGGCCTAGATTAAACCCTGGTGAAGACCACAGTAATTTAAACGCATAGCAATAAGCGCTATATTAAGCAGCTGCTGCTGTGTTATACATAAGCGCTATATAAATTCATGAGGTTTTTAATTAATTAATTAATTACCAAGTTCTCCTGTATAACGTCTGAATCCGTTTATTGTTTCAACTGTTAGGGGCCATCCATAAATGACGCTACGCACTTAGGGGAGGGGGTTCAACCATTTGTGACGATGTGTGACGACGGGGGAGGGGATTTCCAGAAATGCGACATCACGTAATACTAAATATTTTTATTAATAACGCAATGCTATGTTGCCGCATAATTTAACGTATTTTACACTTATAATTATTATACTTCATTTTTAAAAAGAATTTGAAAAAGTTTCTGAATATTGTTTCAGCTAAATAATTATAATGAATATTTTCAAACGAAACATTAATTTTGACATTGGAAATACGATAAGATGACGGGGTTAACGAATTGTGACGTCATATTTGAGGTGTCTGACTTTTATGACGACGTGTGACGAGGGGGAGGGGGTCAAAACTGCCAAAATCGCGTGACGTCATTTATGGACGGCCCTTAGACTTAGTGCTTTTTCATCCAAACTTCTCCATAAATTCACTACCAAAGCATTGCATTTCTTCTTCATCTTCTTGCAGGATTTGCATTTGTGGCCTCTTGTGCTGCAAAAGTGTGTTAATGTAGAGAATCGCTCATGTGGCACTTTCCCACTCATTAACTTTGTATTCATAGATTAAACTGTATAGGGGCCTAAATGTCAATAACATTGGTCACACATTTTATGCAATATATTTTCTTCTAGTGCCCTACAAATTCTGGTGAAATTAATAGATTTCTACTTGCTGAACGCAAATATGTAATTAGAATTTCTGTATGACGTAAGGGTTTCAAGAAATCGACAATTTAGCATTTAGTTTTGTAAAGTCCTCAGCGACATAATCCTACAAAAGGATTAACTTAGCGTGATTTAAAGTGGCTTAGGAGCATTTCTGTGCTTAGGAAGCATTACTGTCTGTGTGAAAGCCTATAGTCAATAGCCTATAGTTGACTCGACGAGATACCTCGCCTAACAGAGGTTTCCATTGTCAAATCAGCTGTAGGCCTACTGGCGACCATATTCACCGCCTCTTTCGTCGGTATAATGTCATGACCTTAATACAGGTTAGTGTTCGAGAATTCAGTGATTTCGGTTCTAAAATTCCTTAATTTTTTACGCTTGATTTAAAAAATCAGTCAAATTCATTAACACGGCACTATGTCGATTTCTCCTGCACGGTCAGAGAGCAAAGTTCAGAAACTCTGAGACGCTGTTTGAATTGGTCTTTGTTGAACTGCTTCCAATTCCACCGCCTCACCGTCTCAATTGTACTCAGGAGGTTGACACTCAACCATGGATTTCCAGCAAACAAGCTTATGGTCTGACAGGCCCGTTTCTATGACCGTGGTTTCTGTCAACGCCAGCTCCATCGGCGCAATTACAACGTCCAGTAGTCCTCCCAGATCATGGGTCGATTCGGCCACCAGCTGCTGCAAGTGGTATGTGTCCAGAATCTCGTTGAAGCTCTGACTAGCGCGCTCAGTGGGCCGCTCCGGGTGCAGGTTGAGGTCCCCGACTACATAAAATCCACAGTTACAGTATAGGTCTCCAGCGACTCCAGCAGTGTGACAAATTCTTCAAAGAACCTCTTGCACACGTGTTGGGACCCCGGTCGGTAGACAGCAACCAGACTGACGGATCCCTTTGCGTCACCGACCCGACAGCAGAGATGTTCAAACGTGGTCGTCTTAAACTTGGTGGACAGTTTTGTGATACTGGTCCCATGTCTCGAGACGATTGCCAGCCCTCCGTGGTTGACAGCGTTCAGAGTATCACTCGCCATCGGACGAGCCGCCTCGACGACGTTCAGACCCGAACCCCGCAGCCTCTTGATGGCGGCTGAGTCCGAGTCTTCGTGCCACGTCTCTGTCAAAATAAGCACATGAAGGTGCCGTTCAACGATTAGGTCCACCACATTGTCCATCTTGTTCCCAATCGAGCGAATATTCTGAAGACCAAAGCTGAGCTCCCGTACCTTCAGATTGAGATGGCGTTGAATCTTGGGGTAACGGAGTGACGACCGTCCTTCCTGGTTGAGACACTCAGTACGTCGGTGAGACGCAACTCCGGAGCGCCCGAGTGAAGGAGAGGTTATCGTTGAGATCGGCCTACTGCCCGGTGTGTCGGAGAGTAGAGACAGGCAGAGTAGATGGCAGACGCCGGGCTGTCGACGAAGGAAGTCTATCACTGTTGAAGTCGGTGTAGATAAACGCACCATTCTCGATCGGCACCAACTTCGGTCGGAAATGTCTCCGGCCTGACCTCGTTCCGCGGCAGTGACGAACTCGACGCTGGGTCTCACAGAGTCTGAGAATCCCGAATTCGGACAGTAAATCAACAAAAATGATGGAAAATATTAAGGTTGGAGAACTGAGCAAATGCTCTCCGACCAGACTTAAGTTAAAATCTGATGGGTACAGAAGCCTTATACGCTAATTTTTTATAAAGACATGTAGGCATATCAGGGTTATGTGAGTTGCAAAGTGCCGCTGGACGGAAAAATAATAAAGCAGACTTATTTCAAGACTTTTGCAGGTCAGTAATTTACAAAACCCATTATATTATTATTATTATTATTATTATTATTATAAAAAATGTCAATTTGTATAGCGCTATGTGCCTGGCGAAGGTATAGTAAGAGACCAAATTTATTTGCTATCTGCGGATTCGGATCCTTCGCGGCTCCTGATATCGGAAACGCTCGCGGATGCGGATACTCCGCGGATCCAAACCTCGCGCACCGGATTATCCGCGGTCCAAAAATTGTAGGAACCGCACATCTCTGAAATACAGTCAACGGCACCCTGCAGTCGAAATGCACGCATTTCATTTGTAAATGATACATTTGTACAGACCTGGTAGTATTATACACTATGTACAGAAATAACTGGTCCCATAAACTTTTTGTAATAACAGGTGTAAAAGTGCGTGGAATTATATAAAATTTTACATGCTAAACCAGATGCCAATTACTGGTAAAACTGAGCAGTTTCGTGTGAATTTGATGCAAGATGTCTATGACGTCACCCAAATATTCCAGTTACCTTTTCGTTTACGTCAATTCGGGCAATAAATGCGTTCAAATGAGTTATATTCAAAGTGTCCTCTTTTCACTCGGATGCATCTGCGCAGTCGATCCCGCCACTGATTTACAGCTTGTCTGTCTATTATTCTTTGATCAAAATGGCGTCCCCACTCGTCAATGAGACGCTTCTTCAGATGATCGGCGTTCTGAATCTGGCAGCCACAGGATAGACGCGCTCCTGCAAAATCCCCCAAATTTCGTAATTCATGAAGTCTGGTGACTCAGCTGCCAGCAGTGCAACCATAAAACGAGCACGAGTGTCCTGCTGGAAGGGGGAGAATTGTCCTGACACAGGACGAATGGTTTTGAGCAGGCGGAGCAGCGTGTTTCGGAAGTACTCACCATTGGTCTTTATACCAGGGTCTATGAAAACCAAATTTGTGCACCCTAGTGCCGAAACGCTCACAGACAGGCCCTCCGAGAGACATTCCGGGCCTCTGTGCACAATAAAATTTCTTGACGACCTTTTTTTCTTGTCAACCTTTCTAGCTGTTAGAATTAGCTCACGACCTTTTTGCTTGTCAACCTTTCTAGCTGTTAGAATTAGGCCCCTAGCTCACGACTTTTTTGCTTGCCAACCTTTCTGGCTGTTAAAATTAGCTCACGACCTTTTTTGCTTGTCAACCTTTTCACGACGGGCCCCCTATACTTTAGCGTTATTATTCATCTAATTCTTAATTATACATATATAAGGGAGAAGGTTATTCGTACATTACTTCTCCGTTATGAAAGTGAGAGCGCACTGGCGATGTTTTGTAATATTCAATGGGTGAACTAGACAGTTGTAACAGAATGCGAGCAGTAGTTTAAAGTCTTAAGTAAAACATTTCTATTGGCTACATTGTTGCAATCGCTTCAATGTTCAAAGTACAGCGGCGACAGTTCCGACCCTCACTACCCACTGAAGCATATGCTGTGTTAAGGTGTGGATCGCATATGCTTCGAGGACTATCTTGTTGTGGTTGGTGACGACTGAACACGAAGACCAGGATTCGTTTCAAAGCGTCGGACGACGACGTCGTCAGTCAGCCTTCCGCCCGAGCCGTCATTCTGTCATTCTTCCGTCGATGATCGAAGTGGCCATTGCTTCCGCCGTCGTCGGTTGAGAACTGCCTCTGCCTTCAGTTGCTGGATCGGATCGACTGACTGGAACTGGTTGAGACTGACTGACTTCTGACTGACTGACTGCGCGCCGACTGCTCCTTTTATTAGCGAAGTTTTTCCACACAAGTTAAAAGTTCATATGACATACAGTTCAATATCTAAGTCGCTCCTAAACAGTTTTCATATACATTTCACATGACTATCTTAAAGTTCGTATCTTTAGAGTTCCCAACAGTTATAAAGTTCATATCTTGACGATTCCTTTAAAATACTTGAAACTGGTTTATACAAATAGCAACATCTTAAGTGATGGTTTCTCGTGACTGTCTGTATGACTGCATGTGTAAGTGTATGCATCTTTGTATGTGTGTGTGTCTGCGATGTCGAGCAGCAACATTGACCTTTGCTATGTCTTATGACTTAGATGATTCGAGGATGCTCTTGAAATGCACTGATTAACCCTTTCGAATTATTAAGAATTATTAAAATATTATATTAAACTATTATACCCTATATCCTACACCACTGAAACCGACTGTCCTCTATCTCTTAGGTTTCTATCTTATATCTGAACGTCATGCTCTCTGTATGTCAGTGCCTATGTTTGTGTCCGTCTGTCTACTTGTATCAGCCACGTCAGCAACCGACATTCCAGTACTTAGGTCTGATTCTTCCTCAGCTCACGATCTGGTGGTTCACCATCACTGTTCCAGAATGTCTGTATGTCTGTCTGTCTGTCTGCATGCCTGACTGTCTGTCCGTCTGTCTGTCTGCCCAGCAGTAGCAGCAGTAGGCCTACTGATCTCTTTGAGGTTGCTATTTATAATCTACCTCAGACAAGCTCTTAAATGATATCTAGCCTAAAGTCAGTCAGTCATCATCTGGCGCTATATAAATCAACTATTACATTTACCCCATTTTATTTATAATTCCTTATAATTTCCTCCTCATACATATTCGTCATCGGCCCGCCCCCCAGACCGCCGGGCCCCTGTGCAGTTGCCCCCCTGCCCCCTCTCGGAGGACCTACTCACAGATACCATGAGGGATTTGGAAAACATCGAAAGTGTGCGCAGAAGATGTGGGCATCAATAACGACGTCATTTCCCGCTTCACATAAATAGGTCGTTATAATGGAAATGGAAAATGAAAGTTTAGACCGCTTTGGGGGAAAAGAGTAAATTTCTAAAACGGCTTTGTTGATTCAAGTGAAATGTAGCATCCTTAACTGATGCAGATGTGATACACGCGGATAAAATTTTATGTAATTCCATTCAGTTTATGCCTATTTAAAAAAATGTTTAGGGGACCGGTTATTTCTGGACACAGTGTAGGCTTATATTATACTCTAGTCTAGTACACAGTATAATATTGGCTACCATTCTTCATAAGTACATATTTTCTTTGCAATCTGTATCACTATTTCACGTTTAACTCCATTGAAGAGATATATAATTCAACTTATAGTTAACAATTAATACAGCACCATTATATTATATTACTATTTTTTCAAAATTTTGCCACGGCACACTTCTACCGTTGCTGCGACACAGTTATGTGCCGCGGCACACAGGTTGGGAAGCACTGCACTTAATAAACAAATCTTCGCAAAAAATGTGGGAACTCCGTTCCGTGCGTTAACAGTGAAAAATGCACTGCGAGTAGCAATACAACATGGGAAATCTGTTTGCGTTGAAAGAAAATATAGATCTACCGGGCCCCTGTGCAAAGGGTAGTCACGTGTCCTTTACTAGTGGGCGGAAGATGGCAGAGTGGGTTACGTGCTGGAGCGTCATGCTGACGGAGCGGGTTCAAGCCCCGTTAGTGCCCCTAGTGGCTTTCACACAGGCAGTAATGCCTCCTAGGCCACTTTAAATCATGATAAGTTTTTTTAGTGTGAAAAACTTTTTCTCTTGTGTCGGTCTTTTTCAGGACGTTGTTAATACATGATCGGCTCGGGCCCCCTGACATTCGCCGGGCCTCTGTGCTCATGACGATGATGACCTTTTTTGCTTACCAGTCTTTTTCAGGGCTCAGGCTATTGTTAATACATCATCATCACCTGCCCGGGACCCCTACAGGCCTCTTGTTCTCTGTTCCTCTCCTGTTCCTGTTCTCCTGTGGCCCCTGTTCATTTGCCCATCAGATCCCTCTCGGCAGCCCTGACTACTACGAGTAGTGAATAAGCTTAAGTCCAAAAAGTTCCAACACTGTAGCTATTATACTGAAGTTACAGAGACCTGAATTTGCAAGAAATTTAAGCGGCTGTGGCGAAGCACCAAAAAACAGGTTAGGTGCAATAAAAGGGTTACAGATGGTAGCCGCCCCAGCTATGACCGCCCCAGTTACTCCGTGGGTTTTGACGAAAAGCAGTGTATTGCCCCAGTCATATAATCATTCATCATCATCATCATAGTTTTTGACAGCTCAAAAATAGCAGTGTTTATCTTTTTCGTTGTTAATCCCCATCTATTATTGTCATTTGATATCTTTCAATCATGTTACCATCACCATAAAATCATTACCCACAGAAACCAGAAAAACACTAACCCTAAACGATACTGACGGCAGCTAAAGCTGGGACGGTCATAACGGGGGCAGTCATAGCTGGGGCGGCTATAATGTGATACCCAATAAAAATTGAATATCTGAAAAAAACTGCTTAAGAGAGTTAGTTAAACTTTTGCAAACTTTTCCTAGAATGTTTGAGGAACATTTCTTGAAAATTTCATAATTTTCTTAGATGGTCGATGTCTGTTAAGCCACCACAACGCAGTCGACTGTGAATTGACACGGAATTACTCATCTAAGAATAGACTAAGATTGAGGTTTTTCTAAACATACGATATTAATTATAGGGCAGGCCCGCCGGAACGAATTTTCATCAGGGGGTGCAGATTTTCTCCAGATAAAAGCAGTAGCATCATTTAACACTTTTCTTTGGGGCAAGATAATTGTTTGCAAAATTTTCGGCAAATTTTGGCAATTTTATGGCCAATTTTAGCAATTTTTGGCTAATTTTAGCAAATTTTTGGCGATTTTTTTGCACAATTTTTTCAAATGTTGGCAATTTTGGACCAATTTTAGCAAATTTTGGCAATTTTTGGGCCAATTTTAGCAAATTTTGGCAATTTTTGGACGAATTTTAGCTGAAAGGGGTGCAGATGGGGTGCAGCCCATCTTCTTTCCAGGGGGTGCACTGCACCCCTACATTTTTCCAGGGGGTGCAGCTGCATCCCCTGCACCCCCACTTGCGGCGGGCCTGTTATAGGGGAATTAAAGCCGGAATTTAGCATTGTACTAGGCTGGAAGCGATTATCTTGGTAATTCGCAAGAAAATACCGGACACGGTCCGTTATTGCTTCGATTTTTTCACTGGACAAATAGCCGAAACATCGGACAAGTCCAGCTAAAAACCGGATATCTGGCAAACCTACACAACCTCCTTGAAACAACGCCATCCATCCCCAAACTGCCATAAATCCTCGTGGCAGAGGAGAGAATGTGCGCAATGCTCTGTTCATTCCATAGTCCACTGTCCATACATGGCACAGGTCAGTAAACTTGCTTTGCTCATGCATCTTAGTAGCAGCATAGCATATAAGGCTTTTGGTGCTGAGTCAATTAATGGCCTATGCTAAGGCAGTTCTGGTTTGGCAAGTGGGTCAATTAATCATGGGGGCCAACCATTTGTTGTTTAATGTATGTAGCATTAAGTATAGGGCCCCAACTGGGGGGCCACTGGGGGGGCCATGCTCTCATTAGGGGGCACGGGCCCCCCTGGCCTCCCCGGTGGAGCCGCCACTGAATAGCAGTGCTATAGCGGGCTGGGTGGCAGAGCCTGTTGGGAAGGGTGGAGATGGGAAGAGATTTTCTCTTTCGTAGACACTACTAGTGTCGGCTTCATATACAACAGATCACGTACTAAGCTAGATTAAAATCTTGAGCTTTTGAACAATTTTGCAGATTGCATGACAACTAATTTAATAGTAGCAATCACCTTCCCCAATAACATATCTTATCATCGGCTTTGCACAAATCTCACAAGTATAGGTCTAAATGTGGGTGTTCGTCCCTCTCTGCCCATTCGTGGCTGCGTTGGTTCGATTAGTTGGCGAATTGTAGGCATAACAATCGAACAGAATTATTACGACTGTCTGTCGTTTCAAGAACCAAAGTGACGCTTTGAAAGTCACACAGGAGCCAAAATACGGCAGAAATAACGAACCAGAACGTTAAAGTCCCTGGTTCTTTCCCATCTGTAATAAATCGTACAGCTTCGCCATGAGAAAAGTGTGCTTATTTGATTAAGCACAACAACATGTCCAATAAGTTTAGGAGTTTAGGCAGAATGCATAATCGTGCATTTACTCGTGTGTAGGAGCACTGTATGCGGTGACGTTTACTCCAATCAGGTCTGTGACTGCTTATAGTAGTCGATGGTTTGATGCTGGAAACTTTCAGCAAATGCGTTCATAGGTGAATGCCTAGACCCAGCCCTAGACCGATGCAAAGCTTCTCATCATAGCTCCTACGAGGTCATAGCTTCATGAAGTTATCTGCCATTGGTTAGGTTATCTTCATTCATGATCACGTGCAGACCACGGGAACTTTTGAGGAGTGCGGCATGCCATATTACGTAATCCCTCGTCTGCATGTAACTAGGCCGGAATCTGCGTCAGCGCCGTTGATTATAGCGCCTGACTTCGGTCTCGACCTATTTATCAAACCAAATGACGTCATGACTGCACCGTTAGGGCTTTGAGTCAATCGCACCGGATGCCGTAACGCGATACTTGCGAAGGAAGTCCAGAACAGCGTCAAATCTTTTAAGGCAGAGCTTGTATTTAAGATAAATGGAGAACCAGATGCTTAGTTTATTGTGCTGTGAGACTCGTTGGACAGAGCAAATGCTTATAATTAAGCTCGGAATTTATGCACAGCGTCTTCAGTGACTGGGAAAGCCGGCTGCTGCACAGCACTACTTGTCTGGTAGTCCGTATTTCGTATCTCGCCCGGTGCGTTTTACCTACATCTATTTTAGAGCCCGTGGGCGGGAAACTGTAGGAGGAGGGGGAGACGAAGGAGAGGAAGGAGCGCGGAACGAAAAATGTTCTGCTGCTGCTGCTGCTGCTGCAGCTGCAGCTGCCGACCTCATCTTGACGACGAGGAATTCGACTTCTTGGACGAAGACGACGCCGCCGCCGCCGGCACTGTATGGCCCGGTCGGTTGTCAGCGGCCGAGGGGTAACGAAGACGGGCGATGGCTGACAGTGCACGAGCGCCCAAGGCTACGGTGGCACGTGTCGGCTTCTACGAAATCGAACGAACTATTGGAAGGGGAAACTTTGCCGTCGTCAAGCTAGCCAGGCACCGTATCACCAAATCACAGGTAAGCGGCTTTCGACGACCCCTTAGTCACCTCGGAATGCCTTCTGCTCCGCCACGCCCGATCGACTCCCGTGCTGTGTGCCGACGCGAACAGCCGCGCTTGAAACTTTTCAAATTCATTTCAGTGACTCCATCTGTTGTCACTTTAGATTTTATTCAAGTGGATGACGCTTTTAGAGGGAATTGAGTGGGCCGCTGTCGAGGAGGAGGAGGAGGAGGAGGAGGGCTCAAAGGCCCCGAAAGACTTCGTCTCGGCAGCAGCAGCATAGGGGCAAGGCGTCGTTGCCAGGGCATTATTAGCGAGTGGTTCGTGCACTGCTGACGTATTTCGCTTCAAGTGATGTTTGTATTTGTTGACCTTGTGGCCAAATGAAACTCTTTTCTTGGAATGCATCAAAATCCACATTTAGAATGGGCCCCAAATCTTGGTTTCAATAGCATCAATCCTTTTAATAATGTAGATTTAGTTATTGCAATACTTTAAAAACATTATCATGAACATAGGTTAGAGGAACAAGAATCAAGAGATAAAAGACCAAATTGTTGCCTTGGCAAAAATAGCTTATTTGGCTGACTTAGATAAGCAGCAAAGGTTTTAAAAGTGTTTAACTTCATCAGTTCATAGCAACATCAGGTCATACCCACATTTTTGGAGCTGATACATAGTCTGAGATCCAATAAGTCTGGTTCATTTTTATGTCTTCGAGTCAAAATTACTGAAGAGAGAAAGATAATTCTGTTCATAAACATTCTTGGCAGGTTTGATTTGATGTGATATAGATATCTAATATTTAAACAAATTTGCTCCTTGCCTTAGTGATCTTATTTTCCACCCTCCAGTGGTTTCATTAAAAATTTAAAATTAAAGATTAAATGGTGTAATTCGTGGACATTCACATAATTGGCAAATCCTTTATTGTTGAATTTGTCTTTGCACTGTTATGTCCTTATGTGTTTTTGATCTTGTCTATAACTCTTTCCAAGTTTGAGAACTTCTTATCTCCCTGTGATGATCCTCTGCTTGTCTTAGATCAGCTTCTAAAGCTGTTGGCAGACCTGTCAGTTGGTAGTCTGCTGGCTGTCTAGAGTGGGTGTGAAGAAAATTGAGCACTTTTGAAAGAAAATGCATTGCTAGCTTTATGCATCAATGCTGAATTTAAACTCAGATTTGTTCAAAAATTTTTAGAAGACACTGGATTTACAGCGGTTCATCCATATAGTTCGTATGCACTGAGGGGTCAGATTTTGGAGATTTTGCTATGTGCAAATGCAAATGCATAGTACTACATGGATGAACCCTTAGACAAGTTTTGCATTTAGCAGTGGCATTTAGCAGTTTTGCATTTAGTAGTTTCTCTGTTTGAAAAATTAGAATTGAACTTGTAAACTTAGTGCAGTTAGAGTCCAATTAAAGCTCTGTTAAAAGCCAATGGTTACTTGGAACAGATATATCTCCAGCTCAGATTTATTGTCTTTTGTCAGTTAAGCAACAGTTTTGTGAGATTAATACAATGATTATAGTTGTACTTTGCTAAGTTTAGGCTTACACAATATGAAACACTTCTTTTCAGTTCTTTTGAAATCAATATTTGTCTTTGCTTCATCAAGAATAGAAATATTTGCAGCATTGGCCATACGTGAGAATGGATAGCTATCTATATACATATAATAATGTCGGCTTGTTATTTTATACATTCAGCAGAGGTAGCTTGTAAGCATTTGGCTCTTCAGGTTTCAAAAGATACCTATGCAAACCACTTAAACTCAAACAAAATAAACAAGTAAATCAAACAAATTTTTAGAAACTATAGGATGAAAAGTATAGGCCTCTATGTGAAATAAAGCAGTGTTTTCCAAATTGCGACTCTCAGGTAGGTAGTCGTGGGGCTTTGATTAAGGTACACTTCCGATCAAAAGAAAAAAACACATAAAAGAGGTCACCTTTATTTTTCTGAAAAAGTTGATTAGAGCTGTTAAATATGCCATGTTATCTCGGGTATAATACACACTCGCGTATAATATACTTCATTAGTTTCAAGAACTATTGTAATATAAAATCTTAACGCCCATAAATAATATGCACCCAAAATTTTGCTTGGGAATATAACCTTTGCACTGTATCAAAGACCCTAGAATTTTTAGATAACCTTTATTGGTATCTTTTTGAATTTTTTTCTGCATAAAAGAGCCAGTGGCCAACTTTGCCACTTGGTATCACACATCTTGAGAGTAGTGAGACAGCCTACAGGTGTTTTTATCTTTTCAAGTCTTGTACTTTTAAAGGTATTTATACTTAAAAGTATTGTATTTATTTAAGGTCTTCAGCCTCATAGCTTTTTAATTTTTGATCAGTGGTTGCTGTTACTGAGCATGGGAATGCCCAAGTTCATATAAAAAGCTCTTATTAATCATACTCTATGTAAAATCATGGCTTTCTACAAATAGATTTCAACTTATGTATGTTTATGTAGTATGTGCATAGAATTATATATGCATGCAATTTATTCCTATACATAATATGCACCCAGACTTTGCACTGAATTTTAAGGAAAAGGTGTGATTCTACATGATTATACAGTATTTTAAAGTTGACCATACATTGAGGTTTCTGGTTATTTTATGTGCATCTGCTGTTGAGGCTGTCTGACTGCATAGTGCCAAGGTCTCTCAATGGGCAATAACACTTGATTTTTATTATTTTTTTGGAATCCTCAATATCATCTGAACTTCGTAATTTCATAGTTTGCATGAATATTTAGTTATTTGCTGTTACTGCTTACTGTGGTTGACTCCAGTGCTTAGGGGGTGTGCAACTTAAGGTTAATAGGTTCAAATCCGACCCTATCCACTGCGCTGCAACATTGGGCAAGTTGTTCACCTCCAACTTGCTCTTCAATTACGATTCTTCACTTTGTGAATGGCTCAGCATGTGTTTATAACCATCTAATAATAATAATAAATAATAATAATAATAATAATAATAATAATAATAATAATAATAAAAAAGCACAGAATTCATGACTTAGCATTCTACTTAATTTTAACACTGTCATCTTCACTTTTGCTTGCATGAAAGTTGTAAAATATAGAATGCAAATTTTAAAATGACTGGCATGTGTGCTGCTTGCTGCTTTGAAACCATTTTGCTTTAAAATGTCATACATGGACATAGGATGTATTCAAAAATTTGAAGAGCATGATATTGTCTTAAAATTTAAAAACTTAACCCCTTAACAGGAGCAAATAAATTTTAAAAGTTGTCACCATTCTTGGTAATTAATTTTGGGAAAAAGCGTTCATATGAAATGTGAACATATACGTTTTCAATTTACTATATCTCAGGCTATATAGAAGCTAAAGAAATGAGGTTTGCACCGTTGTTTAGCATTTTTATTGTTCTTTCTAACCATCTGTGCAAAAAAATTTGGGGTAGGGTCCACTCTACAGCCTAAAATCGGACTCCTTCCCAAAATTTTGTTCAAAGCTCAATAGCAAGAAATTTTCAGCAGTAACCCCACTTTGGTCAGCGGCAAACTTGTAAAGGGATGCCAGAGGAACAAAATAAATCAAAAATTGTGAAAATCGGTCAACATTTGGTAAGGATCTATAAATTCTAACCTGAAGACCCCTATGTTTGAACATAAGTCTTAGCGGTGAATTTTGGGAAAGTGTTAAAGTTTGAAAATGTTCTCTAAATATTTGTTGAATTTACTATATCTCAGGCTATATAAGAGCTAAGAACATGATGTAAACACCATTGTTTAGCTTTTAAAAAAATTATGGAGGGTAGGGTCCACTCTACGGCATAAAATAGCACCCACCCCAAAACAAATTTCAAAGCCCCGTAGCAAAAAATTTTCTGCAGTAACCCCACTTTCGTCAGTGGCAAACTTATAAAGGGATGTCAGTGGAACAAAATAAACCAAAAAGTTTGAAAATCGGTCAACATTTGGTAGAGATAGATTAATTTTGACATGGAAAAAGTCAAAAACATCAAATTCTCTGTATTAGTCGGACCGGTCTCTCCAAAGAATATATATTTTCTCTTTCAAGGAGGCGATACAGCTGAAAAATCTATCTGTGCCATCTATCGAATGGATGGGTACTAAAGCGTTTTATAGCGTAAAATGTATATTTTATATCGAGTGGCGTGGACAAATGCTACGGAACTTCAAGAAGAGTAACGCTCGGGATCCCATATAACGTAAGATGGCAGTGGACAAGCGGTACTCGGGGATCCCAGCTAATGGGTTAAATCAAACGCTTAACTTGTAGGCCTATATAAAGATTGATCACTCTCATAGGCAGCAGATGAGTGGATCCAGCTCTCTATCTGGAGCAAACTTTTCTGCAGCAATGATTGGCTGCCTGACAGCAGGTCATGTAGCATTAAGCAGACATTTTGCATCTACAACAGCACTCTTCCTGGAGCCACAGACACTGGACGAATCAGTTTGATGGTCAAAGAACAGTTAACAGTCTTAGCCTGTATCACTTCCTACTCATTAGTCTCAAGACCCAGACTACGACCAAGATTTGAGCGTTCAAGACAAACCGAGACTTTCAAAAGTCTTGAGGCCAAGACTCAACTCTCCAGAACTGCAACCCTGCTTCTACTTTAAATGCTTTGTAACAGGGTGACCAAGCCTATAGAAGGTGCAAGCCGTAAATGACAATTTTCAATTGCATGGTAGCCACTTTGCTACAATTACCCGGTAGACATGAAAACGAAGTACCCTAGTGTGATCTAATTCTTTGCAAAATTTCATTAAATCTCTGCTGCTATTTTTATGGAACCTATGATAAAATTGGCAAAAGGGCAAAATTATTAATTATTTGGCAATTGCATGCTTTTATTGATCTGTTAATACGCTCAATAAATGGTTAAACTTTTTGCGAGCCGCATGTTCTGCTAGAAGAGCCGCTTGCAGCTCACGAACCAGTTTGGCCACCCCTGCTTTATAATTTTGGTTTGTGAATACAAACAGGTTGCAATCAAAATCATTGACAAGACACGTCTTGATGAAGAGAATCTGCTGAAAGTTTATCGAGAAGTTCAGATCCTTAAGTTGCTCCATCATCCTCACATCATCAAACTTTACCAGGTTGGATTGGTGATCATTTGATCTTTTGAACATATTCATTAATTGATTTCTGCTTAATTTTTAACTTTATTCATTGGTTGAATTTAGTTTTTGCCTATATCTGATGATGACTTGTGTTTAGTTACTGATACTTATTATTACATTTTTGAAAGAGGTACATCATGACACTTGCAGTTAATATCTAGTAATTTGTTTTCAATCAATTATAACATCTATTTATAAATAATTTATGATTGATGTTATTATTGGAATTCATTATTCAAGTGCTGTGATTGTGCTGTGCTGTTAGGCTTTCTCTGATCTCAATGATTTTACTGCTTTAAATTTTCTGGGTTCAGTGTTTGCACTTTATTAGCAAAGAGTATTGTTTAAATTGAATCTAAAAGATCCCATTAATTGTAGGATCCCTTTAAATGGACATCTTACAGCATATGTATACTCCAATCTGTGCCAATATTTTATTAAAGCACATATTTAAATAAATCTGTTTCTTTCATATTTGACTGCTAGCGAGAAGCATAGATATCATCTCCCACTGAGGCATCAATAAAGGATGCTAATGTGAGATTATGAAAGTCTCTTGCATTGTGATTTGCAAAAATAGACAGCATTCCAAAATCTTGAGTGGCTGCATGAAGCTGTTGTAGATCTTGAGAATCTATCACTACCTGTCACCAACAGTTGTGACAAGATCTTGTGCAGAGAGAGAGAGAGAGACGTCTAAAACAGCGGAGAAGGGTTTTACAGTGAGGACTGAATTTCCTATGCAATACATGGTTAAGGTACATATGTTTATTGATGAAATTGGATCAATTTCTCACTCGGCTCCTGCTCAGTGCTTAGGATTTCTCCACTTTTGACATTTTGTCTGGTGCACCATGACTACTACCAGCACTACGACGGCGGCAGCAGCGGCTGCGATGACTCATCGGTGGTGGGATAATTGGAACACAGATCAATAGGGATGACGTCAGCGCGACCAAGTGCAAGCGGTGCGATTGGACATGACGAGGGAGATGATGGAGTGTAGTCAGGGAGTGGCATTCAGCACAGACAGTTTTAGAGTCAACGCTGATTTCTCTGCCTCTGCTGTTCACTAACTGAGCGATCTGCTGCTGACACAGATTTCGGTCTTTAAAATGTCAAATAATAGAAATTCTTTGCTAACTTTAATTTTTTTATTGATTTTTCCTTCTGCCAATAGTTACCCACAGTACAAGCTTTGTCTATGTCAATGTTAATAATATTAATAATATTAAAGTAATAATAATCATTAACAGTTGATGAATTGTAGGATTTTTGCAAAGTGCTTTGTGTACTGTTACTATAGAGACAAGTATTATTGCTTCTCTTATGCATAATTTACTCCTGAATTTCATTTCTAGATATAAAAACGTTTATGCTGTACATAACTTGCAGTAACATTATTTTTCTACTATGGAGTATTCATTGAAACCTTAACATTTCCACTGCTACTATTTTGCTATTTTTCAGTGAAGTAGTCCTTAAACCAAACATCTTCTGTATTCCAGACAAATCTTATTGATTTTACGAGTCTTATGTTTTTGTCTGATCTTTGTTTCTTATGTTCTTGTCAAAGTTATTAGTCTGTAACTTTCCATATATTAATACTAAATTCTGATAATAAACTAAATTGAAATACAAGATTGTTGTTAATAACTAAAATCTTTTCATCAAATTTCATTCATCTATTAGTTTATGTTACTGTATTGAGGAGTGATCTAATCTTTTTTTTCCTTTTTTAGCATCTGCCCTAAGGTCAGTATTTAAGATCGCTTGAGAATGAATTATGCAATTTCTATGCTCCTTAGAGGCCTCTAGTTATTATGAAGTTACTAAAATGTCTAAATTTAAAAAAATTAATAGTCAGATTTTATACTTCAGATAACTATTGACAGAAAAATTGCCACATTGTTGCAATAATTGCATCAAGAATCACAGAGGTCTTGGAAAATAATGATTTCATCTAGGTTACGATATAAGTATGCTAAGAAAATGTTGAATAATTTGGAGCAGCTGCTTCAATGTGATTATTAAATGGAGTGTCAACAGAGACAATCTCCAGCATTGTCTAAACAGAATTCCCAGAACCGTTATGAGGATCATTTTGCATAATCTTAAAAGGTTAAAATGCACATTTTATTCAGGTAAATTAGTAAGTAGCATACATGCTGAGGCTGTTGCTGAATACCATAAAGTTAGAGGTGAACACTTATCGATGATGATCTGTTACTATGAGTTGTAGTTGGTTGGTAAATATCCAGTTTTTGAAGTGATTGTCCTTGTCAATCTTTACAAGCATTTATACAATTAGCAGAAATATCAGTTTGAAATGCAATTATGCTGTCACAGAAGTCAAACAAGGGCTTTATAAATTTTAACTGGTTGCATGAGAAGTTGTGCTGATTTTGTATTTGACATTTTGTCTGGTACACCACGACTACTACCAGATAACTACCAGACAACGATATTGAAAAATAAAGCTTAACAGAATTTATGCTGATTTTCTGTGAAATAGAGTGAGGCTTGAACAATGAGAAATTGACCGAAGGGAGTTCTTTAGAGAGCGTTTTGATGGACTGAATTTGTTTGACTTAACTTTCAACTGTAGTTTGTTTGACTGTAGCAGAAATAATGCATATATTTTAGGCCTTTTGCTGACATTTAAAATTTGCATCCAAACAGTCCAAGGTCTACAATTGTATGAAGGGTGTTGCTCCAGGCTATCTCTGAAAAACACTGAGTTTAGATAATAATGAATGCAGGAAGACACAACGTTTGTCATCTGATTTGATACCAGAGTTCCATTGAATGTGCATGAGATGCGGTGAGCAATCACTGTGACTGGGAAACTGCCATTACAAACTTTAGAAAGAGGCTACGACATTTTTTCTTTCAAAGCACTATTGTTAAACCAACATGTACACTGCTCTTGTAATGCCTTTTTATCAGGGCTGGATTAAGGTCCGAGTTTGCCTGGGGCTGAAAAGTAAAAAAAGGTCGTTGCTTCCATAATTTGAAAATTGTCCCGTGTAAAAGTTCCCGCTGCCTTCACTGAAAATCTCTGACTAGCAAAAAAGTTGTTGCTTGAAAAACGGTGGGCCTATTTTTTATGGTGGGCCTGGGGCTTCAGGCTCCTCAGCTCCCACCTTAATATGGCCCTGCTTTTTATCCATTGTGCTATATAAATAATAATAATATGAATTGCTCAACAGAAATTTGATTTATGTTGAGCAAGCAGGTTTGTAAGAACTCACTAGCTTCTGAAGGGCTGTTCTTCATAGTATCCAATGGACTTTTGCTGCTTTGCATTGCTGGTGTTACCAAATGCTTACTCTAAGCACACTGGCTTTCAAGCAGCTTTTAATGGCTCTTATCTTGTTGACCAGCATGTCATTGGTGGTTGTCTTGAAACTTTACCCAAAGGCAACTTTACCCAAAGGCTTCCTGATCTTCACCATACAAAAGTACAAACTCTGCATTCATCTGTATACTGTACAGTGGCAGTGCTGCCCAATCTGCTTTGTTGAATGTATGAACTTAGTTATCCCCTTAGTTATTTCTACATATGATTTGACTTCTGATCTTGAGACATGTGCATATATGTGTAATATTTGCTGAAATTCTTAAGGGTTGTTCCTGTTTATCATTATCATTATTATTATTATTATTATTATTATTATTATTATTATTATTATTATTATTATTATTATTATCATCATCATCATCATCATCATCATCATCCCATGCTGGGGTACAACAACATATGTGGCACATCCATTGGGTGGTGGACAGGGGAAGTCCTAAAGTCCTAAGCAGGGAAACCAGTTTGGATTGCACCAAATAATATGGAATAACATGCTGTGGACCAACTGTACCAGAAGACAGTGACAGGAATGGTGGATGTATCCAGCTCAGCATGAAAGAACATGGAAGAACAGCATCTCTGTTGTGCAAACAGAGGGTGCATATCCAGCATACATGGAACAATATGGCCAGCTCGATATACCCAGTGGGCTCAGCAAAGGCTGGATCATGGAAGGACAGAAAATAATAATAATGTCAGGGGCGGAGCTAGGGTGTCCGGTGCCCGGGGACAAAGCATACTGATGTCGCCCCCTCAACTTGACGAAAATCATAAGAAGTAAAAAAATGGCGCCATTCTGCCCATTTTGGCGCCCCTTCATTCTTCATTCAACTTCGCAAACATCCTGACAAGCAAATAAAGGTCATCGTCCGTAGCGGAACATCCTACCTTAAACCAATTTGGGCGCCCCCACCTCGGTGCCTGAAGACATCTGTACCTCTCTGCACTTCCTAGATCTGCCTCTGTAATGTTTAATATTAATAAATTTAGAGATTAATTTGATGCAGAAAGCTTTTGCCAGTTTGAACAGTTTACAATTTCTGTGTTTTATTTTTGCAGGTTATGGAGACAAAGAATATGCTTTACATAGTTTCTGAGTTTGCAGAAAATGGAGAGATTTTCGGTATAATATTTTTCTTTTTCAAATATGTTATTCTATAGTCATGATTTACGTATTGAATTCTAAGGGTATATGTAATTAAAGTCAATGTTTTAGCTGCAGAAAAATAACAAAGAGGTCAAGTTAAGAAGGTTAAGCAAGTTATGTATGTTAACATTTTCCAAGAGCTCTTATCTATTCCAGAGGGTTGAACTCATGAGACCTGTACCTGATATTTTGAGTCCTGATTATATAGTGTGACTGCTTTACTAAAGCCCCCAAAATGTCTATGTAAACAACCAACAATGTCAACTCTTATGAAGGCAACTACTTTTTAATAAGGAATTACCGGGGTAATAGCTGTATCTTTTTAAGAAATGGTAAAAAGGAAAATGACACAGATGATGGCAGGACATGACCCTGCATTAGCCATCAAAAGTAAACATGGAAATTCCTTGTGCACTGCATAACTGATTGTACTGACCAGCACAAGGATTTGGTTTAGTATCTTTAAATTATTTTTCTACAATTTTTATAGCTTAATCAGTGATGTAATAAGGTTGGATGGTTTTGTTATTTTAAAAAAATGTTATTCTGTGTGTCCATATAGACTACATTGCTAAGCATGGAAAGCTATCTGAAATTGAAGCTCGAATAAAATTCTTACAAATAATCGATGCAGTTGAGTACTGTCACAGGCTTTATGTTGTTCATCGAGATCTAAAGGTTTGCAGTATTTAATCATTTACTAGATTTTTCACCAATTCTGATAGTTTTGCCTGTTTCAGACTTTTCAGTAGGGATCAACCAATTAGCAATTTTCTACCGATTTCCGATTCCAGATTATAGGCCTGAAATTTTTCCCATTTCAAATACGATCCGATTAATTGGAATAGTTTCATTTTAAGGTTTATCAAGGTAATTTTTCTTGGATCGCCAGAGTGGCAAAACTGGTAATAGTTTCATGCTGTATACATTAAATTAATACTTGTGTGCGCGTGAAGACGGGTGAGTATTAAACATTTGAAATGGGTTGGTTTGTCAGAAATAGGCCTATCTTATTATTATCCTAATTGGTCGATCCTGCCTTGTCTGACTCTGATTAATCGGGACTTCATACTACCCGGTGGAATCCGATTGCTGAATCAAAAGTCGGTTATCCACTACTTTTCAGTACCTTCAACTGTTTTTCAGAGAGCTGCTGAAAAAAGTTGCATGATTATAAATCACTTAATTGTTTTTTATCAGACCTAACTGAAAGCTTTGATATATCAAACTGTTTTTATTCCATGTCTAAAGTTATAGATATTAAGAGGCTTCCTATGCATCATGCAAATTACATATGCAGATGTACTGTTGCTGCCTCAAATGCAAAAATATACTACATGGTTCAGGTTATATACATCTGTACTATCCAGTACAGTACTAGTTTCTAGAACCATAATGATTCTTTGGATAAAATGACTGTCTGACTGACCCCGACTTTTGCTGTAATACTTTAAAATCGCTATATAAATTTGCAAGAATTTACTTACTTGTTGGAGAGCTTTGCATGAGTGTAGCTTACATCTTTTACATAAATATGAATGTGAGATCTTGTGCCTTAATTTGACCTGATCCCTCTTTGCCAATGCTCTGCTTGCCAGTAGACTTGATTACTGTAATTCTGTATATACTGGCATTGCCAAGTCTAAAGTGCATTGCTTCAAAGGATACAGAATTCTATTGCTTGAGTAGGGGTGGCAACAGGTATCTGGGAACCCGTAGGAGTCCTATTACCCGGGCAGTAAAATTGGGTACGGGTACCCATGGAAACATGATCTTTATGTCAAGCTCCCCTCCCTTCACTGCAACTATTTTTCTTTTACAGATACATTTGATATCTATAGATTTGATTTGATACCATCAATGCTACCTTGAGTGATAGAATCACTGCTATAAAAGTGCATAATTATTATTATCTGGTTGTGGAGTCATAGCATACACATTAAAGTTTGGCCAAAGCTTATTTTGTCATTGTTCAGAGAATCAGAAATAGATGCATTGAATCGTTTCTTTTTGCTTATTTCTAAAGGTTTTTTGTGAAATCCTTTGCTTTCTTCATTAGTTACTTTGTCAATTTTATTAGCTGAAAATTGATGTCATTGCTGAAACTTTCTGAGTCATGCTTTATAAAGAGTGTACTGTGTTAGGAAATACATTGTTCATATTATAAGTAGTGCAGTTAAACTTTTAAACCAAATCCCATTTATATTTATTTAATTATTTATATTTATTTAATAATGAATTTATGACTGGTTTGAGTAACTCAGAGAAACTGAATGTTTGCAGGCTGAAAATCTCCTCTTGGATGCCAATATGAACATCAAGATTGCAGGTGAAGGGATCAGCCATTAGCCATTGCTTTTACCAATTTATGAGGAATATTTCTTCAGACATTATTTGTTTTTGTATTATGATTTAGCATTAGTCATTGAATAATTCATTTACTCTTATAAGAAAAAGTTAACTGCAGAAAATTAAATGATGATAAGATGACAAAGATGATGAAAATCTGTTCAGTGGTTTTGGTGCATAACCTTATCAGAAGGGTTTTCCAAATTGACTGATCTCCATTTACAGTGTTTTTAATGCAGAAAAGATCCTACAAAGCCGTTTGAAACCCAGCAATTATTATAACTATTACTAATACTACTACTAATGAGACTTTTTATAGCACAGTGAGAATGGCAAAGAACAAAGTCAGGACACTTTAACAAATGTCACTTGCAATGAGATGTTAAACAAGTGAATCTTTAGGTTTTATTGAATAAAACAATAGAGTTAGCTTTCATAACATTCTCGGGCAGTGAATTCCATAACATTTGATTGTCATGTGAAGCTGATGTCTTTGAAATTTGCAGTCTTGGCTGGAGGTGGAATGAGTAGCTGAACACAGGTGCTTGAGTGAGGCCCAGAATGATGATCATTTGAGGAAGCTCTGGAGACAAGCAATGAGATTCAGTCAAGGCAGAAGGGTTGTTCAAGGCTCTGTAGGTGAACAAGCATTGCTTCAAGATGATGCATTTAGGAATTTTAAGCCAGGGAAGCTGACAAGAGATGTTATGTGGTCATGCCAATAACAGCCAAAACTCAAACATTCAGGACTGATTGTATGTGGTTCAGCTGAATATCTGGAAGGCCGAATTATTGTTATTATTATTATTATCTATAATATTAAAATCCTTATTCTGTATGTCTGTTACCTTCAAGCGTTCCGATTGGTTGACTATTGGTAGACGGTTTAGTCCTTACGTCGCGATGCGTTGGTGGGCGATGTTCGAAGACGACGTTGCTATTGGTAACAATTGTTCGTAGAATCGTAGTTTAACACGGTTTAGTCGAGTCATTGCAGCGTCAGAGGGCTGGGCGTGCGACGACGTTGCTATTGGTAACAATTGTTCGTAGCTTGAGAAAGTTGCGCAATTTTAACGTACATTTTAACGTACACAAAAAATACGTGTACAGCGTCACAAATGGTCACAGTTGCGTGATTTTAACGTACATAGGCCTAATTATTACATGGCGCAGAGCTTGGCTAGGTGGCGTATGTACATCATTGAAATGTTCAGCATGAATTCAATGATTGGGTTATAGTATTATCCTGCACCGCGAGCGAAGCGAGCATCTTTCTAGTTATTATTATTATTATTATTATTACTACTACTACTACTGTTCAGAGTTGTGACCTCGAGACAAAGGTCTCGAACTCGAGTTTGCCCACAGAAAGTCTTGGTCTTGTCTCGAGACCACAGGGGTAAAGTCTTGGTCTTGTCTTGAGTTTTGGAAAGTCTCGAGTTCTCACAGAACTCGAGACCTGGTTGAAATCTCGAGTTCTCATTAACTCAAGACCTGGTTGCAAAGTCTCGAGTTCTTATTAACTCGAGAAGACCTGGCTTTCCGTAATAAATGGCAACTTCATCAAATTATTTATGTCTATGTTTTGACCGGAAGTTATCTGTATTCCCGTTTTTAACCGTTTTCATTGTTAGTGATAATCAGTTCAGTGTCCAACAATAATTTAAACTGCAATTAAATTGAATTAATGGCTGAAAAGTCTGAAAAGAAAATACCTGACCCAAATGGCGCAAATGGGGTGAAGTTGAAGACACAGCGCATCATTCGTTTGCATTTAACTCATTCTGCATCGTTCCAAAAGATGAAAACAAATGGCAGGCGCAATGCTGCCATTGTAAAAGTGTCATTATGGAATTACGAGGAACTACATCTGGATTTGTAAGGTAGGTGGAAGTTTTGGAACCGTGGAATGTTTGTTTCTAGTTGGGTTAATGAATTTTCTTCGGTTTCTTATGCACTAGGTTACAGTAGGCCTGTGCACATTAGCCAAGCACCCCTATTGGAATTATAGAATCAGATGGGCAAAGTCTTGGTCTTGTCTTGAGACCAGATGGGCAAAGTCTTGGTCTTGTCTCGAGACCAGAGGGGTAAAGTCTTGGTCTTGTCTCGAGACCAGATGGGCAAAGTCTTGGTCTTGTCTCGAGACCAGAGGGGTAAAGTCTTGGTCTTGTCTCAAGACCAGAGGGGTAAAGTCTTGATCTTGTCTCGAGACCTTTTCAAAAAGTCTCGTTACCAACACTGCTACTGTTATATCGCTAAATCTTGCACAGTGGAGGGAGCACGTGACACTGTTGCTAAGAGATAGACTACACTGGCTCAGGATCTCCAAACGGATCGTCTACAAACGCCTCGTACTGACGTTCCGTGTCCTGAGCGACCCTCTCTGTTCTGAGTGCCTGACCTTGCTCATCAGGGGGCCAATAACACCAGGTTGTTGGGAACAGCTACGTTCCAATTTTCTACTCCATCTTTATGTCCCTCCTCCATCTAAGATGGTGATGATGGGGAGAGATCCATAATCAAAGGAAACCCTCTTCTTTGGAATGTGCTTGCAGCGACTGTGACGTCAATCACATCTATGGAACCTTTCCTGATCGCACTCAAGACGCATCTTTTTCGTGTCTCTTACGACTAACTACCAGAAAACCCTAGGTCTATCGTTCTATATGAACTGCGATGTAAAATGCTCTTGACTTTAGCCTTAGCTATTCTATTCTATTCTACTTGATAATTTATGTAGCGCTATAGCATGGCCAAGGCCAAAGGCAAGAGCGTTTTACAAAAGACAGTCATACGATAAACGAAATAAATGAGTTTTAAGGTTCGATAAGAACGACTCGAAGTTGGTTGTCGTGGTCACAGAAGCTGGAAGTGCGTTCCAAAGGAGAGGAGTGCGTTCCAAAGGAGAGGATTGCCCCGAGTCACAGATCTTTCTCCAAGCTTCACGGTCTTAGACGGAGGGGGAACGTAGAGGTGAGATCGTTTGCTAGAACGAAGCTGTTTGCGACAGTCTGTCATCACCGGCCTGCGTATCAACGCCGAAAGATATTCCGGGCAGAAAAGGTCATACAAGGCTCGGAAGGTCAGCGAGCATCGTTTAAAAACGATACGCTCCGGGATCTTGAGCCAATGGAGCTTATCCCTCAATAACGGGGTAACGTGGTCATTCCACCTGGCACCGAAAATCATCCGGGCGGCGGCGTTCAGGACCGATTGCAGTCGGCCCAGCTGATAGTCGGGAAGACCGAGAAGGAGGCTATTACAATAATCCAGCCTGGATAACACCAGGGCACGGACTAGATGTATCGCAGCTGATGTTGAGATGTAACGACGAATCTCCCTAATCTTTCGGAGCTGAAAGTAACAAGCGCGTGTTACGAAGTTCACTTGGCCAACGAACGATAAGGAGTCATCAAGGAGAACACCGAGGAGGCGCACTTCGGTAAACGGAGCGACCACAGCATCTCCGATCGTAAACGGCGTTCAACTGATCTGGTGGACCCTTCGAGGGGTGTTAATCCACAACAGTTCAGTTTTTTCATGGTTTAACGCAAGGCGATTTGTCACTGTCCACTGCATTATTTCACAGATGCAGTCTTGTAGGCGAGCTCGCAGATGATCCGTTTCCAGGGATGGGCAGGAGGAGTACACCTGCCCGTCATCGGCATAAGCATGCCAGGCAAGCCCATGCGAGTCTACAATGCGTCCCACATCCGCGACATATAAGATAAACAGGAGTGGACCTAGGATCGACCCTTGTGGTATTCCGCTTAGCTGACGTGCGACCCTCCCAGGCGACAGACTGTGTCCTCTCGGAGAGGTAGTCACACAGCCAAAGTAGCGCTTGGTCTTTAATACCGAAGGATAGCTCGAGGCTATGCTAGCTATGCTATAGCATTTCATAAATCATCTATGTATTAATATTTAATAATATATAGTGAAGTATTGTCATCCAAATTTGGTTCCCATATTAATAATAACAAAAGCCATTTAATGATTTGACAACTCTGTTAGTGTTTGGAGCACTACAGTTCTCTACTTACTTACAGCAAACTCTTGACAGGTTGATTGACATAGTTTCAATGTAGCTGCTATATTTCTTTTCCAGATTTTGGTTTCGGTAATTTTTTCACGATGGAAGACAAACTATCTACTTGGTGTGGGTCTCCTCCTTATGCAGCTCCAGAAGTTTTTGAGGGAAAGCAGTACATAGGACCACATATCGACATTTGGGTTGGACACTCGGATCATAGAATTTTCACTACTATTCTTGAACTAGTTTGAGATATCTTGTATGTGCATTAGACTGGTATCAGAACTGATCGACTTCTAACATATCTGCTAATATCGTAGGGCAGGATTTTGAGATGTGTAACACCTGGTTTGTAATTTCAATTTCTTTTAGCCTAAATTTTATTTAAAACTCCATAATGATGCAACTGCACAAATTAGCAGTAACCAAGGCAGAATGCTTAGCAGAGGCAGGTACAAAAATAAGGAAATGCAAGACATTAGCAGTATTATCTTATGCATATAAAAGTATAATTTTAAAGATGTGATGCAAAGTGTCGATATTATCAGTGCAGGACAATTAGGTCACGCCGATTGGGTTACCGGACGATTACATAATGGGCAGTTTGGTCACAGGACGTTTAGGTCATGCGCCAGTGATTAAAAGACAACTTTAGATGTCAGGTTCTATTTGTAATGCCTAGTTACTCTTCCATTCTATAGTGTAAAGATCTATCACATTGGCATCTCTGAATGGAATTCAACATGAAACATCCATCAATTTGGTGTTTCATTGATGGGTTATGAAAAATTCAGAAAGCCAAGATTTACAGCATGAACAGTATGTGGCAGGAGTACCCGAGACAAAAAAGCAAACAAATATCAACAAGCAGATAATCGAATTTTGAACATCATCAGAGCATGTGCAGATCATGAAATCATTGACTATCTTTGAGGTTTTATCCCACAACTTCCTGATGGAATATGAATTAATATTGATCTAAATACTCATATAGCTCTGTTTTATTTGATGGAATAACAATCGATACTGATCTGAATTATCTCTTATTTTTATTTGGAAAGAGAATGTAAAGGAAAAGCATTTGTAATAAATTGAATTATTCTATTTGTAATGGTACATGACCTAAGCATCCTGAGTCCTAATTATCCATGACCTAATCGACATGACCTAATAGTTACATACCCTGATTTTACTAAATGTTTGATGTTGCTCACCTTATTATTACATACTGCAGTGCCTCTTCTACAGAATCTGTTTAAATGCATGAAATATTACTTACTTTGCTTTATTTAACTTTTTGTTACATTCTTTTAAATATTCAAGTTTAATCAATTGGTTTTGCTGCATCTTCTGTTAGCCAACCCAACTAATGCTTCATCAATGTATCTATAGGGTGTCTACGAAAAAAAACCCCAGCAGGAAAACTTTTATTTCTTAAAAGTTCCTAAATATATTTTTATCAAAATTGCCACACTTGTGCAGCACATATTTTCCCACCTTTCTGCCGATTTTCATATCATTTGCATGTAAGATGGCCATTTTGTGAGATATCAAAGTCAAACTTCGATTTTTACTACTCAGTCGCAGCATGACAGGCCTAAATATCGACAGCTTCACATAAATTTGGCTTCATGTCAATTTTGGTGGTATTAGTAGCAGTTTTTGTTGTTGTTCCAGTAGTAGTAGTAAAGTTTAAATCGAATGCAATTTTGTAAACATGTTTTTAAACTCACAGAATTCAACATAACAATAAAAGTTTGATTTAAACTTTCAAAATGGGTAAAATATCGAATGAAGATAAGATGCGAATTCAGACATTGCGGGAGCTTGGCTTTGGATACCGAACAATTTTTGCAATTAAGGTTAGGGTTAGGGTTTGCAATTATGTCTGATAATCATCTTGAACAATTGTGGTTTAAGTTGAAATTTCTAGACAATCAATAAAATTTTGTCTGTTGATTCGTAAAAATCGAATTTTGAGTTTGATATCTCACAAAATGGCTACCTTACATGCAAATGAGATGAAAATAGGCAGAAAGGTGGGGAAATATGTGCTGTAGAAGTATGGAAATTTTGATACAAATATATTTAGGAACGTTTAAGAAATCATAGTTTTCCTGCTGGGGGTTTTTTTCATAGACACCCTGTAGACCTACAGTGTTTAGTCATATTATTTATTTTCTATCACAGTGATGGTGTGAAAGTGGGTCATATGAGTGATCTTAGAATGAAGGTTTAGCAAATTCAAATATGGTCAGGCTTTGAGTTGCTTGGTTGTGCAGTGCATTGACTGAACAGTCAGCCTATCTACTTTTGTGCCTGTCTGGGAATCTGCAATTTAAGATAGTTATCATATTTAGATCATTGTTTTCTACAGCACACCTTTGACATGCCGTGGTCACCCACAGAAATTTTTCCAGGGGGCAAAACACAATGGTCACGGTTACACCACATAAATTTTTCCAGGAGAGGCAAAACACATTTTAACATAATGGTCACAGTTAATATATTAGCAAGGTTTTTCAAGTTCACTGTGAAATATTGGTATTTGCATTTTCCAGGGAGGGCAATTGCCCCCTCTTGCCCTAATTTGTGCAGGTGCCCATGACTTATGCTGATTGCATTATGCCAAAGTGTTGTATAAATAAGAAACATGCAGCTTACATATACTTGACACAGAGCAGGAATATGACCAAGACAGTAAGTGCCAAGACCAAGACACTAACCCTCAAGACCAAGACATTAGGTGTCAAGACCAAGACACTAGGGCTCAAGACCAAGACAGTAATTTTAAACATCAAGAAAACAGACAAAACAGGATTCATAAATTTTTTATCAACATCAGCCATAAAATTACGAAAATTTGGATGCTCAACTAAACTGACTGGCTGACCGCACCCGACAATTGAATTTTTACAATTGAATTTGTGTGCATTCTTTGTTATGGATGATTTGTCGGATATGTCTCATCTTGTTTCTGACAAAAAACTGGAAATGGATGGCTGATGAGAACCATTTGGCAACTTCTTTGACTCTTGGTACTCCTTGTATTTCTCTGGGTGTTTGGCTTTTTAGATGTCTGATCAATAAGAAAACATTTAAAACATAAAATTTACTACATACTTAATACAGTTAAGGATGGCTTAAAAACTGCGAGAATTGCTATCAAAAGTAAAGTAAAGTGTGTTGCACATCATCACAATATTGGGCTTTAGCACAGGCCAACTAAGGTCATGCATGGCGGGACTGAAACCAATATAATTAACCATGCAGTGTCACATCTTGATTTCAAAGCATGATATGATATTTGCATTTCATCGTTAAAGACTTTGCCCAAGGTGCTTCCAAGCATATGGAGCAAAACTCTGTAGAGTTACTGACAATCATTATGAATTAAACACCAAAATAAGTGTTTACGTAAAAGTTCCTACTGATGGAAAGTTCGTCATGGACTTGTGGTCAATGTTTGTGAGCGTATGAACGACTTTGCAAGTGGATGTCTCATTACCTGGTGAAATTAGACATTGTTCATTTTTTTCTCAGTCAATATAGCTTTACAAACTGTGCATTTACCTTTGATTTTGTCATCAACAAGTACATATTCTCAAAATAAAAAATAACAACTGAAGGAATCAAAGGATCATTCAACACCATTTTAAATCATGAAATTATATACCATAGGGTTAGGGTTATCTATACAAACATATTAAATTATTTATTATTCACGAAGGGTTCCAACAGTGACAATCTCATATAGCCCCATAATTCGGAAGACATCTACCACAGAAAACATTATTACCGGTACTAACAGTGGAAAAAACCCACTGTCTCGGTCTTGAATTGCAATACCAAGTCAGTAATGATGAGACCGAGACACCGACCAGCAAGACCAAGACGTCACATCACTGACACAGAGTACAATAAACACATCTCATATACCTTTTTATCCATCTCCAGATTTTATAAAATACCTTCTGACCCACTGAAAACCTTCTCTATGGTTCAATCAGACACTTCTTGATTCTTCAGTATATGGCATAGAAGGCATGATTGTTGTCATGCAGTCTGTCATTTTTATAATGTTGGTTACAGGGCAGATTGTATATATTTTTAAACTTCAAACAGAATATTGTAATAAATAGCAGCACAGAAGTCAGACTAATTTTTGTTGGAAAGGAGGACGTTACTGCATAACTGCATGTATTTTCAGAAAATCATAGCAGCCAGCCAATTTTGTTGATCAGTTAACTTGTGTGCAGGTTTCTGTGGTGTATTGATTAAAATCACTATAGATATATTCTCTATTTTCTTGAAAATAGTTTTTATATATACTTTATTCATGCTTGTAAGAAGGGGTTTCAACAACTGCCTATTGTTTTGTAATTTCCAGAGTCTTGGTGTGGTCTTATATGTGCTTGTATGTGGTGCTCTTCCATTTGATGGACACAACCTCCAAGCTTTGCGGGACCGAGTTCTTTCTGGAAGGTTCCGTATTCCATTTTTTATGTCTACAGGTAAAGTTTTTGCAGTGACCTATAAACAGTGGAAGAGAGGATAGCAAACAGCAAAAGTAGTGTCAGGAGAACAGTGAATCAATAGAATAGTGGATTCTGACATCATTCCAACTTGAGGTCTTAACCCGTTCCAGGGGGGTTTAATTTTTTCAAGTCGTCCCCAATCAGGGTATTTAATTTGGGGGAAAAGGCGTTCATGTGAAAATGTGAACATACAAGTTTTAAACTTACTATATTTCAGGCTATATAGAAGCTAGAAAGATGCGGTTTGCACCATTGTTTAGCACTTTTATTGCTCTTTCGAATCATCCATGCCAAAGAAGAAAATTTTGGGGATAGGGTCCACCCTACAGCCCAAAATAGGACCCCTCCCCAACATTTTGGTCAACATTTGACATTCAACATCATTTTGTTCAAAGCCCATAGCAAAACTTATTCTGCGATAACTCCCAAACTGTGAGCGAGAAAGTTGTAAAGGGGTGTAATTGGAACAGAATAGTGCAAAAATTTTGAAGATTGGACAAAATTTGGAGCAGTTATGCTTTTTCAAACAATATTACTCATTGCTCGAAGAAATGACAATTTTGCGAACAGATTTTCAATCTGAAAAACCGAACAACTCAGTATATTTCAGGCTATATAAAAGCTAGAAAGATGCGGTTTGCACCGTTGTTTAGCATTTTTATTGCTCTTTCGAACCATCTGTGCCAAAGAAGAAAATTTTGGGGGTAGGTCCACTCTACATCCGAAAATCAGAACCCCCTCCCAAAAAAATTTTAAAGCGCAATAGCAAAAAATTTTCAGCGGTGACCCCTCCAACTGTGAGCGAGAAAGTTTTAGGGCGGTGTAATTGGAACATAATAGTGCAAACATTTTGAAGATCAGGCCAAAATTGGTGGAGTTATGATTTTTCAAACCTCAGACTTGAGTCTTTTTCGAGGCATTTCAATGCAAAATCCCAGTATTTGGACGATCAATGGCAAGTTTTCTTGCTTATATAGTCAACAACAGCGAAGAAAGTGCTGCTATCTATCGAATGGATAGTAACTAAATCGAAAAGTTACTCCAGGGCAGTTTAAAACTGCAATGTCTGGGATACACACATGCTTATGTGGCGCGCCGTTTTAAGACGGTGATCACCATTTCGTTATGATTTTCGGGTGCCGTTTATAAACGGCAATAACCGGCAACGAGTTAAGGGCTAATAATATTTTAGCAGAGGTCCACACTCCATACCCTGAGATCTGACAATTGATCCAACATACTAGACAAATATATGAATATAAAACTGCTATCTGACAAATTCAATGCAGACAGTCTAATTGCAAGTAGAATTAACATGCATAATTATTAGCTATTATATCATGCAGGGCGGGAAGTTAGTAGAGTGGTAACAGCGTTGGACAATGGAGCAGAAGGTCACGTGTTCAACTCCCGCGGGAGCCCTAAGGTCGACTCAGCCTCATTTCGCCAGATGGCGATGGCAAATGAGTAGCGGATTAATCCGCGAAGTAAACAGGCGCGTTGCGTGAGAACACTGGCCCCGTATCATGTAACCTTGCACCAGTCGCCTGGCTGAGAGCCTTTGTAACGGAGATCAGCGTGCCCTATGAGCCTTGAGGCTAGCCTTGAGTGCTCGGGAAGGACTTTACTTTTTTTATGTCATGCAGTATTATAACAATTCAAAAATCATTGATGGACAGACATTTGAAATATTGCAAGGTAGTGAAGCTACTAGCACAGAGTGAAGATGGTAGCTTAGCTTAGCTAGCAGGACAATTCGACTGTAATTAAAGTAGTCAAAAGTGATTTGCAGTAACAAAAATTTTATGCTCATAATTTCTAGGAAAATTATATAATGCAATTAATTTTGCCATTGTTATTATTATCAGTGATGTTAACAAGGACCGACCCCCCAAGGACGAGGATAAGGACAAGGACCGACTCTCCAAGGACGAGGATAAGGACGAGGACTGACCCTCCAAGGACGAGGACAAGGACGAGGACTTACCCCGCAAGCACAAGGACCACAAGGACTGACCCCCAAGGACAAGGATCAAGGACAAGGACAAGGACCAACCTCTGTCACACAAAAAAGTCGGATAGGAAAAAACCAAACACAATTTCAATTCGAATCACAAAATTTGAAAAGGAAAAAAAGAATGTTGTAAAACATAGTCTAGTCAACAGCAATACTGCGTTTCAAATGCGCCTTTGACTTTAGCCACCTAGCTATGTTACTGCGCTTAAGAAATTGTCAAGTTTAATAATAATAATAATAATAATAATAAATGAAAGAGTGTTTCCAGCAGCTGATCAGTCATGCACACACGGTGAGGTCTAATTATGAGACCACTTTGCGAAAACACTCGTTCAACTGGAGCCGACATCGCAGGGAAACAAAGAATTCTGCTAAAGAATCAACTGGTATTATAAAGGAAACAATGACTAAACATTTAGAGTAACTCAACGCAAGTCTGTAGCCAAAATATAAATCCACATACTACTCTTACCTTGGAACATAATTATCAGTACAATTGAAAATGGTATACAAGTAATTTGGTCCTTATAAGGACTTTTCAAGGACTAAGTTACAAGGACCAGGACAAGGACCGATCTGCAAGGACGAGGATAAGGACAAGGCCGAACCCCCAAAGACGAGGATAAGGACGAGGACTGACTCCCCAAGGACGAGGACAAGGACAAGGACTTCAAATTGATCCTTAAGGAGTCCTTAAGGACAAGGACCAGGACAAGGATTAACATCACTGATTAATTATTATTATTAATTTATGTTATTCAGTGGCAAATTGTCTAAGTTTGTTGGGTTATCCTATTTCCTTTTCTGTGGTGAAAACAATAGTAACATTGATTCATTATAAACAAAATTATAGAAAGAGCAATATCAATAAGTGAATGTCTTATTTCATTGCTAGAAAAATCGAGTTGATAGTTCAAGTTGATAGCTCATTCACTCTCGCAGATACTTTTACCATCTCCATTAGCTCTGAGTTGTCCGATGCACACTAGATGCACCCTCTGCTGATACTTTGATCCATGCTTTCATCGATCCTAGACCCAACTATTGTGGATCACTCTACTCTGATCACCCAGCAACGTGGCTTAATTGTCTCCATTCAGTCCTCTGCTCTGCAGCAAGGCTCCTTGCTGTGGCATGAAGACATGACGTTGATCATGACGTTGACCATTTGACAAACGTTTTGCACTGACTTACTTACCCAGCATGCTCTAATTTCCACATCTTTCAAACAGTGGCACTGTGTTTGAATGGAGGAGCTCCATTGCACCTCTCTGAGCTATTCAACCCACTGAGTTCTATCAATGGTTGACCCTGTATATGCTGAACCCCCTCAGTGTCATAAATTTAATCTTTAAATTAGACTGCGATGCTTTTTGACTTTATGTGCAGATGAATCTGCCACTTGGTGCCATGATTATTCCACTTTCTTCTGAATCACTGCATCAACTTATTTACTTTGTCGTTCATTTTCCGATGTTCAGTGATGTTGATAAACATTGCAGAGTGCGAGCATTTGATTCGTCGTATGCTTGTTCTGGATCCAAAAAAACGCTTCACGATCTCACAAATACGGCAGCACAAGTGGCTGACGTCAGGAGCAGCTCAGTCTTCCATGAAGGAAGAGCCGTGTGGAGCAGCTGCACCTTCCACCAGTACAGTGACTTGTGCTGGAGAATTTGACGAACAAATTCTACGACTAATGAATACGCTTGGAATTGAGCAGAGTAAAACTGTTGAGGTAGAATTAAATGTAATTAGTAGCTTTGCAGTTGTCTTAGTCTTAGGCTAGTCTTACTCTTGCAAATCTGCAGCTAGTTTGTAACTGTGTTACCTTCAATTAATCAATCATAAAACTTCTTAGTGCTGTCATCTGATTCTGTTGACCATAATAATTCTCCTTAAATTCCTTGAAATAACCTAACGGCTAAAATACATGTACTCACTTGGCTTCTCAGTTACTCACAGACAGAACTCAGTCGGTCTGTATCAACATGTTACTTTACATCTGCCCATGTCAAGTCTGCAGTGATGTGCCTCAAAGCTCAGTCTTTAGTCCCCTTCTGCTTAGCTGTACATGGCAGATGTCAGAGATAAAATCAAATCTCTTATGACTTTCAATCCCATTTCTATGCTGATGACGGGAAAATTTACTTATCCTGTTTCCCTCCCGATGTTGATCAACTTCAAATCTGAATTACAGAGCATATCACATAACCAGGCCACCATTGCTTTCTTGACTGCACCCAGTGGCGGCTCTAGGATTTGGCAAGTGGGGGGCCGTTCGGGTGGCAACTTCTAATCATGGGGGCCAACCATTTGTTGTTTAATGTATGTAGCATTAAGTATAGGGTCCCAACGGGGGGCCACTGGGGGGCCAGACACTCAATAGGGAGCACGGACCCCCCTCTGCCCCCCCCCCCGGTGGAGCCGCCACTGACTGCACCACAAACTTGACATATCACAGACTCGTGCCAAGTTTTATCGTCACTTCGTTTCAGTTACCAGTGAATGCACCTGGAATGGACTCGTGATGCACTCATCAATGTAGATATATTTTAGTTATCATAGTGCACGACTGTACTGCACTTAAGGCCATTCTATTATGTGCTAGAAAAGTGAAGGATATTGATGACAAAAAACATTCAAATTTGAAGCAGAGAAGACAGGTATTGACAACTGTGATGTTTCATTCTGTTGATTTAATTTGTGTAAATGCAAGTATTTTAAATATATTTTAGGCCCTGAAGTCGGACTCATACAATCATTATACAGCAATATATTATCTCTTACTTGAGAAACGAAAGCAGCACCGTGGCATTGTCTCCAGCTCGTGTGTGCGTTCTGAAGCTCAGCATCGCAGACCAAGCTCCATTGCGGACCAGGCAATGATGAATTCTTCAGCTGGACCTCGTCCTGTCTTAGCAAGCACAAAGCAAGGTCCATTCAGTCAGACAACTGATTGTGTGTCGCTTCAAGGAGCAGCAGCATCTTCAACACAGCAACAAACTGCGTTTAGTGACATAGAAAATGCAAGCCTGCGAGACGTTCTTCCAAGTGGAAAGATACCCTGTGCAGCTGTTCGACAGACAAGCACTGGACCTGGAAGGGGAGTAATAACATCATCAATTGATGAAGGAGTTGAGCTCGATTCAGATTTATGTAGCACTACAAGCATTTGTAGTAACTTTAGTCATGACTCTCAAGTTGAGTGTGTGTCTCTACAAGGATCTGTACTGTCGTCTAAGAACATCTTTTCTCTTGATGGTGGAGGCAGTGGCGGTGCTGGCAGCATTCCTCAGAATGATGCATTAACTGGTATGTGCCAGTTGAACACTAGCAATCAGTCTATCAGCACAGGCATTGGGTCGCCATTTATGAGCTTTGACTCCAATGTTGAGGCTGAACTTATGTCAAGTCTGTCATCTTGTGTCCAGACATCAGGGCTTATTTCAGCAAGTCCCCCACTTCCATGTGCAAACCAGACTATGACTGCTACAACAATGACACCACCATTTAGTTCTAAGTTTTCTCATGCAGGTACAAATGCCGCTCGAGACAATGCAAGATCATGTTTACGTGAGTCACGGTCACCAGTAAGTTTTCGCGAAGGCAGACGTGCCTCAGATGAGGTACTGGCCCATGGTGTAGTAGCATTCCGCCAAAGACTGCGTGATACTATGAAGACTCGTGGAGTGGCTGAGCTGCGAAAGGAAATGGAGCTGCTTCAGAATAAATATCGCCCAAACTTGACAGAAGAAGAGCTGTTGCAGCTCCAGTTGGAACATGTTCAATACCAAGAGGTCTGCCGTAGACGACAGTGGTCATTAGATGAAACACAGCCAGCAAAAGATAATAATCTCAGCGGAAGAAGTTTATCTTCTAGTGGTAGAAGTCACAAAGAGAACCAAATATTTTCCCTTGTTCATGCAGATCCAGCGAGTCCTAGTCTCAGCTGTGCAATGGTTCGTGGGGCAGGAACCCTCGTGGAACCACTTGTGGCCGTCAAACAGTCAGGCTACCCATTAAGAACAACTGAGTTTGCTAATAAATTATCACTTCATCAGAATATCATCCAAAACCGGCTGCAACAGATCTTTCTAAAACGAACAATTTCACCTGCAGCTACTTCTGAGCTTCTTCCTGGTTTCCACCAGCAGTTTCAGCAACTCCATATAGAACCTTCCTCCCAGGGTAATGCGTCACTTTCAGTGTCTCAGAAACCTCAAACTCTTGCACCACATTATGCTTTGATGAGCGCTGGCGCCATCACATCCGGTTGCATCCTTCCAACTTTCAATTTTCTTGGTACATCAGTATCCCAATTGGAAGCATCATCACTGGCAGACTCTGCATCATCACCTGTTTCTAATGATGCTACCATCAACTCTGGTGCCATTCTAGGACAAAAGGCTGAAAATTCTGCTGAATTTGGGGCCTATAAATGCATCGGTGTTGCAATGCATCATTCTCACGTACCGCCGCGCCTCATGAGACGGCACTTTGTTCGACAGTCCTCGTATAAGCTGTCACAGCAGGCAGCACATTCAGTGACCACGACTGACGAGGACCTTGAGCTGAATAATCTGCTTCAGTGGCAACCTGGATGTGACCTTCTTCCCCAACTTTCACCAACTTTTGAAGAGACTAATGAAGAGGACGATGGAGAGTCAAAAGAAGTTTCAGGCAAATCGCCCAGCTCCATGGACCTTGCATGAATTACGCATGATCAGAATTTCTGAATGGTAACCTATATTCACTTTCTGAAGTCTGTACTTGATTCTCAACCTGCAGTCTTGAACTGAGTTCCTGGTGATTAACATGTGGTATATTTAGGAGTGATATATCTGCTATTGATTGGTTTTATGTGAAAAGTAGTTATGATTATTGTTTGATATTATAATTGATTTTATGTTACCATAGATACAATTATTGATCAAATGTTGTTATTGAGAAGATAAACAGTAGTAAAAGTTCCAGAATCTTTCAAATTGATTTGACTTTGTAACAATGTCCAGTGTTGCTGTAAATGTTTTCCCGGTGCACAGAGTGTAATTTTAGTAATAATACTTGCATTCATATACATCTGCTGTGTCTTAATTTGTGCTATATACAACCTTGTATAGTGTAATGCAGTTTTAAGATTTGTAAATATTACACGAAGTGGTTCCATTTACTCAATCATTAAAATATCATTGAAATGCAATTTATTAAATAACTTGAAGTAATAGAACTGAAAAATATAGGTCATGTCAAATCATGTGAAAATGCTATGCGTAATATGATAAAATCTTATGGATTATATCGAACATATGTAAGATTATCAATGTTCTTTGAGACAAGAATGCCCTTTAAATGACATGATTATCTTTTACTTGGGGGAATTATGCATATTGTGTCTTTAAACTTTAAAGCTTGAGACAGAATAAAAAAAATCAGGCAGGGATAGTAAGTAACTTTAACATTTACTATAATAAAGATGAGCTTTTGAATAAATTATTTGCTTATACCTACTATATAATAGTTAATGCTTTTGAAATAGCAGTTGATGAATCAAATAAAATGAATTGATTTAAAGATTTGGTTGCCGATAAAAGCATGCTTATAATATTCTTTGAAAGATGAATTTTAAATGTTGACAATATCACTATAATACTGAGGAAATGAATGGATGCTAAGATATATAGAATTTATGGCTAAAAGTATAAATGAATGAATGAAAAAAGGCGATTGTAATTTAAATTATTTATAGCATAATCTCAGATTGCTCTAACTTTCTAAATATTTGTAATGGTAAAAATCGTGTGTAATTTATGCATAAGTGTGGCTTGTGCCTTTCGTCATGGTGAATTGCATGTTTCAGTTAACCACAAAAGTGATGTTCTAATTTAGTGTGGTTCTCACAAATTTCAGATTACAGCACTACTATTCTGATTTCTGTAGTGGCACACAGATGTAAACTTGGATGAAAAGTGGAGGGCGAGCCAACCCTGTTCTTTCTTCCTCCATACCCTCCCATTTTAATGGGGGTCCCGCCCGTCCCGGGGTATAGCCCCGTCAGTTTTTGAGATCTCAAATGCTGGTACGTGAGTTTTGTACAGTTTGGACACAAAATTCGTAAACACAGGCCCGGTTTCGTCCCCGAGATGTTTGTAAAAACCCGTAAATAACATCACAGAACAGCCTTCATATATCCATAGTGTAATCAATGGGGCGGAAGATGGAAGAGTGGGTTACGCGCTGGAGCGGCAGCCTCGGCAGGGTGACTGAGCGAGTTTCAAGCCCCATTAGCGTCCCTAGTGGCTTTCACGCAGGCAGTATTACCTCCTAAGGCACTTTAAATCGTGGTTAAGTTCCACCACTCCAACCTGACGTGTCTTATAGAGTACTAACTTCCGCACAGTCTGCACGATTGTCACCTCTATTCATTCAAAAATGGATTACTGCAACAGTGCAACTCCCTCTACCTTAATGTTCACCAAAAAACAAATAGCAGGCCTTCAAGCAATACAAAATGCTTTGGCTAGAGCTGTCACGCGAACGCCAAAAGCTCACCACATCACTCCGATTTTGAAATCGCTTCACTGGCTCAAAGTTCCAGAACGGATACATTTCAAGATTCTATGTCTGACCTACAACGCCATCCAGTTCTCAAAACCCATGTACCTTCGTAATCTCTTTACAGTTCAAGTGCAGCGGCCAACTCGTTCATCTGTCTGCCTGACAATCATTCGACCAACAGCCACGTCACTGAAATTCTCAGATCGATCTCATACACTGCGCCTCGTCTCTGGAATGATCTTCCGCCAGAGATCCGAAAGATCAAGAACTCGGGTCCTCTCAGAGGCGGCGGAAGACAATAAAAAGTACCCCGGCCCGTTTACTATATAACGGCAGCGGTCGTTGAGGGTCGAGGTGCCTAACTAACTTACAGTAGATAGCCAAAACGCATTTTCAATTGTGATTTATAACAAAAGAAACGTTTTAAGAAGGTTTTTATCGTGCGAAGTTTCTTTGCATCTAACTTTGTCGGATATACAGATATATCAGTAGGTTGATTTGCATTTAGAATTAATACAAAGTGTCTCAGATCTTCTTCAATTGAACCATTTATGTTATTAGGCGATAACGACGTAACCTGTGAGTAGGCTAATACAGGCAAAACTATGGATTAGGCTACAAATAAGTGAAACAAAAACAAGGGTGATGGAAACAACGAAAGGGAATGCAAAAATCGTGAATATTACAATGAATGGACACAAACATGGAAAGAGTCAGGCCATTCAGATGTGTTGAAGGTGTGATTGAAAGCACAGGCAGTCAGCAAGAAGATATAAAATCAAGAATAAGGCTCCATACAATAGGATTGGGAAGGATGAAAACTATGGCGAAAAACAACTCGGGGGGAGTCCCATAAATCTTGGGGGTGACCATGTCTAGTGTTGAGATTTATACGATTATAGTTTTTCGTAGCATAGTCCTAGTCCTACACTCATCACTATGGAATAATTTGCGCAGATGTTGTATCTGAAGTACTTACAGTTTGTTCAGGGTCTTCGACATTCAGTTTACGACGTTTAACAACAAACTTGTCCATTGTGTCGATGGCGAAGCGCTGTTGTCTGTTGAACGATTGAATCAATCCCTGAAGTCGTTAGATTGCTTTCCGCAATTTAGGCAAACACGGTGAAGCTCTAACTGATCACTTTCGATCAGGACCCAAATCCGACTGCCATCTCTCGGTGAAACACTCTAACGCCCTCTACTGCTTCCCTGGTGCCCTCTGCTGCCCTTCGCCTTTTCGCCCACCGTCTCCCCATTGGTTCGTCAAAGGGCCTTCCGCCGTCTTTTAATCTAATGTTAACTCGTACGTTACTGCTGCGTTTGACACCTCGGGTTAAAGGTGTATATGACCCCTGCCTGATCTTATCTGATCTTTCTACTATGAAGCCTTATTTGGCAGTGCATTCCTCCTCCCGCGACAGCAGCTGTGTAATCTAATAAGAATATGACTGCCGTGTTTGACGCCTTCTGGTTAAATGAGAATAGGACAGGCCTATCTGATCTTATCTGATCTTGCAACTATAAAGCCCTATTCGGCAGAGCATTCGCCCTCCAGCGAAGCGGCTTTTTCGAAATTCGAAGTTTTAACCAAACAATTTAAAGAATCGCAATTCTTCAGTTCTTACTTCTATCGGGCCGGGGATCAAAAATACCCCGGCCTGGGCCGACGATATCCGCCTATGGGTCCTCTTCAGTCTATAAATTAGTCACCATTGACCATCACTTACTTTTTTTAAACTGTTACAGAGCGCCATCATCATCTTTTGCACATTTTAATATTCATACTGATGATTTAATAGACATTCATGCAGTGCAGTTCAAAAATCTTTTAAATAATTTTGACCTTAATCAGCATGTCACTGGTCCAACTCACCATCTTGGTTATACGCTTCTTATCACAAGAGCTGATAGCACAGTTGCTGCTTTTTTCTCAAATAATGATTCCTATCTCTCTGATCATCTTACTGTATCATGCTCTGTGAACTTTCGATTTAAGGCTCCCTCCTCTAGAAAGTCGATCAAATCTAGACACTGGAAGTTGTTAGACATGGAGCAGTTTCAGTTGAAAATTCTTTCTTCACCATTATTTACTTCCACAACAGAATCTGTAACAGAATATGCAAATCTTTTTCAAAATGTTTTATGTAGTATTTTGGATGATCGTATTCCCGAGAAAACCAAAATTGTTAGGCCTACTGATAGGCCTTCACAACCCTGGTTCAACAAAGATATTTCTTATGCACGTCAGCGTAAGAACGAGCTTGGCGTCATTCTAAACTGCCATCAGACCTTAAACGGTTTAGGAAGCAATTTCGCTGTGTTCGTAAGCTAGTCAATAATGCCAAAGCCCAGTTTCTTTCAAATCTTATAAATGATAATCTAAACTCACCAACATCTTTATGGAATTCCTTAAATAAACTTTTGCATCGAGACAGAAAAAGTACAATACCTCAGTCGAATTCACCTCAACATCTAGCAGACAAATTTCTACATAATAATTCTCCTTAAATTCCTCGTCTCGTCCCTAATGGCGGCATTTTTGAGGGGTACCAGTAATAAATTTGTAGGGGCCGGATGATTCTAAGTGGAAGAAATGGAAAGTGTCTGTTCCTAATGTTGACAAAGCAAAAGCAATGAAGTAGAAAGGCTAGTGCCGATGCTATATTCAAACCAACCATCACATATCCGGTCCAGCGGTCCTTGCTCTACTGTCCAGGACCATAGACACTCTACACTAACTCTACAGATGCCGGAGTAGCCGGACACTCGCACTACACTTGGTAAGCGCGCATTTTCAATGGCTGGACCGGGAATATGGAATTCACTCCCAGCATTGGTCCTCTCCGCTGAGTCTCTTAGGGGTTGTCCATTAATTACGTAAACAATTTAGGGAAGGGGCTTTTGAAAAAGTTTAACTAAGATAGAAACAGCATCGTCATAACAACAGGCGGTCAAAGTTTAACACCCAAAAACTTGATCTCTGAAGTGCTTCTGGAGACGATTTGATTGTTGACAGGGGGAGGGGGTCAAGAGAAGTTGACGTCAACAATTTCACTTTTTACAAATAATTAATCAAAAATAGGAAATTTCATGGAATACTACTTATTACAATGGAAAAGAGCATGGCAAAAAGGTCATCACCACCACATTTTGACACTCGATGAGGAAAAAAGGGGAAAATGGTCATCACCACTAAAAATAATAACCTTGTTATTGGGACCTGTCATTGATCTTGGGGGGGGGTCTCAAGAGTTGTTGACGTAATTATAGAGGGTAAGTGAAAGTTGACAGTTGTTGACAAAAGGAGGGCAGTGGCGGCTTCACCGGGGGGGCCAGTGCGCCGCAGTGCCCTTCTATTGAGTGCCTGGCCCCCCAGTGGCCCCCCTGTTGGGACCCTATACTTAATGTTACATACATTAAACAACAAATGGTTGGCCCCCATGATTAGAAGTTGCCACCCCAACGGCCCCCTCCACTTGCCAAATCCTAGAGCCGCCACTGGGGAGGGGTCAAAATTGCCCAAAAATTGTTGACATAATTAATGAACAGCCCCTTAGGACACTTCGATCCAGACTCAGCTTAGCCTACCTGTGTTCTCTATTGCCTATCCGCCGAAACCGGAAAATCGGATTAACTTATTGGCAGAGGTTGCTCCACTGGGAGTCCGTGCCACCATTGAATGCCTGACCCCATCAAGGTTGATATTCTTTCTTTATGTGTTGATTTATGATTTGTCCCATGATAAACTAGTTCCTCACTCCCTTGATGCCGCCACTGCTTATTGGATTTGACACTATAGGATTGCAATTCAAATAGAAACATACAAAATAATGACTGGGAAAGTAGATGTGCCATATGATCGATTCTTTACATTGGCACACTATAGCAGCACAAGAGGCCACAAGTGCAAAATGTTTAAGCAGAGGGTTGGTCAAAGAAAGAAAAACTTTTTTAGTGCAAGGGTTGTGGACAAATGGAACAGTTTGGACGAGGTGGGAGTTTGAAACAGTGAACGGGTTCAAAGGCTATCTAGATAAACTAGGTTATTGAATGCAGATGGTTACACCATCGAAACCACTGATGTTATTATTATTATTATTATTATTATTATTATTATTATTATTATTATTATTATTATTATTATAAATCAAATCAAGGAGCCACCATCGACTGATGTTAGGAGGCTAAGAGCATTACTAGAATGGCGCTATAGTAATCCAACGATGATGTTACTATTTGGCAAAGTTTGATTTGAAAATTGCCAGTCTGGATTTCTGAATTACCGTGTCTTCAAAAATTACTGAACCTGTTGTCGACGCTTTGAGGGGAGCAATTAATCAATCGTAGATCAGAACTTCTATTCGCGTTTCGTTGTATTCTGGTCAAACTATCAGTTTTATATAATTAATCATTTTGATGTTTGTTGACTTTTGCAAAGTTGAAATGTCAGATAAACTTAGTTCTCATGAGGCCTTATCTTTTGCCTTAAATGCGTTGAAACAAAATGCTGGCACATATGTTAATAACAATAATTGTAGGTAATTTTGACTCTAGTTCATGTCGTCGAGATTTATGTTCGGTCGTTAGGTTTCAGTAAGACGTTCAGATCCTAATAAGCACCATTGGGCTCTGCTGGTCGTCTGTTCAGAATGAAGGCTTCAGGCTTAAAATGAATTCTTCAGCTATCTTTTTAACAGCGATCCTCGCATATGTCTTAATATGCCACTCACTAGTTCTTATTATTTCACATCGTAAAATTACTGCAGACGATGGCATTAATGTACGTGTGCTTGTTATTCTGGTTGTATTGCGAGGTTGACGTTAAGCAGGCTAAGGCTTGCTAAACCACTCAACGCAAAACAGATCAAACAAATGTAGCCAAAGGCAATAACTTAGAAACCGAATGCCAGCTTAGCAGAGTTTTTAGAAATCTGTTTGTAGTCGAATCGAATCGCAGCATTAGTGATGGCACTATATATAAATATAATATTGAAGCTTTTGCATATTAGATGCGGCTACACCATTGTAGGCCTATATATAATCACTTCTACTGGTAACCATAGCATTGGTAAAAGGACACAAAGATAGCCTCAGGTCCAACGTCTCGTATTCTACGAGTGCCTTGTTATTTGTTCATATCTATAATATTAAGATCGTTATCTGTATGTCTGTTACCTTCAAGCGTTCTGATTGGTTGACTATTGCTAGACGGTTTAGATCGTTTAGTCCTTACGTCGCGATGCGTTGGTGGACGATGTTCGAAGACGACGTTGCTATTGGTAACAATTGTTCGTAGAATCGTAGTTTAACACGGTCGGCTGGGCGTGCGACGACGTTGCTATTGGTAACAATTGTTCGCAGCCTGGTTGTGCAATTTTAACGTACATTTTAACGTACACAAAAAATACGTGTACAGCGTCGCGTCACAAATGGCCACAGTTGCGTGATTTTAACGTACATAGGCCTAATTATTACGTGGCGCAGAGCTTGGCTAGGTGGCGATCCTTGAAATGTTGTTCAGCATGAATTCAATGATTGGGTATTAGGTATAGGTATTGGATTAGTATTATCCTGCACTGCGAGCGAAGCGAGCGCGAGCGAAGCGAGCCTCTTTCTAGTTTCGTTAAGTTTATTGAGGTTGCATATTCAGAACTGAATTTTTGCAGTCAAGCAGGACAAGCTTTTTATTAGCTATACAGAAGGTAGTCTATAAGGCAGGGCTACTCAAATTGTTTGCGGAAATTAGTACCGGGGACACGACTGGGGTCTGGTCCGACCAAAAAAGTATTGTCGTGACATCGTATCCCCAATGCTTTCAACTTATATAAAACACTACAATCAAGAATGCTCAATTTGTTTAACCGCTTTAACTCTGCAGTTTTAAGCAATATAAATATTTATTCATATGATTTGCAACAATAAAATTATTTCAGAGCGATGTACGAAATTCGTTATTAATAATAATATAGACATGACATTTTTGAACCTCGCCGCGGTCCGTTCAGGAGGTCTCCACGGCTGCGGTCCGCCATTTGAGTAGTCCTGCTATGAGACATGATTCCTGCCCGATATCTCAAAAATATGTGTACAAATGCATATGTTTATATGTATATACTGTGTATGCATGCATATACCTCGCCGAAACTCCCCTCTCTTGAAAATCCTATCGGCGAGTTTCAACGAAGTCCGTGACCCGCCCATATGGCAGTGGTTGTGACTATGATCTGCTCTATTTGCTCCATCCAAACTATGCTGACGATAAATTCAGTGGAAAACTTCAAACATTCAGTTAACATTTAATATATTTGCAATTTGATACAAAATGCTGATATATTAATCAGTCCAAGATGATCAGAGCAAATAAAATTCTTATTAAGACAGTTGATTTCTTTAAGAAATCGCATCACAGAGAGACTTCATGCCGCGGGACGTCTGCCGCTGCCTGAATAAGACATAAACAGTGGCGTGCACTGGTGGGCGCCCCGGGGGGGGAAGTCAATTTGGACGCTCCCATCATCTGGTTTTGACAAGCAAAAAAGTCGCACAGTTCATTTGTATGCTCCCCTCTGGAGTGCCTCCGAGTGCGCCCGGGACCAAATCGATAATCTTTAAGGGTTTTACTGTAAAAAGGAGTTTCACGAGCAAAAAAGGTCGTCGGGTCAATTTTTGCGCCCCTCTGCTGCGCGCCCGGGGCTACCGCCTCACCCCCTGCACGCTACTGAAGACATGGCCATAATGTTGACGTCACAAAATTCGTATTCAGACTGAAGTGGAAGGATATGTGACTTCGTGTTCAATGACCATGTGTTCGTGGTTGGTCAGCGAGTGCAGTTCTTTCACCGTAGCCAGAACTTGATCTACAATTGCCGTTGGCTGATTGTCACTGTAGGGCGACGCAGGTGCAGTGTTGGCGATGCCTAGAAGAGACGATGACGCGGGGACTGCGTCGTAGCGAAGTGTCTGCATGTGATGATCAACGACGATGCCTTCTTCTAAGGGGCTTTTATATAGAAGAGACGATGGCGCGCCGTGGCAGCGGTTGAGACGGCGCCATTGATAGAAGGTAGCCACAAAGACGGTGACGTTGACTAGAAAAAGCGCAAATCCTATCGAGACCGTGACCTTGAGGTTCGTCGTCTCTGAACCGAGACCATTCGAAGCGGACTCTTCGGCGATGGCGTTCGAAGCCGTCGTGGCGTCGTCGTCGTCATCGTTGTAGTTCGAATGTCTGAATGACTTGAAGCACAGAGTGATGACCGACGTAGACAGCGCTGTTTTGTTTCGCAAAGTCTTCGGGGAAGAATGGCTGCGAATCAATTTAGTTGGTCTGCTGGTCGACGATAGAGTGCCGTCCAGTCCTACGTCTTCCTCATCGAAGTAAGAGCTGAGAGACGAAGAGGTAGAATACGAGGCTGAAGGAATTAGCCTCGAGCTGAGTGAAGAGTCTGTTTGCCTGGAACCTCTGTCAACGATCAATGTGTGGTTGTCGATATCGACTGGCGTTGGGATCAAAGCATTTGAAGACGCTTCAGTGCGATGAATCTTGGGGATTAACTCGAGCCACAGCGCCATCTTTCGACTCTTGAAATGATAGCTTACCCTCGAAACTGAATCTGAAAAAGCAGCCATTTAATATAATATAATAATATAATATAACAAGGTTTAAAGTGGTTCAGTACTGCCCTGCAAACCACTGGCTTTCAATCTAATATCCTAAACTACTGAATTTTGAACTCGTTTACAGTTGCAGCTATCCCCTCATCCAGTTCATTCCATCTGTCCACCATTTGCACTAAAAAAATGCTGTTTATGTCTGGAGAACCCGTTTCTTGAACAGTTTCAGTTTATCTGGTTCGATCATACTGCTTCATTGTAAAAATCTTTCCTTTGGCATTTCCACTTTGTTTGTTAGTATTTTGTATGTCTCTCGATCAAATCCCCTCTCTCTCTTCTTTTTTTTCCAGGGTTGTTAATCCACAGTGATTTAGTTTCCTCATAAAGATATCCCTTGATCATCTTTGTTGCTCTGTTTCTTTCTAAGGTCTCTTTGTCTTTCTTCAGGAATGGACACCATGCCCACAATACTCTAAATGTGGACTACCAATGTTTTGTAAAGTCTTTTATTACATCCTTCTCTCTGCTCACTATCGTTCTTTTGATCATACCTAGAATTTTGTTGGCCTTATTAGCTGCCTCTGCCATTGCCTAGATGGCTTTAAGCTGTTATTATGATGACCCCTAGATCTTTCTCCTCGTTTGTCACTTTTAGTCCCTTCCCCAGCTCATGATCTGTTCCCTTCTTCCAATGTGCATCACCGAGCATTTATCTGTATTAAAAGCATTTGCCAATCTGCCGACCACTGGGATAGTCTATTAAGGGTCTTGTTGTAAAAAAATTTGCTTCTGCTTCACTGTCACTCTGTCCACACAGTTTTGTGTCGTCAGCTTCGCCGTTTCTTTTTTGACATTATATCATCATCGATGATGTATATTAAAAACAATAGAGGTCCCAACACTGAACCTTGTGGCACCCCACTTATGACCTCAGCCCAATCTGAATACTTGCCTCTTGTCTTCTGTCTTCTGCTCTGAAGCCAGTTTTTATCCATCCAAGAACTTTACCTCTAATTCCACTGGCCTGAGCTTGACTGCCAGTCTTGAATTTACTTTATCGATTAATTTTGCAAAGTCCAGGTATACTACATCAACTGCCTTTCCCTCATCTAGCTTGTCGTGAATCTCTCCAAAAGTCCAGTATGTTTGTTAAGCAAGATCTTCCCTTAATAAACCCATGCTGGCTATCCTTTAAAATCTTGTGTCTCATAAGATGGTCCAATATATTTGCTTTCATTATTTTCTCCAGAACTTTACACTATACAGGTCAGACTCACAGGCCTATAATTTCCTGGCTCCCCACAGTTACCCTTTTTGAATATAGGAGTGACTACTGCATCCCTCCAGTCCCTAGGAACTATTCCCGATTTAAGTGACATAAAATATTGTAATGCCACTAACCTTATCTTACCTCATACAGAAATTTTGGGTGTATATTGTCTATTCAGGGCTTTTGTCAGTTTTCATTTGACTCATTTCCAGGACACTTTTTGTTTATCATAATATTTTCTTTTCCACAAAATAAATTAATGGGCTTTGGTATGTTGGTTGTATTTTCCTTTGTGATCGATCCAAAGTAATCGTTCAGAATTATTGCTGTTTCTTCACTGTTTCTCCAGAATCAGCTAAATAAAATTTTTCTTTTCGCTTCATCTTACTTCTTGCATATCCAAAAAATCTTACTTTGTTCAATGTCTTTTGCTTTGTTTTCATACTCTGCAATAGCCGCTTTGTTTGTAGCTGTTGATTTGTTCCTCTTTTGCACATAACTGGACTGCAATCTCGCCTGTTCCAAACCTTCATTGCTTTGCATTTTTAGTTGGTGCCTTCTCAATTTCTTCCACGCTTTGTTTTTGCCCTTCTCTTCTTCTGTACCTCTCTCGCCCATGGAAGTTTTTTGTTAAGTGTCCGGTTTTGGTATTGTTGAATCCATAACCCTTGGCCTTGACATGCAATTTTTAAATATTTCCCGTTTTCTTCTGCATTTTTATCCTTTATCATGCTTCCTATGTCCAAATCTTCGATCATCTTCCTAGCCAGATCGGTTTCTGGAAATAGTTTTTCTTTTTTTGCCTGAGTCCTCTCGATGTCTTCTGCTAAAATTACATCAAATGTCACTGTCTGGTGGTCACAGAAGATTTGAACCATCATATTCTTCACTAACTGATCATCTGAAATTATTAAGTCCAGACTGACATGTTGTGTATTTGATCCATGCATTTCTCTTGTCCTGGTTCCTGTTGCCTCCATGCTTTCCCAGTTAAAAATATTTAAATCACCCATTAAATAGTACATTTTTCCTTGTTATAAAAATCCTAAAAATCTGTATCTATTTCCTCCTTTGCATCTGGGACCCGATAGAATGCATAATAGTATTTTTTTTTTTTTGCATCTGATTTCACACCAAATATTTTCTACGTTGTCATCTTGAATATCCCTTCTTTCCAATGCATTCAGTTCTTTTTGACATATTATTAGCTCCATGACCTCTGATTATTATTTTTTCCTTTCTAAACATTACAATTCAAACCTAGCTCTCCATCGTCTAGAACTGGCCCAGGTCTCTGTAAACCTATAAAATCTGGTTTGATTGAAAATTGCCAACTCATTTTTTTTGGTCATAATACTTCTGGCATTTGTCAAAAAACACAGACCTTCAATATCAAAGCCCTATCTTTGATCAAAGCCCTAGGCTTTTAATAAAATTAAAGAACACCTATTACTGCTGCAATGGCTTTTTTCTGAATTCGTATTCAACAGCTCTGAGCAGCAGATTTGAGGCGAATGACTGACTGGAGATGGTATTTTCCGGTAAGTTTAGAAAAAATCTAATGAAAAATACTTCGAATGACGTCTTTTTTGTGTCACTTTTCCAGGTTGTAACATTTACGACAAAAAGACTAAGATGTACATTTTTCTCTCATTTTTTTTTAACAACGGATCCCCACCAACTTCCTACTAATTTTTTCATCCCTATAAAATAAACCGCCACTGGTCGAAGAACAAGCGCTGATGAATACAGCCATTGTATACATCGCCATTGTTATTGTAAAATTCTTCGCATTTGTACATCTGCAGTGTCTTCGGTGTCCTGTGTTCGGTGTCTCATGTTTCTTCGCCGTTTCTTTTCCGCTTGGAAGAGAATCTCATTTCAGATGAATGCCTTGTATTATTACTTTTGTCAGTTCGTTTCTCGTAAGAAGAGAACAGCTTCGATCGATTTGCTGTAATTAATTTAATTACATGCTACAGCAGCACGAAGATTCTGCTTCGTTAGCTATGACACCCTATAGCAGAACACAGTCTTGGCTGAGAAATAAAATTGAATCGCCAGTGGCGTAGCCGAGTCGATAGATCATTGCAAGTGGGAAAAATTTGTAATGCCATTATTTGAGCACTAGCATTGCAATGTACAATGCAATTCTTATTTATTTACTTTTTGTTATCATTATTTTGTTTCCGGCATTTGTTGACATAAACATAATCGTCCATCGTATCGTTATCTTTTCTTCACATGTAAATAAAATTATGCCTAACGAATAAAATATCACTTTGTTCAAGTTTCTTTTTGCATTGAGGTCAGTGATGCTGCAGATGCAATGCTGTCCAGTAAGAGACTCGGAATGCTGCAGTAACATATAATGATATGTGATTTAGCATTAGCACGCCGACGCTGCTTTAGTTCACGTTTTACTACAGAATACTTACTAAGTAAACCTATGACCATCCCTTACGGCTGGAGTTCTGACGCCTGAGTCCCCGGTTAGTAAGCATGTCCTGTAACTCCAGAAGATAGATTCATACTACCGACTTGCTAAATTCGAGACTGCAGTACATTTGATGCAATTTTTGAGAGTTGACTATATTGGAATAAAAAATATTTAAATAATAAATGTGAGGACAGGTTTAAAAAACAAAAATCTGTTGTATGTAAAAGTCAATTTTCATACGTCATTTATTTATTTACTATTATTATTATTATTATTATTATTATTATTATTATTATTATTATTATTATTTAATACAGATCATTGCAATGATAGATCAGACAGAACCACCTGAACCAAAGAAAAAGCAAAGAAAAATTGCAGATTTCTTTCGGTCAAACCTGGATTCTCAAATTGCAGACCATCAATAGCAGGCGCCCATCGTTGACGATAGGCTTTTAACAAATGAACACGCGCTTGAGAAAGCTTTTCACTGCCAACAGTTTTGTCAGCAGATTGTACACCAGATCCCAAAGTCATTGTGTCACTGCCAGGTTGTGATGACGACGTAGATGTACAAATTTTTTCAACGGACCCAATAGATATAGGTCGTGTTATAAATAAACCGGAGAACAAGAAAATGTTGCAGAATTATTGTATTAATTTAGGCTTGCCGCCTGAGTGTCATCACTGTCATTGTATAGCCAAATTGAATCAAGTTTGCTCGAGTCGATTATCGATATGCATGTCCATTTTTTAAAACATATAAGAATTGCACACCCCCTCCCAATAAAATCCTAGCTACGCCACTGAATCCGAGTCGATAGATCATGCCAAAGTGGGACTGACGCTCTACCGAATGAGCCATCGAGACAGACAAGTACTTCATTGTATAAATATGGGAATTGGCGTATGATTTATTTCCTACACTTCCGTAGCCTGAAGCAGTAAACAGATCTTGTTATATATCGCCTAAGTGCTCGTCTGAAATCGTTATCAATATAGTTACGTGTACGTCTGTTAAGTGAACATAAAACCAAATGCTTTTTATTTTCGTTTCTTATTTACAAGCTGATTGTAAACGCGTCTTTTAGATTGTACAATTTAGAAATTAGCAAGGTTTAGTGTTTAATATTTCTTAGGCGATTGTAATCGTAGCGTCTTGTCTTTAGAGGATGTGGGGGCATCTAGAACCAACCGGCAACCGTCTCCATTTCTAATGATCGTATAACGTAATGCCTTGTGTGAATCTACAGCTGCTCTGTTGGCATCTCCAGATATATCACATTAAAGACTGCTAGACAGTCAGGAATTAGAGGAATTCTGCCAAAATGACCATCGACAACGTCGTAAGGCAGGCTTAGTTCGGCATTATTGCAATTTGTGAATGCTAATATCCATATTGTATAGTAAGTTTTCGAAACAATGCTTTTATTCCATCGGTCATTCAGTTCGTCTGGTTAGGCCAACTCTTCTTGTGCACGAGGAGTAGAACGTGATTACTAGAGCACAGAAGAGAGAATCGTTGTCCCAGGCAAACTTCAGCCAATTATTCATAAGCACCAGGACATGTGAATATTACAGTGTCAGAAATGTTCGGATATGACGTTGTTCGAGATCCCTGCATTCGAAATTCAGTGCAATCTGGTATCGGATGATGATGATGATCATGATGATCATGATGATTATCATCATCATCATGAACATGATGATCATGATCATGATCATGATGGTGGTGATGGCGGCGGCGACAACGACGATGATGATGACGACGACGACGATTATGAAGATGTTGATGGTGGTGGTGGTGGTTAAAAGAAAGTGAGTCTTATAACGAACAAGAGACGCGTTTTACTTACTTATGACAACGTAAGACTGTTCGATCGAATCAAACGGAGGCCAATAGACGTTGAAATGCGACTTTACATTTTGATTTGAAGAGCCGTTTGGATTCCTAAATGAAGTCACAATTATGTCATAATTGCCAAATAAATTAGGCAAGTAAGCAAAATCTTGTGAATTTATACTATAGACCCTAAAATGCTTTCGAAGTAAGTAAGTAAAATCTCGTAAACTTATACAGCGCCCCGGAAAGCAGTACAACAGTAGCTGCTTATTCTTATGCGCTTAATCTTTCTTGTTATACCAGATCCAGCGTTTCCAGAAGTTAGAAGATCAACAAGACAGAATAAAGGACAAAGACCAGAAAGACTCATTGAAATCGTTAATATAGCAACTGAAATCGTGGAACCGAAAACGATTAGGGAAGCTTGTCAAAGTCAAGAATCAGTGCAATGGAAAGAGGCAATGGACAGTGATGTGCAAAGTCTCATATAGAATGAAACTTGACAATTACATCTATTTTTTTTTTTTTATTACTACTACTACTACTACTACTACTACTACTACTACTACTACTACTACTTTTATTATTATTATTATATTATTATATTATTATTATTATTATTATTATTATTATTATTATTATTATTATTATTATTATTATTATTATACTTCTAAGGTGTAATTTTAGTAATGCTCTCAACATCAGTCGATGGTCGCTCCTTGATTTGAAGCGTAGGCCTAATTGTGAATGATAATGATGTGAATGATAAATGATTGTCGAATCAATCAATCAATCAATCAATCAATCAATCAATCCGATTTTCTAGTTTCGGTCATGACAAATAAGCAATAGAGAACAGGTAACGTTTTGAACCTGGATCGAAATGCGTAACAGATTAGGCGGAACATGAATGTGAATGAATGAATGAATGAATGAATGTGAATGAATTCCATATTCTCGGCCCACTGCCCAGTCACTGAAACTATGCACTTGACAAGAGCGATCGGTGCGAATGCGCGGCATCTCATCTGCATAGTGCATCCAAGGGCCTTGTGCTCAGTGTCTATTAGCATGAATGGTAAGCAAGGACCGGATGTATAATGGTTAACTTATTGGTTCGAATGTCGTACCTTGTGGACCATTAAAGCAGATTTTTAACTCAATTCAAGGTCAGTTCAGCGTTTATTTTTATTGTTGTTGTTGTTGTTGTTATTATTATTATTATTATTATTATTATTATTAAAAAGATAATTTGTTATCATGATTCATGAGCCATAATACCAAACGTCTGGGAAAATGGTACACGCACAACTGACTGAATGAAGATAGCAAATGACTCTAATGCACTACGGTTGGACAATGACATTAGAGCAGGTCAACTAAGCGTTCCAATCGTTGTCTTTGAACACTGTTAGATGACCATCGCCTAATGTATAGACAGTCATTCGATAATATTCTGACATTCATGCAAACACTCATTTTGTTCAGCTGTGATTTTGCTTTGAATATCGTCGAACACATCAAATTATCATCGGAAATTAGAATTAAAAAATGTTTTTAATCCAGTATAGACGTGGAACTTTTGGAGTCTGAATTTGTAAGATTCCAGACTATTGGTATTTTATCATAGAACTTATTCTAAGAGAATAGACTTCGGTGTAGCAAATCTCCAAGTCATTCGGAAAAGAGCATACAGGTCTACTTGTTTACGTTCGTAATACGTTCGAGTGAACAATTCGCGAGTTTCTTTTGCATCAAAAGGCATTTGTGTCGTTTAGCTGGACGTGCAAAGAGTGGAAATCAGAACCCGTAAAGCTGTTGGACGCATTGTTATTTCCGCATCGGATGGCGTCTGTCGGCGAGATGTCGCAGCTGCTTCGACCCCTTCGAAGAAGCGGTGGCAGTTGATTCGATTTGGCCGCCGCCGCCGCCGCCGCCGCCGATCAATTCTCGTCTCGACCGCAATCACTTACTCGCAGCGGCGCGCCACCAATGATATCTCGAGCGGCTTCCATCTTCATTGCACAGACGCGAATTGTAAAATATTAAACATATTGAGCCAGGCGTGACTGCGGATCATGTTGGACTGAGGAGTGCTGGTGGTCGTTTGGTCTCGTGCATAACTCCCTGGTCTATATGCCCTACTGTAGCCGATCAGACGGAATTCGAATGGATCGATCGAAGTGCGATCTTGTTTAAGGCGGCGAAAATGCAAATCATCGACGCATTTACTGCACGTTTCAATTACGAATCAGTTAATACAAACGCTTGATCGATAATAGAGAAACAAAGCAAGTAGGGCCTACATTACGATGCAGGAAGAATATTCATAGAACAGTGGCGTAACGTGGGGGCGGGGCAGGGCGAACGTGGGGGCGGGGGGCTTTGTTGACAGCCCCGGGCCCCGGGCCCTAGGGTTAGGTTAGGTTAACCCTAGGTTAGTAGGGGAGGCCCGGAACTTTGAGACAAAGATGCCCCCGGGCCCCAAAAGTCACGCTACGCCACTGGGGCGGGGACACTTTGTTGACAGCCCCCCGGGCCCCGGGCGAGGGGAGGGCCCGAAGAGGGGTCTAAGCTAGGGTTAGGTTAGGGTTAACCCTAGAAATGATGTGCTGACGATCTTTTTTTTGCTCGTCAGGATGAAAAAGGAGGTGATAACGTTTTTAAAAAAGGAGGTGAAACGATTTTTTTGCTCGTTAGCTCGAAACTCTGGGGCCCCCATGGCAAAGATGCCCCCCGGCCCCCAAAAAGTCACGCTACGCCACTGTCATAGAATGTGCAAATGAGAATCGCATAGCATGAAAGAAAATTCTTCTAGCCAACACAGCTAGCCTATATAATTTTCATTAAAATCGGCCTTCAATAATTTCTGTTGTTTTTCTAAGATTCAGTAGGCCTATTCGCAATTCCAGTGTAAAATTTCAAGTAACTATTGTTCAATCTATTATAACGGATGTGCTTTTTCTATTGCCAAGATTTACTGGTGCCTGGAGATAAGTTCATTCCCCGCCGGAAATCTATTATTTGTGTTTGTGTCCGACATTTCACTGCTTTTCAAAATATCGACCACAGATACTTTCAATATTTCGCCTCAGCAGAGCGAATGCGCCTTACAAAGCACACTCATCGAAAAGAAACATTAATCGCGTCCTTCTTTTAAGTTCTTTCAGCCTGATCTGACTTCTTCCACGGTCGCCTTTTGTACATCTGGATTCTAGAAACTGTCGCTTCAAATGTGATGGCACTTTGACGCTTCTATGACGATCAAGCGATCGTCATGGAAGCGCCAAAGTCAGTTAATCAGTTTACATTTAATTTATTTGCGCAGCCACGACAAAACCATCCTCTTCACGCTCAAATCTGCCAAAATTGCTAATTTGCTTCGTACGAAAAAGTAAGAAAATTTATAGATGATGTCATCGTGGTCACGTGGTGAAGGGCATCGAGATAATTTTTTAACATCTTCACATTTTAGGCAGGAGAGATTGAGAGAAAATGTAGAAGTCCCTATTTAGTCGGTGTGGCACATAAGCAATGTCTACCGCCAATATATATTGAGCGCCTGATATACTGCATACGACAAGGTGGGCCAATAAAACCGGTACCACCCTGTTTTGTTGTAAATATTTTCACAACCCCTGGGTCAAAAATTAAAATGCATGAAATTTGGTGTACTTATGCAGTATTATATCTGAATGCAGTCAATTCAGTCTTTCAATCAAATTCCAAAGTGCAGTGGCGCCACCTAGCGAAAACCCAGCTAGTGTAGGACGCGTTCATCAAAAGTATGAGCTGCTACGTTTTATTACTAAAGTTAGTTACTGAAATTGTTGACACAGTGTTTAAATACATTTTCTTTCTTACTATCTTCTGATTTGATAGCGTCTATTTGGCGTTCTATTTGCTTTCGTGTAATATGATTCCTCAGTGAGAACTATATACATATAGCAGAAATGTCTCTTTATTAAAACAAGGTATTTAAATTAGTTTACATTCTTAAATTATTATAAACAAAATTCAAATTTAAAAATACTGTAATAAATCGTATTGAAATTTTAAAACATACCCTGTTCTGATGAAATTGACCCAATAGGCTATCGCAGATTTTGAAAGCCGTTTCTCTTGAGGAGAATATTTTGATCCAAATGGCTGAATGCCATCGGCCAAAGGAGCCCCAAAAATATACGGCATTTCGTCATCCGATGACAAAGACCCGTCGTTCGCTTCGCTGCTGCTGCTGCTGCTGCTGCTGAGGGCGAAGCTGTAGAGGAACGTCTGACCCGCTGACTTCGTCGTCTTCTTTGAACAATAGAAATGTCGCTGAGCGAGTTCTACGATCGGCGCAGCATAAAGACCATCGCCAATCATCTCTGACAGTCCCATCACCGTCATTCTCTTGTCCTTTGGATTGTCCCAATCGTAATAATTATGAGCCAAAATGTCGGAGATTTTCTGTTCGTGGTAACGAAATACATTTTGAACGAATGTTCGCAGAAAACGGATGACATCCGCGTCCGACATTCCTTCGGTGAAATCGTCCTGAGAGAAGAAGCGCCGACCCTCGTTTGATCGAACGCCTACAAGCAGCGGAGTGGCCCCGAAGTCCTGAGGACAGGACGTAGAAGTAGGAGGCGTAGTGGGGGGTCCCAACAGCATCGCCTTTGTTATGGTTCGCGAGTCAACGACAGGACCAACGGCTGGACTAAACTTTTCAGCGACAATTGGAACACCAACTAAAATTTCGTACGAGAACTTTTTGAGGCACCGAACAAACAGAAGACTGTCATGAGTTGAGCAGTTTAACTTACGACTGAGTTCATTTGTGTAGCGTAAGGGTTCACTGGCGAAGGACAGGTGACTAAGAGACGAACCGCTCTGCAGTATCACACTCTTGAATAATTTCTTTCCTAGAAAAAAATGACAATGTATGAAGAAATTAAATTAGGGTTACAAAAATTCTAACAACGGATCAGGACAACTGTCATTAGTCAACCTAACAACAACGGAGTCCGAGAACCTCGACGTGAGATTGACCCCGAGAGGAGACTTTTTCAGATGCGAGCAGAAGGTGATATGAATATTTAGAAACCACTTGACCCACTCTACTGAACCACCACCACCACCACCCAGTTTCTGCTGCTCTTCCTAATTATTAAAGTAACGAAGTTAATTAAATATTGTGCTAAAATTAATATAATCCATGATATGATGGACACGTCGCATTTGTGCACGCCTTGTAATGAGGAAATATGCTCTGGTTCCTTGAATGCTGATTTCGTCCGTCAGTGTCAACGCTACTTGAAATGTCTTGTGTCAGCGCTCCGTTAAGTCTCCATACAATTATAATTATCGGGTAGACCCTACGAATGAATTATGGAGAAACGACGCTAAAAACAAAGAATGTCGTTGTGGCAAAATCTCGTGGGTCAACAACTTATAAAGTCTGCGAGTAATACAACAAATGAAAGTCAATGAAGCTTTACACTGTCTTAAAAGAAAGCTGCACCTCTTCCAGTGATGGGCACTAGATAACTAAAAAAACTTAAAACTATTAATTTAGCTGAAAAATTTAGTTGAAGCAATAGTTTACTGTTTAAAAACTCGTAGCAGCAGTAGTTTGACTAATTTATTGATAGTAGTTGTAACAACTGCCTAACTACTTTTCTAACGTTTTAAATTAGACTGCCTGTTATCACAGTTGTTGTATCAATATTTTTTATTGAACAATTGCAATTACCATACACTGCAGTTATCGATTACAAAAGTTCATTATTTATTACTAAACGGGTACATGAGGTCATTCCATCTTTCTATGTTAGCAGGGACACTCACTACAGTTGACAGTGTCCTCGCATTTCCTGTACTTGCTAAAGCCTTTATGAAACTCTACTGAACCACCACCACAACCACCCAGTTTCTGCTGCTGTAGAAAGTCTGTTCAATTGCCACAGTTTCTGATGGCACGACGATGTCGTCGAATGCAAGATATGCACATATTCATGTGATCTGTGCTGAAACATGAAACTGAGTTACATTGGTCTTGGACATCGCTGCTGATGCTGCGGTTAATTAATCACAATGTTTGATATAAGGACTGTGCAAGGCTTCTTAGATTTTGGTTATGAGTTGTTTTTTATATGCAGGTACTGAATATAACTGCATTGCATGGGATCGAATTTAACAAATTTACAAAGCGTTGCAAAATAGTTGACAATAGTTCAACTACTTTATAAAAGTTAAGTGGAATTTTTTAATGAAATTTTTAACTAATAGTTAAATAATAGTTGCACTACAAATACTTGGTTTTAGACATAGTTTAGTTGGACTACTGTCTATTTCAACTAGTGCCCATTAGTGACAACTTCTGCTCCGTGGATGAATGGCGTCGTAAGAACTGAATTTGCTTTCGATACCTGAGATGATCGGCGACGTCATTAGTAGGTTGACAAGGGTGGCGCCGAAGTCCTGACCCATGAGTGTGATCTCGGTTGGATCGCCTCCGAATGCCTGTATGTTGTCTGCAAGCCAGTGCAGAGCAGCCACTTGGTCCAAGAGACCGTAGTTGCCCGGCGCGTGATTGTCCCCAGTGGTCAGAAATCCTGAATGCAGCAAAATACGAAATCTCTGTAGCTTCCAAAACTTTATATATTCAATTAATTATTCATGTCTGCCACAACTGACATCCACAAGATTTACATATCGCCATTTGCATCCTTTCCTTTATTTATAACATATTTATCTGCATTACACTCACACACACTCACACACACACACACACACACACACACACACACACACACATATATATATATATATATATATATATATATATATATAATGCAAATGATCATCTGTTGTAATTCTAGCAGTTGTACTGATAATTATGAAATCATCTTAACCACAACATAATGCACTTTCTCAGTTCACCTTACCGGAACGTTAGACTTCCTTTTGGAAGGTATACCAGACATCCTACTAATCGCCGACTTGTATGAGAATTCAGGTGCAAGTTTTCGCGTCGGTGGTGATCTTCTCTCCGCCAAGTTTCAGACATCTTCCTGTGTGCGCCAAGATTGGTCCTTGCTTCAGTCTTTTTCTGTGTCGCAATCTGAACCACGTTAACTGAACCACTTGCCAGCAACACCATGGATCGATTTCGGTTCTCCTCATATTTTCGACCGATGACACTAGTCTCCTTCTGCCTCGAAACGACAATGTCGCCAAATGTCTATCGGACTTCATTCTCGCAGCTGCCTCTCTCGCCCCAACGCTTCTTTGGCCAAAACCAGACTTCAGAATCTGGGCTTCGGCAATAGGCGTGTACACCAGTGAGTATTGGGAGCGAGTCAGTTGAGCCGACACACCGTTTCACGTATCTAGGCAGCATCCAGTCATCTGATGGCTAAAAAGACGTATCAGCCGGGCATCCTCTACCACGCGCTCGCTGAACAGGATCTGGAGGGACAAGCGACTCTCACTGCGGCTCAAGATACGCATAAACCGCACACTTGGCCTATCAACCCTATCAACCCTCCTCTGTGCTTCTGAAACGTGGACTTTGTGGTCTAAATACTTAAGAACATTGAAGGCATTTCACATCAAAAGTCTGCGTCTGATTTTGATAATCCGATGGTACGACTTAATCTCCAACACCGACACCTCTCTCGCGCTGAGCAGTGAGCATCCTTCACTGGCAGAAATGATGTGTGGACGCCGTCTTGCCCTCTTTGGACAGATCTCCCGTTTGGATGAAACTGTAGCAGCACATCGGGTACTCAAGGGCACATTAATTACACTCGTTCTGGTCACGTCGTCCCAATCGCTCTTGGAAAAGTACTCGCGGTCGGCCAAGGAACCGATAGATAGACCAGCAACGCCATGACAAACGATCCACCTACCACTCTATGGCAAGGCGCCATACTGTACTTCGAGGACATGGACAGAACGACACTATGGCCTTCCTGCGTCGCTGCTTGCCTGACACCGGAGATCAGCGCCGGGCCCAAAGCTCGAAATCGAGTAAGGTGCGAACCTTTACCTTTACCTGTATTATTCTGTCGGCAATGTTATAGGCCGAATATATTGTACGCCGACTATATTCTAATTACTGTATTACCTGTATACAGTGTAGGTCTATTTTATTATTGGCGTATTATATTTTGAGCCTTTCATGCCATGAACCTTTTAGACTATAAGCATTTTGTGTATTATAGGCCCAGTGGCGTAGCTAGCCAATGCAAAAAGGGGTTGTTAACTGGAGGCACTATGCAACTGAACACCAGCGGGGACCGCGGCCGACACCCACTACATCCCTCCTTCAACAAAAAGTCAACGGATTTACATCAATTGTGTTGGTCATATTTTTATGGGGTTGTTTGGACAACCCCAAACAACCCCGTGGCTGCGCCACTGTATAGGCCTATGGTCCAGTAGTGTGCAGAGGGTGCAGAGGGGCGGGTGGGTCGGTGGCGCATCGACCAGCGGGGGGCATCAAAATCGACTCGGCGACCTGTTTTTGCTCGTCAACACCGGGAATACAGCAATACAGCACAGATGGGGAGCATCCAAATGGACTTTAGCCCGGGCATCCACCACTCTGCACGCCACTGCTATGGTCTGTTATATTACATCATCGGCTTATTATATCGTACTATAGGTCTTTGTCTTACGGGCCTATTATATTTAAGCTTATAAGGTTGCATGTAGGAAAGTATGAGAAGAACAGTTAGTTAATCTCACTTGGAAAGAGACAAAGGTCAGATCGTTAAGAAAACGCCACAATGCACGTCAGCAGATAATTATAGCAGATCGTATGGAAGCAGGGCAATAAGGCAAGGTTTGAAAAAACTCACACACACGCACAAACATACCGAGAGAAGCACGACAATAGCTTGTGGGTGTAGGCTAAGTAATTGCTTATTTAAAATTTTCGTTGGAGGTGCGTGCCACATATTATGAGACAGAGATATTCATGCTATCTTCTAATCATACAGTCGAAGTCTTCATAACGGACCACCGCATGGATATGCCGTTGTCCTGTTGTCCAAGATCCAACAAATGATTACACGATTTTCTCTCTTTGCCAGTGAAACATCTATTATTCTGGAAAGCGACTCTCTCACAATCACATGCAAGCCCCAATAATTATTTTGACAAAGTGAAGCACCTGCCTGAGGCATCACGGAATCACGCTGATGGCTTACGTGACTCTGATGCGTCTGTTCTTGACTACTGGTACTTAGAGTCTGACATCAAACTGATCAAAGACGGCAGAACTGTGCTTAATGCTATTCAGTCCTGTCATCTGCACGACAGCGATGAGCCATCGCACTTCAATCCTCAGGGGGGGACCGCAACTCAGTCTTTCTGCACTAATGGCACTTTTTATCGCCTGCATATTTAAATCGTGGGATCCCCGAGGGCTCGATTCTTGGGCCTCTATTGTTTAATCCATACACGACCCAGGGTGCTTATATACAGGATGGCGCAAAAAACCGGTCTATTAAATGTCAAACCTAAATGTGACTAGTCCGTTTATTTTGCGCCACCCTATATACAGGCGTCCCTGCACGACCCTTCCTGGTTCTTTGCTATACTTTGATAAGCTGCCGCTATCCTTCAGACGAAAACAGCTGATGATGCAACATGAGACCAAAATTACAGCCACACCAGATAATTAGAACCTGTCTATCCTAACATGATCCGACGACCAATCGATGGCGAGGGACTGTTGGTGAAGAGGTGAAACCGATAACCCGACGACTACCCTAGGGACCTCGATCGATGGGCAACGGAAGTAACCTGCATATCAGACAGGCTACGACAGAATATAAGAACCTAAACAACGGATATTCGAATTGCTCCATATGTTCCTCTGCTGGAATACTACGAAGCACGCCGTCTGAGAGACGACACTCTTTAATCTCTGCAGCAGAGTTGATGGCCATTCTATACGCCTCTGACTGAGAACGCAGGAAACCAACGTAACGATCTTCAGTAACTGCCTACCTGTGCTGCAGCGCAGGTCTTACACTGATGCTACTGTTGCAGTGTCTGTTGGCAAAAAATATATACGCAGACCGAGCGTAACACTCAACAACGCTGGCGGACGTGTCCGGATCCTGGGCCATTCGGATATTAAGGGTAACAAGAAGGCCGACGAATTATGACTGCGACTTAGCGCCGAAGACACGGAAATGCAAGACTGGCGCAGAAACCACTTTGTTGGAAATGGCCCTAATTTTGGTCGCATCTTCCATCATCATTAACATAAATACAAAAAGATCCTACATTGCAGGCTTCGTTTGGATAGTCTGCAACCAGCATCACGCGTGGCACGTCCCTCCAACGAACACTTTGAATAAGTAATGCTTGCAATCGACCTTCGGTAGAACAGGATCCGTTCAACAGTGAATAGTTTTAACAAATTAACAGACGTCTAGTCGTGGATGCGGATCTAAATACACTTAGTAAAGAACAGCACGAACGACAGCCTTTCGTTCACCGGAAGATAACGGTTGAGAAGTACGAGCGGTTATGCTTTAATCCAAGCTCCGGCAGGGAAGTGAGTTAAAGTGACCAAACTTTACAGTTTGGCAGGAACTGAGACAAGAGTATTTCTCTTTTGTACCGAGACTTTCGTCTTATGTAATTTCCCTCTGCCGAAGGAGTACGAAACTGTGTCTCCGCGTTATGCACAGCTCTTCTTAAGTGAAACTGCCTATCTCCGTTCGCTGGTAAGAAGTGCAGCTACAATTGCTAAATACTTGACAGAGCAGCCACACACAAATTTAAAACAAGTACAGCAACCGATTTGTCATAGACACACAAGACAGGACAGAAAGGGATTGAGCATGACGGAAAGGCGCCAGAAAACAAGCTAATTCGCACACTTTCACGAACGCTCAATCAATCAATCAATCAATCAACTTGTATGGCGCTACTTTAATAATAATGCCCAGTGCATCAGCCGATGGCGCACCAAATCCAAATAGAATTAGAGCCAGGTCAATACGGAAGATCAGTCAGAACAGCGAGGGAGCAATCTAAGGGGGATAAGTCAAGTCAAACATGTATGTTTTAAGACCAGACCTTAAAGATGATAAATTATTAGCTATACGAAGTGATATTATTAATGAATTCCAGAGCTTAGGGTCACACACTGAGAAACAACTAGTGCTAATGATTGTGCGAGAATAAACAACAAATGAAAGTCCTGCCGAATACCTAGTGGAGTGATTAGTAGGTCGAGTGATAAGTCGCATCTTAAGGTAATAGGGTTCATTATATTATGTGATTTTAAATACTAATAGACAGATGTTATAATTAATTCGGTATTTGATAGGAAGCCAATGTAGGGACTGTCTAGCTGAAGTTATATGTTCGAATCTTGGAGTTTTGGATATGACTCTAACTAAGGAATTTTGTAGTCTCTGGAGTTTCTGCATACTTGAATTTGTGATGCCGAAAAACAGGGAATTGCAATAATCTAGGCGACTAGTTACCAATACTTTGACTAACTGAATGTGAACAGGCTTAGGAGGAGATGTCTGATGCGATAGATGTCCCGAATATGATAATGAGAAATTTTGCAGACTGAATTTATGTGACTAGTGAAAGAGAGGGAAGAGTCAAATGTCACACCAAGGTTGCGACAGAAGTGCTTCTAGAAACAACAATACCACATCTCCGAGCATAACAGAATCCAGAGATTTAAATTTGGTCGAGCTAGAGTACCTAATAGCACATTAGCACAGCTTCAACTACTGAAGGAAATAGGAAATGATGATGATGATGATGATGATGATGATGATGATGATGATGATGATGATGATGATGATGATGATGATGACGATGATGATGACCTAATAGCAAGAACTCGGTTTTTGAAGAATTCAAAAGAAGTTTATCTTAATTCATCAATGACTGAATATTAGTGAAGGCAGTGGATAAAGTCTCAAACGATGAATTTGAAGAAGATTGATCAAAAGATACAAGAATTTGAGCATCATTAGCATAAAGATGATAAGCCACTAGATGTTCATCAAGAAGTGAACCCAAGGGGGTTGCATAGAGAGCAAACAAGGTCCAAGGACAGAACCTTGAGGGACACCACAAGACAGATCAGTGGGAGTTGAGAGATTTTCATCTGTTATCACTGATTGAGTGCGGGAATGTAAATATGAAGAAAACCAATGTAAAGCAATGTCAGAGATTCCAAACCAATGTTCAAGACGATGAAGAAGAATAGAATGAACAACAGTATCAAAGGCGGCAGATAGGTCAACAAATAAAAGCAGTAACTTTTCCAGCATCTATAGTCCGAACAATATAATCATGGACTGCCAACAGAGCCGTTTCAGTTGAATTATATTTTCAGTAAGCAGACTGGAAAGGGAGGTAGTGCGGACTAGAACACAAGTGAGCATGTGTTTGCTTAGCAACTGTTCTTTCAAGAATTTTCGATAAGAAATTAAGATTAGATATATGTAGGCCTATAGTTAGACAAGTTGTCAGGGGAGTGAGATGGCTTATTAAGTAGTGGGTGAACAACTGCATGAGCAAATGAAGAGGGGAAACATCCTTCGAGCAATTATTATTAGACCCAAGATATCAAAACAATCTTTGAGAACTTGAGTTGGTAGGACATCCAGGGTACATTGACTAATTGGTGATGTCAAGATTATCTGGCGAATTTCATTTTGGGTGTTGGGTCTAAAGGCAACAAGAGGAGTTGGTGGGGATTTCGGAAAAGAGAAGCCCGTTGAAGAAAATCTCTGAAATTTTAGGCGGATGGTGGATGTTTTATTGGAGAAAAATTGGCAGAAGACATCTGGGAGTGATGATAAAGAGAAGGAACCAGGTGTGACATTTGACTTTTCCCTATGAAGAATGCTATTTAGAGATTCTCAAAGTAGACGAAGATTAGAAGAATTTTGCGTGACAAGTTTAGTTAAATAGTTGGATTTGGTCAAAGAAATCAATTTACGGACAATTTTTTATTGGTCCTTAAATTTCTGCCTGTCACTCGGTAGACGAAAAGACTTCCGTCGTCGTTCCAATTGGCTGCGACATCGCCTAGCTTCAGCAATGTCAGAATTGAACCAAGGTTGAGGTGATCGATTTGCAACCTTTTTAGTTTTAAAAGGAATAAGTGTATCAAAAATATTAAGAGGAACAGAATAACGCTAAAGAGGTTTGTTTCGCAATTAAATGGTTTTCTAATAGGCCTATAGCCTAATGATGAAAAGTGACATATAGGCTTATTCGCAACTCATCTAGTTTACGGGTCACAGGCTATTCCAGATTTGGAAACACAAAATCTCAAAAGATTTTAAACGTAATTATAATTCGCCATTAGAAGGGTTAATAACTAACTGCATAATGTGCACGGCGGAGTGAGTTGGATCGACAGCGTCCAACGCAATAGTTGAATAGGTCTAAAATGAATGGATTCAGCAAATGAGCTCAAGTGACTGTATACAAACCAAGAACTCCCAGTCGGTAGTTGATTGTGACGACCACTATTCGTCCGTAAGCCGCCAGAACAGTTCCGTCGTAGGCATTTCCGGTTCCGGCATCGTAAGATTCGCCGTGAATGAACAAGACAACCGGAAGCAGACTCGTATCATTTGCATCTATATTTGTAATGCAATGCAAAATAATGTAATGCAATGAATAATTTATATAGCGCCTGTCGTGAGAAATACTCGGGGAGGCACCGTTAGTGAGTAGCTCAAGAGGCAGCGCTTAACGTCATAACGGCGGCGGCAGCACTGAGGCACATGAATAGTCATTCGTCAAAGCGAATATGACGATGGTCTTAGGACCCGGCGATGCCAATGTCCTTTTCGCAGAAGACTGACAACCAACAAATCGAATCGGTCTGCAGGGCTCAATAATCGTGTAATCGTCTAATACGGTGGCTCTCAAACTGGGGTCCGCAGTCCCATAGGGTCATAGGGGACCGCCAAGCGGTTTCAGGGGACCGTAAAGGAATTACTTTCTCAGGATATTTCGCCAACGCCCCAGAACACAAAACACACCGGTGACTTTAAGAGGGCTGATTTCTGTTGAAATTAAATTTTACGACTAAGATTAGCAATTTTTCTGATTAAATAATTAATTGACAAAGCAAGTAGCCTATGCGTTAATTACCTTTTATATCAAATTCAAATGTTATAAGGCCCGCTAGTCATCACTAAAATTTCTAAGAGACTGCCACGCAAGAAATTCTAGCAAGTTTTAGAACCGCTGGTTTAAATAAAATGCATCTCTACATTTAAACGGTCTACAAAGTTAACCAGTAAGCTCCATCACTCGCCATTCAACAGGTTATGCGCCCAAGCACTAAGGTATCAGTATTCAGATGAACATTCGATCCAGTAACGGCAACATGACTGAGCGATATAAAGACCAATCGACGATACGGAACTAGTAATTGTGTCTACGTTCCTTTGCGACTGTTAAAGATTCTTAGATGGCGTACTCAGCTCTAAGGATCGTGAAACTGAATAACAGTAACTATCAGACGTGGAAATTCAAAGTCGAGCTTCTACTGATTAAAGATGATCCGTGGGAAGAAATCCTTAAAATGGCAAACAAAGGACCGAAAGAATTGGACTTCTACTGGGAGACAGCCAACTACATTGTGTGCGTAAAGAGCTAAAAGCCACATGGAATGCCTTAAAGTAACACCATGAAAATTCTACACTTTCAAAGTAAGTTAATTGAAGAAACTTTTTGTGCCTCAAGACTAAGTGAAGGAGAAACACGTAAACTCTCCTGACAGAATTTGGAAGATCTAACTGATCAGTTGTTATATGAAACACTTGAAGAAAACATCCGAAGTTTCTTTACGAAGTTCGAAATGAAATTGGACATGCCATTGCAGCAGGGATGTTAGTCCTTGGCTTCGGTCCTGGCCTTAAGGACTTCTTAAAGACTACTTTAAGTTCTTGGTCCCGGTCCAGGCCTTGAGGGCTGAGTCCTTGGTCCTGGTCCTGGCCTTGAGGGCTGAGTCCTTGGTCCTGGTCCTGGCCTTACAGATAACTTGGTCCTGGTCCTGGCCTTGAGGTTGAGTCCTTGGTCCTGGTCCTTGAGGGCTGAGTCCTTGGTCCTGGTCCTGGCCTTGAGGGCTGAGTCCTTGAATTGTCCTTGAAATCAGTCATGGCCATATAAAATCTAGTTTGAAGTGTATTTGTTTAGTGAATGAATTCTATGTTATTTTTAGTCTGGGTGACTCCGCAGTGACAAATGGGAGAATATCTACAGGCTATCAATTTGCCATCACCAGGCTCACAAATGACGATTGAAAAAGCTGCCTGTTCACAACAGTTTGTCCACTTGCAACCACTCTTTCAGAGAATTCTATGCTCACCTGCGACGCCTGCTCCAGTGGAGCGTATATTCTCTGAAAACGGAATCATAATGCGCAAGAATGTCAGAAATGGGCAAGAATGTCAGATACATTGTTCGAAACATTGGTGTTTTAAAAATGCAGCTCTAAGCTTAATAGCTGACTATGCTTAACTATGCAAAAGAGCAATGTTTGGTCTGTTCCATTCTTCAAATGCCAACTGTACTGTGCATCAGCAATCAGCAATGCATCAGCAATCTGGCTTATCATCTTGGCATTTAAATAACGGCTTAATTAGTATTACAGCACATGTTGTTTCAAAGACTTACTAATTTTTTAGTCAAGTCCTTGGTTCTGGTCTTGGCCTTGAGGTCGAGTCCTTGGTCCTGGCCTTGAGAGTTGAGTCCTTGGTCCTGGTCCTGGCCTTGAGGGTTGAGTCCTTGTTAACACCTCTGCATTTGCAGTGATAATCAATTAATCACTAAGAACTGGAAAAGAGCCACAAGACTGGAGAGATGCATTAGTCAACCCACTGTTCAAGAAGGAAAAATGAAGCTAATCAAGCAATTACAGACCAGTGAGCCTAAATTCTGTAATCTGCAAAGTTATGAGAAAATAGTGAAAGAGAAAAATTTGGAACATTTAACCAGACATAAAAAATTGTTCAAGACAGTCAGCATGGATTCTCACATGCCTCACCAACCAGTTAGACGTTCTGGAGTAGGTTTTTGATAAGATAGATGAGGACACAGCAGTGGACATAATATATTTAGATTTAGTCAAAGCTCTTGATAACATGCCTCTCAAGAGATTGGCTGCCAAACTGAAGTCCTGTGGAATACGGGAAAATATTCGCAGATGGATTCAAAATTGGTTGAAGGGAAAATATAGAAGGTTGGCATAAGGGGTGGCCATTCGGAGTGGGCGAGTCATTAGTGGAGTGCCTCAGGTCTCAGTGCTTGGGTCATTGCTTTATTATAGTATATATATATATATATAAAAATGATGAAGGATTACTATCCATAATTTAAAAGTTTGTCGATGATACAAAGATTTGCAGAAATATCGACTCTGTTGATGATGCTAAAATTTGACAGGATGGTCTAAGGAAATTGTTTCAGTGGTCTGTGGAGTGGCATATGCATTTTTATATCGACAAATGTTCTGTAATACATGTTGAGAAATCTAATATCGGTAATGGTAACGAATAGGCCCTAGAGGAAAGGTTCTAATCACAACAACAACAACAAGAAAAAGACTTGAGAGTAATCAACTAATCATCCATAGAAGTATGAATCCATCTCAACAATGTATGGAGGCAGCAAAAGGAAAACCGAATGCTGGGATTGATGAAAAGGACAATAAAAAGTCGTGACAGCGATAATTGTAAAACTATATAATTAATTAGTAAACTTATCTAAAATACTGTGTTCAGGCATGGAATCCATTTTTGAGAAAAGATAAAAAACTGTTAGAAAAATTGCAAAGACGAGCAACAAAGACGGTTATTGGATCCATAATTTCAACTACAAAAAGACTTCAATATTGTGGATTGACAACATTAGAAAAGAGAAGGGAGAGGGGATTTGATAGAAACATACAAAACAATGACTGGGAAAGTAGATGTGCCATATGATCGATTCTTTATATTGGCACACTATAACAGTACAAGAGGCCACTATTGCAAAGTGTTTAAGCAGAGGGTGGGTCCAAGAAAGAATTTTTTGTGCAAGGATTGTGGACAAATGGAACAGTTTAGACGAGGTGGAGTGACAGTTAAAACAGTAAACGGATTCATAGGCTATCTCGGAAAGTTATGTTACTACAGTTGTTTTCACACAGGCTTACTTAGCCTCCTAAACCTCTTGAAATCATATAATAATAATAATAATAATAATAATAATAATAATAATAATAATTATTTTTATTATTATTATTATTATTATTATTATTATTATTATTATTATAAGAATTATTATTATTATTATTATTATTATTATTATTATTATTATTATTATTATTATTATTATAGTTAAAGGTTACATTATTTCTCAGCAGTTTACCAGACAGTTACAGTACTTTTATTACAGTCCTTGAACCAGACCTGAAGCTGGCTTCACCGTTTAATTAATTCAAAATAAGCCGATGGAAGAATACAACAGAAAAACTGAAGGTACAACCACCGACTAAGGATCAGGACCAACAAGCATTCTAGTACAAGATCCGTAAGGAATGGAAAATCCACAAACAGTTATAATCAGAGCTCCAGTGAATGTTTCTTCTGCAAGAGCAAAATCAAATGAAAAAAGATTGCATGAAATACCTAGAGTGGAAAACAAAAATCCAGATCACAAAGCTAAAGCAGCACAACAGTGCAATGAAGGCATAAGTGAAGATGACAGCAGTCTACTTGCTTCTCTTAATGCTTGTGAAGCAGAAATCAGAGAGGCGTGGTATACTTGACTTCCGTGGTATACTTAGCTTCCGTGGTATACTTGACTTTCGTGGTATACTTGACTTCCGATAGCGCCATTTTGGCTGCTCGCACGTGTCTGTACGTGCCTCGGAATAGCGCCGTTCTTGGCGATTTTACCGACGTCTTGCGCTTATTTCTTGCGCTTATGGCGCATGGATTGTCGCCTAGCTGTCGTTTTCGAAGCGGTCGGCGGTCGGCGGTCGTCTTTGCGTTTCTCTGCGCCGAACGAATCGGATTTATGTCGCCCGTGTCGGCGTGATTGGCCCGCCATTTTATTTAAGCCACCATCCCGTCGACGGAGTCTACAGGCTATAAAGGGCAAAGACTGTTCCGGTTCACGCGCGGAATTCCATCTTCAGTCGTTTCCCGTCAAGTTCGGCGATGGATTACTGTCTCGCAGATGACCGCCCTCAAGGATTCGCCGCCTGATTTTTGTCACGCGGAGAATTTGTCTTCGCATCCATGCGGTCCTTCAACATTTTTTCTGCGTTTTCGCTGACTCTTTGACGGAACGTCTCCTTGCGGAAGACCGCCTTCTGAAGGGCTCACTGCCCGATTTCGACACAGCAGCGACCTCTTTCGTACCATCTGAGCGGACTTTCCCTGAAGACCGACATCTTCCGCTCCATGTCGATTTGTCTGAGTTGTTGACAGCGCCTTTGACTTTGGCCTTCGCCATGCTACGGCGCTATAAAAGTTGTCCAGTACCATAACCATACCCATATAGACTCAGGTGCAACATAATATAATATAATATAATATAATATAATATAATATAATATAATATAATATAATATAATATAATATGATATGATATGATATGATATCTAAAACATTAAAATCGTTATCTGATGTCTGTTGCCTTCGAGCGTTCTGATTGGTTGGCTGTGTGAGCGTTCTGATTGGTTGCGTTCGAGCGTTCTGATTGTTTGGCTGTGTGATTCTGATTGGTTGGCTGTGTGAGCGTTCTGATTGGTTATTCATTCTGATTGGTTGGCTGGAGTGAGCGTTCTGATTGGTCGTTCTGGAATTGGAATTGGATTGGTCGTTGCCTCGAATACGCGAAGCGAATGGCTCGCAATAGAGCGAATATAAAGTTCGCGCGATAATATAATTCTAGTGATAATATGATATGATATAATATAATATAATATAATATAATATAATATAGGATACCTTACAACTAAAGAAGAAACAGTATATTCTACAACGATCAATGTTCTGGATAAATACGAACAAAGAGAGCAGTTTTAACGTCACACATGTGACATGTCACGATATGTGCAGTGCTAAGGATTTAATTGTCAACCTAAGCTTGAACTAATTCAGGATGAAAAGTCGTGCAGGCGGACAAAACACATAGACACATAGTAGCATTTCATTTGAGAACTGCATAAGACTGCGACATTGAAATTTAGTTATGTCCAACCAGTAAAATGCCCGCGGACTTACTAAATAAACCACTTGACTCAATCAAAACCGAAGCAGTTATCAGACATTTGTTTAATAATTTGGTTGTATAGTTTATTAAGTTTGATGATGCATAATATACTATTATAACTCTTAATATGTAGTAGGTTTAACCCTTTCGGTTCCAACCCCCAGTATACCAGTGGTCTAATGTCGTCTATGACATCCCAACCCCATGTATACAAGTAATTGAAAGTTTTGTTGCCTGCATCTAAATCCCAACTCCTTGTATACCAGTTATGACTTACTTGCTTGTTTTCTATGATATCTGCAATGTTTTTTATCTATGCAGGTGAGGTCAAATCTATAAATAGCACACCTACAGGTCATTATAGGCTAACCTTAGGCAGGATAAATTTTTGGCTAGAGCCAGCCAGTCAAACATGACGACACAAAAGCAAAAGATGTTATAAAAAAGACTTTATACCGCAAAAGATGTTATAGACGAACTCTATCAGAATAAAGACAACAAATTGAAGAATCCAAGTGCAAAACATTGCCTCCTAGAATTTAGAAAGATTTGATTGATAGCAATCATAACTGAATTTAATAATATGATGATAGCAAATAAATTTATACCCATGATAAATAAGCCCACTAGAATAACGCCTTTTAGTGAAACTCTTATAGATAATTTCTTTATAAATTTCTATTTAGACAAGGTGAAATCATCTATTTTTCAATACCCTATATCCGATCATTTTCCAATAATTTTATCTTTTGACTTAAAACCTGATAGGAAATTACCTATATCAACTCCAAATTATCGAAAAATTGACTCTACCAATAAAAGTTACTTTCTAGAAAAAATTAAAATGGCTGATTGGAGCAAAGTTAAGCAAGCCTGTATAGAAAATAAACCTGACCATGCTTACACTTTATTTTTAGAAATCTTTACACTTCACTATAATGAATCTTTCCCTATTATATCTATTACATCTGCTAACAAATTTAAAAAGCCCTGGATGACCTCAGCTTTACTTAAGTCAGTAAAAACTAAAACTAGTTTGTATAAACATTATCTAAAAAATCCAACTTGTGAAAATAAGAATGCTTTTAATAAATTCAATAACAAATTTAAAACAATAATGAAAAAGCTAAAAAAGTTATTACTCAATAAACTCTTAAACTCTAAGAATACAAACTCCAATATTTGGAAATCCATAAACAATATTTTAAATAATAAAAATAGTGTAAAAAGTGAAATTTTACTTAAACCACTGGAGAATTGTGACACTAACACAAGTCCCAGTACATATATATCTAATAGATTTAATGATTACTTTGTAAATGTTGGATCAGACATTGCATCAAAAATTCAACCAACTCTGGAAATGAAATCACCTAATGAATATCTTACAAATAATCCTAAAATTATACTTTTCAAATTTTTCCTACTACTCCACATGAAATTAAAGATATCATTAAAAATTTTAAACATAAAAACTCTTTTCAGGATATGATAACATTAACTGTTGTAATTGAATGTGCAGAATTCATAGCTGAAATTCTTTCTGATATTGTAAATTCTTCTTTCCTAACAGGTATTGTCCCTGATGAAATTAAAATAGTCGAAAATCACTCCAATATATAAATCAGGTACAAAGTCTAGTGAATCTAATTATAGGCCAATCTCCAACTTACCTATTTTCTCAAAAATCTTTCTTCAAGGCTATGTTTATCAGATTAATCAAATATTTGAATAAATATAATATGTTATCTGACTTCCAATTTGGTTTTAGACCAAATAACTCTACATATATGCCCATTTTAGACTTAATAGATGGTGTAACATCAAACTTTGAATCTCACAACCACTCAATAGGTATTTTTCTAGACTTAAAAAAGCATTTGATGTAATAGATCATAAAATATTACTACTAAAACTTGAATACTATGGAATTAAAGGTCTATCTCTAACTTGGTTTTCTAACTACCTAACTAACTGCAATTTACTAGGTAAACTCCCAAAATTCTGACATCAAAGACATCAAATCTGGAGTACCCCAAGGATCTATATTAGACCTCTTCTCTTCTTAATTTTTATTAATGATTTACCTAATACATCAACGCTATTTAAATTTTTATTGTTTGCTGATGACACTAACTATTTGCTAATCATAAAAACTTGAAAGATTTGATATGATATGAATTCTGAATTATTAAAATATCAAATTGGTTTAAAATAAACAAACTAGCTCTTAATCTTGAAAAAACTAATTTCATAATTTCCATCTAAAATCTCATTTGTATAATCTTGATCCAATAAAGATAGATGGCACTACAACTAAAAATCTTCTGTAAAATTCCTAGAGTACTAGTCGATCAGCACCTAAACTGGAAAGAACAGTCAAATGAACTTTCAAATAAAATAGCAAAAAATCTCAATATAATTAGACACATTAAAGATATGATTGACTTCTCTGCTCTTAGGCAACTCTATTTTACTCTTATTCATTCATATCTAACCTATTGCAATATAATTTGGGCAAATACTTATAAATCAACTATTGGCAAAATCCAAATTCTGCAAAATAAAGCAATAAGACTAATATTTAAAGAAAAAGAATTATACTAATACAACCAATCTATTTAATAAATATAATATTTTAAAAATTGAAAATATATATAAACAGCAAAATGCCCCTTATTTATATTTCAATATCTACCACCCAATATTTTCAATGCAAACAAATTCTTTGATAATCTAAACATTAAATGTAAAATAATCTCAGAAATAGTAATAATATCTATCTTCAATATGATGCTAATGCCAGATTATTTACTAACAAATTTTCTGGACCTAGAATTTGGAATAGCCTCCTCCTGATCTAAAAATCTAAACCAATTAACCTCATTTAAAACTAACTTAAAAATATTTCTTTTAAAATGGCAAACTTAATTTTCTCTTAATTAAATTATTTAATATTGACTCAAATTCTCAATTATGATCACTAAATACCTTTATTATACATTATATGTACTAACTACATTTTATACAATCAATATGACTATATTTTTATCTGTGGTTGCTTTCATCAAATAAACTAAATCACTTCCTACTTGATCCCTAAATCATTCCTAATTTCCATCATTTAAAGACTATTATATGTCAATTTTTGGCAAACTTTGAGGTTGGCCAATTGTCAATACAAATGACCAATCCAAAAGCAAACTGATTTCTGTAAAAAATGAGTTTGAAACATTATTCTTTAAAGATGTATAGACAAATGGACATTCATGAATAAACTTTAATAGTTTAATTAACTTAAGCTTGTCAAAACTTGATTTGTACTCATCAGTATGTTGAAAAATAAACTTGATTGATTGATTGATTGATAACTAAGCATCACGTCGGTTATCACAAGTCTATGGGTGGCCGACCCTCTGGGTCCAGTGATGTGACTAAAAGGTTGACAGGTCGCCTCTTTCCCTATATCATTGTGTCACTAGAAGATGTGTTCTGTCAAAAAAATTCAGAAAAAATTTGTCTGTTTGTATAATACAGTAGCTTGCTGGAACCATGTAGGAAAATTAACCACATGTCGGTTATAATCAGTCTTTGGGTGGCCGACCCTCTGGGTCCGGTGATGTGACTAAAAGGTTGACAGATCACCTCTTTCCCTATATCATTGTGTCACTAGAAGATAAGCTCTGTCAAATAAATTTAGAAAAAAGTTGTTTTTTGTATTATAGCGAGCTGGAACCATATAGGAAAATTAACCCCACGTTATTAAAAATAACCCGGGCTCTGGAGGTCTAATATGGAAAAATACTCGGAACAGAAGGGGTTAAAGTATTTTTTGACAGTATTGACATTGAAGGGCTGCTGTATAATTGTGCAACCGTGTGAATCGTTGCGTGGGCAACCGTGTGAATCGTTGCGTGGGCAACCGTGTGAATCGTTGCGTGGGCAACCGTGTGAATCGTTGCGTGGGCAACCGTGTGAATCGTTGCGTGGTGGGTGGGTGTTGGACATTTAGACAATCACTTACCAACTCAATATGATGATATTCAACGATTCTTATAGCGCAGATACATTCTCCTTTTGATGTGTAGAGTGTAGACATTTAGTATATAAAGTTCGTTGAAATAAAATGTATTTCTACATTTAAACGGTCGAATTATTGTCAACACTGTCTTTTAATCAGTAAGCTCGATCGCTCGTCATTCAACACTCTCCTTTAAGTAAAATTTGAAATACGAGTGAGGATCTTAAACTGTATCCATGTATTGATTTGGAGTCGGTGGAGAGAATTAGTCGTTAAGTGCGCATTACGAGATCGTCAGAGGAAGTCGACAAATTTCTTGCACAGAAGCTATTAAAAGGGACTCAGAGACGGCATTGGAAGATAGCAACGGAAACAGCATTGACATTCAGCCATTGGGGACGAACCCCATGGACCATTTCGGTTTGGGGCGTATTGTCAGAAAAGATGGAATAATTTGTTTAAAGAATATAAAGGATGGATTGGCTCACCTCTCATACAGACCAGGTCTGACACTATCAAGATTTTTCTTTCTTCGTTCGCTCTGAGAAATAGGAATGAAATAATGTTAAATATACCAAAATAAGCCATGAACTGTTTATTTTGTTTATAGGCAGCCATCTTAAAGCAGGAAATGATTTAAATTGATAGAAAATAATGGATCATGACGGCACTCGCCTGTAGGAATAACGCATTATGTTCATCAGTATCTACGCCCTTTTTTACTTGCTGACTCTCACTTAACATTATTCTAAGACTTTCAGAATTTTGTTGTAGTACCTTAGCTTTATCTTTCCGAACTTATTATTATAAGGGGCCTCTGGCAATCACTTCAGCAACCGTTGAACTCTCACGTACATTTAACCCTAGACATGACATCGACGAAACCCACACAATCAGGGCCGACCCTGTGCCAAAATGGCGCCCGAGGCAAAGCATACATTTTGGAGCCCTCTGCTCCTCCCCACTCGGACTCCCTGTGACACTACGGATACAACCCCCCTCATGATGAATCAGCCAAAACATTGCGCTAAAATAGAGCTATTTTAAATGAGGTTTTTTTCACTATTATACCGTTAGTAGTATTTGGACTTCAGATTATCAAAACAAAGCTGCGGTTTCTGAATTAGGCCTACCAGCAGACTGTGCACTAACGTCACACAGCTAGCAGCTAGAGTGGAGTTAGTCTTGTTTAAATAGTTCGAAAGCCAACCTTCATCTAGTTTGACGCTTTTTTCTGTTTGTTTTCTTTTCTTACGAGATTGAGCACCCGATAAATAAGTAAATCTCGTGGATTTATATGGCGCTTTTGAAGTAACACAATAGTAGCTTATTCTTCTTAGGCGCTTAGACTATCTTAGAATCGCCATGGGAAAGGCGCATGATCAGCCAGGCAGTAGTCAATATATCCGGAGGGCAGTGAGTGAGTGAGGTTAGGTTGTTAGAGCTATGGAGGAAATTATTTTAGAAAAATTAAGTATTTACGCTTAGATCTGAAGAAATGAGGAGATAATGCTGGTATTATGGAAAATGAAGATTCAGAAGTTAATGTTTAACAGTGTCTAAGATTGCGGAGGGAAGCTGGGATAGAGTTCCAAAGCTCAGGTGCGGCGTATGAAAAGCACGGTTGCAGATTTTCAGGAGTGATTGATTCAGCGGGCGTGAAAGAGTGAGATGAGATGACGATCGTGTGGTTCGAGGAGGCTGAGCCTCTGATGTGCTAATAATAGTGTCCTAAAGTTATGGTAATAAGTAAAAAAGAAGGAATGAGAGTAGACATAAAGGTTTACGGACAGATCATAGAGCAAGTGAAGGAATTTAGCTATCTAGGAAGTCTGATAACAACTGATGCCAGATGCAATAAAGAGATAAGAAGACGTATAGCAATAGCAAAGGAAGCTTTTTACAAGAGAAAGGAGCTGATGCAAAGTAAACTAAAACTAAACCTAAAAAAGTGATTGGTAAAAACATTGATTTGGAGTGTGGCGTTGTATGGGGCGGAGACGTGGACAATGAGAAAGGAAGATATAAAACGATTAGAGGCTTTTGAAATGTGGATTTGGAGAAAAATGCTAAAAGTAAAATACACAGAGCATAAAACAAACGAGGAAGTCATGAAGGAGATAGAGGAAGAAAGAAGCCTGATAGATACAATCCGGAAAAGGCAGAGAAATTGGATGGGACATGTCCTCCGGCATGACTCTCTACTAAGAACAATAATCGAAGGAAAAAATGGAGGGAAAGAGAGTGAGAGGTAGACCGAGAAAGATGATGTTGGAGTGGATGATGAATAAAGGATATCAGGAACTCAAAGAAAAAGCAAGCAATCGATCGGAGTGGAGAAACTGGATACCTGGGCCTGTCGAGAGACAGAAACACTGATGATGAAGGGTAGACAGGTTTTGATGACTGAAGTGAGTTATATGTGAGTGCTGTTATCTTATATTCCATACGTTCAGTTAATTTAAGCCAGGGTAATAATTTGAGTATGGGTGAAATATGGCAGAACTTTGGTGACTTAGTAACAGCAGGAGCTAATGCATTTTGAATTGATTGATGGAGGCTGTTGGAAGGTTATAGTAGAGGGAGTAACAGTAATTTAATTTGGAGTGGACTATTAAAAAGGCGCTTGTGCACGGAGGCAGTTTTGGTATAGAGGCAAGGGCGTAGGTGACGAAGGTCACGAATATAACACGAATATAACTTGTGGCGCTTCATCATAGGGCTCGAGTTTGACTTAATTTTAAGTTTTTTAAAGTTTTAGTTATTTTATTTATGTTTTGAATTGGAATTAGCAAGCAAAGATAACAAGCAAAGATAACCACGTGATCAATGAAATTGGCTTATACATAAAACATGATATATTTCCCAACATCTATCACATCATCTCTCCAGTATTGCTGATTTGGTTATATGGTCCACACAATTATTATCAGCCATCCGCCATTCATCAGTTCGGATAGATATAATAACCAAGACAATTTTTGTAGCGCTGTGGCAGAGCGAAGGCCAAGATCAAAGGCGCCGTCGACAAAGTTGACATGTCAATGCGGGACGGAATATGTCGGTCTTGAAAATTTTCTCTGGCGGCAAATCCATAAAAGGCGGTCTTCCGCGCTTCCAACTTGACGAGTCAGTCAGCGAAGAGCGGAAGAAATGATGTTGAAGGTTCGCATGGATGTTGAAATAAATTCCCCGGGAATTTCTCTGCGTGACGAAATCAGACGGCAAATTTCTGAAAGGCGGCCTTCCGCGAGAGAATCATCCATCGCCGAACTTGACAGAACCGACCAGAGATGGAACTCCACGCCAGTTCAGGAGCGGCCGTCGTCGGATGTAGTCTGGATACGCTACGTCGAACGACTGGCAGGCTAGACAAGATGGCGGACCAACCACGTCGACACAAAGCGACATAAAATACCCTTCCGTTCAGCGCAGAACAGAGCAGAGACCGGCGCCGATCCGCCGAAAACGACGAACAAGCGACAATCTCCACGACCAGCGCAAAAATCAAGCGCAAAGCGCCGGCAAATCCGTCAAGAGAGACGATAATCCGAAGCACGCACAAATCCCAATGGTGCTTCTGGAAGCCGTCCTTATAGGTTATCCTACGTCTCCTCTGCCTTGACATACACTCGATTTTTGTCAGTTTTGAGTTTTGTAAACGATTCACATTACTATTCACATCTTCAACTGAGTCCTCAGTTGAGCCTAGTACTTCAATTGCACGGAGTTTTTTAAGCCTTTTAGACAAGCACCTCCCTTTGAGGACCAAACAAGTCTTATTCCATCCACCAAAGCTGCATGTAGGCCTATGTCCGTTTGTCCCGTTGCGCCGTCTTCATCGGACGAGGCGCTGTTGTCATTTTTATCGTTGCTAAGCAACCTTATGTCCTTATTTCATAATGGGCAGGGTTTGAGGAAAGCGACGTATTCTGGCTTAGTGTGCATGTGCCTGTCCCCATATTTCAAATTCCTCCTCCGTCTCCTTTTCTTCCCTGAACAACTCTCCATTGTCCCTTCCTCCTCTCTCTTTTCACATATCTCTCCTCTCCCTCTCATCCCATATCTCCTACCTTACTATCTCTCCTTCCTCAGTTCTTCCTCTCGCTTTCTCCATCCATTTTCCTCCTCTTCCTTTGTTTCGTCCCCATTCCACTCCTTCGCTATCCGCCTCCTTTCCATCCCTTTGCTCCTCTCCTTCACTCCTCTTCTTTCTTTTACCCTCTGTCACTCAACAAGCCATGCTCTGGTCAAGGGCAAATCAATGGACAAAATGTTGGAACGTTTTAAAAAATGCAGTATATCGGAGAGTTTGACTGAATAAAATCGGGTAAAAACAGCCTACCTCTCCTGCAAATTTTGACTGGCAAACGGCTAATAATAACTATAACAAGCTATCACGATAACATCTTGAAGAACGCAAACTTTGTCATTCTCGCGAAATCGTCTCTATAGTGACTAAACGTTTTTTCTGGTATTCTTGGCAGTTCCTTTTAATTCATCTTCTTGGACAAGAAATATAATGAGAGAATGAGACGAAGCGATGCCAAAAGAGAATGATCACTGATGGAAAGGCAGCTTCTTTAGTGGTTGTGGTAGTAATCTCTCAATGGGCAAGAGTCTTGTCTTTGCATGAAAAACAATTATTCTCTAATATAATCTTTTAATTGAAGGAGAATCAGACCGGAGGAAAGCTTTCAGCTGTATAATCCAGAGGGTTATCTTAACCCGCTCTTCATTCAAAACATTTATGACAAAATAAAAATTTAATGAAGCTGCATGAGGTCAAGAAAGTCAAGTGAAAATGGTCTAACAGTCACTCAGCCCGACGCCTTGCAGAGAGCTTTCCCTTGATGAGAAGCAGGATATTAATGAGAAGCCAAAGCGAAATTTCGTTTTGATGAGCCGCTGCTGCAGCGCTATTAAATATTGCACACCATATCCAAGAAACAGATTGACTTCGGACAATGCCTTAACACGAAACACTTGAGAATAAACAAAATCAAAGCACTATCCGTGAAGATAAAACTAAATCGAGAATTTAAATAAGTAGCTGAGATAAATGTGATGGCAGACAGGCAGACAGCTAGACAGACAGACAGACAGACAGACCTAATCAATGCACAGTGAACCAGAATAACATTTACTCCAAACTGCTCTTGCTCTCAAGTGTCCCACAGCTGCCCTGTATAAATCAATCATTGCAGTCTACAATATGAATGTGAGAGGAGTCGCTATACGTTCTCTTACTATCAAATATTCATTCACAGTCGATTTTCATTTACTAATCGACTGTTGAAAGATTTCTAGATATCACCAGAGAGCTTACACTCAACGACTGTGCAGATGGATTGCAATCAATCGAAAATCTTCAAAGGTTGCTTAATTCTAGCATCATCAATCTTATAGCACTACAGACCCAAAAACATTCAGCGAAAGTTTTATTAAATTGAAGAACAAATGAGCAAAAAAGAGAACTGCAATCAGCGTGAGAAAATAATGGAAGAATGGGAGGGTTGAACGCTTGGTTGGACGGACGGACGGACGGACGGACGGACGGACGGACGGACGAACGGACGGACGGACGGACGGACGGACGGACGGACGGACGGACGGACGGACGGACGGATGGACGGATGGATGGATGGATGAATGGTTGCATATATGCAGGCATACATTGATGGCTGTTGGATAAATGAACGGAAAGGCAGGACAGATGGACAGTCGGATGAATAGATGGAAATGGAGACAGACAGACAGACAGACAGACAGACAGACAGACAGTAGAGACATAAGAGGCAGCTTTCGGCATTCTCGGCGTCTCTGCGTAAGATCTTGCTTTCATATTCGGCGTTCTTCTTTCCCAGCAGACGTTCTTTGAATCCGGGTTCTCAGTTGCGGCCAATCGATATTTCATTTTAGGTTTTCGTTGATATGATTTCGGACAGGAACATTTTAGGTTTTCAGCGTGCATTAATCTTGAACCTAGGCAAAACCTCATAGACAGTAACACTCATTATTAGGGAAAATTATCCCTACATGTAAATATTATAGAAATACAATACAAAAATTAATTATATTTCATAACATAGAGTGCAATCGCTGCAATCATACTCAGCTTTGTAGACGTATAAGCTTATCTGTGTGGTTTCGGTCCAATCAGCACAAAAGATAATTGCTCGATGCTATGGTTAATTTTACTAATTTCTTTTCGAAAGTTCTGTATTTGAAATGCTGCTTTGCACTCTTACTCAGACAATTTGCTAATAAGTTTCAGTCAAAAGGCTTTACTGTAATGCGCTGCTTCGGCGGCGGCGGCGGCGGCGGCGGCAGAGGAGGGGATGTTGAGCGGACGTTGCAGTTGACTGCGCCTTTGCCTGACGTGGCGTCGTTTGCGATGCTGGTTTATAATTCAACTGAGAAACGAAGCTAAGCAATACTCTTGCTGCGGGACGTGGTTGGTCATCGACCGTCAAGGGTCGGTTGGTCATAATTCATCGGAGAAGCAGTCGCCGCCGTTACTCGGCACAAGTCAGCGCCGGACACTGCAGCTGCACGCACCCACAGCCAGTGTTCGGTCGACATTTGGAGATATTCTCTCGTTACTAGGCAGTGACTTGTCACCTCTTTCTATAAGCGGACATTTAATGGAATTCGTTCAGCTTAGCGCATTTACCAGGCGATTCAACCCAGAGCAATTTCAGATGGAAGCAAAGCACATAAATTACTCACCAAAAGCCTGTCGAATAAATTGCATTGCCACTTTCTCTGACACTGGAAAACTGTAGAAGAGTATTTTCATTTGAGAAGAGTAGAGAATTGAGTTCAAGTCAACTCATGCACAGACACCATTTGAGTGTATGCGTATGTATGTATGTATGTATGTATGTATGTATGTATTTATTTATTGTATGTATGTATGCAGTGCTGAGTAAAATACATTTTCAAAGTAATTAAATACAAAATACATTTCATAAAAGTATTTGAAATACAAATACAAAATACATTTCTGAAGCAGTATTTAAAATACAAATACTTAAATACATTGCAGTATTTTGTATTTGTTTACAAATACATTTACGTAACAAAGAAACCAGACAATACTTAACTTAAGGCCAATCAAAGTCAACGTTGTCATGTTCAAATGTCAATACTAGGATGATGTGTTGTGTCGAGCATCGGGTGAATTCAGTAAGAAATTAAGTAAGAAATTAAGTGTCATAAGTGTCATATTTTATGTACAGTATAATGTATGTCAGCTGACAGCAATTTTTGACATGAAACAGACAGTTACTGCTTCAACAAATGTGCATTCTGTCTGAGGAGTAGGAGCTTCTCGAATGTTTCATCTGATAAGCCATTTCGCCGCGGTGTTATTATTTGCCCTCCAGAACTGAACAGACGTTCAATGGTGCTGATGATGGGATCACAGTGTTGTGTCGCTTAAACATGTCTTGCACAATGGGATATGACACGAGTGATTCCAAGTTTCTTGAGGGATCCTCTAAGTACTGCATTGCCTGCACAAGTTCTGAATGATGCTCAATTGAAGCTGAAGAACGAGAATCGAATTTGAAGAAGTTGTCATCATCTTCTTCTGTTTCTTTGGAATCTATGATGGCTGTCAAATTGGGACTTGTTCCGAACAAATGTTGTGTACTGTTTGAAAAAAAATGAATTTAAATTCTGTAGTATTTTGTATTTTGAAATACAAAATACTTTGAAAAAGTATTTCAAATACAAATACAAAATACTTTGAGTTTGGTGTATTTCAAATACAAATACAAAATACTTTGAGTTTGGTGTATTTCAAATACAAATACAAAATACTTCGGAGTATTTAAAATACGTATTTCAAATACATGTATTTGAAATACTCCCAAGCACTGTATGTATGTAGGTATGCATGCATGCATGCATGTATGGATGGATGGATGAATGTATGGATGGATGGACGGACGGACGGATCGATGAGTGGATGGATGGATGGATGGATGGATGGATTGAATGGATAAACAAGCGGATGAAAAAGCCATGAGAACTTGTGTTCGGGCACAATCTTCAATCTTGTCTTGCTTCAGCTGTATCTATAGTCATTAATTGAGTTGATTCCGTATAGTTTGTAGGTCATTAATTCCTTAATCCCTAGTTGGGCGTTGGTGTTTGTTTTGCGTTCATCGTTTTCGTTCGATTGATGTTATAGAGTATAGACAGATAATTAACGAAATGGTCTTTCTGTGTAAAGTGTTTTGCGAGAGTCGCATCTCTGTTTGTTTTAATGACGGATCTGCGGTTGATCAGCATACTATTGACAGTGCTGTCTCCAACATGTTGGAATTTCCATTTTTTACACTAATTAAATAGATGATCTTTAAGCTGCTACAATCTAGATTCTAGAATATAGTTTATCGCGAACGAATGCCGATGGATGCATGGATAGATGCATGGATGCATGCATGCATGTGGTTGCTACACTATGAGCTGTCAACGGTGACAGTATATTCTAAGCACGGAAGTGTTGTCGGGAGTTGGTGCTGAGCGTCGAGACAAAAGGAGGAGGAGAGGCAGAACGACGAGTGGCGTAACCTGAGAAGAGTTTGAGAAATGATCATTGATTAATTCGATAAAAGTAATGGCAGTAATGGCGGCAGTTTTGCATTCTTCCGACAATCATAATTAGGTTATGGCTGCCGTGTTCTTGTGGCCGTGTCCTATGGAGTGTCCTTGCCTTGATCTTCTCGTGAAATGTCGTCCCATTCGACTTCTGGTGTTTTACAACATGTCGCTGTGCTTTTAAATGACACTGCGACTGAGCTGTCGGTCGGTCCAGTGGTCAATCATGAAATCTCGTACAGCAAATATCATATTTCATACGAAGATGACTAAGGGAACTGAATTTGATCAACGATCAAGAAAAGAAGGTTTCAGCCGAATAACGAAAATATTGAATGATCAGAAGCTGATCGCGTTTTAGGACGACGGTGAATTGCTATCTAGTTATTCTCATTTTCATAATCAGTGATAATTAATAAGAGATTGAATTACACCCAAAGTGCTTGCAGAAAAGTATATTCGCACATAAAACCTGTAGCAACGTGATACAATGACGACAAGCTGGTGAATGCTACAGGAACTAAATATCAGGGACGCAGATGTCGCTACATTCATAACTAACCCAAGACATTGGTACGACCACATTTGGAGTATTGTGTTGAAGCATGGTGTCCATTCCTGAAGAAAGATATAGAGACCTTGGAAAGAGTACAACACAGAGCAACAAAGATGACCAAAGGATATCATAGACTAACCTATGAGGAAAGGCTAAAACACTGGACTGACAGCTCTGGAAAAAAGAAGAGAGAGAGGGGATTTGAATGAGACATACAAAACACTAACAAACAAGTGGAAATGCCAAGAGAAAGTTTTTTAACAATGAAGCAGTTTGATCGAACCAGAGGACACAGCATGAAACTGTTCAAGAAACGGGTTGGGAGAAACAAACAGCACTGTTTTAGTGCAAGAGTGGTGGACAGGTGGAATGGACAGTTTATGAACTGGATTAGGGGTATTTCGTTGTTGATTACTGTCAATGAACAGACAGTGGAAATCCAGTTTCGGTTTTATAAAATCGTCGTCGTCGTCATTACCGCGTAGCCGACTGGGGCCGTTGCGTCTCCCCATGAACCAAGTTGATCGCGTCCGAACACAGAGCTGGTAATGAGTCGGCGAATGGTTAAATTTGGCCCAGTCATGTTTTCCTTGAGCGGCCGCGCGGTCGCTTCCAGGTAAGATGTGGTGTCTGCTTGTTTCCATCGTGAACTTGAATGCCCAAGATGGTTGGCGGGAACATCCGGAGATAGTCAAGCGACGTGGTTGTACAATGATAATCGGTAGTTCTGTAAGAGGAAGCCAATGGTTGGTAGACCAGTGGCGGACTGGACTGTGGTGTTTGTTATCCAGTCGAACCAACGGACGCCGAGGAACCGACATTGATAGTAAACATGGAAGGCTTCCAGAGTCTTGGTGTCGGCTGCAAGCAGGGTTCATGTCTCGCCTGCATACAAGAGGACAGACAGGACAGACAGGCATACTGTATGTGTTTAGATGCGTGTCGGTCTCGCCAGATTCGGTGGAGTCTGTCCATGACGGCGGCAGCAGAAGAGATGCGACGTTAAACTTGAGGGAGACTGTTTCCGACTACGTCATTTTAGAGCCAAGATAGACTCGCCAACCTCCTCAACTGTGTTGCCTCTTGCCGGTTGTTACATTCGGGCGATCCGATCTCTAGCGGGCATTCGACAACGTCCCTCTTTTTCATCAATCAACAAAACCGAGGGTATGCCTCTCACAGGAAGAAGCGCTGAATCGATGTATCGAACGCCACCGTCAGGCGTTGAGCCATCCAGTCGGTGAACCAACCGCACGCACAGTTGGACCACGACGCCGACACAGCTACACCCGACCCCGACATCTCACCAGATGCTCCGACTCTGTCGGAAGTGGTTGCTGCTGACATCAAAAACTTACGCAATAGAAGAGCAACAGGTTCCGATAACATACCACATAAGTTACTGAAGTGCGCCATCGGCCCAGCAGCCGAGCCCTAAACTCGCTGTCCATCCAAGAGTGGCACAGCGGTCGTGTCCCAGCAGAGTGGCGGGATGGAATTCTTCATTCCCTCTACAAAGGAAAGGGCAGCAAGTCCGAATGTTCCAACTATCGTCCCATCACCCTTCTCTCCTGTCCTGAAAAGTCTTTGCTCAGTTACTGCTCAATCGCCTGCAACCGCTGCTTGACAGGATTAAAATACTTAAATAGTCGTAATTTACGGCCTGGAGATCACCGATAGACGCTGTAAAGCCTTGGACTTGGAACTACGCCAAGCAAATCAGCAACATCTTAATTTTTCACACGTTGACAGTGTCTGCCTTCGACATTGTCGATCGCCAGACGTTGTGGAAGGCCATTCGTGATGTCGGAACGCCACCATTCCTCTGCAACCTGACAGAAGATTTACACCGCGACACTCATGCCCGTATTTGACTCTCCACAAAGCCAGGAGTGCGGAAGGGATGTATCCTACCCCCTGCACTCGTCTGCGTCGCAATCGACTGGTTTGTTACGTAACACGCTCATTAGTCAGGGAATCACTGTCGCTCGACGATTCTTCTCTGATCTGAAGTATGCAGATGACAGACACCGTCTTGCTCGCAAGATCACCGTCGCTGCTCACATGCAGACGTTATGGACACATTCGAAATCACCGCTGCCACCTTCAGTATGCACGTCTCCTGGACCAAAACGAGGTTTCAGAGTATAGGTGCCAGCCCGCCATTTCATAAAATTATTTAATGCAATGGGTTTTCGAGAGCAGCATAGGCAAATCTTTTATATTTTAATAGCGTATAGCGTAGTAACATGGAGACCGAAAACATACGAAGAGAGAGGTGATTTATTGAAAGCTTCGAATCTGTCCAACGGAGCAACAATGACGTCTCCCGATTGCCTGACCATCAATATACAGTCCGTTTCAATCCGTTTCTTCCACTTTGAAGATGGAGGGAGGAAGCAGTGAACGTCGATAAAGAATTTGCGTCCGAGTCTTCCGGTTATGCTTCACTAGGGAGTCTCTAAGACGGAGGGCTTCAAAACCTCTAACTGCCGCACCGGGTCTGCCGCTTGGTGCGCTAGAAACGCAGAAGCCATTCAGTCGTTGATATTAGTCATAGTTTTGTGTCAGTCGAGAGATTGTTTGGGCGATCAGTCTTTAGCTTGATCACCCAAATTCATTACTGGTGCGAGACAGCCAACTCATCTTATAGATTCCATAATTAGGGAAAGTTATTTGGCGCACATCGTCATTCTAGTTTTGGGAAGGGATTTTCAAGAACTGTTACACATATTAAACCGCAAATGTATCGCTAGTCTATGAGCTTGTAGGCCTACGTTCAAACGATGACTGCTCGTTTAAATACAAATATGAAAATGCAGTCTCCGATTCCCGTACTCGAGTCCGAGCGTTAGGTTCCGGCGCTTATCTCCGGTCTAGACAATCAACGACGTAGGTGGTATAATCCATTAATCTGGTGTAGGTTGCCATTACTTTCCTCAGACCCACGTTTTACCTCGTAACTTAACGCTGCTCCTAATTTTACCACCGCCCTCTAGCGAGTAAGGCTGAGTCAACCTTAGGGCTCCTGCGTGTATTGAACCCGCGATCTTCTGCTCCAGCGTCCAACGTTGTTACCACTCTTCTAACTCCTCGCCAATATCCGATAAAATTTCTTGCAAATAGTAACATGGACGGCCATGGCGGGTTCCAATCCGTCTGACGCACGACTGCTTGTTATATAGATATATAGAGAACTTGTTATATAGATATATACAGAACGCTTGATACTTAGACTAGTTATTATACTGGACAATTTATTCGACGCCGTACGCATAACTAAGGCTACAGTCAAAGGCGTCTAACAAACAAAAGAAACTTTAAACAGGTGTGTCTTCATGTTCTTCAAAAACGCTCCTGGCGAAGTCTCCATGGTGACCACCCTTGGCAGAGTGTTCCACAGGATTGGGTTGCCTCTCCGAAAGGATCTGTCCCCGAGGGCAGGAGTCCTGGCCGGAGGGGGGACAAGCAGCGGATTGCGATTCCTCGACCGAAGCTGGGAACGGTATTGTACTGACGGAGCAGGTTGAATCAAGTCACGAAGATAGGTAGGACAGTGCGGATCGTAAAGTGTCCGAAACGTGAGCCAACACCGTTTCAACACAATTCGCTCCAGAATCTTCAGCCAATGGAGTTGATCTTTCAGTGGCTGTGAAACATAGACCGAATATCAGCCGCACAGCTGTGTTAATCATAGATTCAGTCTCGTTGTAGGCAGACCCAATAAAACACTATTGCAATAGTCAATGCGCGACAGGACCAGTGCACGGACCAAACTGATGGTATCCGGTATAGGGAAATATCGGCAGATGGTTTTAGAATTCACGCAGGAGCACTACTAGAGCCGATCCTCAACCATCCCCTACCCCCTCACAAAAATATTTATCTGCAATTTTGCACGAATCCCTCGGGTGGCCCTGATGGCAAGTGGGGGTGTTCAACCACCCCCCGTGGCCTCGCCACTGATTAGACTTAGACTAGTTATTATACTGGACAATTTATTCGACGCCGTACGCATAACTAAGGCTACAGTCAAAGGCGTCTAACAAACAAAAGAAACTTTAAACAGGTGTGTCTTCATGTTGGTCGAGGAGCTTCAAACTTCATCTTCAATCTTCGAGGAGCTTCAATCCTTCCTGTTCCACGTGTAAAGAATCTCGGATTAAAATTTGATTTTTCTCTAAACTTCTAAACACAATCTAATCTCTCAACTTTCAAAAGCCTGCTACACTGTATGTCCTTATCCGTGACCTTCGTCTCCCACGCCCTACGATACCCAAACTGCTTCCACAATCGCCACCTCAATAGTCCACTGCAAATTAGATGACTGTAACTCCCTCCACTATAACCTTCCCAATGCCTCCATCAATAAATTGCAATCCATTCAAGATGCACTAGCCCGTGCAGTAACCAAATCACCTAAATTCTCCCATACTTCACCCATACTAAAATCATTACATTGGCTTAAAATAACTTAACGTATTCAATATAAGATAATAACACTTACATATAGCTCACTTCAGTCATCAAAACCTGTCTACCTTAGATCACTATTAACCCCTCAGCCTCCTCGACCAACACGTTCATCATCTCATCTCACTCTGTCACGCCCGCTGAATCAGTCATCTCTAGAAATTTGCAACCGTGCCTTCTCATACGCCTCACCTGAACTTTGGAACTCGATCCCAGCTTCCCTCCACAAACTTGGACACTTTCAAACAATAAAATCTGAATCCTCATTCCTATAATTGATGCATTATCTTCTCTAGTCTTCATGTCTAAGCTTAAATCCTTCATTTTTCTTAAATAATTTCTTCCATAGCTGTGAAAACCTAGTCATGCTGCCCTTCGGATATTGACTGCTATCCCTGGCCGATCTTTCGCCTTTCCCATAGCTATTTTAAGAGAGGCTGAGCGCCCAAAGAATAGGCAGCTACTGCTGTGCTGCTTTCAGAAATGCTAAATAAATCCACGAGATTTTACTTACTTACTTGCTTACGCAATGATATTTGCATCATAACACCACGAAGGAAGGATTTTTCGTGTACAATATTTGGTGAATCTAACAAATTTTTGCATGCTCATATAAGCACTTCAAATTTCGGTCACATAATGTTCTAAGAAAATTGCAATGACTTATTTACAGCGTAACGCCTCCAGCGACATAAGTCTACATTATGTCATTCAGCGTGAGCAACACACAAGTAAGATAGAAATGATCTGACGTATTTTTTTTGTTTATAGTCACTGTCTAATGTTTCAGGTTCGAGCAAGTGTCTCACAGAACCACAATAATAACAATGCATGACAGCTATTGAAACATTGGTTACATTGTGGCGACATTTCAGAAACTATAATTATACAATTAAATTTACAGCTTTTACACATTAAGACTGAAAAATTCAACTAGAATTCACGCAGCTGTTGCTACTGTATGCAGTATGCACAGCCTTTGTTAGAAATAGTGAGTGCGTTGCCAACGACGTAAAACGACTCGCACGGAAATGCTCGAGTGCGCTTGAAAACACATAGGATCGATTTTAATGACAATATATTTTAGGCGCGTGATTCGGTATAATTTATTGCGTTGGTTATAACTGTAAAACTAAGCCAATGTTAATTGTTTCGCCATTTAGGGCATACATTAGATCTATAAATATAATGCTAGGCTCGCAGAAGGACAGAGACGCAGAGGAAGACTGAGAACGACCTGGAGAAGAAACATTATGTAATGGACTGTTATGACAGCCCCAGAAGCACAAGACATAACTTCGTGGAAGCAGTTAACCATGTCATCGCCCAGCACCGGCGTGGCGGAGTGGCAGGATGATGATGATGACGACGACGATGATGATGACGACGACGATGATGATGATGATGATGATGATGATGATGGTGGTGGTGATTATGATGATGATGACGACGATGACTACGACGACGATGATGATGATGATGATAAGTTGATAACATAAGTTTAGACTTTTAAAAACAATATATGCTTGCTGGAAAATGTTTAAGATATGTCTAATTAAGTAAGTAAGTAAAATCTCGTGAATTCTATTGCGCTTTCAAAAGCAGCACTGAAGTAGCTCCTTATTCTTAGGCGCTTATTCTTAAAATTAAGTAGCTATAGCCAAAGGTGAAGGTCATTCATGCAGGGTCATTTAATTTTAATCCAAAGGTAATTGTGGTTGGGGCATTACAGTTATGATGGAGAAAATGATTTTTTAAAGAGAAAAATGCTTTGAGTTTAGAAAGAAAAACTTGAGGAGATGGTTCGAGAAGAGAAGGCAGCTGTGACTCAGAATTTGTTATTTGAGCATGGTGTAGACAGCGGGTGGATGCTGGAATTGAGTTCCAAACTTCTGGTGCATGAAGCATAAGAAAAAGCACGATTGCAAATTTTTAGCGATAATTGATTCGAAGGACGAAGGAGAGTTACATGAGAGCAAGATCGAGTAGACTGAGGATGTTGTGGGATTATCAGATTTCGTAGGTAGACTGGATTTGATGAAGGAAGTGAGTCATTGAAATTATTTTACATTTAATGCGTTCTGCTATTTTCAGCCAGTGTAGAGATTTGAGTAATGGTGTAATATGGCAGAATTTAGATCTATCTAGAATTTTAATCTATTCTAGTTTACATATGGAAGCTTTTGGAAGATTGTGAAACAGTGAGTTGCAGTAGTCTAACTTAGAGCGAACTATTGAAATGGCAATAGTGGTTGCAGTTTAAATGTTATATCTAATTTATATCTAATTTAATATTATATTTAATAGTTTTAATATTATATCTGTGATCAACATCACTAACAGTGGCGGTTCCAAGAATTCTTGTTGGTGGATGAAAAAAATTATAGGAAGTTGCCCATGCAAAGCGAAGAAGAAAAACCAAAAGAAAAGAGAGAGAAAAATCATTTTTAGTGTTTTGCCCATTAAATGTTAATAAACCTTGCAAAACAGAAGGCCATTCGCAGTATTTTTCACTAAATTTTGTTAAAAAACTAACCGGAAAATATGCTGACAAGCAAAAAAGGTCATCCGGAACCCCGGTGAGGTGGGATGCATCTCCAGTCATCAACATGGTGGAACCGCCACGGATCACTAAATACTTACTTTGCTAAGCACTGTGCAAGAAATTGCACTGGCGCAAGAATTATGAAGAAAACTAACCATTGTTAATCAGTGGGAAAATAATGTAGGGTCGACTATTAAAGATTTGAGAAACGATTTGCTTACATTTAGTGTGTAAAATCAGTCTTAAATCTAAAAAAATATGCAACATGGGTATGAAAACTTGTGGTAATGAACTACAATGCCATACCAATCATAAGAATGAATAAAATAAGTCAAAACTCTATAGCTCTAGTCGTAACAAAGACTCTGAAATATGATAATAACCCGTCTGTACTCAAATCACTTCATTGATTATATACTAGTCAGGCAACAAGATCTCCTAATGCAGTGCTTCCCAAACTGTTTCCAGTCACGGCACACTATTCATTTTTAAAGTATACATTTGTATAGACCTGGTAGTATTATAAGCTGTATCCAGAAATAACTGGTCCCCTAAACATTTTGTAATAAGAGGTGTAAAAGTGCATGAAATTATATAAAATTTTACATGCTAAAACAGATGCCAATTACTGACAAAACTGAGCAGTTTCGTGTGAATTTGATGCAAGATGTCTATGACGTCACCCAAATATTCCAGTTGCCTTTTCGTTTACGTCAATTCGGGCAATAAATGCGTTCAAATGAGTTATATTCAAAGTGTCCTCTTTTCACTCGGATGCATCTACGCAGTCGATCCCGCCACTGATTTACAGCTTGTCTGTCTATTATTCCTTGATCAAAATGGCGTCCCCACTCTTCAATGAGACGCCTCTTCAGATGATCGGCGTTCTGAATCTGGCAGCCGCGGTAGACGCGCTCCTGCAAAATCCCCCAAATTTCGTAATTCATAAAGTCTGGTGTCTCAGCTGCCAGCAGTGCAACCATAAAACGAGCACGAGTGTCCTGCTGGAAGGGGAAGAATTGTCCTGACACAGGACGAATGGCCAGCAAGAAATACTCTATGAGCAGCGTGTTTAGGTAGTACTTGCCGTTGATCTATATACCAGGTTCTATGAAAATCAAACTTCTTCTCCCAAGTGCCGAAACGCTCACAGATACCATGAGGAATTTGGAAAACATCGAAAGTGTGCGCAGAAGATGTTCGGCATCAATAACGACGTCATTTCCCGCTTCACATAAATAGGTCGTTATAATGGAAAATGAAAGTTTAGACCGCTTTGGGGAAAAGAGTAAATTTCTAAAACGGCTTTGTTGATTCAAGTAAATGTAGCATCCTTAACTGATGCAGATGTGATACACGCGGATAAAATTTTATGTAATTCCATTCAGGCTTATGCCTATTTAAAAAATGTTTAGGGGACCGGTTATTTCTGGACACAGTGTAGGCTTATATCATACTCTGGTCTAGTACACAGTATAATATTGGCTACCATTCTTCATAAGTAGCCTACATATTTTCTTTGCAATCTGTATCACTATTTCACGTTTAACTCTATTGAAGAGATATATAATTCAACTTATAGTTAACAATTAACACAGTACCATTATATTATATTACTATTTTTCAAAAATTTTTTCTACCGTTGCTGCGGCACAGTTGTGTGCCGCGGCACACAGGTTGGGAAGCACTGCACTTAATAAACAAATCTTCGCAAAAAATGTGGGAACTCCGTTCCGTGCGTTAACAGTGAACAATGCACTGCGAGTAGCAATACAACATGGGAAATCTGTTTGTATTGAAAGAAAATATAGATCTACCGGGCCCCTGTGCAAAGGGTAGTCACGTGTCCTTTACTAGTGTGAAAAACTGTTGATGACCTTTTTCTCTTGTGTCGGTCTTTTTCAGGACGTTGTTAATACATGATCGGCTCTGGCACCCTGACATTCGCTGGGCCCCTGTGCTCATGACGATGATGACCTTTTTGCTTACCAGTCTTTTTCAGGGTTCAGGCTATTGTTAATACATCATCATCACCGGCCCGGGACCCCTACAGGCCTCTTGTTCCCTGTTTCTCTCCTGTTCCTGTTCTCCTGTGGCCCCTGTTCATTTGTCCTCTCAGATCCCTCTCGGCAGCCCTGACTACTACGAGTAGTGAATAAGCTTAAGTCCAAAAAGTTCCAACACTGTAGCTATTATACTGAAATTACAGAGACCTGAATTTGCAAGAAATTTAAGCGGCTGTGGCGAAACACCAAAAAACAGGTTAGGTGCAATAAAAGTTGAATATCTGGAAAACTACTTAATAGAGTTAGCTAAACTTCTGCGAACTTTCCCTAGAATGTTTGGGGAGCATTTCTTAGCAATTTCATAATTTTCTCGGATGGTCGATGTTTGTTAAGCCACCACGCCACAGTCGACCGTGGACAATTGGCTGAATTGACACAGAGATGGATAGAGATGGTTGGGCTGGGTTGGATCGGGTTGGGTCATACATTAGACAGTTGTGGTGGGTTGGATTGGGTTGGGGTGCTAAACGCTGATTTGCACGTGGCACAGTGCGCACACCATATATTGGTTATAGAAAATGGTTATAGTTTTCCCGCATTTTCACCTGACAAATTGCTGTCGAACTGTCGCTGGCAACACTGGCTTATGGCGGCTATTAGTTAAGGCGATGGAGTGTTGTATTCATACTAAAAATTATTTAAACACATATTCAAATAACTGTGGCTGTCCACAAGAACCATCCTCGCGGTCCGGACTGAGGACCGCGGGCCGCGGTTTGAGTACCCCTGCTCAAAATCAATATGTTCTCTATTGCCTTCGCTCGCCATATCAAGAATCGGCAAACCCGACTGCCACATTGGAATGATTGAATTGAGATCCAGGACAATTGCGATTTTACTTAGGAGCGATCATCAACTGATGCAAAGCGCATCACTAAAATGGCGCTGTAGAAGTCCTTTAGTTAGTTGCGTAACAAATACCTCTGTGCGGCACATAAACGTTTAGGTTGAGGCACTCTTCTTGCTGTCTTTCGAGAAATGGAATTAACTTCTTCCATCTTTCTAATCGCGCAGCAGATACCCGAGTCTTTATTTCGCGTAGGTCCGGCAGTCGTTGTGGACAAACGGGTTTGAACTTTAACGCCGGTCTTATGCCGTGCCATTTGGCAAGAGGGCTAGTTGGAGCCATGAATCGCAGCTCTCCACCTAGGACTGATGCATATTCAAGTCCAAGGTAAGCTTCAACTTCATGTAGCGTTGGGTCAGAAGGCCTGACGAGTATTCCTCGTAGGCGACCGTACTGTGTCTCCACAACACGCTGACACATCTGTGTCGCAAATACTTTCCCGTCTACTTTACTTCTAGAAAGTAAATGAACATAAATTATGAAGAAAAGTAGAGCGAGCAGTCCTTCCTTAGGAATTATCGAGGCGTTGCTACACCGTCTGTCCTTTTCGAAAAACATGACTAAAAAATCTGTCCGCATATATCCTCCGTCCTAACGCAGGCACCCATTCGGCCGCATGTCGACTACGACGACGACAGCTGTTCGCGGACCAGCAGCCAGCGACAGAGCATATTGGAGCTGAGAAGAGAGAGAGAGAGAGAGAGAGAGAGAGAGAGAGAGAGAGAGAGAGAGAGAGAGAGAGATGGAGAGAGAGGGGAGAGAGGGATAGAGGGAGAGAGAGTGTTTGGTTGTATGCAGTTGGTGTAAGTTCTCGCAGAGCCGGCGCGTGGGGCCTGCAAAGCCTGCGGCCGCAGAGGGCCCCGCCGGCCGCAGGGGCCCCTCCAGCCTCGGCTATTTAAGAGTTTTAATTTTTCTTATTCTTAAGTAGTATTTGTTTTTTTTGCTCGCACAAATATATACAGCTTACCTTTTTGCTCAAAGACATTTCAAAAACGTTGCGCTCGTAAAAATTACAGGGGGCCCCCGAATGTCACGCGCCGGCTCTGAGTTCTCGTATGGCATGCGTCAGACATGACTTGGGAAAACTAAAAGCAAAAGTCCGATTTCTGTGCTTCTCATCGTCTCTGTATTTCGCAACAGTCGCGCTACTATTCTACATAATTACATAATTATTCTACATAGTCGCGCTATTTTACATAATTATCAACGACTAAAAACTAGCAATTGTGTGACATTACACTTTACAGAGTGCCATTAAGTAAGCTTAATTTAATTGCACCAGCATATGCATTTGTGTTCAGCAACAGAGTGATGTAGTAGCCTGTTGCTACTGAAACCATCGGATGCTATTGATCGCCTGAAATCCACTGGCCACATGTAACTGTATGAAGGATGGCGGTCGATGCTTAACCTTCATCGATCCCACAGATGGTGCATTGACTGCAGACGAAGCATAAGCATACCGAGTGAATTTAATTCAATCCTCTACCACCGACCGGCGCTCCATTGCTCCCAGCTGGCGTGTCAAAGTAGGTCTTGCTGACTGTTAGGCTAGTGATTTCATAACTTATAAATTCATCTGCAGTTCTACATTATTCTGAAGCACTTTTTTAAATCGCAGGCTTTGCAACGCTGTGTGTACCGTGGCACAAAAAGAGTCGATCGAGACGATAGGCAATGGGTTGTCAACACGGGAGCATCGTTCGGCTAGGCCTATATGAGCGTAAATAAAGCTCATTTGGCAGTTTTTTCTTTCGAGTCTTAGGCGAATTTTATCGCTAATCTAAGGCCCGTACGAAGTGGGGGTGCAGAGGGTGCAGCTGCACCCTCTGAAAAAATTTAGGGATGCAGTGCACCCCTGGAAATAATAAGGTCTGCACCCCCTGTACCCTTAAAAAGTGTCGGGTGTGTTGTTTATGTTTCAGATGACCATTGTTAATTAGTCTCAAATTTAACAAGATATTTTACTCAGTCTTCGATGCAGGGTTACATTTCTCATTTGCGCTGTGTGAGCACTGTAGTTCGAGGACGGGTCACCAGTATTATCACTGTAGCCAAGGCATTTTGATATCTTAACCTTTTTAAAACACTTTCTTTTACCTGGACTCAATCTGTTACCATTGTAATTGAAAATTTTTCCTCGCCACTAACTAATCTTTTATTGAGTTTAGATTCCACCACCAAAGCATTTAAAAAATATTAGAAATCATTGAGCCGTAAATGACAGCTGCGATGACCTTAGCTTTTATTGTTCAGTTGCTAAACATGATCAATTAATTAATTAATTAATTATTTAATTGTTATTAATTTGATTTGCTTACATATATTATTCGCAATACGCATAGCGAATTAGCTAAAGTCAATGAGCACTTTAATCGTGACCTTAATAGGAAATGTTATTATATGTTTTGCAAAGTTCCTAGTAGAATTTTTCAGGAGAAATCAACCTAGTATTTTTATATCCGCCGGTCGCGAGATTCCAAAGCAAATGGGTTGCCTCTAATAAACACACACAGACCGGTCCCCAAATTTCGCTTTCAAGAGACGGGGTGGCATCTAACCACCAGACATAGAACGGCTGCTTGATCGACATCGCTGACACAGCGCCGATCAGACGACTTGGGCATACACAGACCAGAGCCGTTAAGACTCGGGGCAGAAACCATTTAACGTTCTAAATGTATAAAAGTTTCAACGTTTAAAGGAATCTATATGCTCCGGAAACCGGAGCCAGTGAAGTTTAAGATCTCATGTAAAATGTAGCGGTGTCGACATGCTCATTCCACCTTTTAACGCCGGAAAATCAGACGTGCTGAAACGTTTAGCACCATCTGAAGACGGTTTAGCTGGCTGACAGGAAGTCCGAAGTCTCCGCCGAACGATAACTGTTAACAATAATCCATCGGAGGCTGATAGAATGAGGCGCTTGTCAACTACTAGTTTAATTACAATCGTAATATCCCCGAGGCGCAAGCAAGATTTAGAATTAACTAGACAACTTGCATTAACTAACAGTAGGCCTAAATCTAGGCGGCCTACAGATCTGCCGTCACTACTGAACGCCAACATAAAGCCGTCAGTTGCAAAATTGCCAAATTTGAGAGGTTGGATGGAAGGACAAAAGGTTGAGCTTTGCAATCGTTAATTCCTATATTGATAAATATGCGCCTATGCGCGCTGTTGCAATTGCCACCTCAATAGTCTACTCCAAATTAGATTATTGTAACTCCCTCTACTATAACCTTCCCAAAGCCTCTATCAACAAATTGCAATCAATACAAAATGCACTAGCTCGTGCTGTTACTAAGTCACCTAAATTCTCCCATATTTCACCCATACTAAAATCATTACATTGGCTTAAAATAACTGAACGTATCCAATATAAGATAATAACACTTACATATAGCTCATTTCAGTCATCAAAACCTGTCTACCTTAGATCACTATTAACCACTCAGCCTCCTCGACCCAAACGTTCATCATCTTACCTCACTCTGTCAAGCCCACTGAATCAGTCATCTCTGAAAATTTGCAACCGTGCCTTCTCATACGCCTCATCTGAACTTTGGAACTCGATCCCAGCTTCCCTCCGCACACTTGGACACTTTCATGCAATAAAATCTGAATCATCATTTTCTATAATTCCTGTATTATCTCCTCAAGTCTTCAGGTCTAAGCTTAAATCCTTCCTGTTTCTAAAATCATTTCCTCCATAGCTGTAACAACCTAGCCTCACTGCCCTTTGGATGTTGACTATTGCCTTCCCCATAGCTATTTTAAGAAAGGCTGAGCGCCTAAGAATAAGCATCTACTGTTGTGCTGCTTTCCAAGGCGCTATAGAAATCCACGAGATTTTACTTTACTTTACTTACTTACTTTATCACGCAATGTTTCGTGTTTCTCAGAATCACTTATAAGTTATGCAACCAATGTCCGTATTTCGATCAGGAAAACATACTTGCCATTGAATTCATACAAGAATCAGCGCTAAGAATGAATCCCGGTACGTTACAACGCTGCACATCAGCTGTTTTATTGCATTCCCTAACTTGAAGACCTCGCGTCGCTGGTTATGGAAATGAAGGCTTTGGCTAGTCGGTTATTTATCTCTAGAGAGACGGCGGCGATGCTGAAAACCCATCGTAGCCATAAAAGCCAATTGTCAGTCATCGATTCCCACGACTCTCTGAATCAATTCTCCGAGTTTTGAACACTCGTAAAGGCCAAGTTTGACCATCGAAGACTAGATTTACATCTGGCTGTGAAATGAAACATCTGATCTGATCAATAACCTACTGTTGAAAATAAGTGACGCCAGTGAAGCTCTTCAGCCAACTGCACAAAATTGCTTATGCACAATGGCCGGGGCATCTTAAATTGAAAGGCCCGAGCGAATTCCCGAGCGAATGAAGACGTGATTCCTTGTTTACCACAATGTGCTGTGTTGGGACTATTTATTATTATTATTATTATTATTATTATTATTATTATTATGGAACAGATGGCCGCCTGAGTGAGAGTGGTTTTCTTTTCGAAACACAAGAATTCCTACAAATCACTTGAAATCCAGTTGTTATTGTTGTTGTTGTTGTTGTTGTTGTTAGAGGGAGTATGATATTTAGGGTTGGGAATTCGGAAATTTCCGAAAATTTCTTGCGGAATTTTTTCGGAAAAATAAATAATTAACAATATTCATTAATAATTAATTAGATAAAAAGAAAATATAATAATAATAATAGTGTGATTCAAAGTGGCTTAGGAGGTTAAGTAAGCCTGCGTAAAAACCACTGTAGTAAGCCTAGTTTACCTGTGGATAATATTTGATAAAACACGTCTTTTAATGACCACATAATGACATAAATAAGGTAAAGCAGAGTTGCTCATTTGCAAATCAGAGACATTCGACGAATTCGTGATCTTGTTCCCAGATCTGCTCTGATTCATCTTGCCAACGCCCTTGTCAGCAAGTAGACTTGATTATTGCAATTCCCTTTAACAGTATGTCAAAATCTAATATGCAAAAAGCTTAAAAGGATTCAGAATTCTATTGCCCGAGCCATTACAAAAACTCGTAAGCATGATCACATGGTTCCACGACAATTCGTCTACATACTTTTCGTCTACGACACTTGGCCTACAGACTTTTGGTCGACCGACAATAGGTCTTTCGCGCAATTGGTCGACCAACACTTGGTCTACCGACATCGAATGTTCGATATGATAGGTGGTCTACCTTAACATTTGGACATCAGGAATAGTTTGCATTCCTCTTCTATGTTCAGAAGCACCTTTAAACGAATTTTGGATCTGACAGTAGGCCTCTAGTTGTCTGTCCATTAATTACGCCAACGATTTTGGGCGAATTTTTGACTCCTAGCCCCTTGTCAACAACTGTCAAACTTTCAGTGACCCCCATAAGTAGGAACAATTTTTAATGATAATATACGCATTCACTTTACATTTTCAGTTTTAAAAATATTGTTATATATATTATGTAATAATACGAACTTTTCCAAAAAATCAGGGAAGGAGAGAGCCACTCTCCCCCGCCATTTTTGACTGGTTAACAGCTAGTATATTATATTATATTTAATTGGTTACATGGTTATACTGTATTAACATATATTGACAAAACACTGGAATAACAGTAACAAGAAGAATTTTAGTCAATCTTATCAGACTTCAAAAACTTTTAGGTTTGAATTATCAGTTACTTTCAGATTCACGATATCAGGCCCATATCAGGCTTGCTAGAATATCCAAAACTAATTAATTAAACAGACTACAGGCTTGTGTTTGTTCGAATGTCATATGGTGAGTGAAAATTTAATTGCCAAAGCAGTTGCACACTGTCTAATGAGAGTCTTACAGAAGTGGAATGCTTAATTATTATATTATGCGTTTGTTGCAGCAAGTGAAAAAACATCTTTGTGCACTATGCCGTGCTATCTGCCCCATAATTTGTGTTTCCTTCTTCTGCTGGAACGGCTTTTGACGCATCTGAAGCAGAATAATTTGGATTATTAAAACCGCTGGTTATTCTGCGTTTTCGAGAGAGATACATTAGACCAATGAAAACAAGAATCATTCCAAGGGCAACACAGCCAAACACAATGCCGACAATTGCGCTGGTTGACAAACTTGATGAACCTAAAAAGCAAATGTATGAACATAAATTTAAACCAAAACCTAAAAAAATAATATTTATTAAGCATCGTTTCACATTCAGCTTTAAATAGCAACATTTCTGCATTTTTGCTTTTCAGATCTTCTCATTGGTCCGTCATCTCAAAATATAAGGAAATTAAGTAAACTGTTTTGAAGAGACAACATTTAGAAATTCTGTCGATTATTTGCATGAAACCTGAGACCTTAAAAGTGTTTTCTGCTTTCGTAGGTACCTTATGAAATTCACTGATTATAATTATGCAAGTAAGATTTAATGCAATGCAAATAAAAAGCATGACAAAGATAGGCTTAAATAGTCAATCTTTTTTAAATTTCAGAAATTAATTTAAAAGAGAATAATGTTGGAAATCTCCAGACATGAGAACACCATGTATAAAAGCATGAATAAAATTGAATCTGTCATTACTACTGCTTGAAACTGGAGTGGATGCTGGAAGTTCTAAAATGGTTGATTTTGCCGTTGTTTGAAGAAAGGTAGTTGTGGGCGTTGTCCCTGTTGTCGGTGTTGATCCAGACGTTGATGAGATGGTCGTTGCAACACTGGGAGGTGTTGTGGGAGGACCAGTTGTTGTATTCGAACTTACAACTAAAACATGAAAATTCTATAGCTAGCAACTCAAATGACATACAGCACAATTGAACAAATTTTTAAAAGTGACAGATTTTTTAACGTATTTGGACGACATAAAATTTTCCCCACTGATCCCCTAGTAGTAAATTAAGTAAGACTATAGAAATTCACATTTTCTTAAGGAACATTTTTATGGCTTCGAAAAATTATGATACAGCTGGCTAACAAATTGATATCTAGCTGTTTTGTCTTGTTCTGCCTTCAGCAAACCTCACTTCGAGGGTAGACCGCATCATAAATGAGCTTGCTCCACTGTTTTCTGATGTCTGTCATTTGGGCTGCCTTTTCCATTGTCTTTCCAGTCTATTGCATTATGCTATCAGTCCATCTACTCCTGAGTTTGCCTTGTTTTCTTTTTCCATTAGTTGTGTCTTGTATTATTTCCTTTCCAAAAAAGTGCCTGTTTTCCTGAAGCGATGGCCGAAGTACAACAGTTTTCTTCTTCTGATGGACTCAAAAATTCTCTTGCAACACCTCCTTTCTCTAATACTTATTCATTAGTTCTTTTCCCTATTTATGATATATGCAGAATCTGTCTTAATCCTTTCATCTTGAACATCTTGTATTCATTACCTTTGTTTTATAAATATTTATGCAAAGATTGTATTCCAGGTTTACTTGGTCTAGTCAGCTTCCTGTAGGTTTTCTGCAGATTCGACCAAAAGAATAATGTCATCTGTATATCTTAAGTTTGTATAGATTACTACAATTCTTTTCTTTTTGGTGTCACAACATAAAGTCAGCAGAAACACCAGACAGATTCTTACATTTGATTCATATTGAAGAATGAATAATTATTAATTATAAAATATGTCTTTTAGTTTATAATCCATGTTGAATAATGAACACAGTTATGATTATCTTCAGACAAGGTTTGTGCCTTTACATACTGCACTCGATATCTAAGCACAGCTTTTTTTATTGTTCCACACTCTCGAACAATCACTGGCACTAGTTGTTTACAGTGTGTCCTCTGGCTCTTGAATTAATTCATCGATATCCCTTCAACCCACTATAACTATATGTGAGATTGATGCTTGCAGCATACCTGTTTGGCTTGGCCTATTCCTGCAGATTGCTTCCTGCTGATCTGGACTGACTCGGTTTGACCTGGCTTGATTTAGTTCGGATTTAGTGCACCACTGGCTTGATGTTATAGGCACATAATCAGGGCCATCTCTAGAATTTTGGACGCCATAGGCAGATTTTAATTTTCGCTAATTTTCGCCCATTAACATACGGAAAAAGTCTGACAAGCAAAAAACGTTTTCACCTCTCTAGAGCAGTCTGACAAGCAGAACAACCATTGTCAGCTCTAAAAATAATTTCGTTCCCGTTTTATTTCGCCCCTACAAAATTTTTCGCCTTTAGGCAGTGCCTAAAAGCTGCCTAACGGTTAAGGTGGCCACTGGCCCTGCACATAATAGTGGCGCTATAGAAGTTGATTGATTGCCTATGAGGGTTGTTAGAAGTTTGAAAGTATATATTTGTTATTTCCTGTAGGAGACTTGTTTTACCTTCTAATTATTATTAATCTTGACAATTTCTTAAGCGCAGTAACAAAGCTAGGTGGCTAAAGTCAAAGGCGCTGTACAGGGAACGAAACGTTAAACAAATGCGTCTTGAGATGTTGTAGGAACCGATCCGGAGAGGTCTCGGTTGTCACAGCCATCGGGAGCAGGTTCCACGACGCCGGGTTTCCACGACGAAAGGACCGGTCCTCCAGTCCCGCTGTCTTGAGCGGAGGGGGGACGACGAGATGATTGCTGGCGCCGGAACGGAGAAGGGAGCGACGTGGTACTGTCGTCGATCGGCTGATTAGTTCCGACAGATACGCAGGGCAGTAGGGGTCATTCAGCGCACGGAACGTGAGCCAGTGGCGCTTGAACTCCACACGCTCAGGGACCCGCAACCAGTGCAAACGATCTCTCAGGAATGGCGTTACATGGCTGCTCCATCTGGCACCGAACACCAGGCGGGTGATGTATCAGTGATGTATCAGTAAGAATGGGGTAGAATAAGATATGGTATAATAATGATAATAATGATGGTCACCATTGTCACATTGCTGATATAATAATGATGATGATGATGATGATGATAATAATAATAATAATAATAATAATAATAATAATAATAATAATAATACTGGGGGCGGAAGATGGCAGAGTGGGTTACGTGCTGGAGCGTCAGGCTGACGGAGCGGGTTCAAGCCCCGTTAGTGCCCCTAGTGGCTTTCACGCAGGCAGTAATGCCTTCTAAGCCACTTTAAATCATGCTAAGTTAATCGCACAGATTCATGACGCTCTTCCTCCAAAGCCTGCGGGAAGGGGAAAAGCTGATAGGCTGACTGAGACGGTGTCCCGTCACTTCCTGGACCGTCACTTCCTGGACCGTCACTTCCTGGACCGTTCATAATGTTATATCTGTTATGTGTATGTAAACAAGTGTATACACTATGATATACAAATCGTTGTGATCTGCAATAATACTTAGAATTACTTACTTAGAATATATAATATAGAAATTCGAGATATTTTACTTACTTCCTTACAATGGTTTGAGTAAGCAGTGACGCAGACTAGAACTATTCAAATTTTGAATCGTTGGATTACGGTTACAGTTATTTTTTACCACCTACACTGGGCGGAGGGGTCAAAAACTGCCCAGAAATTGTTGACACAATGGACAGCCCCCAACCTACCTACCTATCTACCTATATACCTATTTACTTCCATTTACAATGACGGTCCAGGAAGTGACGGTCCAGCCCAGGAAGTGACGGTCCAGGAAGTGACGGTCCAGGAAGTGACAGGGAACCGACTGAGACCGGGTCACCTCATTCAGAGACAATTAAGCCGGTGCTGGCGGCTAAACTTACCATGACAATAGGCTGCTGGAATGTAAGAACCTTGTGTGCACCAGGAGCCTTGGTCTTATTGTTACACGAGCTAGAAAAATTTCAGTGGGAAATCATTGGAGTATCAGAGACACACTGGCTGGAAGCGGACGACAGAATATTATTATTATTATTATTATTATTATTATTATTATTATTATTATTATTCGACGATTTGTGAAGCGCCGTAGTATGGCCATCGGCCAAAACCAAAAGCGCTGTACAGTCAAACAGTCAACTATACGATATGGTGAACAAATACGTTTTCAGCTCTTTAGCAAACGTTTCAGGTGAAGTAATCCCGACCAGCGCATCAGGGAGCGCGTTCCGCTTACGTGGGTTACGCGCGGTCATAGAACGCCGCCAAACTTCGGAGTCCTGGCCGAGGAGGAACGTACAGCCGGTGGCGGCTGCTGAATCTCAGCTGGAGACGGCACCCGTCGTCGTTTGTCGTCGTACTAGGCATGCCAAATGTCGGGACAGGCTGGGTCCCGAAGAGCACGGGAAAAGTTAACCAACACCGCTTGTATACTATACGCTCCGGGACCCGAAGCCAATGGAGCTTGTCCTTTGCGCAGGTGTCACATGATCGTGCCACCTCAAGCCGAAAATAATCCGGGGCCGAGCGTTGATGACTGCCTGAAGTCTACTGAGCTGGTTCCCAGGTAGTCCGAGAAGAAGACTGTTGCTGTAGTCCAGTCTTGAGAGTACCAGAGCACGGACAAGCTGAATAGCGGCCGGTATTGTTATGTAACGACGAACTTCCGAATTTGCGGAGTTGGAAGAAGCAAGAGCGAGTCACGGCGGTAAGATGCCCGACGAGGGTCAGCGAGGAGTCGATGAGCATCCCCAGGAGGCGGCTCGTTGGATGGAGCCACTTCTTTACCACCTATCTCGAGCGGTGTTGGGTCGATAAGGTGGCCCCCTCCTCGGTGCTCAGCCACAGCAGCTCCGTCTTGTCAGGGTTGAGGCGAGACGCGTTCGATGCCATCCATTCCGCCACCTTGAGCACACAGTCCTGGACCCGAGTTCGCAGCTCGCCGGTCTCGCCTGGGGGCAGGCGGCGTATACCTGCACATCATCGGCGTGCGGCGTGGGAGGACAGGCCGAAGAAGTCGATGACACGCCCGACATCGGCCACGTAAAGGATGAATAACAGCGGCCCCAGGACCGACCCTTGTGGCACGCCGCAATGGACGGGGACGAGGGGCCGACAGGAGCCATCCCAGGAGACCGTCTGTGATCTGTCTCTGAGATAGTCTTGCAACCAGGCCAGCGCCGGGCCACCAATCCCATATGAGAGCTCGAGACGTCGACTTAGGATATGGTGGTCGACCGTGTCGAAGGCAGAGAGGTCCAGGAGAGCGAGCAGTGCAAGGTTTCCGCTGGCCACAGCCTCGACAATGTCGTCGAAGATCCTGAGGATGGCCGTCTCCGTGAGTGGCCCTTCCTGTCTGCGGACTGGTTGCTGGGCATGAGGCCGTTCTGGGTCAGGTATGCAGCCAGCTGCCTGTTTACCAGCCTCTCAAGGACCTTTGACAGAAATGGCAAGTTGGCCACAGGACGGTAGCTCGACGGATCGGTCAGGTCCAGACCGGGCGCTTGAGATGTGGGACACGTGATTGCGTGCTTCCATGGTCTCGGAAATCAGCATTCTTTAAGGAAGCGGTCATCAGGGATGTCAGGAACGGGCTAGCGTACTGATCACTGCTTTGAGCAGCCACGTCGGTAGCGGTCGGCATGACAATGTTTACTCGGCGACGACATGACGCACGCTATGACCTCGGCCTCCGTGGGTGCCAAAACGCCGCAAAATGGGATCCAGTGTGGATTCGAAACTTCGGCAGGGCGAGCGTCTGCTGTTCTTCCCGAATCCCAAAGACTTTGTCGTCAATAGACGACAAAGTCTTTCGGATTCGGGGAAGAACGGCAGACGCAGAAGGGTAGCTCTCGGCAGTGAAGCTGGAGTGCGGTCGGCGATCGGTCTTGTTATTCTCGCCCAGCAGACTATCGAGATGCTTCCAGGTCTGTTTGATGTCGGAGTGGGCGGAGTCGAGCGCACCTTGCCAATATTGACGGCCCTTGGATCTGACCAAGGACTGCTCTCCTTGAGAGCCTCCCTCCATTTGGTTCGTGCATCCGGTTCCGCCTCTGTCCCGACTGTCCTCCGGAAAGCCCTTTCGAGACGACGGGCCCTCTTGCGTGCTTGCCTGCAGTCGTCATCATAGAACGGCCGCTATGCATGGGATATCCGATATAGAATCCTAAGCAGCGGGAATACGGAAGGAACGCATTGCTCGGGAGTTGGAATGATCCTCGGGGACATTGCTCAGAAAGCCCTCATCAAATATGCCCCAATAAACGACAGACTAATTACAGCCCGATTCAGAATAACCACTGGTCACCTCACAGTGCACCAAGCTTACGCTCCCACGACAGATGCATCCGAGGAAGCAGTAGACGAGTTCTATGCAAATCTCCAAAACGCGCTAAACCAAACACCGGGCAGAGTGACATGATTGTGGTGATGGGAGACTTCAATGCCAAGATGGGCCCCCAGGACGACGACACAGAGTACTAGGCAAGCACGGATATGGGGCAAGGAACAGCAGAGGGGAACGAATGTTATGCTTCTGCAACATCAATGGATTACATGCAGCCAACACAATATACAAACAAAAGAGAGACAACCGCTACTGGACATGGCAGTCGCCAGATGGTCGAACCTGCAATCAAATAGACTACATACTGGTCAACAGAAAAGGAAAAGGCAACTTGAGGAATTGCAGAGCCTTCCCAAGCGCAGATATTGGGTCAGATCACCAGTTGCTGTTAGCCAATTTCAAACTCAAACTAAGAAGGACATATACGGTACAAGTACACAGGAAACCCGACATCAATAAACTGCGCAACACCATCCAAAGAGACGAATACCAAATTATTATACAAAAAATGGAAAACACACAGAAAGCAGTTTGCAGGAGGGGCTCACCTATTAACTGACGTAGAAGGTGAGTGGACCTCAATGAAAAAGATCCTACAAGAAACAGCAGCGGAGACGCTAGGAACAACAAAGACACAAAAAGGAAAAGAATGGATTTTTGACACCACATTACTGCTTGCTGACCAGAGGAAGAAATCCAAGGTGCAGATGACGGGAACAAAGGAGGAAAAGAAGCATTACAATTATCTCCATCGATAAGTACAAAATAGCGCTCGGGAGGATAAAGAAAAGTACATCAACGACACGTGTGATTACGTAGAGAGGAGCCACTACGCACACCAAGCCAGAGAGGTCTACAAAAGTATCAGAAAAATAACAAATGATTACGTGCCACGAATAAGAGCGGTGAAAGATGAGCGTGGGCTAATAATCAGAGAACAAGAGCAAATACAAAGCAGATGGTGCGACTACTTCAACAAACTATACAACGATCCCAACCCAGTTGACAACGAATGGATAGAGAAGCCACAAATAGCAACAGACACCACGCCTACTCCTGGGATACTGATAGAAGAAGTAGAATCAGCCTTACAGAAGATGGGTGAAACAGTTGTTCTCTCACAGTAGGGCAGACCCTACTGAACCATATTAAACATTATTATTATTATTATTATTATTATTATTATTATTATTAAGCTGTGAATGAGTATATCGGGTGTTAACTCGGTGGATGGAAAGGCGGCGAGGGAAAGGCTGACAACCCACCTCATTCAGCAGTTGCTATATACAACTGAAGGCGCTAACCATTCGGTTCTCCTACGGGCGCTGAGCCAATGGAGTATGCCTGCACTGTTTATTAATTATCTTGATAAATTTCTAACTAGCTATTCGAAACTCTGATTAGCCTCGTAAACAGTAGGTACACTACTTTTGTTTGTTTGTTCCTTAACAGGAGCTATTAGAAGAAATTCCATTTTGGGGAATGTAACAGATGCTGACATTCAGAAAGAGATAGTGCGCTGTCTGTATGGCGCACTTGATCGGGAGGGCGGGCAGCATGCTCGCATGCGGAAAGAACCAGCAACAGTGTCAGGCGGTGTAACTGCTACAAATTACAAGGCCGGCATAAGAACAATTAGCTGTAGAATCTGACTTTTCTGACTAAATTTTTAACATGCTAATTGTGGTAACTTGAATATTACAGCTGTAACAATTTGCCCTTTTTGCCGAATGTTCCGACTACCGATTATTTTGCCGATACCGATTGTGTTGTGAAATTCTCCAATTCGGGTGGTTTTAAGGATCGTGCAATGAAATATAACATTATTATGCAGCATAAAATCACGAATTTCTTTGGACTTCGATACGCTGGTGCAATTCAATGTTTCCCAAAGGACTCCATGCTTAATATTGGTGTTTAATCATTCAATTATGTTTTTGTTGCTAATACTTTGTACGTCAACTTTTAAATTTCTTTATTCAGATTGTCATTTATAACCCTTTCTTTCAATTCTTATATGCAGTGTTAATGTATTATCAGTGGACGTAACTTGTTATAGCCACAATCTCAGCATATTAGATCTTTTTCTCTGCTTTGAGATATGATATTTATGTTATATTTTTATAATATATATTCTAATGAAACTTCTTGCATTATTTTTCTGGGTATGCATGTGATCTATATTTTGTGACCATATCAGTTGAGGGAGTATATGACCAATAAATCATCTTGTTGCCCTGATCAACTGTATGGGTTGCAGGGATATTTTTACACCCACCCCCAATTTGAGGTTGACATCCCTTTGTTAATGTTGCAATGGTATGCATACAGAATGCATACTAATTAGCTCAGGACACCCCCTCCCACCCATTTACAATCCTAGAAATATCCCTGATGGGTTGCCATCAGTGATATTTCTAGGGTTGTGAATTTATGGGGGTGTCGACCTGAAATTGGGGGTGTCCGGAGCTAATTAGTATGCATTTTGTATGCATACCATTGTCACATTACCAAATTTGGGGGTCCGCCTCAAATGGGGGCGGGGTGCTAGGGGGTGTAAAAATATCCCTGGTTGCCAGTGCAGGGAGTATGGGAATAGGGCCGAACCTGCATTGAAAATCAATGGAGCTATATAAATGCGGCCGGCGTCCCTACATAGGTCCGATATCCAGCCGCCATCTGGTCAGCTTGCGGCTAGCTAGTGGACCGCTGTCTTGCCGATGATCGGCATGCCGACAGCGGTCCGCTCATAAACCGATGTGCAAAATGACAGTACACCGGTAGCGGCAACCGACATCGGGCCGCCAAATGACAGGCACTCGGTCCGCTAGCGGTCCGCATACTTTTTGCTGGCAGGGATCTGCAATCATCAGGTGGACAGAAGAAATCGTCTGGCATCGAATCCAGACAAGACGGAATTCCTCTGGATCAGCACTCCAGGAAGAAGGAAGTTGTTGAGTCGAGTCCTTTCACCGTGGGTGATGCCACTATTGTTCCTGTGGCGAGTGTGCGTCTCTTAGGTGTGCTTTTAGATGAAACGCTATCGTTTGATGTACACACCAACAACGTTATCCGTTGCTATCATTACCAGATATGGAGGGTCAAGCTGGTTCGGCGCTACCTAACGGTGAGTGCGGCCGTTCAGATTGTACGGGCCTTTGTCTTGTCAAGAATAGACTACTGTAACAGTGTCTTGCTAGGCCTACCGGAAAACAAGCGAAATCGACTTCAGTCCGTACTGAATCTGGCTGCACGAGTGGTCTTTGGTTGTCGCTGGAATGACCACATCATGCCACTGCTGAGAGATCGCCTCCACTGGTTACGCGTTCAACAGCGTATTGTTTACAAGCGTTGTTGGCTCACTTTCCGAGCCCTTTATGACCCACACTGTCCAGAATATCTGAGTGCGCTGGTGCAGCGAACGACGTCAAATGAATCGAGAATGAAGCTTCGGTCGAGTCGTCGAGTCCTACTGCGTGTCCCTCCTCCGTCAAAGACCTCCAAGTTTGGAGAAAGGTCATTCACCAAAGGGAATCCGTTACTTTGGAACTCGTTACCTGATGTTGTGTCGTGTCGGAAGCTGTCTCTGCGGAATCCTTTCTTAGGAACTTAAAAACACACCTATCTATTATAGGATTGTACTGATGAATTATGTCAAAGCGCTTTTGTCGTAGGCTTTAAGCCTTGTTTACTGCGCTGGAGAAATTGTCTAGAAATAATAATAATAATAATAATAATAATAATAATAATGTTTACGTGCAGAGTACATGCTGCTGCTGCAATACAGCATTGTATACAGGTGAAAGTTCTGTAAACCAATCCTTTGTCTGCAGTCACGGGGATGGGCAAGGTTAGATGAAAAAGTCACAGGAGCGAGGTTGGCCGTCATGGGAGGATGGGGTTGGCGGGAGCGGGGTGACTGTCACGAGGTTGGGGAGATTCTTGATCCGTGCAGACCTCTACCACAAGGTCTTCATAAGTCATTAGCTCAGAGGTTGATAACTGATCATCAACACTGACGTAGTCATTGAGGTCATTAATTGTGTAAACAGTAGTTTGAGTGCTTGGCCTAAATGGTAAAACGGGTAACCAAAGTCGTGGTGGCGAGCTAAATGGGTAAAAATGCCCAGGCATAGATTTCTGAAAGTTGTGGCGAGGTGAGAGCGGTGAGTTTGGCAACATAAGGAGGTAAACTACATGTACATGGCTGAAAATTCCTTCTTATTCCACCCATGGTGAGAGGGGAGTTTGGTGAGCTAAAGAGGGCAAGCTAAAGAGGTTTTACTGTATTTAACACAATTTATAGAGTGCAGTAAGCATAGCGAAGGCTCAAGTCAAGAGTGCTTAACAAGGGACACTATAAGAAGTGTTAAACATGTGCGTCTTAAGGCACTTAATAAACAGTTTAGAGGAGGCCTCATAAATCATTATTTGCCCTCTTATCCTCTAGTAGGTAACTACTGTAGGTTTGTTTGCTTTCTTGTCCTTGCATTTACAAGTACAAAACTTTGCAGTATGCAATGACATAAATGCCTCATTCAGTTACTCTATAACTGCCATGGTACTTTATCTACAGTATAATAGCTATATAAGACCAGTCTAGTGTCCGATAGCACTTAGGTTTATTTTAAAAGCATTTACACTAATAGCCATTACTATCTTCTTCATGATAATGGTTGGTATAGTACGATAATATGTAGAAGTGTACATTCGGCCTGTTGTTTGACTGGTTCCCATCAGAACACTGAAGTTAAGCAAAGTTGAGTGTGGTTAGTACTCGATGGGCAACCATCCGGGATCTAATCGTGGTGCTGACGGCCAACCTAACTGTTTGTTGCTTGTGCATTGATAAATTGGTAGCAGTGCTAATCTGTGAAGATAAACATGGGCCTAGAGAAAGTAAGGAAGGAGCATTTGATGGAACACGTCTTCAGGGAAGGCGTTCCGAAGGCCCAGAAGACAATGGCTTGACAACATCAGAGAGTGGACGGGATTAAATCATGGGGAGGTGATTCATGCAGCACGACCAGAAAAATTGGACAGAATCATTTTGGTGTTAAGCTGTTGGTCTCGGTGGAGAAAGTAATGGCAACCTAGTTGAACCTACTCTATATTAATGACATAAGTGACATGAGCCATCTGCGTCACTGCTTGCCTAGTGACCGAAGATCAGTGCCAGATCCTACGCTCGTTCAAGTATTTAAATACCTTTAGTTTTAAAGAGTGCACTCTGGCATACATTGCCAGAGTGCACTAAGGCTCAAGGCCCTGGTTGAAATCTTCGATGATCTGCCTTTTTCCACGTATTGAAAGAGACTCACAATGAATGATTGAGATTAAGATCCATTACGAGCAATCACAAAATTCTTGTATATTTTAAATAAATCTTTAAAATTCATTAATAGAGCCACGTACATCTCATTAAAGCAGCATAAAGGCAGCAGCAATGGGTGGGTATAAGCAACAATTGCAGAGACAGTGACAACAGACAACATTGAAGGGATGGCAACGAAAACAGATTTCGTGGCAATAGGATTTGCAAATCTTGTCCTCTTGTCATTCTTTATAATCTTTCAATAGAGTAAGTGAACATATGGAAGAAAATATCATGCAAAATAAAGAATATGTCTTCAATTGTTCTTGTAGATCTAGTATTGGAGTTGATGATTGCAAATACTCATTAGGGTGCACATATGTACAAAGGGCTCGTCCACAAATGACGTAACACGCCTGGGGAGGGGTCCGGACATTTGTTACGAAGTGTGACGAGGGGGGTTCCGTAAATGTGACGTAATGCAACAACAAAAATTTTAAGTGACGACCTTTTTGCTTGTCAGTATGTTTAGAGAGGGAAAAAAATAGAAGGATGAATAACCTTTTTTGCTTGTCAAGACTTTTAGGAAGACAAAAAGGGGGTTGGCCCGTTGTTACGTCATATTTTAGGGGGTCTGACTTTTTGTTACGTCGCGTTACGTAGGGTGTGTAAAAAATGCCAAAATCACGTTACGTCACTTATGGACGACCCCAAAGATGCTGACTGTTTCAATACGTATAAAACTGCTTGAGACATAATAAATCATGGATTCCATATTCCCTGAAGTTGATGAAGTAAGGTTAGACTGAGAAAATGTGGAAAACTTCCACCTACTTAAAATAAACATTATTATCCTGTGGAAATGAGGTCAAACTAAGTGCATTTACTATTTGACTTAACTTACTACAGAGATAAATTTATAAATAAATTAGCAATAGAAGGCAAAAGGAAAGGTTTAAAGATCAATACAAAAAGGACCTTCTGCATGGTGATTACCAAAACAAAGTAACACCCACATGCAAAATAAGACTAAACGGCAATCAACTCAAACAAGTGGCACACTTCAAATACTTAGGCAGTGTGATAACCAGCTGTGGGAAATGTGAGAAAGACATAACATCAAGAATAGAATTGGCCAGGGCAGCCTTCTGGGAACTTAAAAAAATACTTACAAATAGACACATCTCTTACGAGACACAATTAAGAGTGCTCAAAAGCTATATTTGGTCAGTATTATTGTATGGAGCAGAGACATGGACTATATCCAAGGCCATGGAGAAGAAATTGGAATCCACAGGAATGTGGTTTCTGCGAAGGATGCTGAAGATTTCATGGACGGAAAAGAAAACCATTGAAGATTTTGAATGAAATGGGAATAGAAAGAAGTCTGATGGCAACCATCAAAAAAGGCAGCTTTCCTTCTTCGGACATGTAATGAGGAAGGAAGGACTGGAGCATTCGGCAATAACCGGAAAAGTGGAGGGAAAAAGAGCCAGAGGAAGGCAGAGAAGCACATATGTAGACTGCCTACGAGAAGGAATTGAGGGAATAATGAATAGCATCGAACTAATAAGAGGATGTCAAGATAGAACAAAGTGGAAGTCCATTGTCGCTAACGTAGAAATACACTGCACCTAAAGAAGAAGAAGACTACAGAGAAGAAATGCGGAAATAGGTGGAGAAAGAACTGGGATAGAATTATAGCTGCAATAAAATTGTTTAAAATATCAAACCAGAAGTATAATAATAATGATAATAATAATAATAATAATATTATTATTATTATTATTTATTTATTTTATTTATTATTTTATAATTATAATTATAATTTTATTCATTATTTTATAATTAATAATAATAATTATTATTATTATTATTATTATTATAGACCAATTCATAGTTATCATGAGTCAATTCATGAAGTAGTCTGTTACACTCCCAAATGAATAAAAGTATTAACACATAGGAGGCAAATGATGATGTTACTTCTAATTTCTATTTGCTTACCCTGCAGCTTCTTGCAAACATATCCATTGAGAATTTTACAGGACACATCGTTCCATTTTTTTGAATGCATCACCATTTCAACACAATTCTCATCACCATTAGCACCGTTATTGGGCTCACCAGAATCCCAATTAAAGTAAGAGGCGGTGCTTCCATCACTCCATAAAAACTCTCCTATTAATAAAGAATGTCTATTATATTCAATTTACATCATTTTAAAACACGGTTAAACAATACGATTTTACCGTGATTTAAAATGTCTTAAAAGCATTACTGCCTGTGTGAAAGCCACTAGGGCATAACCGAGCTTGAACCTCACTCTTTCAGCCTAGTGCTCCAGCACATAACCCACTCTGCCATCTTCCGCCCGAAGTTAAGGAAAATATCAGTAAATCAGTAAATAATTTTTGAGCGTAGAAAAGCATTTGTATACATATAATTATGCGGAGCAAAGCTTATATATATATATATATATATATATATATATATATATATTCAACATATTAAATAGTGAATACAATAACCTTTACCCCAGTTATTTTAAGAAAAGTGATCTCTTTTTTGCAATATTTTCAAATTAACAACCCAATTTCTGCAATTGTTCATATCCATCACTGTATGTCCAGCAGGGAATGTAAATTATCATATACCAAAACAGTATGCAGTATACAATAATAGGAAAACCTATAATTAGATTATGTCATGAACAAGAGCAAACTCTTAAGTTTTATTTTTTAAGAGTAGACACGAACCTGTGGTTCATGTTTGCTATCAAAATTTAGTTTGGAAAAGTTGTTTTCTAGCATTCACACTTTAACAAGTTTAATATCTCATGGCAACTAAATGAAATCTAAATATGAAACGCTCATTTCTATCATCTATTTCTGTTATCAGATAAAAGTTGTCAATGAACACAAATACCATTTAAGGTCAAAATATATTCAAATGGGAGCGGAAAGTTAGCAGAGTGGTAACAACATTGGATGAGTGAGGAAAAGGTCATGTGTTCGAGACCTGCAGGTGCTCTAAGGTCAACCCAGCCTTCATTTGCCAAATGGCAATGGCAACCGAGTAGTGGATCAATCCGCTGAGTAAATAGGCACGATGCATGAGAACACTGGCCCCGTATCATGTAACCTGCACCAGTTGCCTGGCTGAGGGCCTTGAAACGGATATCGGCACCGCCCTAGGAGCCTTAAAGTTAGCCTTGAGAGCTTGTAGGAAAGACTTTACTTAACTATATTCAAATAAAATATTATCAAATGAGATATTATGCTGATATTATTAAGAGAAAATATTTTGGATGACAAATTTGAATATATATACAACATCAGATTTCGAGTAACTAGGCTGAAAGGGCTAAAAACATTAGACAATATAAGGGAAACTCAAGAGTTTCCTGGCCATATGAAAAGCATGCTAGGCAGGAAGGTTATTGAAAAAGTTTAAATGTCATCTCATAGTTTCTAAAAAAAGTTTGATTATAAAATTTAAACTGAAGAAATTTTCTGTAGGGCTGGAGCAAACGGAAAATTTGTCAAAAACAACAAATTCAAACACAGACAAATAAATATGGATCTGTTTACAATTATTGTTACAGTAATTGTATCATCAGATTCAATTGTCTCTCTTCAAACTGCAAACATACTCTTTGTAATTAAAAATCCCAATGCCAACCTGTATATCATATAGATAAATGACTTTTAAGGAAAATGAAATATTAGAAAATGCTATCAATAATTAATTACAAGCAATGTTTAACCTGAAGAACAAATTGATCTCAAGATTGTCATTCTGCTCTTAAAGTAAATTTTCAATAGACTAAAAAGTGAAGAATCGTATACCTGAAGAGCTACGAATTAACCCAATCCATTGTGCCTGGGCTGAATTTGGCTGAATATGTGAATATATGAATTGATTTTCTTCATCACTGTGAATGGAAACCAACGAACTCTTCCGTGTTTGGCATGCTAGACTTGAATCTGCCTGATTGAGGAACTCCGAATGTCGAAAGAGATAACAGCTTTCTCCAAAAGCTACCCAGTTGTCCTCAATATTGTCTGAAGGACAGATGCCAATTTCCGGAGGTTGTGTGTATGGAGGCTGGACTACAAATTAGCATAGGCCTATAAGTTAAGTGACAGAGGAGGCAGCAAATTTTAAATTGAGTTTTACACATCTCTTTAATTAAAGGTTGTCCTTGAGTTATGCAAGTAATTTTATAACATTTTGATCAAAGTAGTCCAGATAAATTGATAAAAAATCACATTAGAAAGAGGGTGAAGTAAATCAAAACCATGTTTACCTCTTGTGATTTTGCAAATAGACCCATAGGAAGCGTCACATTTACTGTCAGCCCAATATCCATTAGCCATTTTGCTCATGTAAACACAACTACCATCTGTAAGTTCCGGTTTTCCTGGCCCCCAATAGGTAAAAGAGGTAGTAGTTCCATCTGACCATACATATCTCCCATGATACTAAAAGAATCAATATTTCCAGTTAATGCCATGAATATTTGCAATTAATTCAATGGAAGGTCACAGAATCGAAATTGCCCTTGATTTGATTTATGAGAATTAATTTGATAGAATATGACTTTCTGGTCACTGCCAAAAAAATGTGCATACCTTTTTTCAGATATAATTTTTAAGAAAAATGCATGTAACATGCAATTAAAAAATTGTTACTCTGACAGATTTGTTGACTATTGCTAGAGAAGACTGTTTGTACAATGTATCTGACATAAACTATTTTATTAGCAAAGCAAAAGCCACTGTTAAAATAAGTTACCTTTTCATCGCTTAAACCGATCCATAGTTCGTTTGACACATCCTTGTATTGTGAAGCAAGAAATCCCATTTCGTAGGCATTAGCAACACTTGTCAAATAGCCTCCATTCCTTTTACACTCGTCGTCAGCCACTTGCCAAGTTCTCTTGGTGCCATCTGCTCTATAGCAGTTATCTCTGTAAGGCTTATAACCATCTGGACAATCATTTTCAGAGTCAGGTTGAGGAGTGATAATTGCTGGATCTGTAGCAGATAATATTTATGTTTAGATGGATGATTTCAATTGGTCAGCTTAGCAATGCTTCAGTAGCAATCAGAGAGAGAGAGAAAGAGAGAGAGAGAGAGAGAGAGAGAGAGAGAGAGAGAGAGAGAGAGAGAGAGAGAGAGAGAGAGAGAGAGATAAATATGAAATGTATACCACCCCATTAGTAGAATACATTTGTAAAAAAATAGCTTAGTAGTAAGAAGGTTTACAATTTGCTCACATTGCATATATTGCATAAATCAGAGAATTTTAAGTATTCTTCATGAAATTTAGTAATAAATTAAGACTTACCTTTCATACGCATACATATGTAAGGCTGGTTAATGGAACATACAACATCATTCCATTGGCCAACACGTGCTATATCTCCATATAACTCTGTACAACCCTCCTAAAAGATAATTTATAGTCATATTTTAGATTTATGTATAACACATGTAATTCATTTTTAAATATATCTTGCAATTCTGCAATTTATACAGTTCTGATTGTTGAAATAGATGCAATTTGTCATTTCAGCATCTGAACTTGGAGTTGTGCAGGGTCCTCGAATAACATTCAGTTGAGTCTATGCAAATAGACTTATAATTTCAGATAGTATTACAATTTTTTTTAATAAAATTTGCAAATTGGGTGGTTTGATTTGAAATTTGTAAACGTCATTCTGTAAATAGGTACATCAAGCAAGAGAAACATAAAAACTAGAATTGCGATGAAAATTTAATTGCACATAATAGAAATTAAAAAGTATACATCAAGTGCGCCATTTGGTTCTCCTCCTGCCCAGTTGGTATAGGTTACAGGCGTGTTGTCGATCCACCCAAATTCCCGTTACTTCCATGATACTGGTAAAGACCGATCCAATAACGATCGTAGGCTCGATCTGCCAAATGACTCTGAAGAAAAGCTGCAGAAAAAATATTTTAAACTTATTTTCAAGAAAGTTGACATACAAACATAACACAAGCTACTCTTTTAGTTCTTGATTATATTTAGTCTACTTACCTATTTAATATTTCACCTGTTTATTTATTACAGTCTCTTTATGGCTTTCTTTACTTCTGACAAACTGTCACAAATAGATATTTTGTTCTTCAAGTCAACATTTTTGGACAGCTACCTAGCTATTGTCATATATATTGCCATACATTGTATTATCATCACCCAGTAACTCATGGGCATGTGAACGGGTTGTACACATCTCAAACATCTCAACTGGGCAATGAAAACTTCACATTCAGAAGTGAGTAAATTTAAAAGATCACCATTCTGAGTTTGAAGATTTAAGTGATAAATGTATTGATATCTGCCAATTACATATGAATTCAATATAGATGTAATGTAATGTAACAAAATATTTTCATAGCGCCTCTTCTGAAGAATCACTCAGAAGCGTTCCCACAGCAAATTAATGTGTGTTGACAAAGAGATAAGTTTTAAGTCGTTTCAAACAAGGGCCATAGAATTAGGAGTTGTTAAGCCACGCGTATTGGCGTCAAGAGCATTCCAAAGGATAGGGCCAATTGATTCACAACCTCACTAGATCACTAGCTGCTTGCCTATCGAGCATGAAGGAAAGGCTAGGCTAAGCTGTTTTGTCGGTGAATGCTAGAAATTCAGGTAAAAGTTTAGAATAGTTGTGAAAAATTGTCTAGTAATTTAGGCCATCAATCATTATGGGAAAGATATGCTTGGTCACAAATAATTGATAATGATCTTATTCAGTAAAATGCTTGCAATGTGTTATATTTTTGGTGAATGATTTATGACTTTGTCCAATGATTGGTCCTTAAGCAGAACATTGTTTGCTCAGTATTTTGATATTTCTTGGGTTTCTTGATCTTGATAATGTGACATATAGTTGGCCATGGGAAAAGACTGGCTGGCTTAAAAAATTCCTACATGTTAAAATGTTTGTCCTTTACGGAGGTGGGAAAAGTGGAAGATGATGATGGGTATAAGGTGGAAGGGGATGGGAATATGGAAGAGAGAGAGTGGAGAAGGAAGATTGTGGAATGAGAGAGAAGTGTGAAGGGAAAAGAAGTGAGGAAGGGGATGGTGAGAAGAGCGGCGGAGAAGGGTTGGAATGGGAAAGGTAGGGAGAAGGAGAGGATAGGTTTGTGTGATACAGTTGGCAAGAGGAAAAAAGTGAGAAAGGGAGGTTGGGGGAAAGGAAATAGAGGAGTGAGCGGAAAGAGGTACGGAAAAGAGAGAAAAGGCAGTGGAAGATGGAGGCAGTGGCGGCTCCACCGGGGGGCCAGAGGGGTCCGTGCCCCTATTGAATGCCTGGCCCCCCAGTGGCCCCCCAGTTTGGACCCTATACTTAATGCTACATACATTAAACAACAAATGGTTGGCCCCCCATGATTATAAGTTGCCACCCCAACCCCACTTGCCAAATCCTAGAGCCGCCACTGATCATGGAGGGTAGACGAGGGAATGAGAAGGCAAGGAATGGAGAAGGGATGGCCTGGAAAAAATGATTGGATATATATACACACACAAAGTTAGAAAGTTATAAGCCTATAAGTAGCTATAAGATATACAGAGCAACCTCCAGCCAAGCATTAATTAAATGATATTGTGCTCATAATGGTGGTTGTGGTGATGATCATTATAAGCTCCGCACATTATGAAATTGACGTTAAGTATAGCAATTATTGCAAAATGATAGCAGCACGTCACCCAGTGAGAATGCGGCTATACAAAGGTACACACACAAACTTTAGATAATTATAAATTAATAATCACCTTGATGAATTTCTAACTGAAAGTTCATGAAATATCTACCATTTTCCCATGGATCAGATATGCTGACGAGATTGTAGGGATTTGCGCCAGCCTCCTTGCATTTTTCTAAAGCCATATTCCAATCTACTTCCTCGTCTACGAATTTGAAGCATTTGTTGCCATAGGTGAGATAGTCTGCTGGACAGTATCCAGGCATTGGCGTTGGGACTGGCGTTGTAATTGTCGATCCGCCTGGTGTTTTCGTGCAGATGAATGGGTATGGACTTTCACAATGTTTGTCAGACCAGTTGCGAAAACATCTGTTTGATTAAAAGTGTAAAACTCAATTTTTGAAGTAACAATTCAAATAAAATGTTTAATAAAATAATGTTAAATTTAATACATTTTACTAACTAAATTACACTAATTTTAAACCTCTAACTCTTAGGCCTAATTAGGGTTGCCAGATACCTCAATGTCCAAAGGAGAACATCAGAGGTCACAAAAGAGGACAAAGCCGGACAAAGGAAATAGGTCATACAATTCACAAAGCACACATTCAATGGCGTTGCCCCAGCGCCCGGGGCGAAAGGCACCGCAACCCTGACAGCTCTTGACTTACAACATCAATCAGATAAAAATATTTACAAGTAAAAAAGGTCCTCGAAATCAGGTTCTCTTCTTTGTCCATTGGCATTGAGCATTGATCTTCCATAATGGCATGCATTTACCAATAACATGGTCAATTAGACCGAAATTCAAGTCAGTAGATGATGAGAGCAAAAAGCCGGACATTTTTCATTTCAGACCAATGCCGGCCGGACGGAGGACACGAGGCCCAAAAAGAGGACATGTCCTCTTTTTGCCGGACGTCTGGCAACCTTACTCTTAATGAGATTTCACCTTATGTAGACTTTGCCCTCACAGAAGGCAAGAAAGTGTTAATGAACCAAATATTTTTGCACTGTCACCGGTATGAATTTCTAGCGCAACACAAAGTTCCATCCCTCCTTCGTTATTAGGTTCACCAATTTCCCAATGAATGAAGTCAGTAGGCGTTCCATCGCTCCATCTATAATCATTAATAGTGCAAAGCAAATCTATTTTATAGCTGAAAGTAAACAGATTAAATTGACTCTCAATCAATAATCCAGCATTTTACCAAATTAATATAATCGATATTATTATTTTTATCATAAATAAACACAAACAGCAAACTGAAGAATGCGGAAATCAAATTAATGAAATCAAATCCAGATAGTAATGATGAACCAACTTTAGTATGTTAAATTTTATCACTAAATTTTAAAACAGGTAAAGGTTCAGCCTGGTTCACCCATACTCAAGTTCAAGCATTGGGCCCGGCGCTGATCTCCAGTTTCAGGCAAGCAGTGACGCAGAGGGCTTGAGCCATTAATCTAGAGTAGTTTGCCAACAACAGGCTACATACCAAACTTGTTAAATGACATGACATTGGGATGAACAAAAACTAACAATTCTCAACACTTGTGTAATGCCGATACTAATTTATGGATGTGAATATTGGACCATAAAAAAGAACTGGAGAAAAAATTAATAGCAACAGAAAATTCTTAATTCCTTCTTCCGTCGTCAGAGATCTTGGAGTACTGTTCGACAACGAATTGACCATGAAGCAACATGTTGGACAGTTAGCCAAGAGCTGCTTCTATCACATACGACGTATCCGCCAGATTTGTCGAATCGCTGGCAAAGAAGTCGCTGCGCAACTGGTTTCTGCGTTTGTGCTGTCCAGACTAGACTATTGTAATTCCGTTCTTGCCGGCCTTCCAAAGTCTACACTGGCCAACCTGCAGCGCGTTGTGCTGCTGCACGTCTGGTGCTGGACCTGAAACCTCGAGACCACGTCACCGGGCGCCGCAGCGAACTTCATTGGCTTCCAGTCCAGTCACGGATACAACACAAACTATGCACGCTGATGTTCTGTGCACAGAATGGCCTTTGTCCGACCTATCTGGCTGATCTGCTCCAGCCAACATCAACCGCCATTGGTAGACCAGGCCTTTCAGCCTCTACCAGTCAATACCAGAAACCTCGTCTTGGACAGTCATGGGACAACGAGCCTTCTCGCACGCTGGACCCCATGCCTGAACGCCCCTTTCCACCAGCGCCACGGAGCATAAAGTCGCCTGTCGCTTTCCGTAAAACATTTGAAGACACATCTGTTTAATTGTGCATATAATAATTGACATAATTGACATTAATTGTAATGCGCTTAACATTGATTGATTAGGCGCAATATAAATAGCTAATTACATTACATTACATTACATTACATTACATTACAAAATAAGTGGCTTAAAAGAATATTAAGATTGGATACAAAGAACATATAACAAATTAAGAAGTTAGAGAGAGAGAGAGAGAGAGAGAGAGAGAGAGAGAGAGAGCGAAAGAGAGAGAGAGAGAAAGAGAGAGAGAGAGAGAGAGAGAGAGAGAGAGAGAGAACACTGCACTGCAACCGAGCATCATGGAAGTCATCAGAAAGAGAAGAATGAAATGGGCTGGACACATATTTATTTATTTATTTATTGACAATTTATATAGCGCAGTAGTCAAGGCTAAGGCCTACAACAAAAGCGCTTAACACAGTTCATATCCAATATTAAATAAATGTGTCTTCAAATTTCTAGTGAAAAGTCCAGCTAGAGACTGCTCCAGTCACATTGTCTGGAAGAGAGTTCCACAGGGCGGGATTCCCAGGCAAAATGATCTTTCCCCAAACTTAGGGGTCTTGGACGGGGAGGGACCAACAACTGCACTCTCCGACTGGACCTAAGAACCGATCTCCTCTCGATCATAGTCGATCTCCGACAAGTACAGTTAGATAATCAGGACAGAATGGATCGTGTAAAGCCGAAAACGTAAGCCAACAGCGCTTGTAGACAAATGCTGTGGGCACACGGAGCCAATGGAGTCGATCTCTAAGGAGAGGAGTGACGTGGTCACCCCAGCGACAGCCGAAAATCACTCGTGCAGACTGGTTCAGCACTGATTGTATGCGGTTCAGTCTAGTATCCGAAGTCCAAGAAGCACACGTTACAATAATCAATTCGATCAGTACCAGGGCCGCACTAATTTAACAGCCGCTCACTGGCAGGTACCGTCGAATTGACCTCTCCGCAGTTGGTAGTGGCAGGAGCGTATCAGATTGTTAACGTGCGCTTCACAGGATAGAGTCTCATCTAGGAGCACTCCCAGAAGACGTAAGCTCGGAGGGAGCAATGGCTGCATCTCCCACCACAAACGGGGCATGACTTAGCAAATGCCTTTTCCTGGGGTGCTCATCCACAAAAATTCCGTCTTGGCCGGATTCAGTGCGAGCCGATTCTCTTCCGTCCACGTAACAATAGCTGCTATACAGTCAGTGAAACGATTCCGTAGTCGCTCCACTTCCGAGGGTAAGCATGACGAGTAGATCTGTCCATCGTCTGCATAACTATGCGCGTAAAGACCGAAAGCCTTGATGACGCGATGGACGCCTGCTGTATACAGAATGAATAACAAGGGCCTAAGACTGATCCTTGCGGCACACCGTGTTGGACTCGACGCTCTGAAGACATTTGATTGTTCCACCACACTGCCTGTGTTCTATCAGCTAGATAGCTCTTGATCCAGAGAAGTGGAAGGCCGTCCATACCGTAAAGATATCTCCAGTCGCCGGTGAGGATCTGGTGATCCACCGATCAAACGCTGCCGAAAGATCAGTTGGCAGAGAAGCGCTACCCGTCCGTTCAAGTCGCATCCACCAGGTCATTAAGGATTTTTAAAATGGCAGTCTCTGTAGAGTGTCCTCGGCGATAGGCAGATTGCTCTGTAGGTATTAGCCCATTCTCGCACAGATGTCCCACCCAGCCGCTTGTTTACGAGTTTCTCCAGCAGCAGAGAGAAAAGGTAAATTGGATACCGGTCTGTAGTTGTTGAGGTCGGATCTAATCCAGTCCCGATTTCTTCAGGTGAGGGACTACAATCGCGATGCCTCCACGTCGAAGAAAATCCGCCAGTGTCTAATGAAGCCGTCATGAGCGTTGTAAGAAATGGTGCCAGCTCCGCGATAAATTCCTTCAAGAGCCAAGTAGGGAGTGGGTCAGTGGAGCAGTGCTTGTTCGGGACGATCGCACCACTGCCATCACCTCCTCGGTTGGGGCAGAAAATGCTGTGAGATGTGGGCCGTCAAAGAAGAGAAAGTCGCCGGGCCGGTGGCCGTCCTTCCTCGAATTCTACTGATCTTTTCCTCGATGTGTCGGTGATAGTCCTCTGCAGTAAAGCCCGGATGAGCAGTCGAGTTGCTATCATCCTCCCCAGAAAGTTCAGAAGCTTCCAGGTCACCTTCGTGTCAGACTCAGCTCGGTGCAGAGATTGCTTCCAGTAGTTCCGACCTTTCTCCCTCACTAGACGCCGACTTGATCTAAGAGTATGGCGCCAATGGCTTCTGGCAGTAGCCTCCTTAATCGTTCCTCTGGACTTTTTGAAGACCCGTTTGGCCCGCCGTGTAAGCCGACGCGCCTGCCGACACTCTTCGTCATAGAACGGTCGGCAGGGTCGTACACGGACCGTCAACTCTGTGATCGGCGCTCATACTCAGAATGGAAGAAATAAGAAACCCAAAACGAATTTTCAACTACAAACCAGAGGGAAAAAGATCTAAAGGAAGACCGAAAAGACGATGGGTGGACGGATTGGAAGAGGATCTGCACATGGCAGGGCTGAATTTCAATGAAAAAAACTGGCGGAAGACACCGACTGACTTTGGAAGAAACAGCAAAGAACAGAAAACTTTGGAGAGATCTCATGGAGAAGTCAATAGCTGGACACAGCTGGAGGACGAAGACCTGACCTGAGTTTGCCATTGCTTTCTCCAGACTTGCGTTATACTTTGCCAGCCAAGGCTGCTACTCATATACCACTGCCCTTTAGTGAATGAAGGCTGAGTCGAACTTAGGGGTTCCTGCGGGAGTTGAACCTGCTCCATCAGTGTGCCGCTCTAGCGTGTTGCCGATCTGCCATTTTCCGGCCCCCAAATCACAAAGTACAACGAAGTAATGACAAATGTTCAAGGTTTCAAAGATGCAATATACTGAAGCTTTACACTAATTGCATTAAAGGTAAAGCTAGTCTCACATTAATGACCATTGGGTTTGGCGCTAAAGTAGGTTGTCATTCTTGTTCTTCTGTCAGAAGAAGAAGACATCAGGAAAAGGTGGGAGGAATACATCACTGATCTATAAAAGGAAGATGAAAGATACCCAAACCTATAATAAAAAATGAAACAGTTGGACCGGAGATATTGCGGGAAGAAGTGGGTGCAGCGCTAAAGGAAATGAAAAGGAAAAGGCAGCAAGCCCAGACAGCATAGTCAGCGAAATGCTATTAGCAGCAGTAGAAGAAGGTATAAAAGAACAACAGAAATGCTAAACATAATTAATTAATTAATTAATTAATTAATTCTGACAATTTCATATAGCACAATACGCATAGTGAAGGCTAAAGTCAGGAGCGCTTTACAAGTGTCCCTATTAGGAGATGCTAAATAAATATGTTTTAAGGTTCCTAGTGAACAGTAATAATACAGTATATGACATCATGAGAACATCAATAATCATCCGAATACCTAAGTCTCAGAAAACAGCAGATCGTGAGGCTTTCCAAGCAATCAGCTTAATAAGTCACTTTGAAAATTACTTCCAAAAAACTCTTAAAGAGGACGAAGAACAAAATAAGATGCAAGGCATCAGCAATATGGATTCAAGGAAAACTGTGGATACAGAAATGCAATCCACATCTAAAGAATGATCCGTGAAAGATGTATAGAGATGCAGAAGGACGCATGAATGATGCAGAAGGAATGAAGGATGCAAAAAGCCTTCGACAATGTTAAAAACAATGAGCTATTCGAATATCTTGATAGATCGAATAGATGAAAAGGACATGAAAATCTACTCGGAATTATACTGGAAACAAACAGCAACGGTGAGAATAAATGGAAAATGGGTTAAAATACAAAAGAGGGCTATCACCAGAATTCTTTAATGCATATGGAGAGGAAATTATGGAAAACAAAGACCCTTCAAAAGGAATTCTAAAAGGAGGACAAAATATAAACAATCTTAGATTCACGGGTGATGCAGCAATAATGGCATACTCAGAGCAGAATTTGCAGCAGTTGGTAACTGAAGTAACAAAAAAGGAGAAAGCAAAGAATTGAAAATAAACACAAAGAAAACATACTGCATGGTAATTTTGACGAAAAAAAGCACAAAAATGCCAAATATACCTGAAAGACCGACTGATACAACAAGTAAATGCATTCAAGTACCTAGGAAGCTGGATCACTAGCGATGGAAACAGTTATAAAGATATAACAACAAGAATAGTCATGGCCAAATCAGCTTGTGCATAGCTAAAGCACATAGTAACAAACAGGTGAATCTCATTGGATGGATACTAAAATACTAGTCTTGGAAACATAATATGTTTGGTCAGTCTTGTTATACAGAGCCGAGACATGGACCATTTCTAAACAAATTAAGAAATATTGGAAGCAGTGGAAATGTGGTTCTTGATTCTTGGTTCTTATAGTTGAAAGATACTTTGGACAGAGAAAAAACTAACCAAGAAATTCTGATAATCGCAAATACATGACGAAAACTGATGCAAACTATAAGAAGGCAACTCAAATTTTTCAGATACGTCATGAGATAAAAAAGGCCTGAAAACAACTTGAAAGGCAGAGGGGAAAGGGAGGAACAAAGAGCAAGAGAGAAGCAAAGAATGACTTTTATCAAAAGCTTGCTATGTGACATGAAGGACATAACATCAGCAATGGACCCAATACAATCTACAAATGACAGGGAGGCATGGAGGTCCATGGTCACCAACGTAGTGATAGAGGGCACCTAAAGAAGAAGGTTGCCATTACTTTCTCTAGGCCCACGTTTTACTTTCGCAGCTTAATGAAGCTACCAATATACCGATGCCTTGATTGGTCGCCAGCACCACCATTGGATGCTGGAATGGTTACCCATTCAAGTACTAACCACGCTTGATGTTGCTTAACTTTGGTGTTCTGATGGGAACCAGTCACACGACATCAAGTAGGTAATCATCAATATTACACAAATGTTTTACCAAAGCAGTAGATACGCCATGAGACACGACAGTGACCTGAGCAAATGTTCCAGGTAGTAATGTTAGTGATTAATTAAGCTAATTTCTATAATATTCTATTATTCTAGCAGATAGTTTTACTCACTGCCAAGACTGCTGAGCATTCATGTCCGTTAATCCAGTCCACATATTGAAAGCTTCAATCTTCAGAGATCTAATCTTTATTGAAAGAAATTAATAAAGAACAATATTGTAATTTCTTAATAAAAAATAACTATGGTCGTTGAAAAGATATTGCCCCTAAATTTGGGCCTTTGTGAAAAAAAGTTTGAGAATTGCTATTATACATATTTATTTATACACATGTCTAGCTGGGAGCACATCGGGCGGCACAGATTGATTTTCTCCATCTACATCAGTCATAGAGCAAGGCCCAATTCTTGGGCCTTGCTCTATGACAGGCCTATGTGTACCAAGTCTTGCTGAAGAGTTTTCCTCCATGAGATCCTATGTCTACTAGAGCTGGGTCGATTACGATTATTTTTTCTGATTACGATTACGATTATTTTCGATTATTTTTCACGATTGCGATTTCGATTACGATTACGGTTTTTTAAATAATCGCGATTTCGATTTCGATTATTTCACAGTACCTTTAGAAACTGGCTTTCCCGCCATATTTTACAGTATTCGGCAATCCTCTGTGTATCGATGTTCAGTTGGTCTTCAACAGGGATATTCTACACCCCTAACAACCTCCAACACCCTAAATTTGAGGTCGACACCCCCTAAAATTTGGTGATGTGACAATGATATGCATACAGAATGCATATTTATTTATTTATTTACAATTTATATAGCGCAGTAGACAAGGCTAAGGCCCAGACATGGGTCAATTACGTTTGAAGCAATTACAATTATATTACAATTATATGAATTTTTGTCAATTACAATTACAATTACAATTACAGCCAATTACATTGGGATCAATTACAATTACAATTACAAATGTGTCAATTACAATTACAATTACTTTTCATTCCTCTTTCTGCTTCTTTTAATAAACTTAAGTGTCTAAAATATTTAGCATAAATTAGTTCAACAAAGTCATATGCTACGGCCGATTTAAAAAACCGTAACACAAAGTTTCACAAACCTGCAAATGAGTCAACAAATTCGAAGTAGCCTTTTTTGAGCATGACACTAATTCATCACACAACCGGCACTTCACTTTAACATTTGCATTGGAAACAGCATTATTAAAGTCATCAGACTTTTCAGAATAATTCCATATTACTCCTTCTTTATGATCTCTACTGGCATTAAACTTTCATTCACAAAAAAGCGCAGCCGCAGAACACAGGAAGTAGACAAATGATAAGCTGGTTCCCCTCCAATTTGAAAGGCAGTAAAAAGTAAATAAGTAATTTTTTGCATGGCAACTGACCAGAGCAGTGAGTCCATTTACCAATAACCGTTGTGCTTTGACAATTCACTAACCATCCAATGTATTCACAGCGATACATTCATAGACTGATAAGACTTTGGCTCATACATGCTAATACGCTATTAGAACTTATAAAACTCACATTCCTGTAATTGAGTAAAACAATTACAATAGCTTAATTACAATTACAATTACACACAAGACAATTACAATTACAATTACTTGTAATTGAGCTTTCCACAGATCAATTACAATTACAATTACATTGGCCAAATGTAATTAATTACAATTGAATTACAATTATAATTGTAATTGACCCATGTCTGCTAAGGCCTACAACAAGAGCGCTTAACACAGTTCATATCCAATATTAAATAAATGTGTCTTCAAATTTCTAATGAAAAGTCCAGCTGAGACTGCTCCAGTCACATTGTCTGGAAGAGAGTTCCACAGGGCGAGATTCCTCCGCGCGAATGATCTTTCCCCAAACTTAGGGGTCTTGGACGGGGGATGGACCAACAACTGCACTCTCCGACTGGACCTGAGAACCGATCTCCTCTCGATCACAGTCGATCTTCGTACAAGCACAGTTAGATAATCAGGACAGAGTGGATCGTGTAAAGCCCGAAACGTAAGCCAACAGCGCTTGTAGACAATGCGCTGTGGAACACGGATCCAGTAGAGTCGATCTCTAAGGAGAGGAGTGATTAGCTCTGAACACCCCCAAACAGGCCCATTCAGAGGGGGGCTAGAATGGCCATTCGGCCCGGGCCTCCATCATTTTGGGGGCCTCCCTTTGTTTCCTTGTCTAGAATTCTGGGAGAGCTAGAAAGCTAGATAGCTACTACTAGAAGGGGCCTCAAAATTTGGTGATGACCTTTTTGCTTGTTGATAATTTTGGGATTTTGGGAAAGCTAGGAAGGTATTCTGCGGTCCTCAAAATTGGTGATTACCTTTTTTCGCTTGTCAAAATTTTAATTGTTGGGAAGGCTAGGAGAGGCCTCGAAATTCCAACTGGCCTGGACCTCCTTCAGCCTCTGAAGAGGCCTGCCCCAAATGGAGAAATAGACCCCACAACTTTATCCTCGGATGACTTTTTTGCTTGTCAGACTTTTTGTGAGTCTCTATAACGTTTTTTTGCTTATCAGCCTTTTTCGGTAGAGACTTCCAAATTTCGACACTCCCAGATTTTTCCGACACCCCAAATTCACAATCCTACAATCCTAGAAATAAACACACTCCAGATTTTCCCGACACCCCACCCCAATTCACAATCCTAGAAATAACCCTGGTCTTCAATCTCCTTAAAGGATCGAGCCTGGGTGGCAAGACCGATATCGTCAGCGTATCCAAACTTCCTGCTGTTGGTATCAGGTAGGCCTAAGTCTTTTGTAGGCCTATAGACCTACAAATTGAATAACGTGGGGCTAGAACTGGACCCTATGGTAGACCGTTTCGTCGACGTCTCCAGGATCTGACATATCCCAAGTGAACTCAGAACCGTCTGTCAGAGATGAGTAATTCCACAAGTTGACAGAACCAGGGTGGCAAGTTGAGCGAGAGTTTGTACATTAAACCCACCTGACACACCGTATCGAAAGCTGCTGTCAAACCCAGAAAGATGGTACCTGTCTTTAGACGCTGTTGAATCCATTTTCAATGAAAATCTTATAATCAACGGTAAATTGATCTTTCTTTGAATCGGAAATATTGTATAATATCACTTACGGGAATAATCGAAAATTAATCGCGATTTCGATTATTTTTTTCGACGATTATCGATTATTTCGATTTATTTAATAATCGTGTCGATTTCGATTACGATTTTTTCAAAAATCGCGATTTCGATTTCGATTTCGATTAATCGACCCACCCCTAATGTCTACTTCTTTCTTCAATGATTTCTGGTAGTCAATCATGTGCCTGGTTGAAAATCTCATTTCTTTTAATACAGCAAACATGTCCAATAGGGTGAGTGAATTTTTTTAGGAATTTTTAATTCCAATAGTGATCAAAACTTGCCTATGATAGCGCACAAGTACTGCAAGAAATTTGGCAGTCACGTGTTGACGTCTTCTGCCCTCTACCGGACGATTTAAATACGCCATATTGAATTTTTAAAATTTGAAGCCATTTCTGCTGCGACATTTCATATTAACATGACATAAGTTTATTTTTACTACTGTGCATTAGCAACGATTTTGTAAATATACGTCCCGCACGACCAGTGCTTTTTTCTAGGAAAAAAGGTTTGGGAACCCACCCTTTTTTACTCGTCAACAAAACAGGTGTGGGAACGCCGCATCTGTACGTTCCCAAACACATTATTACATATCCATAATTATATATGCAATCTGGCAAAAAAGGTTTGGGAACGGCGTTCCCATGCGTTCCCACTGAAAAAAAGCCCTGCGCACGACTACAGTGGCCTAGTTGAAGACGCTGCCCTGCTAATTATTGTTTTTATCAGTAAATGCGGAATTATTATGACTGAAAGTAGTTGGAGAAAAGCGCCTGACTGTCCAATGTTTGGAGTTTCAAAACGAATGAAACTAGATGTTTTACCAGCTGTTCAAGGTCTTCTAGAGGATTCACTCACCCTATTGGACATGTTTGCTGTATTAAAAGAAATGAGAGGATTCTAGAGGGTAAGGCTTGATTTACGGAAACATCCACATAAAGAGCCAACAGCATCCGATATTACAAGTGTTCTAGTTCACAAAGTTTAAAAAATTTGGATCCATTCCATAGATAGATCGAATCACTCAACTTGCGCGTGCCCACCATGATCAGTATCTGAAGTTGGTCCGATACCCCGCATGTAAGAGAAATTCCAGCTACGAGCAGAAGGTCGCAGAATTCAAAGCAGATGCAAGAAATACTTTGATTGACATTGCCAGTTGCAAGTGCTCAGATGCAACCGCTTGCAAATGTCATAAAGATAGAAAGATACCTCTGGAAGAAAGACAATTTCTACTTGCTACATCTCCGGAAGAACTGCAATAATTGGTGGACCGTGTACACTGTACACTGTACAGGCAGCCGCAGAAGAATACAACATGTCAATAAATATTGCAAAAACAAAAATAATTACTAATACCAATAACATCACAGAAATCAAGGTGGAAGGCGTAACATTAGAACAGGTAGAATGCTTCATATACCTGAGATGTCAAATAACAAACAATGCAGAATGCAAACTGGAGGTGAAAAAGAGACTAGCCATGGGAACAACAGTGATGATCAAGTTAACCAAACTATGGAAAAACAAATCAATAAGCACTACCACAAAACTGCGATTGATGAAAACCTTAGTATGGCCAGTGGCGACATATGGATGTGAATCCCGGACGTTAAGAAAAGAAGAAAAACGCATACAGGCCTTTGAGAACAAATGCATAAGAAACTGCTACGCATACCTTGAACAAAACTACTAACTGACGAAGAAGTTTACAACATGGTCAAAACAGAAAAAGAACTACTGAATCACGTAAAAACAAGGAAACTTAGTTACTTTGGGCATGTGATAAGACAACCACAAGACACCATCGAGAGCAGTGTGATCACCGGACTTGTTGAAGGAAACAGAAGACGAGGGCGACCAAGTATATGCTGGATTGACAACATTACAAAGTGGACTGGCCTTTATGGAGACTGTCTACTACGCACAGCACAAGACAGATTGCGATGGAGAACACTGACCCACTCTTGTAGCCAACCGTCGCCAAGCGACGACGGCGCAATGACTTGACAAAGAACTGTAAGGCAAATGATGATTGGGTCTATTGACCGATCAAACACAAAAGCACTTATGCTAAGAGCACAACAAAAGATGTGAGAATATGCCAATGGTTCAGTTCAAGGAGACTGAATATGCGATCTACAAGTGCTACCTGACTCTGTTTTGCAGGATCTCAGCACAGATCAGAGATACTTGTACGACATGTGTCGAGCTTTCAATAGTGGTTCATGCGGTGAAGCAGTGGCGGCTCTAGGATTTGGCAAGTGGCGGGCCGTTGGGGTTGCAACTTCTAATCATGGGGGCAACCATTTGTTGTTTAATGTATGTACCATTAAGTATAGGGTCACAACTAGGGGGCCACTGGGGGGCCAGGCACTCAATAGGGGGCACGGGCCCCCTGGTACCCCCGGTTGAGCCGCCACTGCGGTGGAGCACTGTTGAATCAAAGTCTGTGAAAACTCGTAATGTCTCGTCGGTTGACTAGCTAGCACAGAGCCATAGCTAGGGTTTTCGGCGCCCGGGGCAAGATTCATATTTTGCGCCCCTAAATTTCGTTGACGACCTTTTTTGTTTGTTTAGTCGCCATACAGTTTGCTTACTATCTATTTTGGGGTGACGACCTTTTTAGTCGTCATCATGCAGCTCTCTCTCCATTCTCTCCATTTCGGGCTTTCCTTTTTATTATTTATTCCGCGGAACTATTTTTATTTATTTTGTCACATCCAAAATGCGCCCCCACCGGTCGGAGCCCGGGGCGGCTTGCCCCCAGCTACGGGTCTGAGCTAGCAAAGTACTACGCTTGTACATAGCCACCAAGGAACCAAGCAAGTCTCTCTCGACAATCATAGAGGAGAAATCATATTGAAGGTATACGCCCCTGTCTGGTTTGCAGTCAAGTGCAAGTCGTCCTGCAAAGATGGTGCAAAGCATCTGTGGATGCTCGTTAACAAATCGCGATATTTGATATTTTCTTGGTGATTTGAAGTCGATAGTCGATCCAGTCATTGAGAGAAACGCCTTCTATGCTCATCCTGAAAATTTACTTCTCTCAATGATCATGGATGAGCGAAAAGCAATTCGAGAATTGGGACTGAGACGGATAATGGAGGCTCGATCGCGCAAGAAGCCAGAGAGAGGAGTTCGCATATTTCAACCCTCTTAGTCTGCGATTTAATGCATCCAATTATACGGAATTAATTGATTGGCAGTCATATGAAGTTACTGAGTTACCGAGCCGCCTCTAACGAAGGACATAAGTGATGAACTGGAACAGTTGTTGTTCAACAATGCCGACAGATCAGCAATTGAATTCCATCGCTTTGCCTGCCATACTCAAGCAGTCGAGAGGTCTGTTAAGGCCGTTACAGAGTCAGCATTGATGGTTGTTGGACAACTTGCAAGAGATGGATTAGCCCGAGCAAGATTTGAAGCTAGGAAGACAAAGCCAACATTCACAACAAAGCGTGATTTCGTTACTAAATAATTTCATTTCCAATGCAAACTAATGTGAATATTCTGAATATAACTTTGGTCCAGCGCTATCTGTGATTACAGGGCTACACCAATTACAGGGCTAGACCACACCAATTTTACCTAGTTTAAGCTGAAGTATTACAATACATGTATGTATTAATGTTGTACAGTGCTCACTCTTGGTAGATTATAAAAAATTCTTACTTTCGCATATTAATAATGTAACTGACTTGGTAGAGGGTAGAAGATGTATAACATAACAAGCTCATATTTGGCACTTTTTATCTACATTTTGTTATGCTACCTTTATTAGGTTTTGGATTCCTTAATTACAATTTTTATTTTTTTCCAATACTTTCACTCCACACTAATGTCCACGCCAGAACATTAATTATTGCCTTATGATCTCCATTGTCCATTGGCCTGCACGTTTTCTGGTTATGTATTTCAAATGAATTTTCATAATCTTTCTCTGCCATTTCTGATGAGTGCCCTCGAGTCACTTTAGGTTGGCTTTAGACAGAGGCCACAACTCTGCCTGGGTGTAAGAGCATGGACCACTGCCTCGTATAATCTGAGCTTAGTCCACAAAATCCTATTGCTAGATCCTATTGCTCTTCCACATGTTTGCCAATTTTGAAAATGCACTACCTGCTCTGCTGAGTCTAGTCCATATCTCTCCATTGTGGTTTCTTTCTGTCGACAGTCTTTCCCAGGTAGCAAAATTTCTCCATTATTTCTATATCCTTGCCATCAAGCTTTAGCCATTTGATATTGGTAGCTGGCTGGCCAGTTGTCATCATCATCATCATCATTATCATCATCAATAACCATGGGTTCAGCGCCCGTTGGTGTCTGATGCAATTATTACAGTTTTGTCCTAATCTTTTCTATTTGTAGCTATATGACATAGATCGTGCAGACATTTTCCACACCAATCACAAATGTCATCACACCATTCTCTACATGACCTTCCTTTCTTGTTGGAATCATCCATTATTCCCAGCATAATAGCCTTGATCTTTCTATCATCTTTCATACGACAAATATGTCCAAAGAGACGCAATTTCCTCTGTATAACTTTTTGCATCAAGGTTTCTTTTGGATGGATTTTCTTGTTTAGTTCCTCGTTGCTGATCTTTTCAGCCCATCCAATTCTGAGAATTTTTCTATAGCATTTTGTTTCAAATATTAAAATTCTTCTCTCCAATTCTTTTGTGATGGTCCAAGTCTCGCAACCATACAAGAAGCTGCTGAAAATACATATTTAAAGAATCTCCTTTTTTATTCTGAGACTTATTGCTTTGCTCTTCCAGACATTGTCCATTGCCTTCAGATTTCCTAAGGATTTCGCTGCTCTTATTGTTACTTCTTTCTTGCAGTCCAGATCATGTGTCATGTCAGCGGTTCCCAAACTGTGGTCCGCGGACCGAAGGGGGTATGCGGAGGATATGGCGGGGGTCCGCGGGAGCCTTCCAAAATATTAACTAGCACTTCATTATTTGAGCATTAGCAGAATTTCTTCTCAAATTATGTGTGCCGGTAGAGCCACCAATAACAATAATAATATATAAATCATTAGATATAATATACTATAGCCACATGATAATATCTTGATATAGACCAGTGATGAGCAAGATACGGCCCGCGGGCCGGATCCGGCCCGCGGACCTCTTTTGACCGGCCCCCAGTGTGCTCTAATAAACAACAGGTAATCTGGCCCGCCGCAAGCTTTCAGTAAAGTAGAAATAAAAATCCGAGTTGCTAATATAGCCAAGGGGTTAGATATGCATCCTTAGTTCATATCAGGCCTATTAAAGTATCGGCTTTCAACTTCTTTGTGCAAGCAGTAAACCTCCAGCCTTAGCCTGCCCCCGCCCTCATCGACAGAAACGAAAAGTAGACAGTGAATGACGTGTATTTAACGAAAAGTGGACATATGATTTTGTGGAATAAAATAATGTGCTCGTTTGACTTGTTTGCTCACAGTCAGTCTCTGTTAAAAAAAGAATTTAATATAGGACGGCATAGCCAGACTCATCATGCTGCAAAGTTTGACCAAGTGCAGGTACAATTAAGAAAAGATAAAATTGAAAGTGTCCAAAAAACTCGTTCAGGTGAACAGACGTTCTTTACTAAAGTTAATAAAGATGTCGAGAGTGCTGTGAAGGTGAGTTTCCTGATAAGTGAGGTCAAACTTGAATCAGATTGATATTATTATGTTAGACAGTTAGACTCGCTATTTAACTGTTGCTATATTTTGATCCGCGCTTTAGTCATCGCTGCATACTACTATAGTACTATACTATAGTAACTATAGTTACTATACTATACTCAGTGTTGGAGTTGTAAAATTTGAGCTGAGGGTTGAGGACTGAAATTCAATGAATGACAGAGACTGCATGTACCCGATATGCGATTTTTGCGAGGGTTGCAAAGTTAGCTGGAGGTTCAACCCCAGCAACTCCCCCGGCAACTCTAACACTGACTATGCTATACTTATTATACTATGTGTATGCTTTCAATAGAATAATAGATTCTGTTATTGATATTCGTTAACAAATATATTAACAAGTTAACACAATGTACATCCGGCCCCCAAAACATTCTAAAATTGTAAACCGGCCCTTGACAAAACATAGTTGCTCATGCCTGATATAGACCAATACTAATACCGCCAGCCGGAGTATAATATTAGCGGTGAAAGGGGGAAACCAAGAAGGCCTCGCGAGAGCGTGGGAGAGGGACCATCAGACGACATCAGTTTATTTTATTGAAAATCCTTATTCAGAACGCTATTTATAACAGATTTTGCTTCATTAAAGAAATATTTCGCTCCGAACTGATGCTAAGTCAGTCACCAGCCGCCTGGCCTTGGAGAAATAAAGAAGTTAAAGGTGTGCCAGTACTTTCTTATATAATTCTGACACACAAATTCCCCTGGCCGCCACCAGACCACCTAGAGCTACATCTATCAATCATAAACAAAGACCACCAGACCTCAGCAACAATGAGAAATAATAGTACACAGCATCACACGCTATTCAGAGTTATAGAGCTTAGGTCATAGTGGCTAACAGAAGAATTGAGAAAATACCAAAAAACAGTAAAGAACACGTCAAAAACATAAATAAAACCCTCATATGATTTTAGTCTCTTAGCCAAATAAAGGAACAATAATGAAAACGAAGTAGGCCTATAGATCCGGGCTTTTCGTTGAAAGTGGCTTGCGTGCGTGCGTGTTAAAATCAGTGATGGCAACTGATTAATTAATTAGTTGCTAACTAAAAGTTTAACTAAATTTTTTAGTTATCTTCATAGTTTAATTAAATATAAATAGTTTAGTTAAAATCATAGTTTAACTGAAAAATTTAAGTAAATAACTAGATAAAGTAAAGGTAAAGGTTTTCACCCGTAGGCTCACGCCCGTAGGGTCCGGTGCTGATCCCCGTATTTAGTAGCCAGCAGCCCATAGGTGGCTAAGCCATACATCGGCGGACGGTGGCCAGTCTCTTCCGCCGAACCTATGGTTACTATCGCAATGTGCCATTGCTACTCATTTTTGATGTTACTACCGCCCTCAAGCGATTAAGGCTGAGTCGACCTTAGGGGCTCCTACGGGATTGAACCCGTGTCGTCGGCGTGCCTGCCCAATGATATTACCACTCATCTATCTTCCCGCCCCAAATAACTAGATAGTTTAACTAAAACTTTTTAGCTGGTGTCCCGAATTCTCAATAACAGTCCCTCTTCAATCTATTCTTTTCTGGGTAATTTTTTCCAAACAAACTTGACAAACTTATGTTCCTGCAGTTTAGACTAAGACTTAGATATTAAATAGACAATGATTAATGATTTAAATGGTTCATTGACTGATATGTTGCGAGCATCGTCTATGTTTTCATGAACATACCTGATACCTAGGAAAAGTTGTAAAATTAGTTGCAAAAAGTTTAACTATATATTTTTTAGTTTAGTTAACTATTTTAGAAAGTTAGTTTGCAACTAAAAGTTTAACTACTTATTTTTAGTTTAAATTTAGTTATAGATTAACTAATATTTTTAGTTAGTTGCCCATCACTGGTTAAAACACAATCAAGAATTGACAGTTTGTGCAAAAAGCAGGCACATCCATCTCATTAACAGTAATAATTTTATTTAAGTTAATTGACGGAGTAGCTGATGTTGTAATGTTACAACGTTTGTTCGGTGTTTAATTGTACACATGTAGGCCACAGATTGTCCGCATCGTCGTCTTAGGAAAAGCGCCGCATGCCAACTGGTGTTGTGGGAATAGTCTGCCCGTTATTTTAATTCAATATTAACTGTAACATTTACTTGTTAAATTATGTGGGTGGTCCGCAAGCTAAGCTGGGAACAAAGTAGAGGGTCCGCAATCCAAAAAGTTTGGGAACCTCTGTGTCATGTTACTTCCAAGGTAAGTGAAATTTTCCACATTTTCCGATTCGAATCCCTACATTTTCAATAGCTTTCTGTCCAAACACTATTGTTTTTATCTTTTCAAAGTTCATCGATAAACCATAGCGCTTTGCTTCATCACTCAGCATCTGTACAGAGTCCTTCAGGTCATCTTCATTTCCTTTATTGATATCGACATCATCAGCAAATTTTAGGTTGTCATTGCTTTAGTTTTTAGCATTTATTCTTTGTGGTGTTTTTCATATCATCCCAGTATGTAGAGAGGATGGCTACATCATCAGCAAATTCAAGTTTTTTTTAGGTTATAGTTGTATGTCCAATTGATTCAATTGCTACAGTCCTTTGTGGCTTGACACTATTATGTCTAATACTAGCAGGATTATCAGTGGCTAAATTACACATCAGCAGTAGTTAAAACACATGTAGGCCTAGTAGAGGCTGGCCTTGAGTTATGTAAGTATTATTATAACATTTTGATCAAAGTAGTCCAGATAAATTGATAAAAATCACATTAGAAAGAGGGTGAAGTAAATGAAAACCATTTTTCTCTTGTGATCTTGCAAATAGATCAATAGGAAGCGTCACATTTACTGTCAGCCCAATATCTATTAGCCAGTTCGCTAATGTAAACGCAACTACCACCTGTAAGTTCCGGTTTTTCTGACCCCCAATAGGTAAAAGAGGTGGTATTTCCATCTGACCACACATATCTCCCTTGATACTAAAGGAATCAATATTCATTGGACCTAGTCACTACTTAGATTCCTAGAACTATTCACTCAGTTAACTGTCGTGTCTCATGATGCATGTACAGCCCTGGTAAAACATTTTTGTGATATTGATTACTTTCTCTTGTACCGTAAGCACTTAATATCTTCCACACCGTCGCCTGTGTATGCTTTTGAAAGCATTGCCGAAATTGATGAATTTAATGTCTATCATAGTATTAGTTGCCTCTATTTTCTCTATGATGCAGTGTGAAGATTTGAAGATATGGTCAGAGCATAACCAAACTTTCCTAGAGCCTGCTTGTTCTTGTCACAGTACATCATCTGCAGTTTCTTTGATCCTCTGTAGCCAACAATTTGCCAGGGATAGAAAGAATCACCCCAACTTTCCAGTCATCAGGCATGTCTTTTTGAAGCCAAACTACATGGCATAATTTAGTTAACATTCAATGACATCTCTTCCTCCATGTACAGAAGAAACAGCTCTGCTGGTATTTCATCAGGTGCTGAAGCCTTTATATTTTTCAGCTTGGATATGGCCTGAGCAACATCTTTGGTTGTAATCTTGATTTTGGCAATGTTGAAGTGAGCTGGTTCTTGGTCATCTACAGGGTGAACAAGTGAAAAGTGGACCCCTTTGTGATATGTAATATCTCGGCCGCGTGTGTGGGGATTTCAATAGAATTTATAGACCATATACCAGGGGATGTTTCTGATGTAATTGTCAAATTTAATGCTGATATCTTTAGTGTTTGCTGAAATATGGCCACAAAACTAAAGAGACCCACATTTTAAAATTGACAACGCAATATAACGTCATAATAAAATGTATAATTTTAAAGTCTAAAATAGCGACGTTGTCATAGCGCCAGACAAGGTCAAGGGTTACTTACGGTTAGCAAGGGTTACTTTTGTTAAAAAGATCTTCAACCCAAAACCCAAAGATATCAGCATGAAATTTGGCAATTAGATCAGAAACATTATCCAGGTATATTGCTTATAAATTTTATTTTATTGAAATCGCTACACACGCGGCCGAGATATTACATTAAAGGGGTCCACTTTTCACTTGTTCACCCTGTGAGTGATTGGCTGCAGGCCTGTCTTGATTTGCTTGGAGAAGATTTTATATTCCAGCAAGACGGAACACGTGCCCACTCTGCTCTCAGGACCCAGGATTTTCTGGAGCAAAATTATCCAGATTTCATCAAGAAAGATAACTGTCCACCCAACTTCCCAGATATCAATCCACTTGACTTCCACGTCTGGGGAATCATGCTCGACAAATATCAAAAGTATCAGCAATAGCCACAGAACATCACGGAGTTGAAGACTGTGCTGAAGAATATTTGGGAGAGTCTGCCTGAGAACCAGATCAAGAAGTCGATACTGTCAGCGAAGAAACGCTCGGCGGCATGTGTGAAGGCTGAGGGGGAATTTTGAGCACCTGCTCTCGTAGCAAATCATCTGAAACTCCCTTTAAAACGGCCCTTTTCAAGGCCAACAAATAAAAAAATAATTTTTTCACTTTATTATGACGTTATATTTCGTTGTTAATGTTTAAATTTGGGTCTCTAGTTTTTTGGCCATATTTAAACAAACACTAAAGATATCAGCATGGAATTTGGCAATTAGATCAGAAACATTACTCAGGTATATTGCTTATAAATTTTATTTTATTGAAATCGCTACACACGCGGCCGAGATATTACATTAAAGGGGTCCACTTTTCACTTGTTCACCCTGTAACATCGGTTGGAACGTTTCGCTCCTGGCTGTTCAGGACCGACACACTGTTCTTTCTATCGATTTTGTTGCTCCTTGTGTTTGTTCAGTTTTTGGCCTTGAGCATCTTTTATTGAAGCCCTTTGTGGGTTTTGTCCAAGAGTATATTGAACATTGTGGAAGAGCTCTTCCATTTGTTAGCTGTGTAATGGCTGCATTGTCTGCCTCTGCTATCAGTTTGCGGTTCTAGGAATTCTTGGTGGGAGAATGAAACATTTGTTAGGAAGTTGGTGGAGGATGTAAAGTGAAGAAGAAAAACAAAAGAAAAGAGACAAAATGTAATTGCTAGTGTTTTCCCCACTAAATGTTAATAAACCTTGCAAAAAGGTCGACAAGCAAAAAATAGGTAATTCGCAGTATTTTTAATTACTTTTTAACTCACCGGAAAATAGGTTGAAAAGCAAAATAAGGTCACCCGGAACGCCGTCATCAACATGGTGAAACCGCCACTATCTTCTATGGTGTCCTCAATCGACTTCTCATGGTCTGATATGTCGCATTTTCGATTTAGTTATCAAGCCGTCGGTACTTTTCAACTTCTCTCTTTTCTCTCTCTCTCTCTCTCTCTCTCTCTCTCTCTCTCTCTCTCTATATATATATATATATATATATATATATATATATATATATATATATATATATATATACATTCATTGGAGTCCGTTCTATCATCCTCTTCTGTAGTTCGCATTCAATAATAATTGTCCATTCAGAGATCCAAATTAATTATACATGATCTACATTGATATTATTTATATCATATTAGAGTTAGTAATTAAATAAAAGCTTGTACCTGCTAAGGAAATAAAAATAATTTCTACAAGCTAATAGCTAATACTTTGTAATCAAATACTGCCCTATGCACATAAATGACTGTGAATTTTGATGTAGGTGAAACAATATTTGCAAAATGCCTTGTTTGTGAGAACAATTTCTGTAAAGTCTCAGTGTCAATAAAATGACTGTTAGTCTATGTTGACTCTTTACCTGCCCTTCGATGAAGCGTTGTTCATCAAGAGTGTGAATTGACACAAGGTGTCCACCATATTGGCGACATGCATTTTCAGCATTGTACCATTTAAACTCAGAAGTGTCTGTCTCAGTCTGACTTGGTCTTTTCCCAGTAAACAAAAAGCATCGGCCATTGTAAAACTTCCAATCATCGCTGTCAGGAGCACAGCTTCCAGCTATATTACAAAAAGTAAGATATGGTAAAATCATTTTCATGAAACTACATGGATCTGCAGTCCTGTTTAGTCACAAGTGTCTGTGCCTTTTGTCACCATTGAAAAACAATACTAAATTGTTCAACACAACAAATCATCTAAACTGTTCTCTTATACGCCTCTGAGACATGGACTCACCGTTGATCTTTAGACCCTGGAGGCGTTTCATATGCGTTGCCAAAGACAGATACTCTGTGTACCGTACACTGGTTGGATCATATCCGCAACGCACAAATCTCCGAGTCCACTGGCCCCCTCGGTGGCTGACTGCATCTCTAGGCGATGCAACGCCATCTTAGGCCACGTCGCCAGGTTACAGCGCCTGCCCACCGCACCTTGTGCTGTCAAGTCAACCTCATCAACCGCCTCCCGGACCGCACTTGGAAGCGTTCGCCGCCAGGACGTCCACGCAAGAGATGGATTGACCAACGTCATAATGACAATATCCCTGTTGCAAACCTCTGGCGACAGGCAGGCCCCTTCAGAGGCTGAAGGAGGCCCGGGCCAGTCTGAATTTTTAGGCCTCTTCTAGCCTTCCCATAAATTAAAATTTTGACAAGCAAAAGATAATAATCACCAATTTTGAGGATCGCATGGTACCTTCCTAGCTTTCCCAAAATCACAAAATTGTAGACAAGCAAAAACAGGTCATCACCAAATTTTGATGTCCCCCCTAGTAGTAGCTATCTAGCTTTCTTGCTCTCCCAAAATTATAGAAAAGAAAAAAAGGAAGCCCCCAACAGATGGATGCCCGGGCCAAATGACCCTCCTTGGCCCCCTTCTGAGTAGGTCTGGCGACATGCAATCAACGACGACCATTCTGGAGCGACGCTACGATCCTCGCCGACCAAGGGATGATGATGATGATGATGATGATTATAATAATGATGATTATGATGATGATGATGATGATGATGATGATGATGATTATGATGATGATGATGATGACGACGACGATAATAATAATAAGGGGTGGCCATTCGGAATGAGCAAGAGTTATTAGTGGAGTGCCTTAGGGCTCAGAGCTTGGGCCATCACTTTTTCTAATATTTTCTAATATATATAGTTATGCAGACGATGGACAGATCTACTCGTCATGCTTACCCTCAGAAGTGGAACGACTACGGATTCGTTTCACTGACCCTATTGCTACGTGGACGGAAGAGAATCGGCTTGCACTGAATCCGGCCAAGACGGAATTTCTGTGGATGAGCACCCCCAGGAAAAGGCATCTGCTAAATCACGCCCCGTTTGTAGTGGGAGATGCAGCCATTGCTCCATCCGAGAGTTGACGTCTCCTGGGAGTGCTCCTAGCTATCCTAACAACTCTATCCTTTGATTCGCACGTTAGCAATCTGATACGCTCCTGCCACTACCAACTGCGAAGAGTGAGGTAAATTCGACGGTACTTGCCAGTGAGCGCGGCTATCAAGCTAGTGCGGGCCCTGGTACTGACACGAATTGATTACTGTAACGGTGTGCTTCTTGGACTTCTGGATACTAGACTGAACCGCCTTCAATCAGTGCTGAACCAGGCTGCACGAGTGATTTTCGGCTGTCGCTGGGGTGACCACGTCACTCCTCTCCTTAGAGATCGACTCCACTGGATCCGTGTTCCACAGCGCATTATCTACAAGCGCTGCTGGCTTACGTATCGGGCTCTACACGATCCACTCTGTCCCGATTATCTAAAGGTGCTTGTACGAAGATCGACTGTGATCGAGAGGAGATCGATTCTCAGGTCCAATCGGAGAGTGCAATTGCTAGTCCCTCCCCCGTCCAAGACCCCTAAGATTGGGGAAAGATCATTCGCGCAGGGGAATTCCGCCCTGTGGACAGTGGCGGCTCCACAGGGGGGTCCGGGGCACCCGTGCCCCTATTGAGTGCCTGGACCCCCAGTGGCCCCCCTGTTGGGACCCTATACTTAATGCTGCATACATAACAACAAGTGGTTGGGGAGAACCACTTGTTGTTATGTATGCAGCATTATGCATGCATCATTAGAAGTTGCCACCCCAACGGTACCCCACTTGCCAACTCCTGGAGCCGCCACTGCCTGTGGAACTACCTTCCAGACAATGTGGCTGTATCAAACTCGGTTGGACTTTTCATTAGAAATTTGAATACACATTTATTTAATATTGGATACGAACTGTGTTAAGCGATCTTGTTGTAGGCCTTAGCCTTGTCTCTCTGCGCTATATAAATTGTCAATAAATAATAAATACATAAATAAATATAAATGATATCGATGAAGGATTACTATCCAAAATTTCAAAGTTTGCCGATGATACAAAGATGTGAAGAAATATCGACTCTGATGATGATCCTAAAATTTTACAGGAGGATCTAAAGAAATTGTTTCAGTGGTCTGTGGACTGGCAGAGGTTTTTTGATGTTGACAAATGTTTTGTAATGCATGTTGGAAAATCTAATAATGGTTATGAATATGCTTTATGTGGGAAGGTCTAACCACAACAGAGGAAGAAAGAGACTTGGAGGTAATTGTCACATGCGCCTATCGTGATTGACCTACGCGCCAGCCAATGGCGCTCTTCACGGTCTCAAAGACGTTATAGCAGCAGTAGAGATAGTCAGTGTTCGATAGAGACTCAAACTAGCGACACGCTCTGTGCTATATTGATTATTAATAAAAAGCTCTTTTAAAGTATAAAGCACAGTAATATTCCATAGAAGTTTGGATCCATCTCGACAATGTATGGAGGCAGCCAAAAAAGGCAACCGAATGTTGGGAATGATGAAAAGAACAATAGTGAGTCGAAACAAAGAGACAATCATAACACTATGTAAAACATTAGTATGGCCTCATATAGAGTACTGTGCATATCCATTTTTTAAAACAGATATAGCCTAGAACTTTTAGAAAAGTGCAAAAACGAGCAACGAAGATGGTTAATTATTACTTAATAATAGAAAGGAGAGGGAGATTTGATAGAAACATACAAAGTAATGACTGGTAAAGTAGATGTGCCATACGATCGATTCTTTACATTAACACACTATTGCAGCACAAGAGGCCACAAACGCAAATTGTTTAAGCAGTGGGTGGGACCAAGAAGGACAAATTTGTTTATCGCAAGAGTTGTGGATAGGTGCAACAGTTTGGATGAAGTGGTAGTGATAGTAGAAGCAGTAAACAGATTTGAAGATTATCTGGGAAAGCTATGTTACTGAATGTAGAGAGTTATTATTATCAGTAATAGTTATATTCTATTCTATTCTATTCTATCCAAGACAATTTATGCAATGCAGTAGCATGGCTAATTTTAAAAAAGAGTGTTTTACATCAGCAAGCATATGATATACTAAATAAATGCGCTTTAAGGTTTTTACTTCATTGGAGGTGGCCTTGGTGACAAATTCAGAGAGAGAGAGAAAGAGAGAGAGAGAGAGAGAGAGAGAGAGCCAAAGGTGTGGATTCCCACGAGTAACGGATCTCTCGCCTAACTTCACGGTCCTGAGTGAAGGATGGACATACAGCAATAACCGAATACTGGAACAAAGTTGTCGGCGCTGATCCGTCATCTTCAGAATCTGTAGCAGGGCTGAAATATATTCTGGGCTGGTGGGGTCATCAAGAACCCGGAAAGTCACACAACATCGCTTGAAGACAATGCGTTCCAATGCCGTACCCCAATGGAGTTTGTCCCGAACAAATAGTATCACGTGATCATGCCATTTACAGCGGAAGATCATTCTCGCAGTAGTGTTCAGAACAGTCTTTATCCTCTTGAGTTGACTGTCCGTAAGGCTCAGAAGGAGACTATTACAGTAGTCCAATATAGAGACGATGAGTGCGCGGACGATGAGAATCGCTGTTGCCTTTGAGATGTAGCGTCGGATTTATCTAGTATTATCGTCGTCATCATCATCATCATCATCATCATCATCATCATCATCATCATCATCATCATCATCATCATTATTTATATTAAACTGGTAATTTCTTGTGTGTCATATTACCAAATGTCAGAAGCATGGGCACATTACAGAGTCCAACTATACAAATAAAATTAAATAACAGTAAGCATATAAAAATGAAAACAAAATGAATGGAATACCATGTAAGGCATATGAATAGGAAATGAATATGATTTTCGGAACAGATATGTCTTTATGTATTTCTTGAAGGATAGCAGAGAACTGGTTGTTCCATATCTGTTGCCCCGACACTTAAAATGATCAGGAACAGAGTGATGTTACTATAGTGGTTTTCGCACAGGCTAACTTAGCCTCCTTGAATCTCTTTAAATCACATTATTATGAATGTTTCAAACACATTTGGATGGTTTCCCTTCGCTGTTTCCATGCGTACTGATCTCTGGAACTGACTTGATCTTTTGCAGCATAGTTTATAAATACTATTGATTGATAGCTTTCGCTTTGAGTATTAGAAATGGCTGTATGAAAATCAAAACTAAACTAAAAGCAGCCCGTCGAGTTCGACGATGACAGGAGTGACCCACTGTGGCATTTGACTAAACAGACCTATCCTAGCAGTACATTGTTTGCTACATATAGAACATACAAAATTATTCGTGAGCAACACTGATGAGGAATTGTTGCGCTCTTTGCGCTCCTGACGTTTTCTTACTGCATCAGCAACTCGGGTGCTTTCCACGAGACTGACCCCACTGCGAACAGTGTGGCGCCAGTGTAGGCGATCCTGTACTTGAATTTCCCAGTCATTGATGTTGACATTGCAAATTTTCAGGATCTTCTTCAGTTGGTCTTTGTGCCGCTTATATTGGCCACCCTGGGAGCAATGTCCGCCTTTTATTTCACTATAGAGCAAAAGCTTTGGCAATCGTGTATCTTGCATGCGAACGACATGGCCAATCCATCGTAACCTTATTCTGGCAAGTGACGCTTCAATGCTGATGCTGTCAGCTCTCCTGAGGACTTCGGTGTTTGGAATTTTGTCAGACCAACAAATGGACAGTAGTGACCGAAGACACCCGGCGTGAAAGGCCTCCGAGGCTTTGATGTGTCGTTGGTATATAGTCCAACACTCACTGCCGTATAATAGGATACTGAGAGCAGTTGCAGTGTATACAGGCTGTACGCTTATTGTAGTTTTCGGCTGTATTATCTGTATTCAACATACTTTCCAGAGGCGCTGGCGTAAAAGTCCGAAACTGGAAGAGGCCTTGTGTAGCCTGGACAGAATTTCACCGTCAAGCTGCGCCTTGTCATTTAACACAGAGCCGAGGTATGAGAATTTTCTGATCTGCTTGATTTCTTGATCATCAACTGTGATACGTCGTAGTTGCTGAGGAGGGGGTTGGTAGAGAACTTCCGTTTGTTAAAGATTAATGGCTAGACCAAAGTTTCTTGCTGCTGAGGAAAAGCTATTGCAAATCTCCTTTAAATCAGCTTCGCTACATGTAAAAAAAGCACTCTTGAATCAGCTCTTCTAAAACTTTGGAATTTGCCTTCAATCTGCTTAGGTTGAAGAATTTACCATCCATGCGAAATCGGACAAAGACACCCTTTGGCTGAAGTTCTGGTGGTTTATTGGATAACGGCTGCGTAGTACAGGATGAGTAATAGTGTGGCGAGCACACAGCTCTGCTTGACCCCAGTAGCTATTTAAAAAGCCTCTGAGAGACAGCCTTTAAGTTTAAACTACATTCGCCCAACCATGCCGTCGTCAAACATTCTGACCATGGCGATGAAAGAAGGCGGGCAGCCGAATTTATGCAGAATAGCCCAGAGCATAAGACGATTTATAGAATCGGTATGAAAGTGCATAATTAATAAAGTGCTTCTTCTGCAGTCAACTAATGTATATTTATAAGAACTGGATTAACATGATGCATGTGAGTTATAGTAATGACTCTAGTGTCTGCTTACTTAATCTGCCAGCATAGCTATACGGAGAATGCCAATAATCAAGTCTACTAGTAACAAGAGCACTGGGATGAGGGATAAGGACAGATTAAGAACAAAATATTTATACAAACAACTATAATCAAATTACATGATTTTATTATTATTATTATTATTATTATTATTATTATTATTATTATTATTATTATTATTATTATTATTATTATTATTATTGTTATTACTATTATTATTGAAAGTTAAGATTTATGTGGTATATTGTCCTAGGAGGACTGCCTCAACACATTGCATAGTTCACGAATAATAATAGGTCAGGATTTAACAGAATAGCTTATCTCGAACAGCCAAGTCTTCAGTCGCTTCTTAAATATTTCCAGAGAAGGTGATGTTTGAATGCTGATAGGTAGGCGATTCCAGGCTTTCGCCGCAGTAACCGGAAAGGCGCGGTCGCCGGCAGTCGCAAGGCGTGTGCGCGGCACGAGGAGGGCTTCAGTAGAGCCAGATCGCAGACGCCTTCTACTATCTATGTCTGCGGATCTCTGGAGTTCGGACATGAGATAGGAGAGACCGATTTTGCGCAGGCACCGATAGACGAGGGTTGCCAGCTTATACACAAGACGATTTATAGAATCGGCATGAAAGTGCATAATTATCAAAGTGATTTCTTCTTCTGCAGTCAACTAATGTATATTTGTAAGAACTGGATTAACATGATGATGCCTGTGAGTTATAGTAATGACTCTAGTGTCTGCATACTTAATCTGCCAGCATAATTATACGGAAAATGCCAATAATCAAGTCTACTGGTAGCAAGAGCACTGGAATGAGAGATAAGGACAGATTAGGAAAAAATTATACTTGATAAACTCCAGATGGTTCTTCGTTCGGCAGTAAGGGTGATTGCTGGTGTCGCAAGACGTGATCACATTAGTGATTATATGATGCCTGTTTTACACTGGCTGCCTTATCCTGCTCGAGTTGAGTTTCGTGTGATGAGAGCGGTTGCGCTCTCTCTTTTTGGTGCCACTCCACCTTACCTTTCAGAGCTACTCCATCCTCTTAGATCTATCCCTGGTCGGTCATGTCTTCGGTCCACAACCAATGATCTTCTCAGTGTGCCCCAAGCACGAACCTCCTTGTTCCTGAAGCGAGGTTTTGAATCAGTTGGCCCTATCCTTTGGAATGCTCTTGACGCCAGTATGCGTGGCTTAGCAACTCCTAATTCTATGGCCCTTTTTTAAACGACTTAAAAATTATCTCTTTGTCAATACACAGTAATTTGCTGTGGGAGCGCTTCAGAAGAGGCGCTGTACAAGTATTTTTTACATTACATTACATTACATTATTCGCTCGGAGACAATAAACAATCACATCCCTGGAGGAAGTCTAAGAGATTTTCTACCTAAATTTTTAGAAGTTAAAGCAAGGTGCCCAGCATGACACAAAATGCATCATATTATAATTTTCTGCAAATAAAAAGAAATATGAGTTATATTTATTAAAAAATTTCTAGGTCATGATAGTTGACAATTTGCTGCTTTATATAAATACTATTGGTATAGCAACTCACGTGGTCCAGCAGATGGGGATGCTGTCGTTGTTGGAACTGTCGGCGGAATTCCTCATCAAACAAAACATGACAAAAATTAAATTTTTCATAAATGGCTTTGCATTCTTTTATTATCAACCATTCAACCTGCTCTGATCCACTTCTGCTATAGCAGTACTTTCTGGTTACATGTCTAGGCTAATTCAATCTGAATCTCACATTGTAGAACTAAAATGGCTCAGATCTTGCTGTACGAAATTGTCCTCCATCGGGTACATTATCTTTCCATCCCACACTGTAAAGTTGGATTGCAGAATCCTCAGGTTCTGTCCTGCCAGACTGTCAGGCCATCTAATCAGATAGAATCGCACACTGTCAATTCTTGAAAGTTTAGATGCATGGTAATTATATACATATATATTCGCTTTATGTAGCCTTTGATTGCTCTCATCCAAAGGTCTTTGTTAATAACATTAAAGTTCTTACATTTCCAGAATAAATGAATTTAAATATGTGCAGTATGTGAAAGTATACAACTGTTTTGTCGATTTTCAGAAGGCGTTTGATAGCATAGATCAGACAGTAACTTGGGATGTGCTAGAGTCCTATGGAGTAAATCATAAACTGATAAGACTGTTGAAAGATATCCTAAAAAGAGCAGCAGAAGATAGAGAAAATTGGACGAAAATGACCGTCAACTCTCTGATAGAGGAAGACACATAAAGAAGTCTGTGGAACATGAAATAGGCCTCTGAGAGACACAGCTTAGACACGATTGACTAATGACAGAGATAAGCCGCTAGAGTAGACCAGAAAGGTAAGATGGATCTTCTCCCTTCGAACACAGTGCCACTGTTTGCAAGATGTGGAAATGAGAGCATGCTAAGTAAGGGAGACAGTAAAAAACATTTGCCATATAGTGTGGTGTCATATACCAATGACAACAGTAACATGCCATATACTTATGTGGTGATGTCTTTTTGTCCCATCAAGGAGTATATGTATACAGTACAAGCACTCCTAAATACCTGTACCAGAGACTCAGTCCAGTGTTTTCTTGCAGGCGGACAAGTGTAGGCCAGGCGTTGCAATGGAACCTGGCTTATCAAGTCAACCCCACATCTGTCCCTATCTGTCCAGTGTCCGGCCGCCCAACTGCCTGCTGCTAACTGCCTAATGACAATGCTCTTAGTCACTGGGCATCAGCCTGGTCAGCCAGTTGACTCACTCATTCTAGTCTGTTGTGTCCTGAATATCAGTCAACGATTCTCTTATGTATAAGTTAAAGTTATAACTGATTTCTCGTGACTCTTTGCGTTAATAGTATTAACTGGTTGTATTAGTGTAATTGTTAGTGTATAGTCTGGAGTATAGCTGCGCATAGTTTTCGAGTGATTCTTGCACATTTTGGATTACTTGTTCTGCAATGGATCTACAGATGTTCAACATACGGCGGATACTCAAATTCATTCACAGATCCAACAATAGCATTTCGTTGCTATACGTTAGGAGATGACAAACTATGTGATCAGTGGATTAGATTGAATCCTCGTCAAGATTTCATTCCGAAACGCCTTTGGGAATATGTCAACTGCCTTTCTATCCAATCGATATTCTTACTAGACGAATGGACAGCAACAAGCAAACAATGAATGAAGACCTACAGCATTGACAAACTATTGAGGATATAGGCCTACTTTAAATCAGATACTGTTCCATCAGTATTTCTCAATGCTCATCTGTAGTAATCACAGTGGTTTTAGTAGTGGTGGCGGCGGTGGTAGTAGTAGTAGTAGTTTGCTTAGTATCACTACTACTACTACTACTACTACTACTACTACTGCTACTACTACTACTACTACTAGTAGTAGTAGTAGTAGTAATAGTAGTAGTAGTAGTAGTAGTAGTAGCAGTAGTAGTAGTAGTAGTAGTAATTGCAGTGGAAGCGATAGCGGTGACTGTAGTAGTAGTGGTTATAATAATAGTGGGTCTAGCAGCAGTAGTTGTAATGGTAGCAGTATTAGTAGTGGTTGTAATAATGATGGGGTAGTACCGGTAGTAGTTGCAGCAGTAGTGGAAGAGTAGTCACAATATTGGGGCAGCAGTGGTAGTTAAAATAGTGGGTTAGTATCAGTAGAAGTAGTAGTAGTAGTAGTAGTAGTAGTAGTAGTAGTAGTAGTAGTAGTAGTATAGTAGTAATAGTAGTTATAATAGGTGTGGGGTATTAGTACTAATAGTAGTAGTTGGAATGTGTTAGTAATAGTAGTTATCGTAGTGGAGTAGTAGTAGTAATTATAAAAGGTGTGGGGTAGTAGTATCAGTAGTAGCTGTAATAGTTGTGGGCAGTGGCTGTTCCACATGGGGCCCGGGGGCCCGGGGGCCCGGGGGCCCGGGGGCCCGGGGGCCCGGGGGCCCGTGCCCCATGTTGAATGCCTGGCCCCCTGTTGGGACCCTATACTTATTACTACATACCTAGCAACAAATAGTTGGCCCCCATGTTTATAAGTTTCCACTCTAACGTCCCTCACTCCCACTTGCCAAGTCTCGGAGCCGCCATTTCAAGGTTATTTCAAGGATTGTGAATTTAGGGGTGTCGGCAAAATTTGGGGGACTTTGCCAAATAAGTGTGAAAGGAAGTCATCCCATACAAAAGTCTGACAGACAAAAGGCCCAAAAACTTTATCAAATCTAAAAAATTGTGACTTGTGACAAGCAAAAAACTTTGTCTTGTCTTGAAAAAGTCTGACAAGAAAAAAATGGTCGAGAAATAAAGTTGGGGTTGTTACTGCTCGGATTGGGGGAGTGTTTGGGGGCTATTTAGGGTACATGCCATTCTTAGATTAGGGAATCTTGGGTGATGTCGACCTCAAATGGGGGAGGGTGTTAGGGGTGTAAAAATGTCTGTTCGCCATTTGTTGTTGGGTAGTAGTATTTGTAATAGTAGTAATAATAACAGTAGTAGCGTAGTGGTAGTAATAGCAGTACGGTAGCAGTAGTAGTAGTTGTAGTAATAGTAGTAGTAGTAGTAGTAGTAGTAGTAGTAGTAGTAGTAGTAGTAGTAGTAGTAGTAGTAGTGGTAGTAGTAGTAGTGGTAGTGGTAGTGTTGTGAGAAATAGTTGCCCCAATGTTTAGAAGTTGCCACCCCAATGCCTTCCCCAATTGTCAAATCCTGGAACCGCCACTGGAGTAGCAGCAGCAGCAGCATCAGTAGTAGTAGTAGTAGTAGTAGTAGTAGTAGTAGTAGTAGTAGTAGTAGTAGTAGTAGTAGAACAATGCTATGATCAGAAGCCAAGGCGATTTAAGGGTGTTGCTGCAATGAGTTAAAGAAGAAAGTCAAGGGTCGGACTATAGCCAGTGGCGAGGCCACGGGGGGAGGTTTGGGGGTTTTGAACACCCCACTTGCCATCAGGGCCACCCGCGAGGTTCATGCAATTTTTGTGAGGGGGTAGGATATTGAAAGTTTCAAAAAAGGAGAAAAATAATTTAACTGGCAGTTTCCTTCATTATTCAGGGACCCCTAATACATGCTAGGGAAAATGGAAGGAATCTATAAAATAACACAAATGTTGTGGGGTAGTAGTAGTAGTAGTAGTAGTAGTAGTAGTAGTAGTAGTAGTAGTAGTAGTAGTAGTAGTAGAAGTAGTAGTATTTGCTTTAGTAGTTGCAATAGCTGCTTGTGAGTGCCACTTCTTTGCTTTTGTATTACTGTTGGTTGCCTTCAACTGTCCGCCTCTCATTTCTGTTTGGTGTCCAGTGGCTAATATACAGAAGTCCCTGTACAGTATATGCCTTATTTGAGTCGATTAACTTGGAGACCATAGCAGGCCCGCCGAGAGGGGGTAAAAGAGGCAAATGCCCAGGACCCCGGCGACCTGTAGGAGGCCCGGGGAGTCCCGTTAGGTTAGGGTTGAAGACGAAGAAGCTTTTGAGGCGTCTGTCAACAAGACACTAGACAGGCTTACACTTTTAACTGCCTCCTGGAAAGACTGATAAGAAAAAAAAGGTCGTCACCACCTTAGTTACTCCCACCCTACCCGTGTGAGACATCTTTCCACTCAACTGATTATCGCATATTTTTAAAAGGTTAAATAACAATTTTAAATCCAGCGTGTTTCTATCCTCTGTGAGACTGTGACCAACACCGTACAAATAAGATTGTTTCACATGATCGTGAAGGATAATGATTCTGCCCAGTGGTCCGGAATTTCTCTCGGCGGACCTGCACCAGAGTAGAGTCAGAGTGATCCCCATAATCAAGTCTAGAGCAGATAAAGCATGGACCAAAGTAGCAGCAAAGGGTGCATAAAGTGCACATTGGCGGTGATGGTAGAAGCATGTACGATTAAAGGAGCTGATGTTCTCTGAACAAGTCAACTTCTGAAACGACTCGACACCAAGGTCTAGACATAAGGTCTAAACTCCTGACATCTTCCCACTCAGCTGATTGTCGCATATTTTTAAAGGGTTAAATAAAAATTTAAAATCCAGCTTGTTTTCTTTCCACTGTCAGACTGTGAACAACACCGTAAAAATAAGATTGTTTCACATGATAATGAAGGATAATGATTTTGCTCCAGAAAGACCATTCACAAATGCACAAAGACAATAAGTAAAGGCACTGTCATCTTTTGTCATTATCATATTATCTACCGTATGTCGCATGATGCAAAATGACGCTGATTCAAATTAAAGCACAGTTTACAGTTGACATTTTACGCAGCGAAAGAAATTAAACACCTTTTCTTTAGGCTTTACCTTTCTGGATTTTGCATATCCAATTTCTCAAGCTTGTGCATTCGATTGCATTCCAAGTGCCCGTCGCTTGATACATGTCCACACAATCCTTCCCATCTTCCATCAATGATGGAATTTGACGATGTCGATGAGCTTTCTTGGACAACCACTGCGTTCGTGAAATGTTAGCTTTAGACTCGTACAATCCTGGACCAGACCAATATTCAAAGTCCACTGGAGAACCATCCGACCACACGAAACCTTAAAATTAATGAATGCTCTGATTCAGAATTTAAATTTAAAAATGAAATTCATCTTGGCAATTTATCTTCCAGTGATAACAATTCTAGATCAAGATTTAGGCCTACTGTTGTAACCTGTAAGCCTACTATATATGCTATAACCAGGGTGCGATTTGTGACCCGGACTCCCGGAGCAGTAGGGGGAACACTAGGGGAACATGGCAAGCAGTGGGAGGACATGGCGTGCAGTTGATGACTGATGCAATCATTGCAGTTTTGCCCCAATCTTCTCTGTTGGCAGCAACATGAAATAGTTCTTGCAGACATTTTCCACACCAATCACAAATGTCATCACACCATTCTCTACATGACCTTCCTTTCTTGTTGGAACCGTCCATTATTCTCAGCATTATAGTCTTAATCTTTCTATCATCTTTCATACGACAAATATGTCCAAAGAGACGCAATTTCCTTTGTATCACTTTTGCATCAAGGTTTCTTTTGGCTGGATTTTCTCGTATAGTTCCTCGTTGCTGACCTTTTCAACCCATCCAATTCTGAAAATTTTTCTATAGCATTTTCTTTAAAATGTTAAAATTCTTCTCTCCATTTCTTTTGTGATGGTCCAAGTCTCGCAACCATACAAGAAGCTGCTGAAAATACATGTTTAAAGAATCTTCTTTTTTATTCTGAGACGTATTGCTTTGCTCTTCCAGACATTGTCCATTGCCTTCAGATTTCCTAAGGATCTCGCTGCTCTTATTGTTACTTCTTTCTTGCAGTCCAGATCATGTGACATGTTGCTTCCAAGATAAGTGAAATTTTCCACATTTTCCAATAATATTCGAATCCATCCACTTTGATCTTTCATCCAATATCCTTCTGTCCAAACATCATTGTTTTTGTCTTTTCAAAGTTCATCGATAAACCATAGCGCTTTGCTTCATTACTCAGCATCTGTACAGTGTCCTCCAGGTCATCTTCATTTCATTCAATTATATCGACATAATCGGCAAATCTCAGGTTGTTTATGTGTGGTCCCTGCACTGTTATTCCTTTTACATGTAAAATTGTCACACACCATTTATTTAAAACATAAATGTCATAGCGCAACTGCAAGTGGAAAAAATTTAAAATCTGCAACTAAATTCAAGCAACTATCATATAGTATTAATGCAGAGCAGGCAAGAATTGACGCAGATGTTTTGAGGGTCGTCCATAAATGACGTAACGCGATATTTGCACTTTTAGACCCCCCATCGTAACGCGATGTAACAAAACGTCGGACCTCCTAAATTATGACATAACAACGGGCCGACACCCCATTTTCGGTCTCTCGAAAAATCCAGAAAAGCCACTGGGGGCGCAGTACACCGTGTGGCGCCGTAGCTTGTGGACCCTACTGGAAGGGGGCGCAGCCTCCCGTCGTAAGCAAAGCACCAACCGACGTGGGGGCCGTAGGCCCTACTGGGGCGTAGCCCAAGCCCCAGAGGAGTCCGGGCCCAAGCCCCCCAGAGGGGGCGGCCGTAGGCCCCAGCCACTGAGGCCGTAGGCACAGCCCCACATGTGGGGCCGCAGGTCCTACTGGGGCGCAGCTCCCATGTGAGGCGTAGGCCTTACTGGGGGCGCAGCCTCCCGTGGGAGACCTAGCTCCAGCCTCCCGTGAAGGCTTTATCCTACACTGGAGGCACAGCCCCTAGGGTAGAAGAAATCCGAGCCCTCCGTGGGAGACAAAGCCCCTTTGGGTCCGAAAGCCCAAAAGGAGCCGTATGTCCAAAAGGAGCCGTATGCGGCATGCCCAAAAGGGGGCCGTAGGTAACACTGGAGGGCCCATCCCCCCATGGGAGACCAAATCCCAATGGAATTGTAGGGCGTTATGGTGTGCAGCCCTTTGTGGTGGGAGGAACAAGACCACCCACTGAGCTCATAGGAAAAATTTTAAATGATAATCTACGCATTCACATTACATTTTCAGATTTTAAAAAATATATATGTAATAATACGAACTTTTGACAAAAATCAGGGAAGGAGATAGCCACTCTCCTCCGTCATTTTTATTTTTGACAAAAATCAGGCTAACAGCTACTAATATATATATATATATATATATATATATATATATATATATATATCATAGTTGCTTTCTGCCAGCTCATTAGCGACAATAGCTAGACACAAAACTTTTTACTCTATTCATGTCTGTTTTCTGTCCTTCCATGACCTTTTATTCACCGTGTACAGGTCAGGATTTCTCGGTGTATCGAGGTGACCGCAATATCCTCTTAAATTGGACATCCAATCGTCTTAAACATAATCCTCTGAGAAGAGAATTTATTTTCCTCGGCCACAGTAAAGCAGGTGACGAAGATCGACATCGACGAACTGAACCAAGGAGGAGTCCACATCAAACGAACGACCGCAGTTAGAGGCTCAACATGTTAGCAAAGTCGTCTCTGGAAGTTTCTACCGCTTGAGACAACTGACTAATTTTAGAGTCACTGACCGAAGATGAGGCGAAAGTTTAGTACACGCATTCATTGCTACACGCATTGACTATTTGACTATTGCAATAGTCTATTACCATATGCCACCGACAAGCAAATAAAAAGGCTCCAGGTCGTACAAAACTCAACTGCACGATTACTCGCACGGTCTAACCGGAGGCACCATGCGTCACCTATTATCCGGAACCTTCACTGGCTACCGGTCGTACAACGCATCGGATTTTAAATTCTATCTCTGGTTGACAAGAGCCTACGAGCAAAGGCACCTCAATACCACACCAGACATTGTCAACTGCTAAGGAACCAGATTCGTACAAAGGAATTCAGATCAAATATCACTCGCATCTTCCAGACGCCAAGAACCATGACCAGGATGGGCGATTGCACTTTCCGAGTACGCGGCCCAATACTGTGGACTGATCTCCCTGCTCACTTGCGCGATGAAACCATGTCACGAGAAATGTTCTTGAACAGATTAAAGAAATACTTATTTAAGAAAACGGCCGAGGCGCACTAGACAATTAATGCGCCTTATAAATTGACTGTATGAATGAATTAATTAATGAATCCGCTCTCAGCAGCCTCGCCTACGCTCGAAGATCTTCCGCTGAATTGAATTCCACCGTTGTCGTCTGGTACAGTTGGTCCACGGCATCTTATTCCGTATTATTCGGTGCAATCCCACGTATAGGTTGGCTTGGGAAAACATCTCGTCGTCTAGCAGTGCAGTATCACTTAAGACAGAACCGAGGTATGGAAATTGTCTTACTTGCTTTATTTCCCGTTCGTCAATTATTATTTTACTGGTTGTGTTGGACAATGGGGTGGTGGCTGATATAAGATTTCTGTTTTGGATAGGTTGATTGTCGATTGTCAGACCAAAGTTCTTTGCCGCAGAGACAAATCTGTTGGACATTGTTTGAAGGGCATCTGCATTGCAGGCAAAGAATGCATAATAATAATAATAATAATAATAATAATAATAATAATAATAATAATAATAATCGATAATAATAATAATATTCGATAATAATAATAATCATAATCATAATCATAATCATAATCATAATAATAATAGGAAGTACACGTAACTAAATTTGGTATAAATGTTTAACTTCTAAGAGGTCGCTCAGGGTCTCGGTAGAATGTAGTGTTTAATAAGAAGAAAAACGTCACATTGGAATGATGCCAGATGACGTTTTTTCTTAGTGGTCCAAGAGCAATTTTGAAGACTTCAGATGGACCTTTCCTGAATTTAATAATTGCAATTTTTTGTACAATTTACGGTTTGTTTAGGCAACTATGACACTCCATACTAGCCCAAGTCTAATTTAGTTCTAATTTTGGTAATATAAATCCCAAGTGGATTGTCTTCTTCATGTCCATGTTCTTTGGCGTCTTCTGCGCAGCATATTTGGCTTGATTCTCCTAAGTTCCAAACACAATTGCCGGACGTCCCATAAGAACTTCTGTTCTCGATGTCCTCCGCAGGTGCTGTACCGAACAGCGAATGGTGTTTTGGTGGCTGCCACCACACCATTCGTCGTCGTCGACAATCGCCGCCGCCGCTGACACTCCAGAGATTTAACGCTGTCGTCTTCCGTGGAACTTTTCACATAATAATACATTTTCGATGATGATGATGATGATGATGATGATGATGATAATAATAATAATAATAGTAATGATGATGATAATAATGTCATCGCTTCTTTTAATCTTTTATTCTGTAAGAAATCTACTGCGTTTTTCTGCCGTTTCCATCGTTTAATGGTCGTTGAATAGAGTGTGCAAAATTGCTCATATTAGAGACATTCGATTAATTCTCAATCTTGTGCCCAGGTCTGCTCTTATATACCTTTTGCCAATGCTCTTGTTGCCGGTATACTTAATTATTGCAATTCCCTTTATAGTGCTTGGCCAAATGGCCGAATCTAATGTGCAAAAGCTTCAAAGGATTCAGAATTCTATTTCACGGGTCATTAATAAAGCTTGTAAACATGGTACTTCCAAGAACAGACCTAAATTCTACGAATTTCTACTACCACAAGTTTTAAAATTAAAATGTATCTGGAATCCAACCTCCGTTATTGTCGATAGAATTCAATCCAATCCAGAAATCTCCTGGCTTAGACCTATAAAATATAATTAGCCAGATATTCATTATACTACTTTTGAGAAATTTAATGGTATAATTTGCTAACTTATAGAATTTATCGGGTCGATACGACAAGAAAATGCAGGACTGGAAAAAAACTAGCAGGTGGACAAAAATAACAAAGGGTGGATGGAAAATGCCGGACTGGAAATTGGCGCGCTAGGAAATAACGGACTGGAAGATGCATGACTAGAAAATGACTGACTAGACAACGAAAAACTATATTAGTGGGTGTAACGTGGTGTTTTATACTATGTTATGGCTAATGTATCAACTAAGACAACACGTATGATTATAAGTAGATATTCTAGCACTGTCCAGGCAATGGTTGAGTCTTTAACGCTGCATCTTTATCTAGTGACATACGGACAACGAGTGTGTGAATTAAGCTATACTACAGTGCACCCCTGCTAGTTTGACCTTCCGGTAGCGCCATTTTGGCTGCTCTCACGTGTCTTTACGTGCTTCGGAATATCGCCGTTCTTGGCGTTCTTACCGACGTCTTGCGCTTATTTCTTCGCCTTAATAGCGTGGACTGTCGGCCAGCTGTCGTTTTCGAAGGGTCGGCTATCGTCTTTGCGTTTTCTCTGCGCTGGAAGGATCGGATTTATGTCGCCCGTGTCGGCGTGGTTGGCCCGCCATTTGATCTAAGCCACCAGCCAGTCGATGGAGTCTACAGGCTGGTGGCAAAGACTGTTCCGGTTCACGCACGGAATTCCATCTTCAGTCGATACCCGTCAAGTTCGGTGATGGATTACTGTCTCGCAGACGACCGCCCTCAAGGATTCGCCGCCTGATTTTTGTCACGCGGAGAATTTGTCTTCGCATCCATGCGGTCCTTCAACATTTTTTCTGCGTTTTCGCTGGCTCGTCAACGGAACGTCTTCTTGCGGAAGACCGCCTTCTGAAGAGCTCACTGCTCGGTTTCGACACAGCAGCGACCTCTTTTGTGCCTTATGAGCGGACTTTTCCTCAAGACCAACATCTTCCGTTCCATGTTGATTTGTCAACGTTGTCGACAGCGCCTTTGACTTTGGCCTTCACCGTGCTACGGCGCTATAGAAGTTGTTCAGTACCATAACCATACAGTTCAGCGTCTTATCTAGTATTCGTCTATTGGATGGGAGGCAAAGGCTTGTGGACTTAGAATGCCACAACGTGGCATCTTCCCTATTTTAATTTTTAAAGCTGCAAGTCTAAAAACAGATTGGAAACCTAAATTCTAAAAGTCCACAGAAAACTGCAAGCCTACAATGTCAGTGCTTTCTATATTTAAAGTTCGCTTGTAGTTTTCTGTTGCAAAAGTCTCTATAGGGCTTGACGGCTCTTCTGCTTCTAGTCAACTCTAAAGAAGAAGATTCTGCTCAGTTCATTAGTGCCTTCGGGCGGTGGGTGTCGATGTCGGTCCTCGGTTTCCAACGGTTGAAGCTGGAACAGTGGTTTCTTCGGCTGACTCTGACTCAGAGTCTCAGTCTCTGTCTTTTCTACCGCGCATATTTCTGTTTGAATTTGATCCGCTTGGATGTCGGTCTGTCTTCCTGCTTGGTTCTTCTAGACGCATCGGTTGGTGCGGAGGGAATTTGAAGAGATGTTGGTGTCATCCTCTGCCTCATCCTCTTCTCTTGAAATCGTTTCGAGTCTGCGTCAGCTTGTCCGTGAAAACGCCTTTGAAAATGACATTCCACTCGGCGGAGTTGTCGACGATACTATTAGCGTCTATAGCTATTTCAAGAGAGACTCGACACCTGAGAATAAGCAGCTACTATGATACTACTTTTTCAGGCGCTATATAAATCAGAGATGTAGTCAAGACTAGCAGTTCCGAGACCAAGACAAGACCAAGACCACTACCATTGAGACCAAGACCACTACCATCGAAACCAAAACCAAGACCAAGGCCCCTAATGACATAATGCACAAAATTTACTCGCTCACATACTTGCAAATGGCGTGTTCAGCTCTTCTGCATCACCAGTCTGGACAGGATTCTCCGAAGTTGCTGGAATGGGCAGATTTTATGCTTCCTGAACTATGTAATCCATAATAAAATTCTTAACATTGGCTTTGACTGCTGCTGAACCGGAATGATCCCAATCCAGCCAGACAAAACCGTACGCTGGACCCAAGACAGCAGCAGCTGGATAGATCAACTGCTCAAATGGCTCGCGTTGTGCAGTTGACGAGGGCTGGATCTGCAGTGTCTGAAGAAGTCCACTGAAACGCTTGTGGATTGATGCAGCTAGTGCTGTTATCAAAGTTCCATGGTAACGTGCAAGACCGCTTAATTTAGCATGCACTTGAGAAGTGCAATAACGGAAGGAACAACATAACTGATGGTAACGTACTCGTCGCCTTGTGTTAAATCTGTCACTTCTGCAAATTGCAAGATATCCACCAGCTGCAACTCAAAGTCAGTGACTGTGTGATCAGTTATTACCAGGTACGAATGCATGCGCCTGTTAGTCCAAATGTCCTTGGTGAGTGACATGCTGCTTGCCTTTGCAACGTGAGCTGACACTCGTTCTTCAATGCTTTTCCTTAGCTTTAGAAGCAACTTCTATGTGAGATGTGACCTTGATGGCAGTGCATATTTGGGCTGAACTGCAATCATGAATTCTTTGAACCAATCAGTTTCCACAATCCCAAAGGCAGGCTGTCCTTCACAATGAGATTCTGGAGAAGCAGATGCGTGAAATGCTGCTGCTTCGGATGATGACTACTGACTAACGTGAAACCCTAAATGGAATTTGTACAATCTGGCTTGCGATATTTCTTGTGGTCTCGACAAATTTTCGACACCAATTCATCAAGACCGAGACCAAGACAACCATTACCGAGACCAAGACCAAGACCACAAAAAATCGGTCTCGAGCGGTCTCGAGACCAAGACCGCGATCTCGATGATTACATCTCTGATATAAATCCAAGATATTTTAATAACTTTCTACTTGCCAACCAGCATGATGATTTTTGTCTGTTTATTGTGAACTGCTTACGAAGTTTGAATAACCACTTTTCAAATATACCCGAGTACCCGACAGCATACAACATACATAAAATTTTACAATTTTAAAATGCCAAGCAAGATCCAAACAAAATCAGGTACTGTTATACTTCAGTTATGAAATGTTTTAATGTTAAAATATTGTTTAAAAGCAAAAATATAGTTAAATATAAAATGACAAAGTTTTAAAATTTTAAATATAGTTTAAAAGAAATAGATTTGCATTTTCCAGGGGGCAAGTGCCCATTGCCCCAATGTAAATGCGCCCATAATAATAGTAAATCATTGGCAGAGATTTTTTGTTAAGCCATCTTGCGTTTTAGAATTTTCGTATAACTAGCAGTATCGTTTTGTCCGATCTATATTGGCGCACACGGAGGCTGTAAGTCTTTCTTCAAATTTCCCTCATCGGCAAGAATCATCTTCAAAATCCACTGTCTTGTCGGGTTGTCATTCGAAAAAACAAACCAGTTTTATCCATATTTTTAATGTCTCCACTCTCCAGTAGTTTAAGAGCTGTTGGCAGTGATGTTTTCTGATACACCAACGTCATTTCTTCAGTAACAGAACCACTCTCACTCACAATGCACGATAAGCACGCATTCGTTTCTGACGTGCCTTCCTGTGCTTGAAACAATTGAATCAGCCGTTTTAACATACGAATTCTTGATGGTCAAATTGCGTCCGCAAATTTCTGCGCTTTAGGAAAACTGCAGGAGAAGGTTGTTCTTGAGGATCTTGCAATGGGTCTCGTGAAATCTCAGTTGTATTATAGACAAAATCTTTCAGAGGTTTTGTCGGACCATACACGCCGTGTTTATGGACATGGTTGGCTATCACTGCCTAGGCCACCACCCCAAGTGACCACAAGAACTTCGGCAAAGAAACGAAAGAGGTGCTTCTATTGCCCCAATAGCAAAGGTCGGAAAGTTTTCACACAATGTGACACTTGTTCCAACCGTGTGTGTGTCTTGAACAATCAACAATTCATTCAGACATTAGTTATTAGTACACTGTGTTTGGATACATGAACATTGTATTTTTAGTTTTCCAAATCTACTTGGGTTACATTATAAATGCTTAACACTGTTCACTGTGCATTGTTGGCTTACTCATATAACACTTAAGAATTATTACTACTGATTAATGTTAGCTAAATTGTCACTGCAGATCAGTTTTCTGCTGTTTCTGAAACGGGGTCAGGTGACCCCGGGGTATTGTAAAGACGCCAGACAATTTACCTAGTGTATCCGAGGGTGAAGATAACTTCCATCAGCTAACTTACATGACATCCGTGCGTATCTGGTTTTCTTCATCGATGTTGTGGATGCTCACCAGATCAGCTCCCATGGAACGGCAATAAGACAGGGCATTGGACCAAGTTCTTCTCATATTAGTTTGGACAGATTCAGCCTAATAAATTGTAAAATGTAAACTGCATTCTACACAATATGAACCACGAATGGCAAAAATAAATACAGGGATTGTTTATAGTGCACATTTTTTAATTTTCATGACATGCTTAATTTTAATTCAAGAGCTAAAATGTGTATTATTTCATTATATATAGTTGAAGGCAGTAAAATTGATTTTTCTCAAACCATTAACTGATTCAGATACAAACCTTGATGCAGTAGTATCATGTGAATCCGTCAAAAGACCCAATTAATTCTAGTAAGTAGTAGTAACACATCTTCACCTGCACATATCCTGCACTTCAACAAACCTTTTAATCTTCAACGTCTGTTCCAAATTTTAGACTGCAGTCTTCCAGATTATCTAACTGCTGACACGTCAGGACTCAGGACTGCCAGTGCGCACGTAAGCCTTATCTCTGGATCTATTATTGCGGAGAGGGATTATGATGCGATAACTACAATTACGTTGTTTACTTATCAAGACGGTTTGGGGTGAAGTTGCCCCGAGCGCTTGCGATCCACGCTATGCCACTGGTTGATTGTCTTCAAAATTAATACACTTTGCTGTATTACAGCGTTTGGTCTCTTCTTCCTCCTCCTTCTCCTCCTCCTCCTCCTCTTCTACCTCTTCTCCTTCTTCTTCTTCCTCCTCTTCTTCCCCGTCCAATCGCCTTCACCATCCTTCTCTTCCTCTTGCGCTTCTTCCTCTACTTCCGCCTCTTCTTCTTCCTCTACCTCTTCCTCCGCCGCCTTGTCCTCTGCTTACTTTATACCCACCAACCACTCCTCTTCTTCTTGAGATAGATTAAGCGCATAAGAATAAGCAGCTACTACTGTACTACTTTCCAGGGCGCTGTATAAGTTTACGAGATTTTACCTACTTACTACTGTGAACTGAACGCTGACAATTCCGCCATCTTGTGGGCGGAGCATTCAACCATCGTAGCCGTAGTATCGGTAGCTCCGAGTATCAGGAGCGTAAATCCTATGTGTTTTTCTGGGTCCGGACCCACCCACTTTTTTAGGAGCTGGGTCCGGCCAGGCAATGGACCCACCCACTTTTTGAGATGAATTGTTTATTATTATTCGCCTAGTGAGACAATTATGTAAAGCAGTGAGAACAGCTAGATTTATTTTGCCCCAATTATGTAACTCAGAAAGACCTGCGATGTTTCCTATCCTCGCGTCTGACTGGCTATCTAGGTATTATTTAGCTCTATGGATAAACGTGACGTCACATTTTCGCATCCGTACGACTCCATTTTGTCACTTTTAGGTCTTTGGTTCGGTCAACGTGAAAACGTTTCTGCTAGCAATTGTTAATTATTATTTACTGTCTATCCTGCATTTATCATGTAAGTGCTTCTAGATAATAATTTATTTTGTTTGATGCAAAAATAGAATTGTTTTCACTTTTCAATAGTACGATTAATCTTTAAGTTCATTTTGATTAGTTGCTTTCACTTTATGACACTTACGTTTGAACATATATACTTACTGCTGGGCGATAAAACGTAAGAGAAATTTTCTTCGGTTTTTAAAAAAATTTGCAAGAACTAGTATTCGAGATTTGCTTATGCAAAATGACTGTAAAATAAAGTTTATCAAGATTTCTGTGCTATCTTAATCTAGATATGGAAAGTTAGAATAATTGCGAAGCAATCGGCAAAAGTTTTTATCAGTCAATAGCTAGGCAATTTTTGAAAGCTTTGTAATTTCCTTTTTCAAAATCAAACCTATGTTTAGTTGTGGTCAACAGGTCGACCAGGACCCACCCACCTTTTTACACAGATCTACCCTCTGCCAGTATATATATATATATATATATATATATATATATATACATATATATATATATATATATATATATATATGTATATATATATATATGCTGAAAGAAAACCGTGATGGTTGGTGGGTGGAGTAAAGTAAACCATGGACAAGGAAGAAGTGATTAATCATAACGGCGTGAAGGAGGCTCTGGCAAATACGCGGAATCTCTCGCCTAGTAGGGAAGGTCATGGGTGACGCCCAACCACAGCCAGCTACTGCTCAAAAATGTAAACTTCAAAATGACAAACTACCAGCATTACCATATGGAATATAAGGACACTATACCAGATAGAGAAACTGAGCAATGTAGTGCAAGAAATGAGCAGACTGAAAAGATTAACACACTAGGAATTGCAGACACAAGCAGGGGCGTACCGACGGGGGGAGGTATATCGGTACATATATACCCCTCCCAAATCAGTCTGCCTTAAGGTTTTTTATGTGACTTACACGTGGTTATATGTGGTTAATATGGTTTATGTGGTTTATAATTAAGATTTATACCCACCCAAAATATTTATACCTTCCCAAATCAAATTCCTGGCTACGCCTCTGAACACAAGTTGGGCTTTATATAGTAAAATTAGCAGTCTCGCTCATATACTCCAGAGGTGAGACACATCAAGGAGGAGTTGCGCTGATAATAATAACAGCTGTGTGCGTGTGTTCTCTCTGAAGAACTGCTTCTTAATAATAAAGGTACGAATTAATCAATAATATAATAATACATAATATAATAATTAATTAATTAATAATTCAGTATTAATTATTAATGGACGAATAAATTTCTAGAAGCCTAATAAGCCACTGTGGAATTTCGGATAGAGTGCGATTGGTACAAATTAGAGCACATCCATTCATATTAAATCATTTCCTCCATAGCTCACTGCCCTTGATCTTGATGCTATAAAGAATTTTGAAGTAAAACACAGAGGTTCTTCCCGAAACAACCAAAGAGATTAAACTATCAACGGAAGAAAATATTACTCTAAATTAATTAGTTTGTTGCGCCTTCACGGACTCCTTTCACTTATAGAAAATGGTTTTATTGCATGTAACCCCCAAAAAAAAAAAAAGAACATTCTATTATTGATCAACCAAAATTTGTGTTAAAATATGTAACTGCGTTAATTTCTATAATCGCAATCAATTTTTTTACACGCTAGCGCGTTCGTTAGCGCGTTAATTATACAGCCCTAATATAGGCCTATTCATATTAGGCCTATAGAGGGACGGGGAATTAGCAGAGTGGTAACAACGTTGGTTGATGGAGCGATACCCACCTGCAGGAGCCCTAAAGGTCGACTCAGCCTTTTTCGCGGTGGTAAAATGAGGAGCAGTGGTCAAAATGTATGCGATTAGTCAAAAAGGTACGCTACGCGATGCACTAGCCCCGTATCCGTGGCATTGCACGTCTGACTCAGGGCTATAGCAACGGATATCAGCGCCGCCCTTTGAACCCGTGAGGCTCAGGAAGGACTTTGATTTTTTGAGGCCTATAAAGGCCTGACATCAATCAAATGTTTAGATAGCACGTAATTGTATTTGTCGATCAGTGATGGTAGGGTAGATGGAGGGTTGGTGAGGAGGTCGGATGCTTTTATGCTTTCAGAGAATGCGGTTATATCAGTCTTTTATATCAATTTTCTGCAGCCAAAAACAGAAAATGTTATTAATTTAAAGCCTAATGAATTTTGCAACACTTTCAACTTCAGTGACTAGGCCTATTAGCCATTTTATTCTAATTAATCAATTAGAATAATTAAACTACCATTATATAATTTAATTGATTACTTTTATTCAGGTGGTTGGTGGGATAATATGGGAGTCTTGGCATATCATATATTCCAAGAATATCATATATTCCAAAGAATATAATATATTTACTTTTTCTGGAAAACAAAGTAAAGCTAACCTGAAAACAGTAATTTTCACCTAGAGGCTTCCATCCGTTTGAGCAGCTTCCTGGGATTGGCTGGGTAGCCAATGTAGAGGGTCGCGTTTCTCCTTGACGAGCAACTTCACAGATCGCCAAATTTTTAAGAGAACAGTCTACGCTTTGCCACATTCCATATTCGGTCATGTTCACAATGACGCAGCCGCTTCCACCGTTATCAGCTAAGAATCGCAAATAGACTATATGTATTTTGTTTGCTGTATCATAAGCAGTTTTTCTAGCCATGTAGAGGTGAATGTTATGCCATCCTCGAATTTCGGGTTTCAGAGAAGCAACAATGCAGGTGAGTCGTGAGAATAATCTAGTGTAATTTACCAATTTTAGAAATCCAAACGCGTGCTACATTCGCAGCTTCTTCTTGCTATTTATTTACTTACTCCTAAATAATAAACCGATGATCAGCATGATCAAAACCCATGGCAGATGCCAATCCAAATAGCAAAGCCAAATTCAATGTTGACCTTGCCAGAGGAAACGTCAAACAACCGGAATGAAGTCATGGCGGCAATCTGTTGTTTAGCCAAAATGACAGCCGAAACCCAGTACAGTACACTGTACAACGTGAACGTGTCATTATGCAGTCCAGGCCTACATGAATAAGCCTATTTTGAATTTGCTATAAAAATGTTCTGCAGCCAAAAACAGAAAATGTCATTGATTTAAAGCCTAATGAATTTTGCAACATTTTCAACTTCAGTGACTAGGCCTATTAGCCATTTTATTCTAATTAATAAATTATAACAATTAAACTAACATTATTTAATTTAATTGATTACTTTTATCCAGGTGGTTGGTGGGATAATATGGAAGTCTTGGCATATCATATATTCCAAAGAATATAATGATATATTCCAAAGAATATCATATATTCCAAGACTCCCATGACTCATATTATCTCACCAACCACCCATCTACAGTACCGTTAGCGCCATTTTGGCTGCTCGCATGTGTCTGTACGTGCTTCAGAATATCGCCGTTCTTGGCAGTTTCTACCGACGTCTTGCGCTTATTTCTTTGCGCTAATCGCGTGGATTGTCGCCTAGCTGTCGTTTTCGAAGTTATCGGCGATTGTCTGCATTTTCTCAGCGCTTAACGGTTCGGTGTGGTTGGCCCGCCATTTTGTCTAAGCCGCCAGCCAGTCGACTTAGTCTACAGCAGCGGTTCTCAACCTGTGGGTCGCGACCCCCACGGGGGTCGAATGACGATTTGCCAGGGGTCGCCCGAGACCATCAGAAATATGAGATTGTCTCTTTTATTGTTATTGTAAAAAATTTCCTCAGTGGTATAGTTACGACGTACTAGTTGTCTTATTATATAATTCTCGATGTCCGGTCTGTCTGTCGGTCACGATACACGGCAGATTTTGCAAGACGCTGTTGCCATAACAACGAAATTGTTTAATCAAAACTGTATAAATAACGCAGCGTTTAACGAAGCGTCTTAATTGCAGCTCAAATTCCTGTTCCCCCTTCCCTCTCCCATCCCTCTCCCAATCGCCCCAGACCCCAACCCATACCCGCCCTACCCAACAGGCCCCAAACCCCCGTTCCCCTTCTCTCTCCCTATCCCTCTCCCAACTCCCATTCCCTCTCCCCATCCTTTTCCCAATCGCCCCGGCGCCAACCCATCACAGCTCCGCCCTACCCCACCGGCCCCAAATCCCGTTCCCAAGCCTACACAACGCTGCTCCGAAAACCCAAACAACCCACTTTCCTCCTCCCAAACCTCCTTCCCTCTTCCAATGCACTGCCCCGTTATTATATATATATATATATATATATATATATATATATTTAGTCCTTCCTAACCTCAATACCTATTTTTTAAAATTTAGCCCTTCAAGTGAGGATTAAATTTTCAGAAGCCGTCACCGTACTGGAGATTTAATTTTTGGAAAAGCGTTCTTCAGAAATTATTGCTGTAACGTTTTAAATTAGCTATATCTCAGGCTATATAAGAGCTAAGAAGATGAGGTTTGCACCGTTGTTTAGATTTTTAATTCCTCTTTCTAACCGGCCGTGCAAAACAAACAAATTTGGGTTAGGGTCCACTTTGTTGCCTAAAATATCACATTCTCCCCAAAAAAATCTCAAGCCCTCTAAGCAAACAATTTTCAGCTAAAACCCCACTTTGGTCAGCGGAAAAGTTGTAAAGGTATGTCAGAGGAACAAAATAAACCAAAAGTTTGAAAATCGGTTGACATTTGGTAAAGATCTATCAATTCTAACTCGATGACCCCAATGTTTGAACATAAGTATTATCAGCGAATTTCACGAAAGTTTTGAATTTTGAGAAAGTTTCCTAATTTTTTTTAATTTTGCTATATCTCATGCTATATAAGAGCTAAGAAGATGAGGTTTGCACCATTGTTTAGCTTTTTTATTTCTCTTTCTAACCGTCCGTGCAAAAGAAAAAGTCCAGCGTTCACGAGCTTTCCGACAATCAAGTGAGAATGAGGAGCAGGCTGTTGCTCGGCGTGCAAAAGCAGCACAGCAAACAAGAGAATAAAGTACTGCATGTCGTTCGACACTGCCAAATCATTACACTAACGTTGACTATCAAGTTTTAGAAAATTCATGCGAATGGGCGTTAACTCGGTTGAAGGAAAAGGCGGCGAGTTAAGGACAATTAATTGCGCAAAATGCTATTGCATTTGCGCAATATCGGGTGGTAAAACAGCCAAGCTCCCCCGTCATTTTTGACGGGTAAACATCTAGTTTTACTATAATTGTCATTCAAGGATAGACATGGAGACAATTAAATAGCAATTGCGAACATTTTGATTGTCGTAGCATTATTACTTTTAGCAGTTTAGAATGTGAACGAAAATAATTATACTGTTGGGGGTCGCCACATCATGGGGAACTGAATTAAAAGGGTCGCGGCACTATAAAGGTTGAGAACCTCTGGTCTAAGGCTATAAAGGGCAAAAACTGTTCCGGTTCACGCGCGGAATTCCATTCTTCAGTCGTTTCCCGTAAAGTTCTCGCAGACGACAGCCTTTACGGATTCGCCGCCTGATTTTGGCCACGCCGAGAATTTTTCTCAACATCCTTTCTGCGTTTTCGCTGACTCTTCGACGCAACGTCTTCTTGCGGAGGACCGCCTTCTGAAGGGCTCACTGCCCGATTTCGACACGGCAGCGACCTCTTTCGTGCCATCTGAGCGGACTTTCCCTCAAGACCAGCGGTTCTCAACCTGTGGGTCGCGACCGCGACGGGGGTCGAATGACGATTTGACATGGGTCGCCTGAGACCATTGGAAATATGGGGTTGTCTCTTTTCTGATGGTAAAACTTGTTATTGTACAAAATGTTCCCGTTGGTAGTTACTAGTTTTTAAAAATATAATTGTCATCCGAGGATAAGCATTGCAGACAATAGAATCAGAATGATCTAAAACATTTGAATTGTCATGGCATTATTATTTTTAGCAGTTTACAGTACATTATGGACGAAAATAATTTTACGGTAGGGTTCGCCACATCACGGGGAATTTAATTAAAGGGGTCGCGGCACTCTAGAGGTTGAGAACGGCTGTTGAAGACCAACATCTTCCGTTTCATGTTGAGTTGTCAGCGTTGTCGACAGCGCCTTTGACTTTGACCTTCGCCATGCTACGGCGCTATAGAAGCTGTCCAGTACCATAACCATAACCTGGATTAAAGTAATTATAGTCTGACCTGGTTGACCTTGAGCCCAGTGAGTGAAAGAAGGTGTTTGGCCATTGCTGAATAGAAACTGACCATTGCTCTCACTTAGATCTGTCCAATAACTGCTGCCGCCCGTCCCATACATGCTAGAAATAAACGCCTGTTCTTGTCTACAATAAGAAAGAAGTGAACTATGAATTGGAACAGTTATGTCAGCAATTGTTCTGATATCACATTTTACGACTTTCGATAACACCTCCAGTTAAGAAACAAGCAAATTATTTAATTAGTCAAAGTGCTTTTAATCAGTTAATTGATTCCTTATTTAGACACAGTGCATAAAATGTCGCTCAGTCCATCGTCGTCATCATCACACTCCATAAATCCAAAAGGACCGTCGATGCCAACGATGTTGATGCTCGTCCATAGTCCTTTCCTTTCTTTGGTCAATCCATCATTAGACTCATTTATTAAAGATATTATATTTAAAGAAAAAAGCCGTGTAAAACCATTTAATTTTCACAAGATGAAAATTAAATTTAATTTTCATCTCATTTCATTATATTAAACGAATCTACGAATCTATTGTGCCATAATAGTGTCTATCAAATATGGATAATAATTAGAATTAACATACGAATCTTCGATTCTTGCAAGCGATCCTCCTAAACTTTCACACTGAGTCTTTGAGTTACTCCAGATCCACAGACCAAGTCCAGCAGTAAAACATTTCCATCGATAAGCCTGCCATCCCTATAGCAAGTAATATTTTTCACAAAGGCATATATGCTACATGTCATCTTAACATTCAATATGCAGAAACTCCAGAAAATAACTAAAGGCAGAAGGTCAGTCAGACAGGGTCATTATGTCAAAAGGGTCATTGTGGTTGATACGCTGCATCTGTGGATGGCATGATTTTTACGAGAATGGCGGTAGACGTCAACAATATCGCGCTTCAAAATATCATAATAATAAAATCGCGATTTCCTTAGGCAGTGGAGTATTTACCCCGGTAAAAATGGTACGATTGTATCGGGCCCACCAGCAAAATAAAATGTAGAGGTCCACCTTTTCTATTAACAATAGTTTATAATGATTTTTAATTACACTGGTCAACAAATTTTATGCAAGTTTTTGTTTCCTCTACAAATTTTGGTGAAACTAATAGATTTTGACTTGCTGAACACAAGTATGTAATTAGAATTTCTGTATCACGTAAGGTTTTTAAGAAATCGACAATTTAGCATTTAGTATTGTAACGTTCTGCAACATAATCCTACAGAAGGATCTAGGCACTAATGACAAGACATGAGAAAATTAGAAATGTTTTGCTCTAGATTTTCGTTTGTAGTCACTGTCCTGTGCTTTACGTATCAGTGACCAACAGTAGTCTCCGAGCATAGACGGACTCCACTTTCCCTGGTAGCGTTTCTCGATGCTGGCAATGTCTTTGTGAAATCTTTCACCATGTTCATCACTGACGGCGCCGAGATTGTCCGGAAGAAGTCAAGTGAGAATGAAGAAAGTGTATCTTCAGTGACATGCTGCATTTCATTGCCTTGTAAGTTTGTAGCAGATTTCAACTTGTTCAACATAGTTTGGCGCCTTGCAGTTGCCCAGAAAGTTAGCAACAACATCCCTGAAGGCTGTCCAGGCAACATGCTCGGCACCCCGCAGAAGGCCCTCAAAGTGACTGTCCTTGAGCATATCTCGAATCTGTGGGCCAACAAAAACGCCTCCTTTTATTTTAGCATCACTGGTGCGTGGAAACCTCTGTCGTAAGTATGTAAAGGCTTCACTTTCTTTGTTCATTGCTTTGACAAAGTTTTTCATTAACCCAAGTTTGATGTGCAAAGGTGGGAGATAAACGTTCTTCGGATCAACGATAAGATAATGTTTAACGTTCTTCTGTCCTGGAACCAAGTCCTGCGAGGTGGCCAGACCTTTCTCACATAATGTGAATCTCTAGCTCGGCTGTCCCACTCGCAAAGAAAGCAGCAGTACTTGGTGTAGCCTAGCTGCAGACCGAGTAGAATTGCAACAACTTTCAGATCTCCACATATATTCCAGTTGTATCTCGAGTATCTCGAGTATTCTATGTGTTTCAATAGCAGCTGCATGTTCTCATATGTTTCCTTCATGTAAGCAGCATGTCCAATGGGTACTGAATGGTATGAATTGCCAATGTGCAGCAAAACAGCCTTTAAACTTAACAGCGAAGAGTCAACAAAAAGTCGTCATTCGGATGGATTGTGCTTACAGCCGAAAGCAGAAAGCAATCCATCAATGTCAATGCAAAAAGTAAGACTGTCGATTTTTTTGAAGAATCGAGTCAAGTCTTCATGCCGTTTACGAAATACTGAGTTTTTGTACCTGGAGAGAGCAGATTCCATCCTTGCAAACTAGATCCAAGCAATTCTGCTCGATTTTTTGACAAATCTAAGTCTCTGACCAGATCATTGAGCTCTGCCTGAGAAATCAAATGAGGATTGATGGCTGTCGATGGCTCAAACTCTGGGTCTTCCGTAGCTGAATCATCAACTATCTGCAGCATTTCATCTGTCTCTGCATGCTCGTCCTCGTCCTCCAGTGTCCAAAACTCGGGGGGAAGGTTTGGAACAGGAAGACTCTCGTCGTGTGGAACTGGTCTCATTGCCGAGGCAAGGTTAGGATACTAGACTTCCTATTCTTTGAAGAAAATCCTGTAACATTCGTCATGCAGAAATAGCAAACCGTTACATGATTATTCTGCTCCTCCATATCATTGGTATGGCGAATGGCATGGATGGACGCTTACCTGCAAGCCAAGCTCGCAGACTGGTAGCACAAGATGAACAACATATATGAGGTGCCCATACTTTGTCCTGGTCGCCAATTTTGCATCCAAAGTATAACTCATATCCTTTCTTTATGATTGCTGTCATACTCCGCTTCTCCGCTTCTCCGTAAACTCTCCACAGATGTAGCAGAACGTGTCACTGCTATTGCGTCATCGACGCGACATTTCAGAAACTTTAATTAAATTAGTTAATATATTCAATTCAAAGCCTTTAATTAAACAGTTATATCTCATCAAATAGAAAGACTGCAGCTGCTTCCTAGTGCTGCTTGGTATTTATATAGACTGCGTAACCATAGCAACAATACATGCTAGGCATGTAGTCTTGAAGACAGGTTTGGGCGCGTCTGGGCATGTCTGGACATGCCTAATTATACTAATTTTCAAAATCCATGTAGTTAAGTGAGCCAGCAGTGCATATTACATCTTTTATGGCGGTCACATAAGATTCTTGCCTAACCTGAATACCCATAACTCAGATAACTCTTGAAAACCACGGTTTTAAAATTCTTATAAATTTAAATTTTAAAATCAGCTTTTTCTCAAAAAACTTACGTGATAGGAAAATTTTAAAATTATTCCTGTAATCAGCATGACAAAATCTACCTGGAACACCAGAAATTGCACAGGAAACAAAAACCTTGTTTACCAGTGTTATTTATTTGTTTAAACAACTTTACTTTCCGAAATGCAACCATTTGTCACGTAACGTGCCCTTAAAAAAGGTTATCGCCATTGTTACTCATACGCCTATCTGTAACTCCTCTGCTCTTATAAAAGTTTCCCGAGAAAAGTTTTAAAAAACTTGACAAAGCAAAAAATGCCATCTCGCCACTTTTTACGCTTGATCTCTAACTTTTTAGAAGAAAGTGTACCGAGGCCTGTAAAATGTAAAACCGTCACTACCCATCGGCCTACTAGACTGTGTCCGTATAAAACGGGATCCTTTTTTAGCCGGAAAGTGTATATAAAATGCGATATAAGTTTTGGGTTAGGAGTAGGCCAGCAAGGTAAGGACTGAGGGTTTTGTTTTGTGCTGAAGGCTGACTTTATACGTAATATACCCCATTGGCCCTGGCCGCATCGGAATGCTATCATGCTAAGCGCATAAGCGCCGGTGCGAGCACGAGGAATTAGTAATTACCCGGTAGTCTTCTCCTTGAGTTTAGTTTTCAGGGCTTAGGAGTAGACCTACGATCTGAAAACAGACACAAGTGCCTATTTTTGCGTACTTGGAATATTTGGAATAATTTGGAATAGTCAAAAATAAATAAATTCAATTTTCGCGATATTTTGTGTCGGCATTATTTTATGCGCGATATTTTGAAGCGCGATATCATTGACGTAAACCTTCAATGGCGCAATGGACCTCATCGGTTCAGGCGAGGCGACGACGATGATAATGAAGAAGAGTTACTGCGTTTAGAAAACGCTTGAGCGTAGAAACAGCCAGCTAGACCTAGTTGGCCGTGGTTGGAACTTGAAAGCGCTGAACGTAAAGCTTAAGCGCCTGGGCTGAATTTAAGGCATTCGGTAAGCCCACAAAGTGATGAGAAATAAGAAAGCGCCCGTTGGTTCGAGTGCTGGAACAAATCAAAAGGGTAAAGCTTGATTTGAGATAAGTGTAGATGCTCATCATCAGGGTTATTTCTAGGATTATCAATTTGGGAGTGTCAGTAAAGTCTGGGGTCCCCTGCCCAAAAGTCTGACAAGCAAATAACAGATCACATAACTGAGATTGGATGGGGGTGTAGGGGTGTCTGTCTAAAATGGGGGGTTAGGGTGTGTAAAAATATTCCTGCTCATCATGCTCAGAAGCGACAGATAAACGTTAAGCATGAGTGATTATAGAGACGTTAACTCAGTGGAAGGACTCTACGCGGATGACGAACTGAAACGCGCCTTGAGAACTAGTCAACCCCGTGCAATGAAGTCAGGCGGAAGCAATCCCTTGGTTGAGTTAGGCATCGCCTCCAGTTTCGCCAACAGTATGATCACTTGCCTGGCAGTAGGCCTACTTACCAAAATATCAATAAATTGGCTCATAAACCTTAGCCTAAACTAACTGCTGCTAAAAATGATTCCTAAATACTCCAGACCGCCAGAAATGAAATGTGTCATCTTTCCTCCTTAGAAATATCGAGGCATGACATTTATAGTATTATGTTATTGGAATTGTTTCGATATTACATGCTTGTTGGTAATTTTTTAGAAAAAAAGAAAAAAGAGGCAAATTAGAATGGCTTTTGGATCAGTGTTTCAAGCTCTAAAACCATTCCTTTCAATTTATTCAAGAGATAAACATTGACTTTTGTTGTGTTCTGGGATTGCTGTATTGATCGCGTACTAAAGGACATGTTGCATCTGGCGTTGGAGTAGAAACATCGCGAATTTCTTCTTTTGGCAGCGCGCAGACGTATCCAAACGCTCTGTCCTGGAGATCGCATGGATCATCATTCCACAGTCCATTCTATAGAGGTGTAATTCCACATTTTAATTAAAAAATATTTATTCTACTGCCATGTTGAAGTCAATTATTATAGCAGCTTACTCGCAATGCTGACGTTGTCATAAAGCGCAAGTCAAAATCAAAAAGTCAAAAGCTAAAATACGATATTTAAAAAGTAACCATATTGGTTGTTTATATTAACACCCTAAGAGTTCAAGCTGTATGCAAAAACCAATGCTTAGACTAATTTACAAGTCCGCCAAACTGTAAAATTTGCTTATTTGAGAGGAGCCAGAAGATATATAGATTTCGAAATAAATGCCTTGTATAACATCACGCAATCTTCGTTTTCTCCTGCACTATTCGGTTCTCTTCGATTCCAGTTTGTATAGAGAACCGGATCCCCACTGGACCATTCGAAGTAGTTATTTTGACGCAGGCAGTGTAACCCAATCCACATCTCAATATCATCTTTAAAAGCAATAAAAGAAATAGAAAATGGAGTTTCATTGGCTGAACCAGGGATTATAAAGAAATGGTCGAAAACGAAAACAATTTTACTCTCTCGTATTAATTATTTATTAATCATGTTAAAGCGTCCAAAACCATCGAATGCATAGCGTTTGACCATAAGAAATACCAGCATAAGTCTACAAGCCTAATTATAAATATCAGTACCCTGTCACAATATAACCCTGTATTAACCGAACAGTTTAAAGCAGAATATTATGAGTTTAAAAATAGAATCAGCCAGCAGATGATACTAACATAATGCCATCTGACTCATTATAAAATCATTGAGTAAAGCACTGTTGACTGTAGCTAATTCGCTGCCCTCAAGGTGACAACTGGTCCTAGCTTGAGTCCAAGTACTTCGAGTCGATATGAAGAGATAGCACATTGATTCGTATGGGACCCATCCATCACGACAACGAGGCTCATCGGCAGCTAAATGTAACGGTCATTCATTTGCGAATGTCGCCATTAACGCCTTCAATCAAGGTGGTAACAATACTAATTGAATTACACGATTCTATGATAGATTATTTATCGTCATGGTGAATTTTATCCTTGAGTCATGTCATACTTAGCACGATGGTACCAAATAGCAGTGCAGGGTATTGACGCTCTCCTTTTGTAACGTGCATTTTTCTGAGTAACTAACGGGGTAATGCGCTACCTTGCTGTCAAATAACTTTTCCAGTAACTACCCATAATTTTATGTGACTAGTAACGCAAATCTGGTGCTAATTGCGTTACTTCTGCAAAAGTATGGCATATGGCACAGCTTGACTTTGGGCATAGTTTGGGCATCCTTCATAAAGAAACATTCACTAATTTATTCGGAATTCACTAGCAATTACATATTTTTAAACCTTTTTTATAATACTATTTGCCATTAATTTGTAACTATTGTCTGCAGTAACAGCAGGGCCATCATTAGAATTTTGGACGCCCTAGAGCCTAGGCAGATTTGAATTTTCACCCACTCACATACGGACAGTCTGTTACGGCGGTACCGTAGCAACTGCCAAACGCTAATACGTTATGCTTTCACATAGCAAATAGCAAGTCTGTTAAATTATAATTATTAAAGTACCCACTCATTTCAGCCTACGTGTTATGAGTCTTATGATAATAAGATTAAAATTACAAGTGTTCATGTCAGTTACGTCATGCAGCCCGCTATTATTTATGTAAAGAATAGCAAAGCAATGAAAAGAATAGTAAATTATATTAATTAATTCATTCATTCATTCATTCATTAGTCTATGAGAAACGCGCCTCCCAAATCTTTTCGTCCCCGTTTTATTTCGCCCCTAAACAATTTTCTCGCACCTGGGCAGTGCCTAAACTGCCTAAGCCAGCGAAGTCCAACCTTCATGCTATCGCGGGCCGCACAAAAATGCTTAGGCTCTTGGCGGGCCAAGCAAGTTGTAGCACTAAATATGTGGCATAATTGAATGGCTGGGTGGAATAAAGAGGTAACGTATCCGACCCCCTCTCCAATGGTTTAAGTATCAATAACAATAAGAGAGGTAACTGCATTTACTCTCTTATTTAACCGTACCCTTCAACTTATATTTTCACCACTAATGGGGTAACTGGATTTACTTCCTTATTTCTCTGGGCCCTTCAATTGACAGCCTGACCATGGTGGTAACTGCATTTAACTCCTTATTCCACCCAACCATTCAATTATGATATATCATATGTATGGCATGCCTTATAAAATTGTTATAAAAAAGAATATATACAACATATAATAAAAGACTAAGTGTTAACCAAGAAATAACAAAACACTTCGATGGCAGTGGCGACTCCAGGATTTGGCAAGTGGGGGGCCGTTGGGGTGGCAACTTCTAATCATGGGGAGGCCAACCATTTGTTGTTAGGTATGTAGTATTAAGTACAGTAGCGTCATTTCACACTTGTCTTGGGAGCGAGAAAAATTTTTGCCAAATTTTAGGCAATTTGTGCAAATTTTAGGCAATTTGTGCAAATTTTAGGCAATTTTTTTGCAAATTTTAGGCAATTTTTTGCAATTTTTGGGCCAATTTTGGCAATTTTTGGGCCAATTTGGGCAAATTTAAAATTTTAAAATATTTTTGGGTAAATTTTTATATATAGTATAGTAGGCCTATATATATATATATATATATATATATATATATATATATATATATATAGTATATATATATATATGGGTAGGGTCTCAATAGGGGGGCCACTGGGGGGGCACAGTAGGGGGGCACGGGCCCCCTGGCCCTTCCGGTCGAGCCGCCACTGTTCGGTGGTAACTGCTATAAACAGCTATAGTGCTATAATATTGTCATTTTAACATAGTATTCCAGTTAAAATTAAGTAGTAAGTAAGAATTAGTATTCTACCGACTCGGTGTCTTAGTTAGACTTAGTAAGACTAGCGACAGTCATTCGATTGATTCTGTTCAATTTCAATCTAATGATCCATACTATTCTATTGAATGAAGACTTTCTAATCTAGTGCGAGTGCGGGAAAAGGGTTTTCTCTAACAATACCAGCAATGTCAATAGCAATGCTTGTGACGCCATGTCGTATACAAGAGACGAGAGTGTTATTATATTCAGTGTTGGAGTTGTGAAATTTGAGCTGGGGGTTGAGGACTGGAATTCAATGAATGACAGAGACTGCACGTACCCAATATGCGATTTTTGTCAGGGTTGCAAAGTTAGCTGGGGGTTCAACCCCCCCTCCCCGGCAACTCCTAAACTGGTTATATTAACCATGGAGGAATAATAGCAGGAGAACGCCTGAGTCTATGCAGGCTAGCTTAACGCCTGAAGCCAGCTATGAGCGTGTGGGTGGTGTAAGTTAGTAATCAGTAGCAAATAAGTACGTTTAATGGCCGCCGTAACCTGTGAAGTATGAATAAGTAAGCAATTTGGTAACCTCCTAGTCAGGCCTGAGGAGAGGGGGTACAGTCAGTACATTGGAGTTTTCAGGGGCCCATATCCGGTGAAGATAGTGTTTTTTTGCTTGTCAGGCTGTTTTTGGACAGTTAATAACGTTTTTTGCTTGTCAGGCTGTTTTTGGAGAGTTGATAACGTTTTTTTGCTTGTCAGGTTTTTCGGAGACTTGATAAATTTTTCTTAAAGGCCCGCAAATTGTTTTGTTCCGGGGCCCAGAATTTCTCTTGGCGGCCCTGCTCCTAGTCTTAATATAGTCCTATAAAATAACGATAATAACTGGCCCTGTAGCTAAAATTGATATTTTCCTAAACTCGGTGGCGGGCCGGATGAAACTGGCCCGCGGGCCGGATCCGGCCCGCGGGCCGCCAGTTGGACAACCCTGGCCTAAGCCTTAAGGTGTCCCTGAGTAACAGTTTGTACAAAGTAACTGTTTGCACACTATTGACATTCATAGCAATGCCATTCCCCGGACTATCATATATGGAGCATGCATAAACGCATTTCATACCCAAATATATTAATTGCTTGCCTTATATAAAAACCCGTTTCCAAGAAATTACCTTAGAATGGAAGAGGCATTTCACTGAATGTTCCATTACATTATACTGATTTACAATGCATCCACATCAGATGAAATAAATAGTAACCAGACAAAGCAAACAAGATACAGTACCTATTCCAGTGCTCATGACTGAATTTGACCATTCGCCACCACACATTGTGCTGTTAGAGTAATCCCCAGGACACGGCATGTTACACCTTGTACTTGGGCCATAACGACCGTAGCTGTTTCCGCAATAACATTCTGATCCAAATTGGGCACCAGCGTATCTATAACCCTTAGAATATAATTGCATAATATTAAGTACAAAAATAACGTTTATATTTTAAAGTTTACTGGCAAATATCTATTATTAGAGATCTTTGGACAAAAGGTTACAATTATAAGCCAACAAGTGATACTCCGTAAGTGCTATTAAACAAATAAAAAAATATTAGCGAATGCACTAGAGGTGACACGGGCGACTATTTGGTCAGTCTTGTGATTTGCACAAACTCCAAAAGAAATTTTATCAGGACTGGACGAGGTGTCCGAATCGATAGACTTTATCCTAAATCACAATTCAAGTCCTTAAATTAAGCACCAGAACTCACTCACAGTTTAACTCTAAATATTACACAAAAGCTTCTGTGACAAACCCGCTTGAGAAGCTCACGACGATCCTCAAGAGCCTCTTCTGCGATGCAATATAATCAACCTTATTTCATTGCGCTAAAGTCCTACAGCGCTTTTCTCCAGTGCTATTTCTCTTCCTCGAGCCCTTTCTTGTCCTGTCCTGTGTTCTTGTCACCAACCAGTGGTATGTTTTTGATACTTGTGTGCAGCAGCTTTGTCAGTTATAATAGCGCCCGTCTTGGTAGACAGGCATGCTACTTTACTACATCATCACATATCTACTTACGCCGCTACCATGCGCCGCTACATATCAGAGCAGAACGAACCACAATCCGTCAAATAGGGTGCGCGCAGTGGCGTAGTCAGGATTTCCGAAAGGGGGCTTGGTTTCCATCGTGACCCAACAAATTTTGACAAGCAAAAAAGCCTCCTCTATTTTATTTTTAGGATCTGACAAGCAAAAAATGTCGTCACCTTCATTCTTTCTATTTTCTATAGGACTTAGAAATTGTTCCGATCGGCAGCCAGCCAAGGGCGGTTTTGACCTCCAAAATGGCGTCCGAAAATGAAAAATGTATAGAAAAGCATGTGAAAAAAATTCGTCGGCAGCCAAAAGAGGTTTTAACCCCCAAAACCCCCTTGCCTACGCCACTGGGTGTGCGTGCCTATTTTGATGTCTCTGCAATGCTATGTTATAGTACACAGTTAAAGGCAAGTGCCAAGTAATACTTTATTGAAGCAGTGCATTGCGCAATAGTCGAGAGTGTTTCCTCCTGGTACATCCATGTAATGTTCAAACGGAAGATCTCTAATGTCTGCATCACTGTAACAGCCCATTGTCTGGGCCGAAGAGACTGCAAATAATTTTAAACAAATAGCAATTATGATTTGCGCTGAATCACAGAAACGTAATTTATATGGTAAGACACTACAAAAGAATTACACAACTAGACTGAATTACAATTAAAAACGAAGCATATGATAGTAACAAGCAAATGCTGCAAATTGTTTGATTTTTATAGCAGTAAGATTCTGGATTCAGGAAAAGATTTAAAATTTATATTAATTCTAAACAATTCCCAAAAGGCGACATTCATAGCTTACACGTTCCCGTCCGAAAGACTGTGTTGCACAAATAGCCCCCGCAAATTGTTTGCTTCGTAGGATCACCTCCACAGGGATAATTGCATTCTTGACTTGGTCCGTAGCGTCCATAATTATTGCCGCAAAAGCATTCTTGGCCCCATTGCAGTCCGGCATAAATGTAACTCTACATTTCATCATAATTGTTTATACCCATAGTCAATCCTTCAATAATGTGTGCAAAAACTGTTAAATAAATCTAATTAAACCAGGGTTTTAACTGATATTATCTAGTGCAGACAGAACCCTACACAGCCAGCTTTCATCTAATCTACTCTATCTTTAACTTCTACAGCGCCACTTCATAATGTATACTGTATAGAAACATCAGCCGATGGCACAGCAAATCAAATTAATTTAAAAGATCCAGGTTATCCGGTCGGACAAACGAGTGACATCATCATCATCATCATAATCATCATCATCATCATCATCATCATCATCATGTGTCATCTTCATATCTGAAGGTTGACGGTCATGAGTTGTTTCCACTTCGTTCTGTCTTCAGCAATCCTTTTTAGTCTTCCGTAGTTCTTTTCCTGTATGTGTTCCTTAACGTCGTCCAGCCAGTCTCTTCTAGGTCTTCCTCTGGCCCCGTTTTCCTCATATCTGCCCTCTAATAGGACTTTTGCTTGCCCTGTGCTTGAACCACGCATTGTGTCCAGCATACTGTGTTTTCCTGTTTATAATTTCTGTCAAGAGTCGTCTCTTTTCTCCAATTTTCTTTAGTACCTCTTCATTTGTTATTCTCTCTTACCAGCTAATTTTTAAGATTCTTCTGAAGCACCACATTTCAAAGGCCTGTATTTTATTTTTATTTATTCAGTCGGACAAACGGGTGACAGCAGAATCAAATCAGAAATAAATATGACCATTAAAGCCATTAACTCAGATCTTTACACTGACTGAAAATAGCAAAACGAATGAAATATAACATAATTTCGATGGCTTATGACTCACTTCATATATCAAAACCAGTTTACCTATGAAATCTGATAATCCCACAACATCCTCGATCCACTCGATCTTCCTCGTGTAACTCTCCTTCGTCCTCTGAATCAAGCATCTCTCAAAATTTGCAACCGTGCTTTTTAATATGCTGCGCCAGAACTTTGGATCTCAATTCCAGCAGTCCATGACCAAATAAGTCACAATTCCCTTCTCTAAACTCAAAGCAATTCTCTTCCATCATTTCCTCCATCGCTGTAACGTCCCAATCGAAATTGATTAAATTACCCTGCATGACCCTGCGTGAATGATTCTACCTTTGGCTATAGCTACTTCATACTAAGATTAAATGCCTAAGAATAAGGAACTTCTACGGTGCTGTTTTGAGGCTCTATAGAAATTCACGAAATTTTACTTACTAATTTACTTGCGTTTCTGATTGCCTAGACCGGAGATAAGCGCCGGAACCCAAAGCTCGGACTCGAGTACGGGATCTACCGTTTCCTTACCTTTAGTTCCTTGTTTAGCCTTCTTCTCAAGAGTTCCCTCTGCCCAGGAATACTCTTTCCTCACCGCTATTCTGTTCTGTTTTGCTCCTCGTTATTACCATAATTTTTGTCTTAGGGACTGCTAAGACTAGGGGACTGCTAGGGACTGCTAATTAATTGCGTCAAAATAGGGGAGGGTTTCGAAAAGTTTGAATGTTGTTGGCAGGGAGGGGGTCAAGCGAAGTTGACAACAACAATCTCATTTTTTACAAATACTAGAAAGATGCTCGCTTCGCTCGCGCTCGCTTCGCTCGCAGTGCAGGATAATACTAATCCAATACCTATACCTAATACCCAGCAGTGGCGGCTCTAGGATTTGGCAAGTGGGGGCCGTTGGGGTGGCAACTTCTAATCATGGGGGCCAACCATTTGTTGTTTAATGTATGTAGCATTAAGTATAGGGTCCCAACTGGGGAGGCCACTGGGAGGCCAGGCTCTCAATAAGGGGGCATGGGCCCCCCTGACCCCCCCCCCGGTGGAGCCGCCACTGATACCCAATCATTGAATTCATGCTGAACAACATTTCAATGATCGCCACCTAGCCAAGCTCTGCGCCACGCAATAATTAGGCCTATGTACGTTAAAATCACGCAACTGTGACCATTTGTGACGCTGTACACGTATTTTTGTGTACGTTAAAATGTACGTTAAAATTGCGCAACTACCTCAGGCTGCGAACAATTGTTACCAATAGCAACGTCGTCGCACGCCCAGCCTTCTGACGCTGCAATGACTCGACTAAACCGTGTTAAACTACGATTCTACGAACAATTGTTACCAATAGCAACGTCGTCTTCGACCAACGCATCGCGACGTAAGGACTAAACTGTCTAAACCGTCTACCAATAGTCAACCAATCAGAACGCTTGAAGGTAACAGAGAGACATACAGATAAGGATCTTAATATTATAGATTAAACAAATAAGAAATGTCATGGATTACCATTTATTGCAACGGAAAGAAGCCTGACAAACATCACCACCACATCTTGTCACTTGATAGGCAAAAAAGGGAAAAGGTCTCATAACCGCAAAAAATAATAACCTTCTAAACTCTTTAGGGAGACCCGCCACTGATCTTGGGGTCAAAAGTTTTTGACAGAATTAGGCCTATAGGGGGTGGGTCACAGAAAGTTTTACAGTTGTTGACAAAGAGGAAGGGGTTAAAAATTGCCCAAAAATTGGTGACGTAATAAATGTACAGTAGCGTGTGTCAATTTTAAAAAATTTAAATTTTTTAAACCCTTAGCAAGAAATTTTAACATTTTTATGTACCTAATAAGGATATAGGCCTATACTCTAAAAATTTAAAAAAATGTTTTAGCTTGGTCAATCTGACATTGAAATATACGATTAATGGGGAAAATATTCAATACTTATGTTTTAAATTCCATTATTCGTTTGTTTTTAACTTTGCAGGTTGTATGTAAATTACTGTTTTGAGTATGATATATAAATAATTTATTAATATGACTGTTTAAATGAAATTGTATTTTTTTATTATTTTTAAGTTTTTAAAAACTCTTTAATAATTGATAAAAAGTCTGAAATGACATTAAAACCTCGATCGCAAATATGGACTCATTTACATGATTTAGTTGGTTCCAGTAGACAACTTCCATCCACTGTCTGAATTACCAACAGCATGGGTTTATTAAAGGAAGATCTAGCCAGCATGGGTTTATTAAAGGAAGATCTTGCTTAACAAACATATTAGACTTTTTAGAGGAGATTCATGACAAGCTAGATGAGGGAAAAGCAGTTGATGTAATATACCTGGACTTTGCAAAAGCATTCGATAAAGTACCTCATTCAAGACTGGCAGTCAAGCTTCAGGCCAGTGGAATTAGAGGATGGATAAAATTCTTGGATGGATAAAAAATTGGCTTCAGAGCAGAAGACAGAAGGTAGGTATAAGAGGCAAGTATTCAGATTGGGCTAAGGTCATAAGTGGGGTGCCACAAGGTTCAGTGTTGGGTCCTCTATTGTTTTATTGTTTTTAATATACATCAACGACATCGATGATGATATAATGTCAAAAATTTCAAAATTCGCTGATGACATAAAACTGTGTGGACAGAGTGATAGTGAAGCAGAAGCAAAAATTTTACAAGACCTTAATAGACTATCCCAGTGGTCGGCAGATTGGCAAATGCTTTTTAATACAGATAAATGCTCGGTTATGCCCAATGGAAAGAAGGGAACCGATCACGAATTTAAGTTATGTGGGAAGGAACTAAAAGTTACAAACGAGGAGAAAGATCTAGGGTCATCATGCATAACAGCTTAAAGCCATCTAGGCAATGTGCAGAGGCAGCTAATAAGGCCAACAAAATTCTAGGTATGATCAAAAGAACGATAGTGAGCAGAGAGAAGGATTTAATAATAAGACTTTACAAGACATTGGTACGCCCACATTTAGAGTATTGTGTTCAAGCATGGTGTCCATTCCTGAAGAAAGACATAGATACCTTAGAAAGAGTGCAACACAGAGCAACAAAGATGATCAAGGGATATCATAAACTAACCTATGAGGAAAGGCTAAATCACTGTGGATTGACAACCCTGGAAAAAAGAAGAGAGAGAGGGGATTTGATCGAGACATACAAAATACTAACAAAGTCGAAATGCCAAGAGAAAGATTTTTTACAATGAAGCAGTATGATCGAACCAGAGGACACAGCATGAAACTGTTCAAGAAACGGGTTGGGAGACATAAACAGCATTTTTTAGTGCAAGAGTGGTGGACAGATGGAATGAACTGGATGAGGGGATAGTAACGGCTAGGCCTACAACTGTAAACGAGTTCAAAATAAACCTCAGTAGCTTAGAATATTAGATTGGACGAGAACAGTGGTTCTCACACAGGGCAGTCCCTACTGAACCACTTTAAACCTTGTTATGTTATATTATGTTATAACCCTGCTTCGTGGAACTTGCTCCCGAAGACAGTGACAACTGAGACACTCCCTGATCGGTTCCGGAAACAGTTGAAGACGCATTTATCCAACAGCTCGTTTTGTGTAAAACGCTCTTGACTTTGCTTCGATAGCCATGTTTACTGCGCTCAAGAAATTGTCTTTAAATAATAATAATAATAATAATAATAATAATAATAATAATAATAATAATAATAATAATAATAATAATAATAATAATAATAACAAGCATATACTTATGAATTTAATTGCACTATATAAAGAAACGCGTTTACATGCTATGCATCCCTGCATGACCCAGACTTAACCCTTTCGCCCCGATGGCCCCTGTGCGTCCGTTCCCTGTCCCTTAGGCTCCTGTGGAAAATTATGTGGTTGTTTGGGGCTCCCACATAAACTAAAATATCTTGAGCAAATGTTGACATAGAACACAAATGTTTTCACCAGTTTCCTCGGAATTGAACTGTGTTTACTTCCAGGCTTATATTTAATACCACGAAGAAAATCAAAAACGGCCGTGCGGGGGTTAGGAAAAGACGCAGAAACCCCAAAAGCGGCCTAGCGGGACTGGTATCGGTAGCAAAACCGTTTTTGCGGCTATGCGGGGCGACGCTAAATATATTTATAAATGCCGTGACAAAACGATGGGTCACCCATATACACAAACAGATATATGTATAATGTATAATTGTATATATATATATATTTATTTATAACTGACCTGGTTGACGCAGAACTTAATGCATGCGTCTTGAGTCATTCCACTTGGAGTAGTCATAATACTAGAACCACTCAAGTCTCGATCTTCAAGCTCGTCTTGATAACAGCCTATTTCCGATGGAACTGCCCAGCCTAGAGCACAGCATAGTGTTATTGTATACTTCTATAATATACTGATAAAATCGTTATATATATATATATATATATAACTCAATTCATGGCATAATTATGTTGCTAAACTTTCATTCAGTATATCTTATTACTGAACATCAAACGTCTATTTTGTATTTCTCAAGTCAGAATTTATTAGGCCATCAAAATCAAATTTCATTCATGTCGGCCTACATAAAATATGCGAGTTTAACAACGTGGTCAAAAGTCACTTCTCATACCTGCGCATGAGTATATTTCCCATCGAAGTGCAATAGAAACATTCCACTCCACAGGATGTAACTTCACAAATTTGGCATTGAAAGTTGGATCAATGTAAGTCTTATGTACGAAATCCTGATCCCAATTGGCAGAAAATAGCTAAAATATAGTGGAATAGTTTATTTTTCTGCCTATTTGAAAATGGAAAATGGCTACATCTCATAATTATGGCTCTAGAGCAAAAAATTCATGTCGCCGTGTTGCAATTGGAAAGCAATACTAGCTTCATGAAAGACTAACTTTTGATTGTCCATCCACTTGATATTCGACGTAGTCTTGTCCATTATTGCTGTAGCTAAGTTTGAATTTCGTTATAAACATTGCTTCATCCTGTCTTCCCTGTGTAGCGACTCCTACGATCAGTTGAGTTCTTCCGAGATCGGCCTATTAAATTTAGTTAATCTAATTAAACGACGGAGTTTGATTAATAAAAATCATTAATTTTATATTGTAACTATGTTTTAACACAGGGGTTCCCAACCTTTTTTAAGCCCTGCACCCCTAAATTTTTTTTCATAATGTCTCGCACCCCTTAGACCGGGGCTTAGGCTTAGGGCTAGTGCTTAGATTTAGACTTTTAGAAATTTAGATTTTAGAGTCTCAGGTATAAGCCTTAAGCCTTAGGAGGCTTAGGGTTAGGGCCTTTCGTAAACCTTCTTAATAAAATTAAACTGAAATATGAATTACAGTCAATATGACCAAAACAAATGTGTATAATACATTTTTATCAATATACTATATTATACTAATATACTTGAATATAGCTACCAAAAATTTATTATGAAATAAATTGTTACAGCTAATTACAAGTTGCATAAACCCTGGGCCTACAGAAAATGATTTTCCTTCCATGCGCGAAATGTCTTTAAAAAGAAATTAATGTTCAAAGTTCATAAGCCACTTTCAATTTAATGACTCATTTGTTCTTGTTTGTTGCTTATGAAAAAGATTTTACTGAATTTCAACCACATGTGGTATGAAATATTAGATTAGAAATTTCAAGAATAGATTAAAAATGCAAGTTTGTAGAAATAAATAATTAAAAATGGGCACAATAAAAGTGAAATGTTATCACGCACTCTCGCACCCCTGAATGCTATCTGTTTTAGGCACCCCAGGTTGGGAACCCCTGTTTTAACAGAACGCAGCACGAAAAGAAAGGCTTCAAGCTTATCAAACCAAGAATACATGTTAAGCAAATGCGGAAAGACAAATGCAGAGAAACAATAGACAATGCCAATATAATGGCCATGCTTTTAAAATTTATATTCCCTAGGCTCAGCTCCCGTAGCAAAACCAAAGTGTTAGCGCTTGCAGTTTCTTATGGACTTTTCAAATAAAATTGCTAAAATTCGGAGAAAATTTTCTAGCGTTGCTTCAACGCTTCCTCGCTCACATCCTCCTGTGTTTAGTTCCTTTAGAATTATCACTCGTTCTGATCTTCACAAATTGATTTTTTCATCGCCGTCTACTCATTGTTCTCTTCATATACTGTCAAATTACACATTAAACGAATGCCTTGAAGTATTTGGTCCAGTTATTCTGAATCTGATAAATCTTTCACTAACAGAGGGTTGCTTTCCGTATTCTTGTGATAATGCTGTAATAAAGAAATCATATCTTTGCCCAAATGACTTGGCAAATTACCGGCCTATATCCAACTTGAACTTTTTGTGAGATATTCTCGAGAGAGTGTCTTGCAAAGAAAATTCGCCCCAACTGTCTTCAAATGGTCTTTTCCTTCATTTTCAGTCGCAATCGGCATGCCATAAATATCATGTAAAACTCAGTTCTGCTCTCTTTCCGCGATCATGTTATAAGCGAGATGGTAACGGCAAGGCCAATCGGCAGCTTTTGATACTATTGATCATTCTATCATCTTACACCGTCTCTAGCACTGGTTTTATCTATGAGATTCCGCACTGCTCTGGTTCACTACCTATTTGAGGACTCGCACTCGCACTCACTTGTCTGCACATCTGGTACATTTTCATCATCTGCCTATTTGAATTGTGGAGTCCCCCATGGCTCGGTTCTTGTACCTCTATGGGACCTCTATGGGACCTCGGTTCTTGGACCTCTATGGGAGGCACGTGCCTAGGGCCCGGCGATATATGTCGTAAAGGCGTGAAGAGTCGGTTGGTGAAAAGACCGTTGAGAAAAAAGAGTGGACCGGCGTCCAATTCAGGCACGGGTTTTGGTGAAAACGCTGAGGAAACACATAGACGCCGCTGCCCGTCTAGGAGCGATAGCAGAAAGAACCAAACGTGCCAAGAAGCCGCAACAGAGGAAAGACATCGCCGCCTGTCTTTAAAGGAGCGGAAGTCGGTCACTTTACCGATAATGAAGAGGAGTAAATACATAGTCGAAGCCAGTGGCCAAAAACAAGTCCAGAAATCGCTTAAGGCGCCGAAACCCAGCGGTGGCCAGCGATAAGAGGAGCCAGTTAAAAGGGCCTCTTGGACGAGGCCTGGAGCCAGGGCAGACAGAGATACGTCAGACGAGGAAAATCGGGACCCTGTGCTAACGGTCATCCTCGGTATGCGGCCTGCCCGGCACCCGCGGACACCTCGTTTGATGGCTGTGACTTGGAAAGTCAAACAAACGCCGTCGATCAGGCAGAGTCGGCGACGGAGGGCGATCGGGAATCCGAGCGGGTTTCGAAGGCCGCCAGACCGCCGGCCGCCAGACCGCCGGCCGCGCGACGAGATCGCGAGCCGGGTTCGCAACAGAGTGGTACTGGCTTATTTGCGCCCCAACCTCTGTATGCATGTGAATCAATATAAACCTGTACCTGTATCCATTGCTGGTCATCGTTAACCAATGGAACCCACGCTCCGGCAGTTTCTCCTTGAGCCTGAGTGTTAAGTCTGGATTGTGCTGGCCCTGTGCCAACCGTTAGTGATGAAGACGCACTCAGTCGACTGCTTGGTACGTAACTACTTTCCCCAGTGATGAGTGGGATATCGGTGCATCCATACCATTCTGGAATTTAAAATTTTGCAATATTAATTCGATGCAATAACAATTACATATCCTCTGTTGCATATACAGTAATTACACAGAGCAACAAAAAATTTATTGTCTGGTGCCTTACATGTTAGACCTGCTTCTTGGTATATTTAGTTTCCTGAATCCAAATATGGCGTCAGATTGTCTTTATTATTGTTATTGTTCATGACAATTTATATAGCGCCGTAACATAGCAAGGGTGCTTTAAAATAAACGTGGAAACGAGATGTTGAATAGGTACGTCTTTAACTTGTTCGCAAACTCTCCGAAGGAAGTTACGGACGACACGCAGTCCGGCAGTGAATTCCACAGGAGAGGATTTCCGCGCGAGAAAGAGCGTTCTCCAAACTTGACGGTCTTCGACGGAGGTGGAACATAAAGTTGAATTCGAGTTCTGGAACGAAGGTGGAGCCGTTGATCTGACGAGCGTCGCAAGATATTCCGGGCAGAATGGGTCTTGTAGAGCCCGAAACGTTAACCAGCAGCGCTTGAACACGATTCGATTTATTAGCTCTAGTTTTAGCTCTAGTGTGACAAATGAGTTAAATATAAAACTATTCGCCAAGAAACTAAAAACACACTTATTTGACATCTCGTTCGTGTGTGAAATGTAAAGCGCTCTTGACTTTAGTTTTTCGCTTTGACTACTGCGCTGTATAAATTGTCTAACTAGCCAACTAACTTTTGGGAGTTTTTGAGTTCTTACTTGTATATTGGAAGTGCATGAAAATTAGCTATATCCAGTGATGGGCAACTAACTAAAAAACATTACTTAAACTATAACTAAATTTAAACTAGAAATAAGTAGTTAAACTTTTAGTTGCAAACTGACTTTCTAAAATAGTTAACTAATCTAAAAACATAGTTAAACTTTTGCAACTAATTTTACAACTATTTCTTATGTATCAGGTATGTGTTATGACAACATAGACGTGCTCGCAACATGAACATATCAGTCAATGAACCATTGAAATCATTAATTATTGTTTATTTAATATTTAAGTCTTAGTCTAGACAGCAGGAACACAAGTTTGTCAAGTTTGTTTGGAAAAATGACCCAGAAAAAATAGATTGAAAAAGGACTGTTATTGAGAGTTTGGGACACCAACTACAAAGTTCCAGTTAAACTATTTAGTTATTAACTAAAATTTTTCTGTTAAACTAGCATTTTAACTAAACTATTTATTTTATATTTAATTAAACTATGAAGATTACTATAAACATTTAGTTAAACTTTTAGTTAGTAACTAATTAGTAATTAGTTAACTAGTTGCCCATCACTGGCTATATCGCACAGGGCAAAAAAATTTGTTTGTCTGGTGCCCCTTACAAGTCAGACCTGTTTCTTGATATATTTAGGGTGATGATTCCAAATATGCATCAAATTTTCTCTCTCAACTCTAGCTTTTGAGATATGGCCATATATCTGACATTGGAATTACGTGATAGGCTAATTATCTATATCACAGGTATATAAAAAATGTGTTGCCTTAGAAATTAGTCCTGTTCTTTGTATATTTATGGTGCTGACTCAAAATATTGGATCATATTTTCTCTATCAGCTCTAGTTTTTGCGATATAGCCATATAGTCCAGATTGGAAGTGCGTGATATTCGCTTTATGTTGCTTTTGATTGCTCTCGTCTAAAGGACTTTGTTAATAACAGTAAAGGTCTTACAGTTCGAGAAGAAATGAATTAAAATATGTGCAGTATAATAAATTGTATTATTTAATTAAATAAGCACAATTCCTGAAAACTATCTTGAGGTCATTGTGGATGAAGATGCAGCAAAATATCTTCAGGGCATATATTTAGAAATACAATTGCACGATAAATGTTTAAAGTGTCAATTTGTGTCTTATTTCTAGTGTGATAAAGTTAATAACTAATTAATTAATTAATATAGTTGTGCCTCAATATGTAATATTTGTTGCTCTGAAGATTTCTGCTGCTCCTTCATCCACAATTACATCAATTTGTTGAAGTACTGTATATATCGATTCCATGGACGTGAAGCATGGACGTCTTTCGTTCAAGTCGTCAAAAGCTTTATAAGATACCATAAGTTAGACAATTATTTTTGATCTAGTTCACGCTATGCTCACAAATTTTAATAAGCTTGGTTGCAATGTGAGCATAAAGATCCATTACAAGAACCGCCACTTAGATCGCTTTCCAGAAAACTTAGGTAATATGAGTGAAGAGCAAAGTGAAAAGTTTCACCAAGACATAACAGCCATGGAGGAGAGATATCAGAGAAGGTGGGACACTCACATGATGGCAGATTACTGCTGGAACCTTCAGCAAAACTCTCAAGACAGACGTTAACTCTTAGAAGTATTACAGACGAAGGGGACTGACTAATATACTCCTCGTATACGCTCTCTCGTTCTATCGCGAACGGACTATTGTAATAGCATCCTCCTGGCCCACTGGGTCTCTCCGACTACCAACTGGACTGTCTGCAGTCAGTCGTTAACGCATCTGCCCGGCTGATCTTCGGAGTCATGTGGCACGACAACGTGACACCACTACTAAGGACAGGCTCCATTGGCTTCGAATCCTGGAGCGAATCGTCTTCAAACGGTGCTGGCTGACCTTCCGGGCCCTCCACAACCCTACCTGCCTGGAGCACTTATCTGCCCTGGTGTGTAGACGGAGGACGACCGCTGACCGACAACTCCAGCTGAGATCCAAAACGCGGTCTCTACGTCCATCCTCCGTCAAAGACCGCGAAGTTCGGAGAGAGGTCCGTCACACGAGGCAACCCTCTGTTATGAAATTCGCTGCCCGAGTCAGTGATCGCAGACACTTTCTTCGAGTCATTCGCCACTAAACTTAAGACGCGCCTTTTAAATTTATCGTACGATTATTCCATGTAAAGCGTTCTTGACTTTGGCCCTCGCTATGGTACTGCGCTATATAAATCGTCATGCAGAATATAATAGAATAAATAGAATAAATAGAATAAATAGAATAAATAGAATAAATAGAATAGAATGAATAGAATAGAATAGAATGAATAGAATAGAATAGAATAGAATAGAATAGAATAGAATAGAATAGAATAGAATAGAATAGAATAGAATAGAATAGAATAGAATAGAATAGAATAGAATAGAATAGAATAGAATAGAATAGAATAGAATAGAATAGAATAGAATAGAATAGAATAGAATAGAATAGAATAGAATAGAATAGAATAGAATAGAATAGAATAGAAATAGAATAGAATAGAATAGAATAGAATAGAATAGAATAGAATAGAATAGAATAGAATAGAATAGAATAGAATAGAATAGAATAGAATAGAATAGAATAGAATAGAATAGAATAGAATAGAATAGAACAGAATAGAATAGAATAGAATAGAGAATAGAATAGAATATATAGAATATATAGAATATAGAATATATAGAATAAATAGAATAGAATAAATAGAATAAATAGAATAATAAATAGAATAAATAGAATAAATAAAAATAAATAGAATAAATAGAATAAATAGAATAAATAGAAATAGAATAGAATAAATAGAATAAATAAATAGAATAAATAAATAGAATAAATAAATAGAATAGAATAAATAGAATAAATAGAATAGAATAGAATAGAATAAATAGAATAAATAGAATAAATAGAATAAATAGAATAAATAGAATAAATAGAATAAATAGAATAAATAGAATAAATAGAATAAATAGAATAAATAGAATAAATAGAATAAATAGAATAGAATAGAATAGAATAGAATAGAATAGAATAGAATAGAATAGAATAGAATAGAATAGAATAGAATAGAATAGAATAGAATAGAATAGAATAGAATAGAATAGAATAGAATAGAATAGAATAGAATAGAATAGAATAGAATAGAATAGAATAGAATAGAATAGAATAGAATAGAATAGAATAGAACAGAACAGAACAGAACAGAACAGAACAGAACAGAACAGAACAGAACAGAACAGAACAGAACAGAACAGAACAGAACAGAACAGAACAGAACAGAACAGAACAGAACAGAACAGAACAGAATAGAATAGAATAGAATAGAATAGAATAGAATAGAATAGAATCACTTGATATGGCATATGGACCTATGTGTGAAATGAACTAAATATTTAGTATACTTTACTTACTTAGGCTTACTTTACTTAAATAACCCCTGTATTTCTTTATCCTTTATTATAATTTTTATTCAATTCTTAAATATTTTCATAATACATAGAATTTCAACTGATTAAATTAAGAATTCCTAATTTAACGCATTATTAGTAGGACCAAAATAAAAGGACGCCTAAACCGTATCTCAAAAACTAAAGCTGCAGGGACAAAATTTTTAAAAAATTTCGGAATCAGGGAACCCAAAATTACTCAAGAAAAGATCTAACATCTTAGGCACCAAATTTTGTTGTTGACCAGTGCTATTCAGTCAATCTTTTAGAAGTAGGTTTCAGGATGCTTACGTGAATGACATCCCAGTACGTCCATCCTCAATGCATTTCCATTCACCCATTCTTGAGGATTTATGCGAATAAATTTTATATCGTAAATATTACCATTCAACCAATTTGTAACGAGAGTGTTTTGATCGTTGTTTCCAGATAAAATCTGCAAGATATTAATAAATAATAAATTTCTCCTAAGCTCAATTTTATTGTTATTATAAAAAATATATATTATAGTAAACATAAGTAAGGCGACAATGTTATAATTGTGCATAGATAGACTGACATTAACAGTCCTTTGTTAACCCATATCGTTAAATTGGCTGGGCATGCGAATAAGTCCATTTCAAGATGGGCATGCGAATATGTCCATTTTAGATTTTGGTAGTGCTACAGACTACTCTTAAATCCTAGCAAGACAAAATTTATCTGGTTTGCTGCCCCTATCAGGCTACATCTGATTGACCGGTCTCCATTCCAGTTCGCGGGAGAAGCGATTGAGCCTGTTGATAATATACGACTCCTTGTCGTCACACTTGACACTTCACTTTCCTTCGCTGATCACATCGCAGGCCTAACAAAGAGCTGCATGTACAAACTCCGTACGATCCGGGAAGTCAGATAAACACTTTCCACCTCTGCCACCTTAATGTGTGTTCTCGCTACGGTGGTCTCCGCTGTTGACTATTACAACAGTCTCGTTTATGGTGTTCCAGACTACCTAATATCCAAAATCCAGACCATCCTAAACTTCGCCGCCAGGCTAATCTACCGTCAGGATTGACGGGCGAGCATAACACCTCTAATGAGAGACAGACTCCACTGGCTCTCAGTTCAGGAGCGGATCATCTTCAAAAGATGTCTAGTAATTCACGTCATAGTCACCGGCCAAGCCAGTCCGAAGTACTTGGAGCGACTTCTGACATCCGCTAGCGAAGCACTTAGACGGTCGACATTGTGATCAGCATCCTCTCTCGACCTCGCTATCCCGAAAGCACTAAAGATTCCAACCCTCGGTGATCGCGCCTTCTCCCGAGGCGGACCACTCCAGCGGAATACCATTCCACCTGAAATTAGGAAGATCAAAGCTCGGCCCATCTTAAAAAACAGACTGAAAAGCCATCTGTTTAGGGAGTCCTACCCACTGTAAAGCGCCTTTGTTTTTGGTTATGCTGTGCTTACGTGCTTAATGGAACAAGTGGGAAAGTTTACATATCTTGGCACGATTATATCAGAAGACTGCTCCCTAGAGGAAGAAATAAAGGCCAGATTAACAAAAGGAAGGGTTGCCATCAGAAAAATGAAGAACATTTGGAAAGACAATAATATCAGCATGAGAACAAAGAAGATGATAATCGAGAGTGTTGCATGGAGTACAGCATCATATGGATGTGAAAGTTGGACTCTGAAAAGAAAAATACAGAGAAGAATAGAAGCTTTGAAATGTACTCATTACGTACCATGCAAATCATAAGCTGGAGAGACAGGAAAACCAATGAGGAGGTTTTGAAAATGTCAGGCACGGAAAGACGTTTCCTCAACATGTGCAAATGAAGGAAGCTGCAATACTTCGGACACGTACAGCGGAACAGCGACACTAGGTCAACATTGGAGAGGACAATCCAACAAGGAATGATGTTGGGAACTAGACGAAGAGGGCGACCAGGGAGAAGATGGGCGGATGACGTGGAAGAGTGGACAGGAATGAAAATGTCAGCAGCAGTCAAGAAGACAGAGGATCGACATGGTTGGAGGAAAGAAATTCATGCTGTCACCTTAACTTCAGTTCATGAAGGAACAAGGAGAAGATGATGATGATGTGCTTACGGCGCTATATAAATAGTCCAGTATACAATACAGTACAATACAGCGCTGATTGTGATTCTGACCACTAAAAACTACAGCTGAAAAAGCAGAAACAAAGCCCGCCTGACAAAGACATAGAATAATATTATAGACACAAAAATATGTGGAAAATGAAGATTATAGGCAAAAATATGTCGGACAATGAAAAAAAGGCACAAAACAACGTTTGTTTTGTGCAGCAAATTGTCCTGGTCAAGCACGATAGATGGGGATTGTCTCGGATAGACGCGACGGATGGCCACCGTACTATGCTAACCTTTTGCTCTCATACCTGTATATCTTCTTCTTCTTCTTCATGTGCCGTGCATTGCTACGTCAGGACCATGGATTTCCATTCCTTTCTGTTTATGGTTTTTCTTATCAGTTCTATGCTGTCTTTAGCTCTTGTTGCTTCTCTTAGGCTGTCTGTATACTTTATTCGTTGTCTTCCTCTTGCTCTTTTGTCACGTGATGGCATTCTAAGTATACAAGGCCCGCCTCCCATCCAATAGACGAACACTAACTAGGACGTTGAACTGTAGTATAGCTTAATACACTCACTCGTTGTCCGTATGTCGATAGATACAGACGTAGCGTTAATATATATATATATATATATATATATATATATATATACATACATATATATATATATAGTCATGACGTTGATGAACTACACAGTAGCTTCAGTACTTGAACAAAATGTCTTTGAGAAAGTAACTGCAGGATATAATTAATGTTGTTTGACTTGGATATTACGAGAATACATATCTACTTATATATATTTCATACGTGTAGTCTTTTCTGATACATTAGCATAGCATAATAGAAGACACCACGCCACATCTTTTCCCCTTTATTTTTCCTGTTATGACTAGATTTTCCAATCCATCCTTTCTAATTAGTTGTACGAAATATTCCAACTGTTGCGTTCTCATGGTTTGTAGTTTTTTTTATCTTTTTACATAACAGGATCTTAGTATTTCCTCATTGGTTATTTTTTCTGTCCGTTAAATTTTTTGCATACGTCTGAGAAACCACATCTCTGCAACTTCCAGTTCCCTTTCTGTTGCTTTTGTCAATGTCCATGCTTCTGACGACCCGTTCTTCATAACTTTTATTTAACATCTAAAATAATAACTAAATTAGTCCTGTTTCAGGCTGTCTAAGACTTTGGTTTCGGGTATCGAACAAAGTTCAAAATTTTTATATATTGTATTTCGCACATTCGTTCAATATGGGATGCTTGATTCAGTAGAAAGAATTTATAAAGATTTTGACTTTTTCTCGTCAGCTTTCGAATGGAAAGATATGTTGTTCGCCTACCTTATCAACACCAAACGGCTCCTGATATGTTTCCCATGAGTCGACGCTGTGAGAATATAGAAGCTTGAATTTTGTTATCCACTGGGGATAGTCTTCTCTTCCTTTAGTTTGAATCGCATATATTGTCATTAGAGTGTCAAATTCAACCTGTGAAATAAAATTTGTGAACGAGATTTGTTTACTGCAAATTAGTTTGACTTAGCAGATGATTAATTTTTATAATAACAGATTTCTTTTAATATTTGGTATTTGGTGGTCAAACACATTATTACGAGGCTCTGCTATTCATAAAATAAAATAACTTTTCGGCCAATATAGACGACAAGCGTGACCATTATGTTGACCAGCCTGTATTTCGACCACTGTCCTTAATCTCACAGGTGCTGTCTTATTTGGTGCACAGGACGAGGATGCAATTTGCAATTGAGGTAACAATAATTATAATATTTTAAATGTTAATTATGTCATGAGTTTATAATGAATAGTTTAGCAGCATGTTCAAATTGATAGTTTATCAGCGTTGATGTATTTTTTTTTAAACTTGCTGTCGTCGCTGGGCGTTCTCGATATTGTTCAGCGTCATATACCTATAGGTAGATGTTGATCCTCAGCCACGAGATATTTATTATTATTTTTGAATATTATTATCATTATTATTATTATTAAAGTTAAGATTATTGTGGTAACTAATCCGGAAGGACTACGTGAACACATTACAGTGTCAAAACAGAATCATAACTAGTTCGAAATAGCCAGATCTTTAAGCGCTTCTTAAACGTATCTAGTGATGGTGAGAGTTGAATGGCCAGTGGTAGACCATTCCAGACCCGTGCTGCCGCCACGGGAAATGCGGGCTCAGTGACCCACGGTGCATAAGACCGGTGGAAGTAAATAATTCAAAACATTGGAATCGAGAATCGAAATTGATGAATGAAGGTTATTATAGTCACTTTCTTTTTTACCATCCACTTGTACATCCATCTTAATCCCCTTATTGTCTCCAAAAAACTTTAACGAGCGTGCGAACTTGCTAAACAAATGCTATAATGGCTCTAGGGTTCCTTATTCGTTAGTCTTTCAACATTTTAAGCTGAATTTTAGAGAGCATAAGTACAAATCATAACTCGGACGTCAACCTTATTTTGCACGTCACTAATAATTATGATTGGCGGGAAATATACAGCGACACTTGAGAGGTAACTTTTAAATGATTTTTTATGCAGTAATAATTGACAGATTGTTGCTTGTCAATAAATTTGCTGAATTTGTTTACTTGAAGCTTGGCTGGGTGAATACTTGCTATTGCTGGCATGGGTTGGGTTGGTTTAGAGATTTTATGGGCCGGGTCGGGTTGGGTTCTAAAAATGGACCATGTCCATTTCTGTTTTATACCCATGCTGTCTGGCTCCAGCAAGCAACGACAGGTCTATGCGACGCCACCTAGCCAGACGAAGCGGATTTTCTCTTTAAAATAAGGTGATTTTAATGTACATGTTGATAAGAGTGACGATCCTAACTCTACCCAATTCATACAACTACTCACTCAGACAAACCTCACACAACACATTTCTCTTCCTACTCACACTTTTGGACATACTTTAGGCTTGCTCATCACGCCTTCTTCTTCATCACTACCTCCAATTTCAGGAATTAGCCAATTCTCGCCACCTGATCACTTTCCCATCCCATCCCTCTCTCCATCTGATCATTTTCCCATCTTCACCATTTTAAGTATCTGCTCGCCAACTCCGCCTCGTGGGGGAGTCGTGGCCCCTACTCATTCCGCCGTGTTAAAAAAATTGACGTAGCCTTGTTCTGTGACAACATTAAATCATCTGACCTAGTTGCTAAATCACCCACTACTCTGCCGTCACTGATCAACAAATACAATTCTGTGTTTTCCGATCTTCTTGATAAACATGCTCCTATCATCACAAGACCTCTTTCATCTCATAACAGCAAACCCTGGTATAACTCTTTCATTCATGCTTTCAAGACATTTCGCAGACGTCTTTTGCTTGACAGTCCGCTTCGTCGGGCTAGGTGGCGTCGCATAGACCTGTCGTTGCTTGCTGGAGCCAGGCAGCATGGGTATAAATACCATAGAACACATTCTCCATCTAACCTCTTAGATCTTCGTTCCGCCACTAACCGCTACCATAATCTCCTTATATCTGCCCAAAAAGTATTTTCTAAAGTCATTTCAACAAATAGCTCTAACCCACGTAAGCTCTGGAAAACTGAAGTTTTTGCTCATGGAAGAGATTTTCATTTAATTGATACTTTACTTTTAAAGTTCTGATGAAAGCAATGATTTGAATCTGTTGTACAGCTGTTACTGCTGTGAGGCTGTGGGCTTTGGTTTGCAGGTGGTATTTTTGCGTCCTCCAGTGACTTGAACACAACACACGTTTACAGTGGTTCTCACACCCTACTTAACCACTTTAAACCTTGTTATATTATATTATATTAACTGTAAACGATCTTTTCCATCGCAAAGACTCAAAACTTCTTCTTCAATCCATTTACCTGTCAGAACTTGCTGAATCTTTTGCTCACACAGTGTGCCATCGTGCTTACGCTTATCATAACTAGAATATTAACCTCTATCTTATCTCAGGCACTTTCCAATCCTCGTTCGAAAACTGTTGTGCTAATCCTCTCCTAAAAAAGCCTGGTCTCGACAGAGAAGATCTTAATAACTATCGCCCCAACTCAAATCTTTTTCTTCTATCAAAACTTACTGAGAAAAGTGTGCTTTCTAGACTGACCGAACACCTTTCAAATAACTCGATATATAATGGTCATCAGTCTGCCGACTCTGAACATCACTCAACTTAAACCGTCCTCGCCTACATTCATGACAGACTCTTAACCGCAATTGGTCTCCGACAAGTTACTGGCCTTTGTCTTCTTGATCTCTCTGCTGCATTTGATACCATGGATTCTATGATACCAAGATTCTATGGCGCCTATCTATGGCTGCCTCGAGTCGGTCTCACCGCTTGTGCAGGACGTCGCCATGTTGGCTATTGTTATAGCGCCATGCGATGATCGACGGTCGTTCCGGGCTTCGCTCGAGCATTCATCTTCGCGAGGATGGTGTTCCGCTCTTCGGTTCCGACGTGTCTCGTGCTGTCCTCTACCTTTTCACGTTGTCCTGGAAGTTCAAGTCAGTCGCCGTCCATCGGGTGTGCGCCAAAGTCAGCCGCATCGGCTGCTGCGTGAAAATTCGGCGGGTTTGCGGTTGGCTGTCGTTTCTGGACTTCGCTGGATTTTCCATCTTCGTCGGATTTTCCGATTTCGATGACGGAACTATCTTCTTGCGGAAGACCGCTTCTTCAGGAACTTTTCCGGTGGTTATATCCGCACGGAGAAACTCCTACTACTAACTCGCGGACTTTCAACATCATCTTTCGTTCCTCGTTGGCATGTCAATGGGGCTACAGTTTTCCTTGAAGGACCGCTTCTAAAGGACTTTCGACCGGACTTCTTCACGGCAGCAAAGTTCTTTCCATCATCTCAGTGGATTTTAACATCGCCACCTTCTGACCTTCATTGACATGTCAGCGGTGTCAAAGCGCTTTTGATTTTGGATTTTAAACCATGCGTACAGCGCTATATAAATTGTCCTGGATAATAATAGATAAAAAATTCTTCTCTCTCTCTCTATCTCTATCTCTATCTCTATCTCTATCTCTATCTCTATCTCTCTCTCTCTCTCTCTCTCTCTCTCTCTCTCTCTCTCTCTCTCTCTCTCTCTCTCTCTCTCTCTGTCTGGTTTGGCATATCTGAAAATATTGTTCAGCCTTGACACCACATCGCCCTCATCTTTAATTAATTCCCTCAATTTAAATAACCAGATCTATCAGTGGTTTTCACACAGGCTTACTTAGCCTCCTAAACCACTTAAAATCACATTATTATTATTATTATTATTATTATTATTATTATTATTATTATTATGCTGATGACACTCAGCTATTCCTTTCCTTCTCACCTCCATCATTTAATGCATCTATTGTTGAGCTCGAATCTGTATTTTCATCTGCATGGATGTCATCTAATCTTATCGCTTTAAACCCACCCACAGGGTTTCTTTTAATTGGACTACCTTAACAACTCAAACTAATTTACAATCCTAATCTAGTTTTGGTTCCTGACATCACAATAACCCTGTTCCAACTGCAAGAAATCTCGAATTCAACATTGATTCTTTTCTAAACTTTTAATCATGAATTTCCCAACTTCCAATTGCTATGTTCATATTCGTAACCTTCGTCGCCTACGTTTTTGCCTCGATACCAAAACTGCCTCCACAGTTGCCACCTCAATAGTCCACTCCAAATTAGATGACTGTAACTTCCTCTACTATAACCTTTCCAAAGCCTCCATCAACAAATTGCAATCAATACAAAATGCACTAGCTCGCGCTGTTACTAAGTCACCTAAATTCTCCCATATTTCACCCATACTAAAATCAATACATTGGCTTAAAATAGCTGAACGTATCCAATATAAAATAATAACACTTACATATAGCTCACTTCAGTCATCAAAACCTATCTACCATTGATCACTATTAACCCCTCAGCCTCCTCGACCCACACGTTCATCACCTCATCTCACTGTTTCACGCCCACTGGAAATTTGCAGCCGTGCCTTCTCATACGTCTCACAAGTTCACTTTGAAACTCGATCCCAGCTTCCCTCCGCAGACTTGGACAATTTAAAACAATAAAGTCTGAATCTTCATTTCCCGTAATTCCCGCATTATCTTTTCAAGTCTTCGGGTCTAAGCTGAAATCCTTCCTTTTTATAAAATCATTTCCTCCATAGCTGTAACAACTTAGCCTCACTGCCCTTCGGATATAGACTATTGCCTGGTTGATCATGTACCTTTCCCTTACCTATTTTAAGAGAGGCTGAGCGCCTAAGAATAACCAGCCACTGTTGTGCTGGTTCAAGGCGCTATAGAAATCTACGAGACTTTACCAGGGGCGGCTCGTTGGATAGGCAAATTAGGCAGCTGCCTAGGGCGACAAAAGTCAAGGGGGCGGCAAGATGACGTCACTAAAAATATACGACGTCACTTTACAACATCCTTTGATCTTATGTTATTGACGACTTGGTCAGAAGACGTTGTGACCCAGAAACCGAGAAAATCACACAAAACCTCCAACACCACGCGCTGCAAGCATCTAATAGCAACCTCAGACACAGTGATGTTAATCCCTGTCCTGGTTCATGTCCTTAAAGACTCCTTAAGGACCAATTTGAAGTCTTTGTCCTTGTCCTTAGGAAGTCAGTCTCGTCCTTATCCTCGTCCTTGGAGGCTCGGCCTCGTCCTTATCCTCGTCCTTGCAGATCGGTCCTTGTCCTTGTAATTTAGTCCTTGAAAATCCTTATAAGAACCAAATTACTTGTATACCATTTTCAATCATTATTGTACTAATAATTATGTTCCAAGGTAAGAGTGGTATTATTATTATTATTCGCGACAATTTATATAGCGCAGTAACAAACTCGAGCTAAAGTCAAGAGCGCTTTACAAAGGAATCACTTATAAGATATGCTAAGTGTCTTTAGGAGCTTCTCAGAACAACCAACGGAATTTGCATTAGTCACATCGCACGGCAGCGAGTTCCACAGGGCTGGATTTCCTCGCGTGACTGATCTGTCACCGAACACGGCAGTCTTGAAGGCGGAGGGACGATCAACAATGTCCGACTACTGGATCGGAGTTCAGCGCGTCTGTCATTCGTCTTTGCCCTGCATACGAGTATGTGTATGTGGTACATGGATGTGGTATGAGTATGTGATATGTGGTATATGAGCATGTGGTATGTGGATTTATATTGACATACTTGTTTTGAGTTACTCTAAATGTGTAGTTATTGTTTCCTTTATAATACCAATAGAAATCTGTATGTAATCTGATCGTCTATGATTTCTATGGGAGTTTCCTTTATAATACCAGTTGAGGAGTTGAGTCTTTAGCAGAATTCTTTGTTGCCCTGCGACGTCGGCTTCAGTTTAACGAGTGTTTTCGCAAAGTGGTCTCATAGACCTCATCATGCGTGGCATTACTGATCAGCCGCTGGAAACACTTGTTTATTTGTAATGCAACATTGCTGTTGACTAGATTATGTATTACAACATTCTTTTTTTTGCTTTTCTTATTGTGTGAATCGAATTGAAATTGTCTTTGGTTTTTCCTTTCTGACTTTTTTGTCTAACAGAGGTCGGTTCTTGTTATCCTTGATCCTTGTTCTTAGGGTCAGTCCTTGTGGTCTTTGTGCTTGGGTGTAGGTCCTCGTCCTTGTCCTCGTCCTTGGGGGTCGGCCCTTGTTCTTATCCTCGTCCTTGGAGGTCGGTCTTTGTTGACCTCACTGGTCAGACAGTGACGCAGTGACGCATACAGCGGTGACGTCAAAATATCGTGGCTACAGAGTAAATTAATTCTGGCCAATCGTTGAAGACAAAATTAAACTTTAATGTTTGACGGTTGACACAGTTACAGACTTCAGATCGGATTTACTTCGTATTAAATTTATTACAAGGTTAGAAACTTGAGTTAATTTTTAAATCACGCAGCGAGAAAAACTGTCCGATGCAGTGTATCGCCAAACGCAAAGCCCAGAGAGACTCGGACATTCAAAAATACAACTAGTATTAATAATATTAATTATACATGTGTGTGCGAAATTTTTCAAAATTTAACAATAGCTTTGGAAGCAATGTTTACAACTCCTGTAAGGGTAGCATCTGTAGAAAGATGTTTCTCGCGATTAAAACTTATAAAACGCTATTTTAGGTCGTCGATGAGCCAAGAACGATTGGCACTTGTACAGAATTCATGCGCACTCAATATTCAACTATATGGTACTCTACACTACGCCTAGCAATATGCACCACTTAAAAATCCACCACACAAGGGGAAATATGAAAAAATCGCATTTTTCTGAAAACATTTTCGTATTTTATTTCACTCTCAATGAAACTACTTACTAACTTAATAAATATTCAAAGCGTAAAATTTTAGGCGGCGAATACGTAAGTATTCATTGGTCAGAATTATTTAGGTCAAAAGCGGCAATTGGTCAAAAAAACGATGTCAAAATTATTTCGCGCAAAAACGCAATTGCTTATAAACGCATTTTCTCTGAGTTGCTTATCTCCGTATCTGAATAAGCACATATCAATAAACACTTACTACTGTTCTACGTTCTAAAGAGCTACATAAATTTAAGAAAGTTATCTTACTTACTTACTGACCTTAAACAGGCCGTCTACATATCTCTACGAAGCTATCGTATGAGCTTTTTTCCGTATTAGCGGACTCTTTTCTTGCTAGAGCTGCTGTGCTCCGGGTATGTAAAGCGTTATAAACATTTACAACTTTTAAATTTCTGACTTAATGGTAATACAATGGCTACTAAACAGCAGGGGTACTTAATCCCTTATTTACTTACACTCAACGGTTCTTTGCATGTTTCTATGATGACTTCCTAATGTTCCGGGAGTTCCGGCTATACAGAGATTTGTACACAATTGTTATAGAAAAATGCTATTTTTTCATATTTCCCCTTGTGTGGTGGATTTTTTAAGTGGTGCATATTGCTAGGCATAGTGTAGAGTACCATATAGTTGAATATTGAGTGCGCGTGAATTCTGTACAAGTGCCGAACGATTAACTGACGTAGCCATTCTCTCAATTTCAAGACTTTAAAAAATTAATGTTACTGATATTGCAAAAGAATTTGCTGCAGCCAAAGTGCGCCATCTTGGCTATTTAATTTACCTATCATGAAGCTTTAATCATTAACCCCTTAAGTGGGGATCCCGGATATGTCCGTCCATTTTACATTGAGTTACAGTTAAATACACGGTTAAGGGGTTAATTGAACACGTTGTGAGATAGATGTGAGTCAAGTGATGCTACGAAGGAGGATTACTAATATACTAAGCAGCTACAAATAAACTGTCTGTTTAGATAATCAGTGTTTAAAAAATGTTGCTAATAAAGGAAATCTCTAGCCGTGTTTAAGCAATGTATAAGTAGAACAACAGAAATGCTAAATTACACGAGAACAATTAAGCAATCTTAGTTATATTGATATATATATACAGGGTGTAAAAGTGAAAAGTAGCCCCCTTTATGATATTTAATATCTCGGCCGCGTGTGTAGCGATTTAAATGAAATTTATAGGCCATATACCTGGAATTGTTTTTGATGTAATTGCCAAATTTCATGCTAATATCTTTAGTGTTTGCTGAAATATGGCCAAAAACTAAAGATACCCACATTTTGAAATTGACATTGGAATATTACGTCATAATAAAGTGATAAAAATATTTATACAAAATTTTTTGGGCCCTGAACGTTTTAAAGGGGGTTTCAGATGATTTGTTGCGGGAGCAGGTGCTCAAAATGCCCATGCACCCTTAGCCTTCACACATGCCGACAAGCGCTTCTTCACTGACAATATCGACTTCTTGATCTGGTCCTCAGGCAAACTCTCCCAGATATTCTTCAGCACAGTCTTCAACTCCGTGATGTTCTATGGCTTTGGCTGATACTTTTGACATCTGTCGAGCATGATTCCCCAGACGTGAAAGTCAAGCGGATTGATACCTGGGGAGTCTTTCTTGATGAAATCTGGACAATTTTTCTACAGAAAATCCTGGGTCCTGAGAGCAGAGAGCAGAGTGGGCAGGAATTGCTGGAACATCTTGCTGGAATATGAAATCTTCTCCAAGCAAATCATGACAGTCCTGTTGCCAATCATAATGCTGCTGTGTTTATCTGTTTATCTGTTGGCCGTAAGTAACCCTTGACCTTGTCTGGCGCAATGACAACGACGCAATTTTAGACTTTAAAACGATACATTTGACTATGACGTTATATTCTGTTTGTCAATTTTAAAATTTGGGTCTCTTTAGTTTTTTTGGCCATATTTTAGCAAACTCTAAAGCTATCGGCATGAAATTTGGCAATTACATCAGAAACATTCCCAGGTATATGGCCTATAAATTGCATTGAAATCGCTACACACGCAGCCGAGATATTCAGCGTCATAAAGGGGGCTACTTTTCACTTTTACACCCTGTATATATATATAGTGTCATTTAGCCATATTTGTGTCATATATATTTGTGTTATTTAGCATTTCTTTTGTTCTACTTTATTCTATATATATATATATATATATATATATATATATATATATATATATATAAGGGGTCAGGGACGGCCATAGACCCGCTTGACTAGGGCGCCAGAAACTCACGAGCCGACCCTGGATTTTACTTACTTACTTCATTACGAAAATGGGAAACAGGAGAAACCTGACGAAAGAGATTACCAAAAGGAAACACAACACGATGAACATATGCAATGTAACAGCGTTCTTATATAGCGCCTCTTCAGTCTTAATATTAAAAAAACACTCCGAAGCGCTCCCGCTGCGGTAAGTACTGTCAACATGGCAAAGCCAAAGTCAGAAGCACTGTTAACAGCGTTGACGCCTCTGCTGATCGGAAGATGATTTTTTTAATATCCACTCGTATGGTAAAAGGGAATTAACCGCCGTAACGAGTAACGAGGTACTCATGTTCAGAACAAGCAACAAATATCTGGGAAGGGAAACACACAGGGAAAGGAGCAAAAGGGCATCCTTGAGGAACTTGGCTGGAGACATCAAGGACTGGACGGGCATTGAAAACTATAGAGAACTATAAAGAATTGCTGTGGATCGAGAAAAGCGGCAACAACTTGAAGATGGTACATGATGATGATGATGATGATGATGATGATGATGATGATGATGATGATGATGATGATGATGATGATGATGATGATGATGATGATGATGATGATGATGATGATGATGATGATGCTGATGACGGCGACGACGACGACGATGATGATGATTATTGATAGGCCAGAATCCTAGTACATAGTATAAAGTAAAGGATTGGAACGTAAAAAGGCAAGAAGCAATTAACGGATGTATGAACACTACTGCCATGTGAAAAGTGCAATAAAACATAGTAGATCATGTTTTTTATGAACTCGTTCTACTCCTGACCTAGTTTTCAGAAGGCGACACCGCAGCACTTTCGAATTGGAAATAAACTTAAATGACTGCATTCAGGCAGACAAACGACATTTGTCATATTTCACATGAAATTTTGACCGCCAAGAATTTTGTGCCGGGGGCGACCGCACTCTGGTCCCCCGCGATACGTCAGTGACGTCGCTGCCGCCTATCAAATGAATGGAGAAAGTGAAGATAGCAATACAGAAGGAGAAAATACAATACAATAGAACAAATTCAAGCATCGTGACCTAGGGATTGTTAAATATTTGCAGTTAAACAAGGTGTTACCGGTTTCATTGGCCAACCTTCAGGGATATTTTTACACCCCCTAACACCTCCCCAACACCCCAATTCGAGGTCTACACCCCAAATTCGTAAATGTGACAATGGCTTGCATAAAAATGCATACTAATTAGCTCCGTACACCCCCTGAATTTGAGGTCGACACCCCCCAAATTCACAATTCTATAAATATCCCTGCCCACCTTGTGTCATGTGGTAACTTTATAATATATGGATTCCATAACACAGGCCGCAAAACATAATAAACTATATCTAGAATCAGTTCTTATTCATTAGGCCGACAGACTAGAACGCTAAATTATTACACCAATGTGGTTTTAATTTGTTTCATCACTCTTCTGAATTTTGCATATCAGCCAACTGTATCACTAGTCTTTGCATTGTTATATATATATATATATATATATATATATATATATATATATATTCCCAATGTATATATATATATAAAATTAAGTTCGCGACCATAATAAACCACTTGCTAAGTGTTAAAAAAGTGGTAATTACCTTTTCTCCACTTGTCAGGCATTATATGGACGACGATAAATACAGTATAGACCTACAAGTCTTGTGGTGGTGATTACCTTTTTGTAAAATATTTGGACAATTTTTCGTACAAAATAAAACCCCTTGCACATTTTTGGGCAATAGAAAATTATTTTTTGGTCGCACGGCTGCCGTTTTTGGGCGCGCGCCCACGCGCCCACCTTAGAGGGAACATTGGTCCTCAAGGCCAGGACCAAGGCCACGTACATCCCTGCCCATCAGTGACGTAGCGTTGGTTGCCAGCGCCCGGGCCAAAAGAGGGATTGCGCCTCCATTTAGTCCCCAAAATACCATTGCAGCACTGCAAAAGTACTTAGTATTCTTCTTTGTTTCATGACATATGTCAGCCTTTTTAAAGTTTTATTATTATTTGGCATTTGTCATTTATCACATAAAACTTTAACCGCCAAGAATTTTGCGCTGGGCGACCGCACTTTGGTCCCCCGCGCTACGTCACTGCCGCCTATCAAATGAATGGAGAAAGTTAAAACAGCAATACAGAAGGAGAAAACGGAGGAGCAAGGTGAGGCAATGAGAGACGGAGGAAGGAAAAAACCTACCTGTATCCATTGCTCGACTGTCCACGGATGATTAGCGACCCATCCCCCAGCCAATCCTGGGAGACCAACGTAATGAAGACGAGCCCTGTCTGCTCTGTGATTTTGATCCCATTCTCCAGATGCTGTCATTCTATCGTCCGGCACCATTGACTCTCCAGATACCAGCGGCTGAGGACTGCAGGTTTCTGTTATTCAGTCCATTGGAATAAAAGTATAAAAAGAACATATAATGCAATTTTTATGCGGTAAATATAGCAAAATGTTTAATTCTCTGAAAGCTGGGACATATTTCAACAGATTAATCTGCATTCTTAACGTCATATTATGCACAAGCATTTAAAAAAGCTTTCATAGCTTATTATTTATTGACTTCAAAAGATTTCCTTATATGTTATATTCAGAGCGTGAAATGGCGTTTCTGAACAACTATTTATTAATTTCCTCAACTGGACTAAAATTCTCATTGTGGGCTACAGTTAATTATGTCAACAATTTTTTTTAAGTTTTTACCCATCCATCAGCTTGTCAACAACTTGTAAAACTTTCAGTGATCCTCAATAATTATATCAAAAACTATTGACTCTCCCCTAGATCAATGACGGGTCACCCGAAAAAGTTTAGAAGGTTATTAATTTGCGGTGATGAGACCCTTTCTCATTTTTTGCTCATCAAGTGGCAAAATGTGTGGTGATTACATTCTTTGCTTGTCAGGCTTTTTCAGTTGCAATAAATAGTATTCCATTAAATTTCCAATTTGTTATTATCTGTAAAAAATTGTTGGCGTCAATTTCTCTTGACCCCTCCTTCTGTCGACAACTGTCAAACCTTTTCGAACCCCTCCCCTATTTTGTTGACGTAATTAACGGAGAGCCCCTGTCCACTTTAGGAATTGAGCAAAAGGTAAAGCATCCATATTTAATACCTAAATAAGGAAATCAACGGTGAAACTACAAAATCATCCAGTCCAATGAGGAACTAAATTTGGTCTGGGCTATATATCTCTAGTAAGAAAAAGGATTAGCTCTTCTTTGTATTTCGTGATAGTGTGCTATTCGAGACCCCTCTAAACTATATAGAAGTAGTAGTATTAGTATTTATTATTATTATTATTATTATTAGTAGTAGTAGTAGTAGTAGTAGTAGTAGTAGTAGTAGTAGTAGTAGTAGTAGTAGTAGTAGTAGTAGTAGCCTAATAGTAGTAGTAGTAGTAGTAGTGGCTCGTAGTGGCTCTTGGTGGCTATTGTTGTGGTTACTGTTGTAGGTATTGTTGTGGCCATTGTTTTGGTTGTTGTTATTGTAGCAGCAACGACTGGATCTTCTGGAAACCTGAAGACCAAACGTCTCAAACATCCTCTGTAGCTGACTTTGCACGAAAGCGGTCAAGAGTCAAGATTACTCCATCACCTCGTTTATCAATTCACTCCTGTATGGTGGGAACTACCATGCGTCTGAACGTCTCAGTCGAAGAGAACTCGATAGTTCGAAATACTATTGAATTTCAAGGTTTTTTGACCTTTAAGTGTTCGTATAATTACTATTACAGCTTTCTAAAATATCGTTTAATCATCACATTTCAAGATTTCAGTTTATCTCTTCTCCTGTTAGGGGAGATCCCCCGCAAAGAAACAAAACTAAATTCCCACCAACAGTAGGTACTTCTATCTACACTGATCTAGTATACGCCGACGACACCACACTTCTCAATTCCTTCATATCTGATGCTATCGCGTGTCTGCCCAGTTTTGGCGAGTCATCCTCTGCACTCGCCTCAATATCTCCTGGATTAAGACGAAACTACATGGTTTGGGTTCTGGCGCGCCGCCTCCCACACTATCGAAGCTCAGTGGAGGTTGTCGACTACTTCATCTGCTTCGGCAGTATCCAGACGTCAAGACGGTCACTGCAGAACAAGATATCTCACGGCCCATTGAATCGATATGACGTCCTCGGCAATGTCATCACTACAGAATATATGGAAGAACAAGACAGGACTCTACCAAACATTAGTCTTGTTCGATCTTTTATACGCCTCTGATACATGGATATTACTTGCCTCTGACCTTCGGACCCTGGAGGTTTTTCATATCCGTTGTCACCCACGCAAGAGATGGATTGACCAACTTAGTAACGACAATATTCCTGTCGCAAACCTTTGGCGACAGGCAATCAACCGCGGCCATTCTGGAGAGACGCTACGATCCTCAGCGATCAAGCGACATTTATTATTATTGCCATTATTATTATTATTATTATTATTATTATTATTATTATTATTATTATTATTATTAAAGTTAAGATTACTGTGATAACTAATCCATAAAGACTTCGTGAACACATTATAATGTCAAATCAGAATGATAACTAGTTCGAAATAGCCAGGTCTTTAAGTGCTTCTTAAGCGCATCTAGTGATGGTGAGAGTTGAATGGTCAGTGGTAAACCATTCCAGACCCGTGGTGCTACCACGGGAAAAGCGCGATCACCCACGGTGGAAAGACGCATTCGCGGGACGAGTAGAGCTGCAGTGGAGGCCGATCTCAGACGCTGTCGACCATCGAGATCTGAGACACGATGCAGTTCTGTCTTTAGGTATGCTGGGCCAATGCCATTCAGACACCGGAACATCAGTGACGCCAGCTTGTATTTGATACGTTCTGGCACTGAAAGCCAGTGTAGATCTACCAGTAGAGGTGTTATGTGGTCGCTCCGTCCAGATCGGTGAATCAAACGCGCGGCAGCGTTCAGCACCGTCTCAAGACGGTTGAGGAGATAACTAGGAGTCCCTGCGAGGGTGGCGTTGCCATAGTCCAGTCTTGTCAGCACTAAAGCACTGACCAGCGACTTAAGGACTGTAGTGGAGACCGTATCAATCGTAGAGCAGCGAAACATCCGGCGACGGTATTGGCCACGTGTTGTTTCATCGATACAGTGCGGTCTAAGTAGATGCCTAGATTCCGAACCGAGGTAATCGGCTGCAGCTCCAGGTCGTCAATACGAACACACGCTGTGGGTAAGAGGTGCTGCTGCCGGTCAGTAGCGATCCATAGAACTTCCGTCTTGGCAGCATTAAGCTGGAGTCGATTGGATCTCAGCCATTTTGTCATCTCTGCGATGCACAGTGTCACGCATTGCTGCAGTTGTTGGGTGGCGGCTGGCGTACAGCTCCCATAAATCTGTGTGTCATCAGCGTAGAGATGTGCCCGTAGTCCATATTTTTGAGCTATGCCAACCAGGTCAGCCACATAGAGAGCGAAGAGGATGGGTCCAAGGACCGATCCCTGTGGGACTCCACGATTGACTGAGGATGGCGGCGTCGAGGAGTTGGCGCAGCGTACGGATTGAGTTCGTAGATCAAGGTAAGATGAGAACCACTGCAGGACTGAGTTGCAGACCCCATAGGATGCTGTCAGCCTCTGCAATAGGATCTACCGTATCAAATGCGGCAGTGAGGTCTAAAAGTACCAGCACCGCCACTTTACCAGCATCAAGTTCCCGTAAGATGTCCGTGGTGACCTTCAGAACCGCTGTTTCAGTGGAGTGGAATGCACGATAAGCCGATTGCAGTTCTGGTAGCAAGCCATATGACGAAAGATAGTCAGTAAGTTGATGTAATACAAGACGTTCTAGTAGCTTCGAAAGTACTGATAGATTAGAAATTGGTCTGTATGATTTAACATCCGCAGCGTCCAAGTTGGACTTCTTGATACGTGGGGTAATGAAGGCTGACTTAAAGGTTGACGGCACTATCCCAGAGGCCAGCGAGCGATTGAAAAGCTCTGTGATGTATGGTGCCAGTACGTCTGAACACTCCTTAAGTAGCCGAGTTGGTACTGGATCACTGGAGCAGTGCTTATCCGGTAGAGCGCGTATGCCAGCGATCACTTCATCGATTGTAAGAGTCCGGAAAGAGCTGCATGAGTGAACAGTGAGGTGCCGCAGAGGAGAATGTAGGCGGTTCATGTATCGACGTGGCCGACCATACTCCCCCGACCTTCTCACTGAGATACTCAGCAAACTGCCCTGCAGTGATCGTGTCAGGCACTGGCGTACGACCGCGCCCGAGTAGAGTGTCCAGAGACTGCCAGAGACGACGAGGGGAAGACCGTTGAGAGTTCACTTTGTAACTCCCGAAGGTTTCCCGTTTTCGACGAAGGAGTTGTCTGTAGACTCTACGTTACGCATTCCATGTGGAGGCCGCATCAGCAGCAGCATCCGGATGAGCCCGGCGCGCATAACGCTCAGCCAATCGCAAGGCTTTTTTAGCACCCCGACATTCCTCATCATACCAAGGATCAGAGGAGCGGCGCTGGCAAGTTACTGTTTTCGTTGGAATCAACCTGTCCAGGATGTTGATAATCTGACAGTTATAAAGGATTGCCATCTCCCCCACGTCCATCATTGACCACGCTTCAGGATGGCAGAGTGGAGAGAGCTCAAGTTCTCTCCGAAAAGTAATAGAGTCCAGCTTGCCCGCCCCATGTTTGTCGAGTGGATGAGGCGTAGACCGGACAGGGTCGAGAAAGCGGTACATTCCATAACAACAGGTGATGGTCTGAGAGACCTACGTCGACCACATTCACCGATGGCGGCGAAATGTCTTTGTGGAACACAACAACGTCTAACATGCCGCCCTCAGTATGCGTCGATTCCGTGTTATTGTAAGTAATGTTATATGAATTAAAAAGTTCATTCAGTTGACGACTTGCTGCGTCATTGTCTCGATAAAGTAATTATTATTATTATTATTATTATTATTATTATTATTAGTAGTAGTAGTAGTAGTAGTAGTAGTAGTAGTAGTAGTAGTAGTAGTAGTAGTAGTAGTAGTAGTAGTAGCAGTAGTATCGTATGCTTCATGTGCTGAAAGAAATCAGTCATTTGACTGTGACATCATTAGCTGAGTGTAACGTCTGAAGACCGTCATCCTCGAGTCTTGTTATAGGACAAGAGTCAACTATATGATTCATTGTTTGCACTTTACGACGATGTAGAAACTGCACAGATTCTAAATAACTATTTTTGTTCAGTATTTACAGAGGAAAATACAAATACTATGCCAGAAGCCAAAATTGTGTTTGATGGAAATGAAGAAGAAATGCTAACAGATATAGTGTGTACAAAAGAATGTGTTATCAAGGTTTTGACCAATTTAAAGACAGACAAGAGCCCAGGATTAGATGGCTTACATCCAAAGTTTCTTTACGAGGCTCGAAATGAAATAGGACATGCAATTGCTTTGATAATCAATGAATCACTCAGAACTGGACTAGTACCACAAGACTGGAGAGACGCATTAGTCAGCCCACTGTTCAAGAAGGGAAAACGAAGTGAACCAAGCAATCACAGACCAGTGAGCCTAACATCTGTAATCGGTAAAGTTATGGAAAAAATACTGAAAGAAAGCATTTTGGAACATTTGACTAGGCATAAAATTGTTAAAGATAGTCAGCATGGATTTACAAAGGGGCGTTCATGCCTGACCAACCTGTTGGACTTTCTGGAGGAGGTTTTTGATAAGCTAGACAAGAGCAAGGCAGTAGACATAATATATTTAGATTTTGCCAAAGCTTTTGATAAAGTACCCCACATAAGGCTGGCTGCCAAACTGAAGTCCTGTGGAATAAGGGGCAATATTCTCAGATGGATTGAAAATTGGTTGAAGGGAAGAAGACAGAAGGTTGGCATTAGGAGAGGCCATTCACAATGGGCTAGAGTTATCAGTGGAGTGCCTCAGGGCTCAGTGCTTGGGCCATTGCTTTTTCTAATATATATAAATGATATCGATGAAGGGATTACTGTCCAAAATTTCAAAGTTTGCCGATGATACAAAGTTATGCAGAAATATAGACTCGGAGGATGATGCAAAAATTTTACAAGAAGATCTAAGGAAATTGTTTCAGTGGTCTGTGGACTGGCAGATGCTTTTCAATATTGATAAATGTTCTGTAATGCATGTTGGGAAGTCTAATAATGGTAATGAATATTCTTTTAGGGGAAGGCTCTAACCACAACAGAAAAAGAAAGAGACTTGGGGATAATCATCCATAGAAGTATGAATCCATCTCACCAATGCATGGAGGCAGCAAAAGGGAAACCAAATGTTGGGAATGGTGAAAAGGACAATTGTGAGTCGTGACAAAGAGATAATCATTAAACTTTATAAGTCATTAGTAAGGCCTCATCTAGAATACTGTGTTCAGGCTTGGAATCCATTCTTGAAAAAGATATAGAACTTTTAGAAAAGTGCAAAGACGAGCAACGAAGATGGTCAATGGGTGCCATAATTTAAGCTACGAAAAAGACTTCAATATTGTGGACTGACAACATTAGAAAGGAGAAGAGAGAGAGGGGATTTGATAGAAACATACAAAATAATGACTGGGAAAGTAGATGTGCCATATGATCGATTCTTTACATTGGCACACTATAGCAGCACAAAAGGCCACAAGTGCAAATTGTTTAAGCAGAGGGTTGGTCCAAGAAAGAAAAACTTTTTTAGTGCAAGGGTTGTGGACAAATGGAACAGTTTGGACGAGGTGGGAGTGACAGTTGAAACAGTAAACAGATTCAAAGGCTATCTAGATAAACTAGGTTATTGAATAGATGGTTACATCAGTGGTTTTCACACAGGCTTACTTAGCCTCCTAAACCACTTAAAATCACATTATTATTTACCGCAGTTACACAGATCTGAGTCGTCCAGTCCCCACTTCCGGCGACAGTATTTGCAGTGACCCTGCGCTGTCCGGAAGCGGTTCAACAGGCACCAAAGATGACGTGGTAGCGTGTCGAATCCTGGTTGTCGGATAGCGGGATCTTTTACCAGCTGATAGTTGATCACCTGAGCTAACTTGCAGTCAAGTTTCCACTGATCATCAACGTCTATGGGTTCCTTGTTCAACCGCACGACCCACACGTTCATCATCTTACCTCACTCTGTCACGCCCACTCAATCAGTCATCCCTGAAAATTTGCAACCGTGCCTTCTCATACGCCTCACCTGAACTTTGGAACTCGATCCCAGCTTCCCTCCGCAGACTTGGACACTTTCAAACAATAAAATCTGATTCCTCATTTCCTATAATTCCCGCATTATCTCCTCAAGTCTTCAGGTCTAAACTTAAATCATTCCTTTTTCTAAAATCATATCCTCCATAGCTGTTACAACTTAGCCTCACTGCCCTTTGGACGTTGACTATTGCCTGGCTGATAACATACCTTCCCTATAGCTATTTTAAGAGAGGCTGAGCGCCTAAGAATCAGAGGCGTCATTTGGGGAGGGGCTGGGGGGGGCCGTGGCCCCCCCCAAGGAAATGAAAATATTAATTTATAATGTATTAATGTGCAACAAAACACAAAAACAGGGACGTCATTTGCGTTTGGGGGCAAAAAAAAGTCAGCAGGCCCTAAGGGCTGACAAGAAAAAAAAAGTCGTCAACTTTTTTTTCGAAACTCAAACTTAGTCGAAAAAATTTCCAAAGATTAAAAAAATTTGAAAAGAAAATTTTACAAATGACGCCACTGCTAAGAATAAGCAGCTACTGTTGTGCTGTTTTCCAAGGCGCTATAGAAATCCACGAGATTTTACTTTACTTTACTTTACTTTGACGTGATTTGAGTCGCTATTGAGGCGGATTGGTTGTCCTCATGAAGTGGCCAGGCTTCATTTTCTGCCACCTTCTGCAGAAACTTGTCTACAGCGGCTGTGCGGCGCCGATTTGGGGGGCAGATATTAGGGAGGACCGGCAGCCACGACAGTTCGGTTGGACGTAGAGAGCCAATGATGATTCTCATGGCAGAGTGTAGATGAGTGTCGACGACTTTGGTGTCTGGGGAGCTGTACCAGACAGAGCAGCAGTACTCAGCAGTTTAATAGCGACAATGATGATGATGTAATGCTGCCAAACGACACTCGGAGCAATGCAATATATATATATATATATATATATATATATATAATATATATATATATATATATATATATATTAAGGAGAATATAAACGATACCAATTGTTTAATAATTGTCAATATTTTAACCGTTCAAAGGTCAGAATGTATAGAATGCGGTCTACCTATGCTTTGCTATAATACTGAATGCAGCTACTTCAGATTTTCTATACAATTCCACGGTCCAGCAGTGTCGCCTTGCAAAAACCAGGCTAGGGGTGAACGAGTTCATAAAAATATGAGTTAGTATGTTTTATTGCTAAAATTAGTCATGCACTTTTTCTTTTGTCTTAGTGTTCAGAAATTCGTTAATGGTAATGCTGCTACTGACCTTTTTGTATTCCGATTCTTTACTTTATCCTAAGTAATATGGTAAGTAATAGTAATATGGCCATGGCAATCTTAGCAATAAATTACAATTTAACTAGTATAGTCAAGTCCTTGGTCTTATAGTCCTGGCCTTGAGGGTTGAGTCCCTGTTAACATTCTTGTGCCTTATTCACAATAAGTCTTAGGAGAACTGCTTGATGGCTGATGGTCAAATCTGGAGGCAGTTTGAGGATTGTTCCGATTGATCTATAACCGTGGCGGAAGATGACAGAGTGGGAAATGCGCTGCAGCAGTAGGCTGACGGAACGCAAGCCCCGTTAGGGCCACTGGTGGCTTTCAACACGTGCAGCAGAAGCTGATCTAACGGGGGTTCAGAGGGTTATTTGACCCCTGGCCTGACTTTTTAAGTAAAGTGGGCTGTTTTCTGAAAACAATGTAATATGTTTTTCGCCAATAGGCCTAATAAGCGCAGATTAATCTCAGCCAGTGGCGTCGATGATTTTTTTGCTTGTCACGCCGTTTAAAATGGAAAATAAAATAAATATACAGTATAAGGAGATGACCTTTTTGCTTGTCTTGAAAAATGGTAATGACTGGTAATGGTAAATTGGTAATGGTAAAAATGGTAATGACTGGTAATGGTGGCTTTGGCCTGAATTCTGGAATTTGACCCCCTGGTCCAAAATCCTGGATCCCCCACTGACATGCCTCCTAAGCACTTTAAATCACGCTGTTTTTATGGCTGCAATGTCCGATGACAGCAGGTGACATCGCGTTACAACATCGCCTTCTTCATGTGTACGGTGGTCGCAGGTGGTGTTTCTCTGGATTTCTTCATTGGCATTAACAAACGCTGTCTGTGCTTCATTTTTAATTATTGAGAAATGCTTCTTCGCAGATGTACTTCTTTCTCGCCACCTCAATTAATTTAAATTCCCAGCTTTTCCATTTCAGTCAATTGGATTGGTCAGACAGCACAGACCGTGGCCTCTAGATAGAAAAACTTCAACGGTGCTTATTTCGATCAGTCCTCGCTTGCAAACGCAAGCTTTCCTGTAGTTCTGTGGTTCTTAGCCGGGTACTTGTGCCCCTTGAGGGACGCTATAGAGGTAAGCAGAATTATCTGGAAATAAAGTATGTTTAAAAGTCTATTGCTACAATGTATAGACACTGACATATGTTTGTCTGTTCAATATTAGAAACTGGAAAATTGCCAATTTCTGGCTTGTGCACAATCTGTGACAGAAGTACGTTCCAGTTTATATCATTTTTCAACAGCCTTCAATATAATTTTTCAATGATTACAGAGCATAAACTTTTGTCCTCACATAAGATACTGTAGGCTGGTAGGGGTAGGGTTGCCAGACGTCCGGCAAAAGAAGGACATGTCCTCTTTTTGGACCTCGTGTCCGTCCAGCAGGCATTGGTCTTAAATGGGAGAATGTCCGGCTTTTTGCTCTCATCGTCTGCTGACTTGAATTTCGACCAGACAGAGACCTGGGTTGGGTCCACCCATGGGTTGGGTCTGGTCCGAAATTTCCATTTTATGTGGGTTGGGTTGGGTTGCCAGGTTGTTGTGTTATATTGTACAAATGTGTACATATTAATGATTTTTTTAAATTACTACAAATTACCCTTAATCTGTTTCGGTGCCTTTTCACAGGAGCAACTGGAAAATACAAGTTAAAGGCATCCAGAAATATGAAGTCTGCTATATGAAATACATTCCCGTTGTTCTATTTAATTACATAGGATTTAAGACATTTTTATGTATGGGTTGGGTTGGGTCAAGTAACCCAGCTGTTTTCGTGGGTTGGGTTTGAATAGTGAGGGGCGGGGTTTAAAAAAACGGGCCAATGTCCATGTCTGATTTCGACCTACGTTCTCTCAAGCACTTCGCCATGTAATTGGCAATTGCACGCTATCATGGAGGGTCAATGCTCAATGGACAAAGAAGAGAACCTGATTGCGAGGAAATTTGTTGCTTGTAAATATTTTTTATCAGATGGATGATGCGAGCCAAGAGTTGTCAGGGGCTCGATGCATTTCGCCCCGAGCGCTGGGGCAACCCTTTCTGCGCCATTGAATGTGTACTTTGTGAATTTGACAACCTACTTCCTTTATCCGGCGTTATCCTCATTTGTGACCTCTGGTGTCCTCCTTCGGACTTGGAGGTATCTGGCAGCCCTAGGTAGGGGGTACTTTGCTCTCTACTTGACACAGGGATACGTAATCACAATATGGTTGAAGAGCCAATGCGATAACCGAAACACCAGGCTTATTATTTATTAGAGTTGCGCCGTGGCCTATTTTAAAAAATTCCCAAAAGCAAAAAGGCATCTAAAGTGCTTGCAAAGCGGTGAGATAATTAATTAAATCAGTGGTGTTATTATAAAATGCAATGCTTCTAATGTTATCTTATAATGGCCTGATTCGGATTTTCGTTCAATCGAGTATTGAGGTACTAAGGATTCAGCATACTAACCATAAATGCAACCAAGTAATTCAAACCGCATCGAGATGGCTGCTTCGTACGCTGATGGATAGATGCGAATAGAATGAGCGAGAACTGGTCCATCGAACATGTTCTGTTTTTGTGTTGTCGAATCAGTGTTTGCGCTAAAGACCTAATAAATAATAATAATAACAATAATAATAATAACAATAATAATAATAATTTATTTATTTATTTATTTCAAGACAATTTCTATAGCGCCGTGCACTAGGTTAAGCAGGCCCTCCGAGAGAAATTCCGGGCCCCTGTGCAGAATGGCCGACGGGCCCTTGACAAGTCATAATTTTTCACGTCAGCCGTTTATTATAAATGTTTACGACCTTTTTATGTTGACGACCTTTTTTTTTTTTTTTTTTTTTTTGCTCGTCGTTTGCCGTTTCTTTAGCACTGTGTCCCGGGCCCCCTTGTGCTCGCCGGGCCCCTCTGCTGAACTAACATTTTTAACCATTCTTTAGTGTTATTATTCATTTTATTGTTAATTATACATATTCATCATCGGCCCGGGCCCCCTCCAGACCGCCGGGCCCCTGTGCAGTTGCCCCCCCTGCCCCCCCCTCTCGGAGGGCCTGAGGTTAAGGCCTACGACAAGGGCGCTGCACACACATAGTCAACCATAACCTAAACTAAAAAGGTGCGTCTTTAGTTCTCTCAGGAACAGTCCAGAAGAGTTGGCCTCAGTCACTGCAGTCGGCAAGGCATTCCAAAGCAATGGGTTCCCGCGATAGAAGGACCTGTCTCCGAACTTCGGAGTCTGTGACAGAGGCGGAACGAGCAGCAGGACACGATGGCCGGAGCGAAGTGCCGACCTCCGTGCGTTCGACGTTGATCTTAGGACCAGCTCAGCCAGGTACTGTGGACAGTGCGGGTCATTTAACGCCCGGAAGGTGAGCCAGCAGCGCTTATGGATAATGCGCTCTCGGGCTCGAAGCCAGTAATAATAATAATAATAATAATAATAATAATAATAATAATAATAATATCACAACATTATAATCATCATTTTTTTTATCTCTACCAACTCTTTAGCGGCAATTAGCTAGACATAAAATGTTTCCAAGAAGTTCTATCTTCTGTTAATGGTCTTCCTTCTACGATTGAAATTCCTTTCATGTTCATATCTTCTCTGATGTTGTCCATCCACTTTTCCTGGGTCTTCCTTTTCCTTCATTCCTTCTATTTGAGTGTCGAGTGCCTTGTATGGTAGTCTCCTTTCATCCATTCTGTTGACATGTTCATACCAGTTGTGTCTTTTTCTTCTATTTTTTTATAACACTGGTCTACATTTGAAAAAATTTCCGCTGACCTAAGTATTTTTGCTGATTTAACTCAAATGAGAGGTTCCAATTCCAGATATGAAGTAAAAAGATATGCAATACGTCACATTTTTTCGCAAATTATGAATGCTTTGTTAAAGGCGTTAAAGTCAGTGATAATAAAAAATTCTGAATAAATAACACGTTATATATTTCTTAAAGCAAGAAACGAGTCTGTCGTCTAACCAAGAGAGCAATAAGAGCAATAGCTAGCTGTTTAAATTTCAGTTTTGAGGCAGGGATCTTCTCTTTTTGGATGCACAGTTGTCACGCTTGTAACGTTTTGCCTTTGATCGACTATCACAAAAGCACAGGAAGCAAGGAAATTTGGTGTAGCCGCTTTGTAGTCCTAGAAGCCTTCAAAGTCGCCAAATAAAGTCCAACAATGATCATTATATTTGAATTTTGGGGAATGGTTCACATGTAAGATTTACTGAGTGAGAACTAGGTATGGAAGTTAATTTATTTCTATTGTGAAGTAACACGCATGCTTTATACTTCTCTTTGAACTGTCAATAAAAAGCCTCCATTCTTCATTTACATTACAATCACATCCAATTGATTCAACAAGTCCCTTGACTTTGATGCAGTTTACAAGCTCATCCTCCATATGGAAATATTTCAGAAGATCGTTCTCTCTGTCGCGATGCATCAACGTGGTTCCTGGAGTCAACAGGTTCTGTTCCTTCAGCCTTGAGCCAATTAACTCTGCTGATGACCTCGGCAGATCATGATCTTGTACAAGGTCATCCAACTCAGCTTGGCTGAATTTTGGCGTATTCCAGCGTCAACTTCTGGGGCCACGAAATCTTCGTAATCAGTGTATGACTGACAGAATTCATCGTCGTCGGAAACTTTCAAAGTAGAGCAAATAAGTACAGGAATTTCGTCACAGTGAGCAACCGGTCTCAGAACAGAGGGGGAGATTTGGGTACTGGACAGAAGATTTTGTCTTTGTGGACATGCCTGAAATATTTACCAGGCAGAAGTAGCAGTCATCAGCATGGTTTCGCGGCTCTCGCCACACCGTTGGAACTCCAAAGCTAAAACTTTTTCTCTGACCTTTAAATCCACTGTCTGAGGTCTTGAACACATGTTCTGCACACTTTGTGCGGTGACCAAGTTTTGCCTGGTCGCCCAATTTAGCTCAGAAAAAAAACGAAACATTATAATCTTTATACGCAAATTCAGACATATCTCTCTTTTGTGTAGATGTTGTAAAACAACCGCAAATGCAGCAAAACTTGTCAGGATCATTCCTGCACCGTCCATGCAGTGTTCGAGTGCCGGATGACATTTTCCTGAGAAAATTATTTAAAAGAGCTAAACTTTCTGCGACTTGTAAACTTCATAAATGACTGAATGCTGCCGTCGGTTTCACGCTGCTTATATAGGCCTGTGGCCATAAAATGCTGATGTATGCATTTTTAAACTGCCTATTAAGCAGTTGTTCTATGAAATAGTTATACCCATTGCATAGTCAGCATATCTTTTTCCAGATCCTCTTCTTTTTGCATATTCAACAACGCTAAATAATTATCGAGGAAACGGGTGCAATTTTGGGATTCAACACACAAAAATGCATAAAGATCACATGCTATCTTCAAGTCAGCAAATTGACGTAAACCAGTGTAATTGCATCATGTAGACTTGAGACGTTGTCTAACGTCTTCGTTTCTTATCTTTTGTAGCCGAGTTACTCCAATGATTCTCTGTCAGCATGTCATTTCGCCGCTAATAGCCCATGTTCATCTGTTTCTTTCATACTCTATGTTCCTGCTCCGTATGTTATTTGCGGTACTACTATGGTGCTGTATATTGTGACTTTTGTGCTTATGTTTAGGCTTATGTGTATGCCCTTGCTGCTCCTTGAAAAAGTTCGACGGTGAACCATTCTGCCAAGGACTTCAAATCAAGCCCTTTGTGCCAACACCTAGAAGACCTTGCCTCTGCTTCTGTGAGTATACTGTTTGAACTATACGACTCAACAACAAGACGGTTACTTGATGATCTCCTTCCAGTACGCAAGTTTAAGATTCGTCATAAACCTCTGTCACCATGGTTTGACGCAGAATGCAGAACAGTTCGACGTCGTGTTAGGAAGTGTGAACGAAAATTCAGACAAACAAAGAACCCGGATGACCGCGTGAGGATGTACTTATGATCCGGAACATGCATAAGTTTTTTCGTGACAAAGAAAGAAACTACTAGGAGTGTCAAATTTCACGTAATGCTCGCTCCTCTCGTAGACTCTGGAAAACATTCAAAGATATTCTCGGTCGTATAAAGCCTTCGAATTCACAAATTAATGCGGATTTATCGTTTACTGCAAATCAGTTCGTGGATTATTTGATATCATGTGAGGGATGTTACAGCTGGGTCGCGGCCGCCAGAGTTTACAACCACAGATGTTTGTCTACAGGACTTTGACGAAGTTACGTTGGATATTCTTCGACGCGTCATCCTCTCTATGCCTACGAAAACCTGTGAACTCGATCCGATTCCGACTTTAATGTGCATGACTATATTGACTGTTTCTTGCCTTTTTTAACGTTGCTCTGCAATAGGTCTCTTAAAGAAGGCTGCCTACCTGCATCGCAGAAACTGGCAATAGTTAAGCCTAGGCTTAAGCAAACTGGCCTTGATGAGTCTGAAATTGTCAAGTTATCGCCTTATCTCAAACCTCAGTTTCTTATCTAAGGTCCTTGAGAAGGTTGTCACTCTTCAGCTGCTTTCATATCTTGAGGCTAATGATTTGCTGCCGAAATACCAGTCTGGTTTCCGTGCCTCACACTCCACTGAAACGCTCTCTTGCATCTTCTCTCAGATCTCTATAGGGCCATCGATCGGTCAGAAGTCACTCTTCTTTCCCTATTTGATGTCAGTGCTGCTTTTGACACTGTTGACCACGATATTCTTCTACAGTGCCTCTCTGTCTCATTTGGTGTCTCTGGTGTTCCTCTGGTCTGGTTAGAATCCTATCTCTCTGAATGTCGCATGATTGCATCGCTTGGTTCTACCTACTCCCGTGAAGTGCCAGTCACTTGTGGAGTCCCTCAGGGTTCAGTCCTTGGGCCCCTTCTGTATATACTTTATACTGCTGGTGTTGCACGCTCGTTTCCGCCATATAATTTAAAAACACATATGTACGCTGATGATATTCAGGCCTATTCACATTCCTGCCCCACTAATGCGCTGCAGATCACTCGTGAATTTGTTGAAGCCTCTGACTTGCTTCATTCATGGATGCACTCAAATCGTCTTTTACTTAATCCAGATAAAACTCAGCTCATCTGGTTTGGTACTCGAGGTTAGCTCTTAAAAATTGATCATCTGTCTATGCAGTCTGCCTTTCCTGGCCTCTCTTTCTCCTCTTCTGTCTGTGAACTTGGTATAATTCTTGACTCTGAGTTAACCTTTATGGGTCATATTAACTCACTTTGTCGCAGTTGCTTCTATCATCTCCGCCAGCTTAGAGTGATTCGACGTACACTAGACATGCCATCTGTTTCTACTTTGATTCATGCATTTATTTGCTCAAGGCTTGACTACTGTGGTTCAATTTTTGCTGGTCTTCCATCGGTGCGACTTGATAAACTTTGATTCATGGGGATGGCTCTTCGTTCGGCAGCCAGGGTGATTGCTGGTGTCACAAGACGTGATCACATTAGTAATTATATGATGTATGTTTTACACTGGCTGCCTTATCCTGCTCGAATTGAGTTTCTTGGGTTGAGAGCGGTTGCACTCTTTCATTTTGGTACCACTAAATCTTACCTTTCAGAGCTACTCCATCCTCTTAGCTCTATCCCTGGTCGGCCATGTCTTCTGTCCACAACCAATGGTCTTCTCAGTGTACCCCAAGCACGAACCTTCTTGTTCCTGAAGCGAGGTTTTGTATCAGTTGGCCCTATCCTTTGGAATGCTCTTGACACCAGTATGCGTGGCTTAGCAACTCCTAATTCTATGGCCCTCTTTTTGAAACGATTTAAAACTTATCTCTTTGTCAATATACAGTAATTTGCTGTGAGAGCGCTTCTGAGTGATTTTTCAGAACTTTTTACATTACATTACATTACATTACATTACATTACATTACAAATATGAAGAAACTCCTGAGAGTACAAAATTCCTTAGTTAGAATCATATAAAAAACCTCAAAGATTCGAACATATAACTCCAGCTAGACAGTCCCTACATTGGCTTCCTATAAAATACCGAATTAATTATAAAACCTGTCTTTTAGCATTAAAACCATGTTATATAATGAGCCCAGCTACCTCAAGATGCGACTTATCCATCGACCCACTAACCGTTTAACTAGGTATTCGGCTGGACGTTTAAAAATGCCTAACGATGTTTTAATGTTGTTCCTTATTGTTTTAATGTTGTTCCTTATTCTCGCACAGTATTTGGCACCAGTTGTTTCGCAGTGTGCGGGTCTAAGCTCTGGAATTCACTACCAACATCACTCTGTATGACTAATAACCTATTGTGGAGGAATTTTAATCTGACCTGTGTGTTTTATTTTTCGCGTGTACAGTGTATATTATTGATGATTAAGCCATGCATTGAGAAGCGTTCTCCGTATTGTAGCGATTGTATATCGACGCTTCACCGTTTATTCGCTAGGCGCCGATCTTTGTGCGTTCTCCTTGCAAGACTGAACCATTTCGGTGATCAATATTAATTAATAGTCTTTAATAATTAAATTAGCAATCCATTAGCCATAATTCTTGTGCCAATATATGGCAAAAATTCAACAGTACTTACCTGTAAAATATTCAGTAGATGGCGCTTTTCGTTTAAAAATGCCTAACGATGTTTTAATGTATTATAGCAAACCTTTTTAACGCGAGACCTAGGGTTTTATATCTGGGCTCAATGCAGTTCGATCGTGTGAGCTTTAGTTTGCATCTAGGGCAATCGATACGGTTAGAACCCGTTCTGACCGTCAGGAATCAAGACCCTGAAGACAATTGCCGTCTTGCCGCCAAGACGCTCCAAGACAGTCTGCGTCCTGCCAACAGGACGCTCCGGTTTGACCGACAAACACTATATCTACTACAGGGCGCATGCCTAGGCGGTGACGCAGAGTCACAATTCTAACACGGCCACTGTGCCCGATGGTAGCGCATAGCTACAATTCAGCTTTACAATCATTGACCTCAGTGTCACAAGCGACATAAGATCGCCTCCAGAAGTTTCTTCTCGTGTTTCAATTCAAAGATAAAAATAACTATCCGCAGGAAGACTTGTCTTTCGACGGATATATCTGCGGATAAAAGATTTTGAAGGCTTGTTTTCATATCCGCAGATTTATTAGTTGTCTTCCTTTAATGAATGAATATTATCTTTTTCGCGGATGTTTGCGCAGATAAAATAATAATCCGCATCATGTTCTTTTAGGATCTACGCTTTTCCGCTGAGGAATTCTCGGAAACGCTCTATATGATAATCTTAAATTGACATTTTATTGTAGTAGTAGAACTCTCTGTGATGTGTTGAACTTTCGCAAATATAATCCGGAGACACTCTGCAGGAAGATTTGCAGATAATAATCATCTTTATTCGTGACAAGCACAGCAAAAAAAAGTAGTACACCACCAGTAGTACACAACCAAGGAAAACACAAATCAACTGAACAAAACTAAATATTCAAAAAAATTATAAAATAAACCTAATAATAAACAAATAAACTAAGCATAAACTTTACACAGTACAGCCTTTGCCCTCAGACAAATTCTAGTAATGCACTGAGCAGAGTAATCCTTGCATTTAATTTTCCGTTCTTAAGTGATTGCTTAAAGGTTGACATTCATTAATTCAGGTTTAATGTTTCCTTGTGGTTTTCATTATTAATGTAAACAGACAGAGTCATTCATCTTGAGTTTTTACGCAGAAATAATTGTTTAAAATCCTACGTATAGAAATTAATGATCACTTTAAGAACTTTTTATATTAATTCACGAATAGTAAAATTAACAAAAGAAACTGTTTATCCGCGGAAGATCCGCGAAATAATCAATCAATCGTACATTGTTCTCTGCATTAATAAACTGTATACTACCTCAGAAATATATGTGTTGTGTATTCACAAGCAAGTCACTCATATACCAGGGTGGGGACCTATATGTTTTAGGACTCTAATTTCTCTTTCCGCAAGAAAGATCTTCCCCTGATTATTTCAGAAACATATCCGTGGAGATTGTCCATTGCCAATGAAGGGATTAAAAGAGGAATTTCGTCACACTATCATCTTTCATATCTGGGCTTAAAAGTTAAAACACACCTGGTTGACTTGGCTTATTCCCCTTACATTGGTCTCCCGCCGTTTAGGACTGATCTTCTGGATTGACCTGGCTCTAATTCTATTTGGATTTGGTGCGCCATCGGCTGATGCCCTGGGCATTATGATAGTGGTGCTATAGAAGTTGATTGATTGGTTGATTGATTGGTTGATTGATTGATTGATTGGTTGGTTGGTTGATTGATTGATTGATTGATTGATTGATTGATTGATTGATTGATTGATTGATTGATTGATTGATTGATTGATTGATTGATTGATTGATTGATTGATTGGTTGGTTGGTTGGTTGATTGATTGACCTGACTGACTGACTGACCGACCGACCGACCCACCCACCCACCAACTGATCGTAGGCCTGGTCTACCAATGGCGGTTGATGTTGGGTAGAGCAAATCGGCCAGATAGGTCAGACAAAAACCATTCCGTGCACAGAACATCAGCGTGCATAGTTTGTGTTGTATCCGTGACTGGACTGGAAGCTAATTAGTTCACGAAGCGCCGGAGTGACGTGGTTTCGAGGTCTTAGGTCCAGCACCAGACGTGCAGCAGCATTTTGAACGCGCTGCAGGTCGGCCAGTGTAGACTTTGGAAGACCGGCAAGAACGAAATTGCAATAGTCTAGACTGGACAGAACAAACGCGGAAACCAGTTGCGAGGCGACTTCTTTGCCAGCGATTCGACAAATCTGGCCGATACGTCGTATGTGATATAAACAGCTCTTGGCTAACTGTCCAACATGTTGCTTCATGGTCAATTCGTTGTCGAACAGGACTCCGAGGTCTCTGACGACGGAAGAAGGGCGGACAATGGTGCCCTGAAGTGCTAGGCTGCAATCAGTGTTAGACAGCTTAAGCATGTTAGCAATGTGAGCCAAACCATGCAAGCTCGGTCTTAGAAACATCAAGTTGCAATCGTCGTGAGGAACACCACCCTTGGACCTCTGTGATGCAATTTTGGAGACGACCAAGAGCAAGACCAACATCTGTAACGTCCACATGGTCGTAGATCTGTTTATCTGCAGCAAATATATGATGACGAAGATCATGACGTTGAAAAATGAGGGCAAAGTCTCTTCCTCTGAGTTGGTATATATTTGGCTTAACCGAATTGTTTACCAAATATATGCTACTGAAGCCAAATTGTCCGAACAAGAGCACTATAAATAATTTTGATCGATAATACAACAAGCTGTCTGTAAAATCTTTGATGCTTATGATAAAGTAACAATTGGCTGTATTCGTTAAATGCTTGGATTGAATCGACTACATGATATTGTTTAGAATCGTCAACAAATTTTTGCAAACCGGTTCTCTAAGAAACCATTTTATTTTGCCAATTGTATAATAGCAGAATGTGTAATAGTTAGTTAAGAATTAAGTTTATCTTATGTTATCTGCGTTTGCGACTAAAGATTTCCACAGCAGAATGCATTAGAGACAAAATAATATTGTTGACATAACTCATTTCACATATATCAAAACCAAAACCAGTGTATCTACGAAATCTGATAATCCCAACATCCTCAGTCTATTCGATCTTCCTCTCATGTAACTCTCCTTCGTCCTTCCGAATCAATCAATTATCGTTAAAAATTTGCAATCGTGCTTTTTCTTATGCTTCATGCACCAGAACTTTGGAACTCAATTCCAGCATTCACCCGCTGTCTACATCATGGTCAAGAAACAAATTCTGAGTCACAATTCCCTTCTCTTCTCGCAACATCTCCTCGAGTTTTTCTTTCGCATCTCAAAGCATTTCTCTTCCATAATTTCCTTCATCGCTGTAACGTCCCGACCGCATTGGATTAAAATACCCTGCATGCCCCTGCGTTAATGACCCCACCTTTGGCTATAGCTACTTCATACTGAGGTGAAGCGCCAGGGAATAAGCAACTACTTCAGTACTGCTTCTGAAAGGGCTATAGAAATTAACGAGATTTTACATACTTACTGGTGTTGCATAAAAATTGAAATTCTTATTTAAACTTGCCTTAGGTTCTCCGCTGCTGTTTGGCACGTAATTGTAGAAACTTCCATACTGCAGCAAATACATTATCTTGAAGTCTATAACCCATTCCGGTTTGTCACCGGCGCCTTGTGTGATTATTCCGCTGACTGTTACGTAATGTGTAAACAAAACACCAACCCATGGTTGAGTATCGCCATCTCCAGCTGTCCAGCTACCTCCAATCGTTTCTGAATGAAATGTATAGCATTTCAGTGAGTAGTAATCTGTCGAAGTAATGTGATGTTATGAAATCAATTATAACTCCACAGTTATATTACTTAAATATAAACTGGTCTACTCTAACAAGTTCAACAGTGAATGATACTAGGAATCGGAATTAGTGAAAAGTTGTTCAGTATAAATAACATCATGCAATACCAGTTGCAGTATGATCCAGTCGACCATAGCTGGGCAAACGACCGTCTTTATTAGAAGAAGCAGAAAATCCAATGTCTCTTATGTAGTGATAACCGGATATAAGCGGCTGTGGCGAATCGCATTTCACTTTTTAAAGTTAAAGTACATTTCAGTCAACAAACAACTTGAATCTTAAAAAAATTCAAATAATTTAATAATAAAAAAATTAACATGCTTAAAATACTAACGAAATGTAATGTGGCACACCGCTTTGAGACTCTCTCTCTCTCTCTAGCTCTCTCTCTCTCTCTCTCTCTCTCTCTCTCTCTCTCTATATATATATATATATATATATATATATATATATATATATATATATATATATATACCACCTAATATATATATATAAATTATATACAGTATATATGTGTGTGTGTGCGTGTGCGTGTGTATGTTGTGTTGGGTTGTGTGTGTGTGCGTGCGTGTTTGTGTGACCAATTTTTCTACAGCAAATTATTTAATAATTTTACATCGCAAACCCTCTTATTTCATGAAGAATACTGAAGTAACTATTCAGTAACAATTTGACAGCAATCCATCAACAGGAAGTGGTCCCCTACAGGCCAGTCAAATCCCATACTAGTTCATAAATTGGCACGAGCGCCTCTTTGATACTAGTTTCGGTTAAAGTATTGATGTTCAACTTTAGCTCAGCCCATTTTTTAGTCACTTATTTCTTATTATAGGTCTTGATGTTGGAGGCGTTGAAGCAGACTAGTTTTGAGTGATGGAAGCTCGCAATACGGCACGTGAAACACTTGCAGCAAGAGTTAGACCAGGGTTGTCCAAAAGTTTCATCCGGCCAGCCACCGAGTTTAGGAAAATCACAAAATGCTCCAAAACACATGGATCGAACGTTCTGACTAAAATGCTGCACGTAAGCATCGAAGATGCATCGAAGATAGTCCGCCGAACGTGCAATCAGATTGGCAACTGACTTCAATTAGACCCTAACCAAGAGTGATGAACAGCGCCAGCTTCTTTACCAATTTATCGGACACCATCCAATACCCACATGTGCAACAAAAGATCAACTACTTACAGCCCTAACAAAATGACATTAATAACTTTGTATATTGCTATTCCGCCGAAAAGTAGGTCTAACTTTTACTGTTAACTTTTACTGGGTCTAACTAACTTTCTAACAGTGAAAAATCTAGAATCATGCAAATAGGAATACAAACCAAAAAGACACCAATCACGATAAACAACCAGATAATTGAAGAAACAACTAAGTTTCCATATCTTGGAAGTATAATAACATACGACGGAGATACAGAAGCATATATTAACTGTCGTACAGGCAAGGCAAATGCGATATTCCAGAAAATGACAAATATATGGAAATCAAAAAAGTATAAAACTTAAATTATAAACAGACTCTACAAAAGTATAACACTGGTCAACAAGGTTTTTGTTTCCTGTGCAATTTCTGGTGTTCCAGGTAGATTTTGTCATGCTGATTACAGGAATAATTTTGAAAATTTCCTATCACGTAAGTTTTTTGAGAAAAAGCTGATTTTAAATTTTAAAATTATAAGAATTTTAAAATCGTGGTTTCCGAGAGTTATCTGAGTTATGGGTATTCAGGTTAGGCAAGAATCTTATGTGACCGCCATAAAAGATGTAATATGCACTGCTGGCTCACTTAACTACATGGATTTTGAAAATGAGTATAATTAGGCATGTCCAGACATGCCCAGACGCGCCCAAACCTGTCTTCAAGACTACATGCCTAGCATGTATTGTTGCTATGGTTATGCAGACCTATATAAATACCAAGCAGCACTAGGAAGCAGCTGCAGTCTTTCTATTTGATGAGATATAACTGTTTAGTTAGGCTGTGAATTGAATATATTAACTAATTTAATTAAAGTTTCTGAAATGTCGCGTCGATGTCGCAATAGCAGTGACACGTTCTGCTACATCTGTGGAGAGTTTACGCTGAAATCACAGAAGCGGAGTATGACAGCAATCATAAAGAAAAGATATGAGTTATACTTTGGATGCAAAATTGGTGACCAGGACAAAGTATGGGCACCTCATATATGTTGTTCATCTTGTGCTACCAGTCTGCGAGCTTGGCTTGCAGGTAAGCGTCCATCCATGCCATTCGCAAATACCAATGATATGGAGGGAGCAGAATAATCATGTAACGGATTGCTATTTCTGCATGACGAATGTTACAGGATTTTCTTCAAAGAATAGGAAGTCTATTGAGTATCCTAACCTTGCCTCGGCAATGAGACCAGTTCCACACGACGAGAGTCTTCCTGTTCCAAACCCCCCGAGTTTTGGACACTGGAGGACGAGGACGAGCATGCAGAGACAGATGAAATGCTGCAGATGAATAGCTACGGAAGACCCAGAGTTTGAGCCATCGACATCCAGCAATCCTCATTTGATTTCTCAGGCAGAGCTCAATGATCTGATCAGAGACTTAGATTTGTCAAACAATCAAACAGAATTGCTTGGATCTAGGTTGCAAGGATGGAATCTGCTCTCTCCAGGTACAAAAATTTCAGTATTTCGTAAACGGCATGAAGACTTGACTGGATTCTTCAAAAATATCCACAGTCTTACTTTTGCATTGACATTGATGGATTGCTTTCTGCTTTCGGCTGTAAGCACAATCCATCCGAATGGCGATTTTTTGTTGATTCTTCGCTGTTAAGTTTAAAGGCTGTTTTGCTGCACAATGGCAATTCATACCCTTCAGTACCCATTGGACATGCTGCTTACATGAAGGAAACATATGAGAACATGCAGCTGCTATTGAAACACATAGAATACTCGAGATACAACTGGAATATATGTGTAGATCTGAAAGTTGTTGCAATTCTACACAGATACACTCCCTTCATTCTCACTTGGACTTCTTCCCGGACAATCTCGGCGCCGTCAGTGATGAACATGGTGAAAGATTTCACAAAGACATTGCCAGCATCGAGAAACGCTACCAAGGAAAGTGGAGTCCGTCTATGCTCGGAGACTACTGTTGCTCACTGATACGTGAAGCACTGGACAGTGACTACAAACGAAAATCTACAGCAAAACATTTATAATTTTCTCATGTCTTGTCATTATTGGCTAGATCCTTCTGTAGGATTATGTTGCAGAAGACGTTACAATACTAAATGCTAAATTGTCGATTTCTTAAAAACCTTACGTGATACAGAAATTCTAATTACATATTTGTGTTCAGCAAGTCAAAATCTATTAGTTTCACCAAAATTTGTAGAGGAAACAAAAACTTGCATAAAATTTGTTGACCAGTGTAATATTACCCATTATTGACCTATGCTTCGGAAAATGGAGAATTACAACCAAAATAGCAAACAGGCTAAATGTGTTCCACCACAGATGCATAAGACGAACATGGAACATTGTCTAGTGTTGACTCAATGTGACTACGGCACGAGAGGAACTAACTAACTGTATTACCTAGTAGACTTATTGTCCAGTAGACAGTGTTGTAAAGTATTTAAATGCTTTCAGTATTTAAATACTATTTAAATACTTTGTCCAGTATTTAAGAAAGTATTTAAATACTCATCCAAAATTAAGTATTTAAATAGTATTTAAATACCATAGAGTATTTAAATGTATCTAAGAAATTTAAATACTTTGGATTTATTTCAATTTTCACATAATTATAACGTTTCTTATAGACTGTTCATTTTTACATTTTCTTTACTGATGGTTTTAGACAGTTGAACAGTTAAGTAGGTCTACATTGACATTGTTAGAAATAATTTTAACTAACATTTCTTTACACAAAAATACGGTTGTGGCGAATCGTGTCAAATACATTATCAAGTATTTTAAAAAGTATTTAAACCTTATTTGCCAGTATTTAAATACTTACTCTGGTATTTGGGTATTTAAATACTATTTAAATACTACCTGAGAACCAAGTATTTATGAAAGTATTTAAATACTTTCAGTGGAGTATTTATTACAACACTGCCAGTAGAATAGACTGTCTATTGTTCAAACTGTGTAGCAACTGTAGTTTAGCATTGTCTAGTGTTGACCAAAGCCAGTAGCCTAAAGTTTACAAGTAGACTGTGTCAGACTGTCAGTGTGTCACTGTGTCTATTCCATAAATAACAAATTAATCGAATCGGCCATTTGTTGATATTTTTAAGAGTTTTGATAGAACCGCTTCCTGGTATATTTTGACTGCTATTCTTTCATTTTAACTGCAACATTTTATTTAGTATTAATTGCAAAACGTTCTTTGTAAATGACATTAGCCAACATATTGGCTTTATAAAATTGTCACTAATGACAATGTTATATACAATGTAGCCAATCTGGTAAATTCTTGTAAGTTTAAGATCCTGTGGGAGACCAATTCAGTAAACAGGGTTTTGCGGAAAAACTGGGCGTGATGGGAGGAAATGGGTGTGATTTTTAGATTCAGCACACCAAAATACATCAAGATCACATGTTGTCTTCAAGTCAGCAAAATTGACGTAGACCAGTGTTATGATACTAATCTTTTAAGAGCTTAGATCTTTTAAACTTGTTGAATAAGAGTAACAATATTTTTACTATAGGGATGAAGTGGTCATGGGATCATGGCCTTGAGGATTATCGATCATCAATCAAATAAAATAGCAGAGTTTGTCCTCATTCCTTGTTAAAAGTTAAATCGCTAATGGAAGAAGCATCGCTACAATTTAAAAAGTGACGAAATCAAAAAACTTACTAGGAGGCTTTGTGGGTTCGATGTTTGGAGGTGGAGTTGAGGTTATAGATGGTTTCTTACAGATGTAACTATATGGTATGTCACAGTTTACGTCATTCCATTTACCCTCAGCATAAGTAGACAACTCAACGCACCATTCAATATCACCAACGTTATTTGGTTCACCTGCATATGACAATCAACAAAGGGCCTCAATCAAAACGATTTACAGTCATTCGCAACTATATTAGACACGGTCGTGGGTCCATTATTTAAAACCCGACCCATCATGATTAAGACTCAACCTAACCCACGAAAACTATAGAAGTCACTTGACATAACTCGGCCCACCGTAATACATTAAAATTTCACAAACCTGTTATTGACCTTCGAAAATTAGTCAATAAAATAGGCTATGTGGCACAGTGTAAAAATTCCTATAGGCGTCCTCTGGGGCGACCTAGGAGGCGATGGATCAATCACCTTCAACGGGACAACAACATCCCTCCCACTTCTCTCTGGCGACGGGCCATTTGCACAGGACAAACGAATTCTATGGCGCCTATCTATGGCTGCCTTGCATGCGGTTTGTGCATGCCACGTTTCGTCGTCGTTCGACGCAATTTCTGACGCTCCGTGTGTGAATCTTGCGCCGGAGATGAGGATTTCTTCGAGTCCGTCGGTTTGCTGAGGAGTTTTGGCTGTCCTCTACTGTTTCGCGTCGTTTCGGAAGCCTTGAGTCGGTCTCTCCGCCTGTGCAGGACGCGTCTTTTTTTCTGCAAAAAAGCAGAAGGTTACGCATAGGGTTTAGGGTTAGGGGGTTAGGGTTATGGTTAAGGTTAGGGTTAAATAACCCTAACCGTAACCCTGACCCTAACCCTAACTCTAACCCTAACCCATAAAGTTGTCTTTGCTTTAGAAATATTCACTTTAAGAGCGTCACGCGGTTCATGTAACCTTCTGCTTTTTTTGCAGAAAAAAAGACGCGTGCAGGACGTCGCCATGTTGGCTATTGTTATAGCGTCATGCGATGACCGACGGTCGTTCCGGGCTTCGCTCGAGCATTCATCTTCGCGAGGACGGCGTTCCGCTCTTCGGTTCAGACGTGTCTCGTGCTGTCCTCTACCTTTCCACGTCGTCCTGGAAGTTCAAGTCAGTCGCCGTCCGTCGGGTGTACGCCAAAATCAGCCGCATCGGCTGCTGCGTGAAAATTCGGCGGATTTGCGGTTGGCTGTCGTTTCTGGACTTCGCTGGATTTTCCATCTTCGTCGGATTTTCCGATTTCGATGACGGAACTATCTACTTGCGGAAGACCGCTTCTTCAGGAACTTTTCCGGTGGTTATACCCGCACGGAGAAACTTCTACTACTAACTCGCGGACTTTCAACATCATCTCAGAAAGAGGATACACTACAAACTGATCTCTCTTGTCGACAAGTGCTTGCGAGGGGAATCTCCCGATTATCTAATCCAGGATTGTCAACTTCTTCGCTCGACAAATCGGAGCACACGCCTGCGGTCTGATGACACAAGGAAGCTTGTCTCCCACAGGACATCCACTAAAATGGGAGACAGGTCGTTTAGGATCACAGGACCAAACGTGTGGAACTCTCTTCCTCCAGACCTTCGTGATGCGTCTCCATCCCGTGTTGTCTTTCTATCTCAGCTAAAGACATATATGTTTGAGAGTTTTAATTGACTGCAGCGGCGCTTTGGTGCCACAAAGGGCCTAGAAGTATATTTATCTAATCTAATCTAATCTAATCTAATCTTCCGCTCCTCGTTGGCATGTCAATGGGGCTACAGTTTTCCTTGAAGGACCGCTTCTAAAGGACTTTGCACCGGACTTCTTCACGGCAGCAAAGTTTTTTCCATCATCACAGTGGATTTTAACATCGCCACCTTCTGACCTTCAATGACATTTCAGCGGTGTCAAAGTGCTTTTGATTTTGGATTTTAAACCATGAGTACAGCGCTATATAAATTGCCCTGGATAATAATAATAATAATAATAATAATAATAATAATAATAATAATAATAAACAGTAGAGTTTGAGGCAACGCAACGGCTACGCGAACTAACTGTGGTTGACAAGAAGTCAGTAGTTAGTTAAGAAGTAAAGCATTTATAACAACCATTAAATGAACAGCAATAACAAATGTCACATTGAATGATCAACGAAAAACCACAAACATGGAAATTTCTGACCCAACCCGACCCATTAATATAAATATTAATTATTATTATTATTATTAATTGCGATTAATAATGTTAATTGCAATTAATAATTTTAATCGCACGATTAATCGCTATGAAATAAATTAATCGTTATGCAGCAAAATTATTAATCGCAATTACTCGCGATTTAATCGCATTTCTTTAGCAACGCTATTCTGGCCCCGAAGTAGTAATTAAATTGAAATAAACAATGCACCATTTGCAGAACAAACTTTTAGAATTTCAACTATTAGCCTACAAACATTTGTGACCACGTAACACATATGTGACCATTGTTGGGTAAGTTACTTTTTATTTGTATCTAGTTACAGTTACAAGTTACTATGCAAAAAGTAACTAAATACAGTTACAAGATAGGCCTACTTTTCAAAAAAGTAACTTGTTAAAGATACAGTTACTTGCAAAGTAACTAGTTACAGTTACGTTACTTGTAGATAAAAACGCTAAAGTCCACAATACCGGTAGCACCAATTGTACTGGTAGTACCTATTGTGGAATAACAGTTCTTACACGTACAGTTTTATGATGCGATTACTTTTCTAATCGCGTTTTAAAAAATAATCGCGATTAACAGGCTAACGCGTTAATCGCGCGTTAATCGCGATTAAAGGACATCACTAATATTAATATAATAATAGTATTACTATATTACTGCTCGCTAACTACAAAGCAATGTCGACTCTTGGTAGTCTTCATGCTGTTCACCTCTGGCTTGATGTCAATGGATTGTTGCTGAATCTAGACATGGCGGAAGCCATTGTTGTCGGAACTAGCTCGCGGCAGCGCACGCAGAACATCATCTGTTGCAATCGGCACTAGAGGTGGGTCGATTAATCGAAATCGTAATCGAAATCGCGATTTTTGGAAAAACCGTAATCGAAATCGAGACGATTATTAAATAAATCGAAATAATCGATAATCGTCGAAAAAATAATCGAAATCGCGATTATTTTTCGATTATTCCCGTATATTATATTATATGATATTTCCGATTTAAAGAAAGATCAATTGACCGTTGATTATCAGATTTTCATTGAAAATGGATTCAACAGCGTCTAAAGACAGGTACCATCTTTCTGGGTTTGACAGCAGCTTTTGATACGGTGTGTCATGTGGGCTTAATGTACAAACTCTCGCTCAACTTGCCACCCTGGTTCAGTGGCGGCTCTAGGATTTGGCAAGTGGGAGGCCGTTGGGGTGGCAACTTGCCAACTTCTAATCGTGGGGGCCAGCCATTTGTTGTTTAATGTATGTAGCATTAAGTATAGGGTCCCAACTGGAAGGCCACTGGGGTCCAGGCACTCAATAGGGGGCACGGGCCTCCCTGGCCCCCCGGTGGAGCCGCCACTGCCCTGGTTCTGTCAACTTGTGGAATTGCTCATCTCTGAGAGACGGTTCTGAGTTCACTTGGGAGAAGATGTCAGCTCCTGGAGACGTCAGCGAAACGGTCTAACACAGTGTTCAGTTCTAGCACCTATGTTATTCAATTTGTAGGCTTATAGGTCTACAAACGACGTAACCTGATACCATCAGTAGGAAGTTTGGATACGCTGACGATATCGGTCTTGCCACCCAGGCTCGATCCTTTAAGGAGATTGAAGACCAGGGTTATGTCTAGGATTGTGAATTGGGGTGGGGTGTCGGGAAAATCTGGGGGGTGTTTATTTCTAGGATTGTAGGATTGTGAATTTGGGGGTGTCGGCAAAATCTGAGGGAGTCGAAATTTGGAGGTCTCTACCGAAAAAGGCTGACAAGCAACAAAACGTTATAGAGACTCACACAAAGTCTGACACGCAAAAAAGTCATCCGAGGATAAAAGTTGTGGGGTGTATTTCTTCATTTGGGGGCAGGCCCCTTCAGAAGCTGAAGGAGGCCCAGACCAGTTGGAATTTCGAGGCCTCTCCTAGCCTTCCCAACAATTAAAATTTTGACAAGCGAAAAAAGGTAATCACCAATTTTGAGGACCGCAGAATACCTTCCTAGCTTTCCCAAAATCCCAAAATTGTCAACAAGCAAAAAAGGTCATCACCAAATGTTGAGGCCCCTTCAAGCTAGTAGTAGCTATCTAGCTTTCTTGCTCTTCCAGAATTCTAGACAAGGAAACAAAGGGAGGCCCCAAAATGATGGAGGCCCGGGCCGAATGGCCCTCCCGGCCCCCCTTTGAATGGGCCTGTTTGGGGGTGTTCAGGGCTAATCAATATGCATTCTGTATGCATACCATTGTCACATTACCAAATTTTAGGGGGTGTCGACCTCAAATTGAGGAGGGTGTTAGGGTTGTAGAAATATCCCTGTTGAAGACCAACTGAACATCGATACACAGAGGATTGCCGAATACTGTAAAATATGGCGGGAAAGAGAGTTTCTAAAGATACTGTGAAATAATCGAAATCGAAATCGTGATTATATAAAAAATCGTAATCGTAATCGAAATCGTATTCGTGAAAAATAATCCAAAATAATCGTAATCGTAATCGGAAAAAATAATCGTAATCGACCCAGCTCTAATCGGCACCAATTGCATTCAAACGAAAAGCAACAGCCGCAGTCTGGGTGTAACCATCAACGATACTGTGGCAAATTTTGGGGGAATAGAACCCCATTGCATATATTAGAACTTGTCACCCCCGCGACTTGGACCGCCCCTGAGGGCCGGCGCCCCTGTCTGACGCAATGGACCGCTCCTGCGGCCTTTTTTTAAATGAGATATGCTCGTCATTTTGTGATTGGCCTTTGAGCGTAGAAACCTTAGTAATATTCTTGGAACCCATGTCTAGACGGGGCGGAGCTTTCTGCTCTTCTCTGTAATTAACTGTATTCTAGGGACAGTCTGACTCTAGCTTTCGGCGACGAAGCACGGTTAGTGTACGTCGACGGAGGGTTCTCAGTTTCGCTAGCGGATTGCTGAATAAGTGAACGTTAGCGGCCAATGGATTGCTGAATAAGTGAACATTGGCGAGAATAGCTAGCGTTTGGCGTAAGGCGGATTGCTGAATAAGTGGACGCCTATAACATAGTTTAACTAAGGCGGATTGCTGAATAAGTGGACGCCTATAACATAGCTTAACTGAGGCGGATTGCTGAATAAGTGGACGCCTATAACATAGCTTAACTAAGGCGGATTGCTGAATAAGTGGACGCCTATAACATAGCTTAACTGAGGCGGATTGCTGAATAAGTGGACGCCTATAACATAGCTTAACTAAGGCGGATTGCTGAATAAGTGAACGCCTATAACATAGTTTAACTAAGGCGGATTGCTGAATAAGTGGACGCCTATAACATAGCTTAACTAAGGCGGATTGCTGAATAAGTGGACGCCTATAAATAGCTTAACTAAGGCGGATTGCTGAATAAGTGGACGCCTATAACATAGTTTAACTAAGGCGGATTGCTGAATAAGTGGACGCCTATAACATAGCTTAACTAAGGCGGATTGCTGAATAAGTGGACGCCTATAACATAGTTTAACTAAGGCGGATTGCTGAATAGGTGGACGCCTATAACATAGCTTAACTAAGGCGGATTGCTGAATAAGTGGACGCCTATAACATAGCTTAACTAAGGCGGATTGCTGAATAAGTGGACGCCTATAACATAGCTTAACTAAGGCGGATTGCTGAATAAGTGGACGCCTATAACATAGCTTAACTAAGGCGGATTGCTGAATAAGTGGACGCCTATAACATAGTTTAACTAAGGCGGATTGCTGAATAGGTGGACGCCTATAACATAGCTTAACTGAGGCGGATTGCTGGATATGCGGGTGTCGGTCGTATGAACTTTTATCCTAACCCGCAAGTCTGTTTACAATATTAAAGGAAAGACTGTATGTACTGTTCGTTGGAGATAATGTTAGTGTTCTTCTGTTCAATAAACTATTAATCGGAAATCTCGGTGTCGTCTATTGCATAAGGTATCCCGGGCCGGCTTGGACGGCGAACCCCATTTGCCTTCCACTATCCGTTCGGGCACAGGTGAGCAGAACACGTCACCCCCCTTGCTCGGGCGGACGTCGCGCCACAATACACTGTCATTTGAAGACCATGTTGACACAATCTGAAAGTCAACATATTTCCTTATTCGGTCTCTCAGGCACACCCGTAACAGCATCGATTTTGACACAGCTGCCTGTTCCGAGGTTAGCAGTAGACTAGACTACTGCAACTCTGTTCTTTATGGCACCTCGGGAAAAACTGACAAAAACGGTTAGGTGCAGAACTCATTGGCCAGGACCGTTTGCAAAGTGCGCCGAACAGAACACATCACACCGATCCTTGCTAGTCTCCACTGGGTACCAGTACGGTACCGTATCCAATACAAGATTGCGCTAATCACTTTTAAGACGATTACACCACAACAGTCCAACTACCTGGCAGATGTCAAGTGCTGGGACAGTCCAGACATTTGAGATCGAGAGGTGTTAACAAACTGCTACAGCGGCGCAATCGCCTTTCTCTCACTAACCGTTCCTTCGCCAATGCTGCTCCGTCTGTTTGGAACAATCTACCGAAATCTGTCACTTCGGGCTTGACTGTCTATATAGTTGCTTTTAAGAGACGACTGAAAACGGTACTCTGCAGTTTGGCCTACACTGTTTAGGACACACGTGACTCACCCCGCACTTATGATTCTTGACCTAGTGAATGACTTAATGTGCGTTAACAAACGTGTAGTGGTGGTAGTAGTAGTAGTAGTAGTAGTAGTAGTAGTAGTAGTAGTAGTAGTAGTAGTAGTAGTAGTAGTAATAATAATAATAATAATAATAATAATAATAATAATAATAATAATAATAATAATAATAATAATAATAATAATAATAATCATCATCATCGTAATAATAATAATAATAATAATAGTAATAAAATCGGTAGGTGGCGCTGCAGCGTGGCAGTTTTTATTCCGTTGAGTCGTGGATTTTTATCTATTTATTTCGAATCGCGACGTATATTCTCATTCAGTATACGTATACTATCGGAGATTTTCGTTTTGTCGACCTGCCTAGCAGTACACTATTGTAATTTTCAGTCGGGATTTCGTAAATTTAGCGTGAAATCTTTGCCTAACTTCACCGTTTAAAAATGGCCGCAATTCGTAAACATTCTGTGGACGTCGTCGTCTCCAGTTAGACGTCTCCCGTCGCTAAATGTCTTTGACTTCGGACCAACCGTGGCCAACTTCGCAGACGTTACAAAAAGCGAAGGGCATTTGCAATGTGTGTCACCAAGTTAGGCAACTACACAACCGTGACGGTCTAAATTCATAGACATGGTCCGCGCAACAACCCTTGCCCAGGGTCACACAGAGAGCCAGCGTCCATCTTACATTCCTCCGTCGACCAACATAAGAACGCGGAACTTTCCAACCGTCCAGATTCAGATAAGATCGCTTACCAGAAAGTAGACAACTCCGAAAGATCAACTGACAGCACCCTGCTGTCGCATCCGTACGTTCCAGGTCGGCTCTTAAGGCACATACCAACAAGCGCACGTCCTTGTGTGAGTGAGGTATTAAGTAAGCTATTAGATGACATCGTGGTCCACCCAGACAACTGTGATCTGTGGTCGAAACTTTTACGTTTTGGCGAATGCATCCTTCCCGTACCAAAGAGAGGATGTAAAAGACAGCATCTGTCAACTCGCATTAAGAAAAATGCTACCGTGTTCTCAGAAACTTCGTTTTCCAATGATTTCATGCTCACAACGGTAAAATCTTCAGGTAATTTTGACACTTCTCAAAGAATCTTTTCAATAGATGAAAAACTGCAGCTGCCGTGTCTGCAAAGTTGGAAGAGGGCAATATTCGTGCTGCTGTGAGAATTCTTTGTTCAGAGGATGAACCAGTTCTGTCAAACAGAGATAGACTGAGAGAGCTGATAACAAAACATCCCGAGCCAGAGGCAATTGAATCAATGCCTTCACAGCAACTGCCTCCGACTGTCTTCCAGGCATCACCGAATGATGTGCTGAAGGCCATCCGCTCTTTTCCGCCAGGATCAGCCGGAGGGCCTGACGGTATTCGTCCGCAACACATTCTGTCGCTTATAAAATGCAAAGAAACTGGCAATATGTTGCTTTCATCCTTTACTTCTTTCATCAATCTCCTTTTGAAAGGCACCTGCCCAGAATCGGTGTCTCCAGTGCTATTTGGAGGAACACTCATGGCACTCCAGAAAAAACAGGAGGTCTCCGGCCAATAGCCATCGGGTACTATTGGCGACGGCTTGCTTCGAAATGTGCCAACACATACGCCATTTGCCAACTCTGCAACTTCTTCGCGCCAAAGCAACTCGGTGTTGGCATTCCTGGAGGATGTGAAGCTGCTGTTCACTCAGCGAGGCGGTTCATTGAACAGATGCACGACGACGAAGTGCTAGTAAAACTGGATTTTAGCAACGCCTTCAACAGCTTAAGCCGTGCAGCTATGCTCTCAGCCGTATGCTCACACATTCCGGACATTTACCCTTATTGCCACATGGCCTATAGCAAGCCGTCAATTCTAAAATTTTGGGAATTCTCAATCACTTCCCAAAGAGGTGCGCAGCAAAGTGACCCACTGGGCCCCCTTTTATTCTGTTTGCCATTACAGCAACTGCTAATGCGTCTGAAATCTCCATTAGTGATCGGATATCTGGATGACGTAAGCCTTGGAGGCCACTGTGGTGGCAAACAATGTAGAAATTCTAAAGGATGAGGCAAATACAATCGGCCTAAGTTTGAACACCAGCAAATGCGAAATTATCTCGAAATCGACAACAACACATCCATTGAATCTATTCACTCTTACTAATCCGGATGACGCATGTTTGTTAGGAGCACCATTTTCAACAGGTGCTGCCCTGACAAATGCTTTGGAGTCAATCATCTCAAAACTGTCAGTAGGTTTCAGTGTTGTGATCAAGTCCTTTCTCTGGAAGTCCAAGTCCAAGTCCAAGTGAGGGACCGTCAAGTGCAAGTCCAAGTCCAAGTCAGTGACCGTGAAGTCCGAGTCTAAGTCCAAGTCAGAGCGTTCCATTTTAAACAAAGCATCAACCAGTGACAACCACAATAATTTCGTTCCATGCAGTGTTGCCACTCTGATGTTTTAATAAAACTACATTCGGACATAAAACAATTAAAATTTGCCAGACGTTTTTGATAATAATTCAAAGTAGGAAATTTATAAGTTATAACATAACCTTTATATCAGTAAAATGATAAGATCACTAAATTTATTATAATATTATATTAATAATATTAATAAGTTAAGCAGTTTAATATGAGAATCAAGTCCTCTTTCTGGAAGTCCAAGTCCAAGTCCAAGTCTTTGACCATCAAGTCCAAGTCCAAGTCTAAGTCCGGAATCGTCAAGTCCAAGTACAAGTCCAAGTCCGCAATTTCTGGACTCGAGTCCGCTTCAAGTCCAAGTCCAAGTCCTCGCATCACTGGTAGGTTTTTCACGTATGCCGCTATTGGACAGCCAGGAGGCGCTTATCATCCTCCGTCGTTCGCTTGATTTTCATCGAATGCTCTTCACTCTTAGAGCGGCACCGTGTATGCAACATCCGTTACTTGAAAAGTTCGACAACATGCTTCGTGAATGCCTGTCATCCGTGTTGAATATTCCATTATCGGATTCTCAGTGGATTCAGGCTTCTCTTCCAATCAGACATGGAGGATTCGAATTCGACGCGTGTCACAGCTGGCACTTCCTGCCTTTCTGGCTTCCGCCACCGGCACAGCGTCACTACAGTCCGCCATCCTTCAAGGTACTCCACTGTCGGAAGACGAACGTCTGTTATCTGCAACCGCAGAATGATGCAGTATCGCCAGCCTGAAAACGCTGAATATAGAGAAGCAACATCAGCAATCACAATGGGACAATCCACTGATCAAGAAAGAACTCTCCAGCTTGTTCTCAAGCCAGACAATTCACATCGACAGAGCTAAATTTAACGCAGTGACATCACAGCACTCAGGTGACTGGCTTTTTGCACTGCCTATCAGCAACTGTGGCCTCAGACTCGACAACGAATCAGTGCGTATAGCAGCTGGTCTACGACTCGGAACGACACTGTGCATGCCGCACAGCTGTCCCTGCGGTACTCTAGTCGAACAAGATGGGCACCATAGTCTCTCCTGTCAGCTAGGACCTGTTCGAATCGCCCGCCATGCCGCACTGAACGATATCTTATGTCGTTCGCTGATAAAGGCCGGTTTCCCGTCGTCAAAGGAATCTTCAGGTCTTTCAAGATCCGACGGAAAACGACCGGATGGCTGCACTCTCATCCCATGGAGGACAGGAAAATGCGTTATTTGGGACGTTACATGTCGCAGACACTTTCGCTGATTCCTACTGTCATCAGACAGCATCAACTGCGGGTGCTGCAGCCGAACGTGCAGCTGAAAGGAAAACGGCCAAATACCTTCAACTGTCTGGGTCGTACCGTTTCATCCCTCTGGCTCTGGAGACGATGGGGCCAATCAACGAAGGTCTCCGCTTTCTTAAAGGAAATCGGCGGTCTTCTTATGCGACAATCCGGAGATGAAAGAGAAACATCCTTTCTGCTACAGCGAATATCAGTGTCACTCCAGAGATATAACGCTGTCGCCTTCCGCGGAACTTTCAATACATAATAATAATAATAATAATAATAATAATAATAATAATAATAATAATAATAATAATAATAATAATAATAATAATAATAATAATAATAATAATAATAATAATAATTGGCTGGCTGCTGGCGTCTTTTTTATGCAAAAAAGCAGAAGGTTATGTATAGGGTTTAGGGTTAGGGTTAGGGTTATGGTTATGGTTAGGGTTATTTAACCCTAACCTTAACCCTGACCCTAACTCTAACCCTATCCCATAAAGTTGTCTTTGCTTTAGAAATATTCACATTAAGAGCGTCACGTGGTTCATAAATATTCAGATAACCTTCTGCTTTTTTGCAGAATAAAAAGACGCTGGCTGCTGCAGTTCGGATCGAGTTCGAAGTGTCCTTTTTAGCGTGGAAATGTTTGACCCGTGTAGATCCAGATTATTTTCGAAATACACTGAGTCAATCCGGATAAATGGAGTCAGTTCATCAATCTGGAGATCATACGAACGTCTGCTGCTCCATCATTCTCGAATTCGCTTCCGAATAACGCACTATCAAATCGGGAAACCTGAGTAGGAGACGTTTAAAATAAATTAAAGACTTTCCTGTAATCAGAAGAAGTTAGACTTTTCTCGAAATTCAAATCAAAGCATTACTCTAATATTTAATTTTCATGGCTCCTTCCTCGAATCAAAGCATTTGCTCTGATATTTTCATGTCCAGTACTTCTGCTATATTTTCTCGGCTAAGCGCTATATAATCACTGAAATAAATAAATTATAATTTTAATATAGGTACACAATGACAACTCTTAAACGTCAGTGACTGTTCAAATTTCCATGATATCTAGTGGCATAAAATTAAGCGTGCGTAGTGCCCCTGCTTTGTTCCGCATGGTTAATAGGTAGGGTTTCTGAGAGGTTAAAGCTCTACAAAAATCAGCCATCGCAATAGACTCCGATTAATTATAGAAGAATTATACATTTCTCTTAAAAATCAGTTAGTCTCGTGTAATAGCGACACAGAACAAAATAACAGCAACAGCTAACCATCATTCCAATTCCAGTAAAAGAAAGGTGATCCATCGCTCCATTGCCATCCTTTACTCTGATCGCGATCGTTGGCTCCAATCCAGTAAATTGCGTGTGAATAAGCAGAGTTCAAGAGACCTAGTATGTAGCAACAGATACCGAATATCGATAAATCTAATTTCGACAGACGTCATATGCATCAGTACAAGACACACAAGTGCCTTGATGTTTTTTAAAAGAGCACAAATAAACGTGGAACAATTAAAATTATTTGGTTCTTTTCTTCAATTTAACTATCCTATAACTCGATAGGCCTACTTCAAATCGATTAGCGCATGATTTGAATATATGAAGCTTGTTTATTAAGTTGATAAATAGAAAGCATAATGAATCAGTAATTTTATCTTCAGGCTCCGATATAAATAGAAAAATGTCTGGTTCTGATGTAGACAGAATTCACTAGGAATTTGAGAGTGAAACCTTTGAAGAAATATGTATGCTGTGGCGTAGATGGTTCAGCCTTCTTTTGGAAACTGGTGCAACCCATGTGTTTGCTATTTCCAAGAACAAGTGAGTCTGTGAATCAATTTATTTATCCAGTCAATTATTCGCGATTCGCAATTAGCGATCCATCAGAAGCAAATCAATATCTTTGCTTGTTCGGAAGCTTAGCGTTAAATTCTTGACCGCCGCTTCATCCTTCATAGTAACAATCTGTAATTATCTAGTCAGCGAGCAGAAGTTCTCAAAGTATTTCACAACTCAATATGTTGATCTTGATTCACAGTTTGTCCTAACGGCTTCGAAACTCGTCGCTACTACTTACAACTTCGTCATACGCCGATTTCTCACGTGCATTAGTTTTGACACGGACCGTTCTGGGTGTTCAGTGCTCTCTCCGTTGCTGCCCCCCCCCCCACAATCTGGAATTCATTCCTTCAGCATGTGCAAACTGCAAATTCACTACCATTATTATTACCATTATTATACCAATATTTAAAATTCATCACTTTGACCTGGGTTCTCCACCAAAAACCCGATTGTCCGGTCGGATATTCTGGATCCTAGCTTGACTGATTTGATTTGGTATGCCATTGGTATGCCATTTGTGCGTGGTAAAGGAGAGTTATGAAGGGGTATTACATTAAAATTGATTCTCCGTAGCTGCCAGCAGGCCCTTCGAGAGAAATTCCGGGCCCCTGTGCAGAATGGCCGACGGGCCCTTGACAAGTCATAATTTTTTCTTGACGACCTTTTGTTTTTGCTCGTCAGCCGTTTATTATAAATGTTTACGGCCTTTTTATGTTGACGACCTTTTTTTTTTTTTTTTTTTTTTTTTGCTCGTCGTCTGCCGTTTATTTAGTACTGTGTCCCGGGCCCCCTTGTGCTCGCCTCTGCTGAACTGACATTTTTAACCGTTCTTTTGTGTTATTATTCATTTTATCCATATTCATCATCGGCCCGTTCCAGACCGCCGGGCCTGTCAGTTGCCCCCTCTCGGAGGGCCTGGCTGCCAGTCCAATGTCGGCGACAGTTCTCAACTTTGTACTTGCAACGTTCGAATTGTTCATCCGGGTCTTTTAAAATAGTTCCAGTTTTCTAGTTCTCAGCATTTTTCTGGCAATGGCTTCCTGACCGATTGAGTTTTCACAGGCTAGGAGTTGCCAAAGTAGAAGATGCGTCCAGGCCAGGCACACCGCATAACGCTATCTTGTCAAACCATAACGCTATATTAGACTATATATCAGGGTTGTCCAACTGGCGGCCCGCGGGCCGGATCCGGCCGGCGGGCCAGTTTCATCCGGCCCGCCACCGAGTTTTGGAAAATCGATTAGCGCATGATTTGAATATATGAAGCTTGTTTATTAAGTTGATAAATAGAAAGCATAATGAATCAGTAATTTTATCTTCAGGCTCCGATATAAATAGAAAAATGTCTGGTTCTGATGTAGACAGAATTCACTAGGAATTTGAGAGTTTTTTTTCAATTTTTCCTATAGGACCGGTTATTACCGTTACTTTATAGGACTATACTTGGACTAGGAGGTTACCAACTTGCTTACTTATCCATTCCACAGGTGATCGTGGTTATTAAACTTACTTATTTGCCACTTATTACTAACTTACTTATATTTGTCATCTCGCTGCAAGTCTCGTTCTCGCTCAGTTAACATTTGACGCCGTTTTGAGCAGTTTGCTAATGCAGTTTGCTAATGAAACACTCGTTTCTTGTATACGACCTGGCGCCTCAAGCAGTGATCAGAGTTTAATCTAGGCTGTTTCCGAAGAGAAATTGCCCTTTTCCCCGGAAATTTAAAATTCCCCTAGAAATTTTGGCATCCTTCATCAACTAACAGCAGCCCCCTAGCTGACTTCCAGTCCCCGGCGTTGTCAGCTTCCCCCTCCCGGAGTCCAGAAGTCTAAATTACACACCGGTATTGATATTGACATTGCTGGAATTGTTAGAAAAAACCTTTCCTGTAGTGCTCGCACTAGAATCAATAGAATAGAATGGATCATTACATTTAAATTGAACAGAATTAATCGAATGACTGACTAAGTCTTACTAAGTCTAAGACACTAAGTCGGCAGAATACTTACTCACTTACTTGCTATTTAATTTTAACTGGAATACTATGTTAAAATGATAATATTATAGCAATATAGCTGTTTCTACCAGTTATCACCGAAGTTTTTTATTTCTTGGCTAACACTTGGGCCTAGTCTTACACTTGTCGTATTTAGTCTTATTCCAGTAGGCCTAGCGCCATTTAACACTTTTCTTGGGGGCAATAACATTTACATTTTTGGGCAAATTTTACAAAAAAATGCAAATAATTTTTGGCGATTTTTTGTACATTTAATTTTTATTTATTTATTTAATAAGTTATTTCTTCATTTTTGGGGCCACAGCACCTTCCCTGCGCCCCCCAATGACGGCCCTGCTTATTTTATAACAGTTTTATAAGGCATGCCATACATATATCATAATTATGCAATATTAAGCATTACAACTTGCTTGGTCCGGCAAGGGTATAAAAATAGTTGTGCGGCCCGCAATAGCAAGACGATTGGACAACGCTGCTATATATTTTGCAATACGGTCGGTTTAGATTTAATTTATTTAGCACTGAATTCTTATAAAATCTATATTAAGCCCTTTAACGACATCTAATATTGGACTATATAGTTTGCACCACGATCGGTTTAGATTTTATTATTTAACGTTGAATTCTTATAAAAATCTATATTTACCCTCGTAGGGAGTGAAAGTTTTTTCGACGCCTTTGTTGCAAGGTGGCAATCCTACCCCACTGTTGAATATTAAGGAAACTTCTTAGGAAATTGATACAACAACCAGTAATTTTGTCATACAACATGTACTATATGCATTGTGTTAAAACACAAGAAAAATTATAGCCCAAAACATATACATGCCTGCGCAGTTTGAAAAGATATGTATGGGCGAGTCGCATTAACAACAAAACATTGATACAGTGTATACAGTGTATAACAGTGTATATACTGTATTACTGCGTATATATACACACAGTGTATATAAACTGTATATAAAGGTGCCTTTCCACTTGCATTCAGCCAACGCGGCAAGTCACCATGTTCAATGTTGCTCCGCCGCGGTGTCACCGCAAGCGACTCGGGCTAAAAAAAGGCCACGCCCATGAACATTTGAAGTAGCGCAACCTAAATGGCCGACGAGGAGTTTGTTGCGTTATGTTGCTTGATTATGGTGACCGTAACAGCATCGTTACGTGTTTTATAAAATGAGAAGAAGGAAAAGAAATTTCGGAAGCAAAGGAAGGTTTGGGTGAGTCCTTGGATAAAGGTGCAGAGCATATCATAACCTGTTCAAGGAACTGATTATGGTTGACAAGGAGTCCTTTCGCAATCTGACCGCAGTTTTTCGGCAATCTCAAGCCACACTGTCGCCTGCCGGCTTCATCTTGCTCTCTTTATATTCATCTGTCCTGCTGTCCCATAATATTGGACGAGCAGCCACCTCGTACAGAATATTTATATAAAAATCGCTCTTCATCCTAGAAAACATCTGTTCGCAAGAGTAAGTGCTACCAAATAGACACAATGTCTTTAAAGCTGGATTCACTATGCTTGGGAATGTTTCTGCAGGAACATATCAGCCGTAAAAAGCTAGCAAGTCGTCATGAATAATTGCAGCTTTCAAGTCACTATTGTTGTAAAAGTCAATGAGCTTCATTTGCAATGAATCTGGAACACCAGTATAATCAGCTTCAAATGGGACATTAACACACAAAGGCACACACACGCGCGCGAGTTCAGGAATATTATAGCGCAACCTACCTTAGCGCCAGTTACTTTTGTATGAGATTATTCATTTGTACATTACAAATTCTGATGCAATCAGAAAATCAAAGCAATCAAAGCAAACTGCTGGATTGATTTATTAACATTTTGGAAGGCCTCGGCGGGCCGGATTGAAGTCGTCCGTGGGCCGCGAGATGGACAACCCTGCTATAATAGTTCTTATCAAGAAATCGTCGCCTCCGTCACTTATGCAGTATGCACCTACAGTCCTACACGGTAAAACAGACATTAAATAATACAGATTACCATTGATGAAAGATGTTTCATGTTCTCCGTGAATTGATGCAAGACTGGCACCAAGATCCTGACATGCTAAATGAGCCCCCTCCCAGGTTACCGGAGAATTGTCAACCACGAGATAACAGGCTTGAGTAGATGGATTATAGCTCCAGTCCGAGGAACCGCACTCATATGTCCAAGGAGCTGCAGCAAAAATTGCAACCATTATATGCAATTCTCAATCCACATAAATATTTAATATTTCTAACTAATCAAATATAAACAACATATTAAAGATATGCAGATGACATCACCCTATTAATTGAAAACGAAGAAGACTCGAAGAGCCTGGTAATGAACATAGTTCAGCTGAGGAAAAAATACGGAATGGAATTAAACTTTAAAAAATACAAAAGTAATGGTAGTCAGCAAAGAAGCTAAGAAAAATAGAAAAATCATCATCGAAAATGTACTGCTTCAGCAGGTGGAAGGTTATAAGTACCTTGGGAGTTATATTGCAGACGACGGTCGAAATGAGAAGAAGAGCAACATAAGAATAGGCATGGCCAAGAAAGCCTTTTGGAAGACGAAAGATCCCATGAGAAGAGATCTCAACATCGGGTGCAAGAAAAGGCTCATCCAATGCTACATCTTCCCAGTGCTAACTTATGGATGCGATACCTGTACAATGAACAGGAAAAGTATGAAAAAGATCATGGCCTTTGAATTATGGTGCTGCAGAAGGCTCCGGAGAATCAGCTGGATGGACAAGGTTACAAACGACAGAGTCCTAGAAAGAAGCAAAACAACAGCAACGTGGAAACAAGAAATAATATGAAGAAAAATGACCTACGTCCTCACGTCAAGAGAGATTCGGCTGGATACCTACCACTGATAATAATGGAAGGTCGAATAGAAAGAACACGGTACGCGACAACTGGGTACCGCCGATTGGGCCCCGGACAACTGTTGTCCTGATCCGGAAAGAACAAGAGGAAGGGGCGGCCGAGAAGAAAGTGGAAGGACGATATCTTTGACTGGACAAACACAAAGAACTATGGAGCCCTAAAAAGAGCGACAGAAGATAGAGAGAATTTGATGAAAATGACTGTCAACTGATAGAGGACGACACATAAAGAGGAAGATCTAATCTAATCCTAAACTTCAGCTCAAAAGCGCCACTTCATAAATCACAGGAGCATCAGTGGATGGCATCCAAATAAACATAATTTAAGATCCAGATCAAATCATTTAGCTTTCAATGGTATTCATAATATCTAATATTTGTGCTCATACCTGTTGGGGTTGGTGCCAGCGTTGTAGCCGTAACATGAGCTGAAAGAATTTAAAATATGCTATTGTTACTATTGTTACCACGTAGCTGTTAAAAACGTCGAGTCATCCACATTCGTTGTTTTTCATTCAGTATAAATTATTATCCATTAAACATAATCATCGACAAACAAATTTAAGAATATTTCCGCATATCCAATGTTCAAATTACGCAGCTATTTGTCTGCAGTATGAATAGCAATGACGAAACATTATTACACTGTTATAACTGCTACTTCAAGACGTCGGTGTCAGATAGGCACTGGTAATCAATGACACAGTCCCATCGGTCCGCGACAACTGGGTACCGCCGATTGGGCCCCGGACAACTGGGCCCGAAATTTGGGTAAAAGGACATTTGGGTAACGGGACATCTGGGCCCTGGACATCTCGGCCCCGTACAATAGAGAAAGAGAGAATGGTGTTGATGAATGGTGTTGATGCATATATATATATATATATATATATATATATATACATATATATATATACAGTATAGAGACGAAGAGATGATATACAATTCGGAGACGAAGAAAAGTCTTGGGCACGACATAAGTAGGCCTATCAATATATATATATATATATATATATATATATATATATATATATATATATATATATATATATATATATATATATATATTGATAGGCCCTACTTTGCAATTCGAAAACATGATAATGAGCGTGTTTGCCGGTTTTATGCTTTAACATCATAAAAGCGTGTGAGTTCAAAGAATTGTGCCCAATTTGACACCGACGACAGGGCTTGAAGAAGACTTCCCGCAGTTATTCACTAATACAGAGATACAACGAAGCCTCAGTTCTTCTTAAGTCCACATAAGCCCGTAGAACTATACTTTGCATTTACGATCAAAGAAATAGCACTTCACATTAAGAATTTATACTCAATTTGTATCCGATGACAGGCTTAAGGAAGATCGCCCGAAGTTATACAACGAACCCTCAGTTATTATTAAGTCCAGTTCGATGGTGCGGGGCCGAGATGTCCAGGGCCCAGATGTCCCGTTACCCAAATGTCCCGTTACCCAAATGGCGGGCCCAGTTGTCCGGGGCCCAATGGCCCAATGGGCGGTACCCCCTGACCGCGCTTGTTACTTTCAGCTCTGAAAGATTAGGGAGATTCCCATCTCAACATCAGCTGCGATGTCCGTGCCCTGGTTTATCCAGGCTGGATTAAATGGGTCTTCCCGACTATCAGCTGGGCCGACTGCAATCGGTCCTGAACCCATGATTTTCGGTGCCAGGTGGCCCAATGTTATTAAGGGATATGGGCTCAAGATCCCGGAGCGTATCGTTTTTAAACTGATGCTCGCTGACCTTCCGTTGTTTCTGCCCCGAATATTTTTCGGCGATACCAGGCCGGTGATGACAGACTCCCAGCTTCGTTCTAGCAAACGATCTCACCTCTACGTTCCCCCTCCGTCTAAGACCGTGAAGCTTGGAGAAAGATCTGTGACTCGGGGTAATCCTCTCCTTTGGAACGCACTTCCAGCTTCTGGACAACCAACTTCGATCGTTCTTATCGAACCTTAAAACTAATTTATTTCGTTTATCGTATGACTGTCTTTTGTAAAACGCTCTTGCCTTTGGCCTGGCCATGCTCGCTAAAATTATCATGAATAGAATAGCATCCAATATAGGAAAAACAACTCCTTCCATTATGTTTGCCAGTATGCTGGATCCGAACATGGGCATGAAAAAGCTCTATCACACACAGTTTTTTTTACATGAACGCTAGATGGTGCCAGCCTAGGAAGTCGTCTGATTTGATAAGCTGGCGTCCCTCTTCTTGTTTCTAAGTCATCTTCGAGCCTCATGGTAGTTAGTATTTTGTTGTTTTTATTTAAAAATGGCAAGTCGTTGTTGTGTCAATAGTTCAAACAGTTTTTGTCATGTGCGTGGCGATTTTATGGTAAAGAAACATCAAAGGAGCATAACGGAGTTTGTGAAAAAGTTGTACTTAGCTTACTTTGGGGTCAAATTCGGAGACGAAGAAAAGTCTTGGGCACGACATAAGGTGTGTTATGTTTGTGTAAAACATGAAGGAAATGGCCACATGGAAAACAGAAATCGTCAAATTCGGAGTTCCAATGGGTTCCGCGACAATTCGTCTACAGACTTTTCGTCTACCGACAATAGGTCTACTACGATACCCTAACCATAACCCTACCCCTAACCCTAACCCTAGCAATAACCCTGACCTAAATCCACCCTAACCCTAGCTCAGATATTGTAGTAGACCTACTGTCGGTAGACGAAAGTCTGTAGACGAATTGTCGCAGGCGAAAAGTCTGTAGACGAATTGTCGTGATAGCGCTCCAATGGTATGAAGAGAACAGAAAACCCACACTTACGACCGATACTTTTACATTTGTTTTCTTCGTATTTACATCTCCGCACTCAATCAGTGATTATAAATGATAATCCCTCAACTCCCATTGGCGTCTCTCAAGGTTCGGTTCTTGAACTCCTGTTATTTACCCTCTATACAACCCCCTTGGGTTCACTCTTGATGAATATCAAGAGGCTTATCATCTTTATGCTGATCAGACTCGAGGCCGCGGCCTTGACCTCGAGGCGCCTCGAGGTCAAGTGACGCTGCCCTCGGCCTCGGCCTTGGCCTCGGGATGTAAGGACGTGCAAAAAGATATGCTTAATATGCAGTGGGCATAACTATTTAATAACACAACAGTTTAATAGGCAGTTTAAAACTGCAGACATCAGCATTTTATGGATATAGGCCTATATAAGCAGCGTGAAACCGACGGCAGCACTCAGTCGTTCATAAGGTTTACAAGTCGCAGCAAATTTAACTCTTCTAAATAGCTTTCTGTGGAATATGTCACCCAGCACTGGAACACTTCGTGGCAGTGCAGGAATGATCCTGACAAATTTTACTACATTTGTGGTTGTTTTACAACACCTAAACAAAGGAGATGTGTCTGAATTTGATTTGTGCATCGAGCTTATCATGCATATTTCGCAGTTAAATTGGGTGACCAGGAAAACCTTGGGCACCACATAAAGTGTGCAGGACATATGTTGAAAGCCTCAGACAGTTCATAATGTGACTACTGACTAAAGGTCAGAGAAAAAGACTAAAGGTCAGAGAAAAGTCTTAACTTTGGAGTTCTAATGGTGTGGCGAGAGCCTCGAAACCATGTTGATGACTGCTACTTCTGCCTGGTAACTATTTCAGGCATGTCCACAAAGACAAAATCTTCCATCCAGTACCCAAATCTCCCCTCTGCTCTGAGACCGGTTGCTCACTGTGACGAAGTCCCTGTACCTATTTGCACAACTTTGGGAGTTTCTGACGATGATGAATTTTGTCAGTCAACAGACACCGATGGTGAAGATTTCGTGGCCTCAGAAGTTGACGCTGGAATGCATCAAACATTCAACCAAGCTGAGTTGAATGACCTTGTACGAGATCTTGATCTGCCGAAGTCGTCAGCAGAGTTACTGGGTTCAAGACTGAAGGAAAAGAATCTGTTCAGTGTTGGCTACAGGAACCACGCTTATGTATCATGGCAGAGAGAATGATCTTTTGAAATATTTCCATATGGAAGAGGAGTTTGTATACTGCATCAACATCAAAGGACTTATTGAATCAATGGGATGTTATAGTTGTAGACAAGACGCTTTTTACGACCTGATTACTGACTTACTCGGCAACTTAAGAGTCGAGAATTATGACCTTTCAGTTCAAAATTCGAAGATTGCTTTTCGAAGACTGGGATCAAACATGAGTGTCAAGTTGCATTTCCTTCGTAGCTATCTGAACTTCAAATCTTGAAGCTATGAGTGAAGAACAAGGAGAATGCATCCATCAAGACATCACGACCATGGAACGTAGACATCAAGGCAGATGGAACTCAAACATTATGGCAGGTGTGTACAGCGTGACAACTGTGATATCATAACTATACCGGAGCATCCAAAAAGAGAAGATTCCTTTCTCAAAACTTAAATTTAAGCAACTAGCTATTGCTCTTATTGCTCTCTTGGTGAGACGACAGACTCATTTTTTGGCTGAATAAAAAATATTATGTGTTATCGGTTCTTCAGAATTTCCTATTTTCCCTTATATTTGACTTGAACATCTTCAATTAAGCATTCCTCATTTGCGAAAAAATTTGACGTATTGCATAATTTTTGACTTCATATCTGGAATCAGCACCTTTCAATTGGGTAAAATCAGCAGAAATACTTAGGTCAGCAGCAAATTTTTAAAAATGTAGACCAGTGTAATCATTCATACAACTCGCTGGATTGTGGTCTGAAATTTAATTCAAAACTGTACCACGGTTCAAAAGTTGCAGCCAAAGTATTTTGCGGTCGAACCAAATGTGAGGCAATCGTGGCAAATGTGCTTGTTAAGAAAAATTTGACTTTGACGAAAATTCAACATCTGAAACTTGTCTAAACTCAGTCTTTAAGGTAATCTTCTTCAAAATACCAGACTTTTGTAGAAATTGTAGAGGATTTGATGCTAAAAGACAAACTTCCTTTGAACATGGATTACCTATTTGATGAAGTTGCGCTTCTTCAAGCAAGTTTTAGCTTGATTCAGAGCGCTGAACTATTTGAAGAATGCAAAACAACAAGCAGCAAATGGCACAGGATCTTGAAAAGTGTTAATCATAAGTGTGTTAATGTTTTAAAATTTGTTTCATTTGTGCTTTAAATTCCTTGAACATCAGCTTACTGTGAACGCTTTTTTTAGTGCAATGTCATCTAAATGGCGCAATGAAAGAAACAGATGCTGCGTAGGGCTAATGAAAAATGAACTTTTCATATACTTTAACTTTGCAAGACACGTCGTAAATTTTCAGAAAAAAATAAAACATGATCCACAGTTGCTGAAGTGTGCAAAAAGTTAGATAAAATATAATTTTAAGAAATAGGAGACTAGGGCTTAGGCTATAGTCTATAGCCTATTGCAAAATTCGACTTTATTTTAAACGATTTTGACGTTAAGACGGTTAAGTCAAAGTTAAAACACATGTTTTTGAACTATGTCCTTAATTGAAATTTGTCACAGTTGGCAACCCTACTTACATATGGCTCACTTCAGTCATAAAAATCTGTCTACCTCAGATCAGCCTCTTCGACCCACACGTTCGTCATCTCATCTCACTATTTCACGCCCGCTGAATTAGTCATCCCTTAAAATTTGCAACTGTGCCTTTTCATACGCCGCACCTGAACTTTGGAAACTCGATCCCAGCGTTCCTCCGCAGTCTTAGACACTGTTAAACAATCAATGCTGGATCCTAATTTCCCATGATTCATGCATTATCTCCTCAAGTCTTCAGGTCGAAGCTCAAAGCCTTCCTTTTTCTGAAATAATTTCCTCCATAGCTATAACAACTTAGCCTAACTGTCCTTCAGATATTGACTATTGTCTAGCTGATCATCCACCTTTGGCCATAGCTATTTTAATAAAGGCTGAGCGCCTAAGAATAAGCGACCTACTGTTGCGCTGCTGCCCAAAGCGCTATATAAATTCACAAGATGTTGCTTACTTACTTACTTACTTACTTACTTACTGATATCTATATTACACGACGGTTAAACCAGCAAACGCGACAAACATAATATTATGAGAAAATAAAGAAGCCCATTCACGAAGCATAATTAAAAACAAAAACGGCACTGTTGTTATAACTGAATACTAACTCGCTGTTTGAGCACAAACGTAAAATCTCGTTTCTTCACACCCTTCACTAACCCATTGACCACTTGGTGATTCTGACATGACTGTGCATGGTAAGGCAGAAGCATTTTCGAATCCATGTAGTTGCCAGTTTTCAAAAGTCACCTGCAAATAAGGACGTGAAGCCTGCCGGTTTAGCTTGCCTGGATGATGGCGGCGATAATGGCGATGATGATGTTGATGATGTTGATGATGATGATGAAGAGGATGACAATGACATCGTCTCACCATCATCACCGTCATCACCGTCATCACCGTCATCACCGTCATAATAATAATAATAATAATAATAATAATAATAATAATAATAATAATAATAATAATAATAATAATCATTATCATCGCCGTCGTCGTCATCGTCGTCGTCGTCATCATCATCTTCATTGTCAGCATCATCATCGTTGTCACCTCGTCATTGTCAACATTGTAACCATCGTCATCGCATTCCGGTGGCGCCTTATGGCGATCTTTACGTGTATGCGTGTGTTTCTGAATATCGCCGTATATGGCAGTATACTGGCTTAACGATGTGATGCATCCGGCAAAACAGAACGTCGATTGATTTAAGACAAAATGTTAAATAAAGTGTCCAGCTTGAAGTTAATCGTACGGGCGAAATAATTCGAATACCGGGCGAAATAAATTGATTAGTGATACGTGTGAGATTAGTCAACAAGACTTTTTTAGAAATGCTTAGCCTACACCTGCGTGTACAAAACAATTAGTCTCCAAATTATATAATTAGCTATAGTTAGACTTTTATTTGTGATTTTTATCCATTTAGGGTCTAGACTATTTATTATCTTTATTAAGGATTTGCCACAAATATCAAAATGTTTCAACTATTTACTTTCTAAATCAAGAAATCGGCCTATTTGACGTTGTGTGACCGTTTCTCGTCAGAACACAGAAGTTATGCAGCAACCTCGAGCACGATGCTAGTACTTGGATGATTGCGGTGACAATTATGATGATGATTGTAATGGTGATGATGATCCTGGGATCTAGTCGAGGTGAGGTGCCGGTATAGCAGACATGGGTCAATTACGTTTTAAGCAATTACAATTACATTACAATTATACGGATTTTTGTCAATTATAATTACAATTACAATTACAGCCAATTACATTGGGACCAATTACAATTACAATTACAAACGTGTCAATTACAATTACAATTACAATTACTTTTCATTCCTCTTTCTGCTTCTTTTAAAAAACTTAAGTGTCTAAAATAATTAACATAAATTAGTTCAACAAATTCATATGCTACGGCCTATTTAAAAAACCGTAACACAAAGTTTCACAAATCCGCAAATGAGTCAACAAATTCGAAGTAGCCTTTTTCGAGCATGACACTAATTCACCACACAACCGGCACTTCACTTTAATTAACATTTGCATTGGAAACAGCATTGTTAAAGTCATCAGACTTTTCAAATAATTCCATATTACTCCTGCTTGATTTACGCTCATCTTTACTGGTAGCTGGCATTAAACTTTTATTCACAAAAAAGCGCAGCCGCAGAACATAGGAAGTAGACTAGACATATGATAAGCTGGTTCCCTTCCAATTTGAAAGGCAGTAAAAAGTAAATGCCGGTAAGTAAATGTTTGCATGGCAACTGACCAGAGCAGTGAGTCCATTTACCAATAACCGTTGTACTTTGACAATTCACTAACCACCCAATGTATTCACTGCGATACATTCATAGACTGACAAGACTTCGGCTCATACATGCTAATACGCTATAAGAACTTATAAAACTCACATTCCTGTAATTGGGTAAATCAATTACAATAGCTCAATTACAATTACAATTACACACAAGACAATTACAATTACTTGTAATTGAACTTTCCACTGATCAATTACAATTACAATTACATTGGCAAAATGTAATTAATTACAATTGAATTACAATTATAATTGTAATTGACCCATGTCTGCGGTATAGCATATAATAATGACTCCTATATAATAATAACTCCCCAGCCATTATGTATATAATATATATACACAAATTCCAGATTATATATATATATATAAGTAAAAAAATTACTTTTTTACAACCGACTATAATCGTTTTTAATTGATATCACGGACAATTTACACGGTTTATACAGATCGGTGGTGATCCGCGAGAGGGGAGTCTAGTGGTCCGCGGCAAATTCTTAAAAATCGTTAATAAAAATGATACATATATTTTCCATGTCAATGGAGTAGCCAAAAGGTTTGGGTGCCCGGACCCAACATTTTAGAGCAAGCAGCACAATTAAGTTAGGCGGCTACCTTTTTTGCTTGTCGGGGCACTGGGGAAGGACGAAGATCACACGCAGACAGTTTTTGCTTGTCATGATTTTCTCAATTCTCTGGCGGTCTTCGAGAAATTTGTGATCTTCAAAAGTGGTCCGCGAGGCAAAGGGGTCTGAGAACCATTGATACAGATGATTACTGGAACTGTATTTCCAACACTAAATTAGCTGTCATGCATGGTATTAACAAAATAAATTGAAATTATCATATTCAAATGTCAATACGAAATAATGACAACAGCAGTTTTAGTTTGTACAGCTAAAGGCCACACCAGCAGCACATAGCATAACATGACAATGTCATATCATGTCTCATGACTCATGTCTCCTATCAATCAATAATTAATTCGTCAATTGCCAGAGCATTAAAATACTATTTATCATGTAACAGACACCTGAACAAAGTAAGCATGCAGTGAAAAAATGATGTCAATTTTAATAAGTCAGAAATTGCCAATCTGTTCTTAGTAATGCCTGTCACTCAAAGTGGAAGTCGGGTGCGTTTTCTCTGTAAATAGTTTATGCAAACAGCACAGTTCGTGGGTGCGTTTTCTACATGCATTGGATCAAACCAATTAAGTACGTAATGTATTGAAGTTAGCAAATTGAATTGCAGTCCATTAGAATTTAGAACCATATAGACGACAACTTCAGAAAGTGACATTAAAGTAATTAGTACAAAATCCGTTAATGTTACTTCTAAAAGTAACTACAGTCTGACTGTTACTTTGTTACAATATTTAATATGTAACAATTCCCGTTACTTGTTACTCAAAAAAGTAATTGTGACAGAAATTTTTTTACTTGTAATTTGTTACTACCCAACACTGATAATAATGACTCCTCCCATCATTATTATATATAGTAATAACAATAATAACAAAATAAAAAAAAATAATAAGTAGTAGTAAATGTTGTAGCAACATTTGAGTTTTGATTTGAATCTTGTATTGTTGGTTTTTCTTACAGATAATTTCTTCAGATTCTTCAGATGATAATAATAATAATAATAATAATTCTTAATAATAATAATAATAATAATAATAATAATAATAAATAATAATATTAATAATAATAATAACAATAACAATAACAATAATAATAATAATAATAATAATAATAATAATAATAATAATAATAATAATAATAATAATAATAATAATAATAATAATAATAACAATATATAATAACTCCCCTGAAGAAGTAGGCGTATCTCAACTAAATTCAATTTGAAATGTTAGTTAAGTGAGACTTAGTAGTTAATGTTTCTCAATTTATAAATTTGCTACATTTTTTTAAAAGTAAACACTAAATACTTTAAACATCGTGAAATGTCAACATAGGCCTTACATGTCAAATTAATTTATTATGATTTCAGAGGAGTCGCTATTAATTGACTATCAGATTATCTCTCGAATAGACAGCAATTTACTGTTGTTTCAAACATCTGCTTTTTGCTGATGATACTAGCCTAACTTTGAGTCATAATAACTTAAAGGAATTAACTCTTCTAATAAATCAGGAACTAAGCAAAACTTCTGCTTGGTTTAAAACAAATACGCTTGCCCTGAATTTAGGAAAAACTCATTTGATGCACTTTCAGTGCAGATAACACTTTTAAATAAATTGGAACAAATAAAATCTGTTCCCAATATTCAATTTCGCTGGCAGCGGAATCTATGTATCTATCTATTCACAACATTCGCTTGATATTCTGTAGCGGAGGTAGCACACCCGGGTCACATGATTAAGATCAAAGACAATGAAGCATTGAGGAGGACTCCAAAAAGAGTCACTTCCGTGACTGAGACACACACAAACACACACACACACACACACACACATATATATATATATATATATATATATATATATATATATATACAGCGCAAAAGCATAGTAAGTTCAAAGTCAAAAGAGAGCGCTTTACGTTTATTTAAAGGGCGGAAGCTAAATCGTACGAAGCTTCGTACTAGATTGTCTTAAGTCAAAGGGTTGCCACGCGACATGGAACTTCGCCGTCTTCGACGGGTGAGGGTCGTGCAATAAAGACCGATTGTTGGATCGGTGGATCGGAGATGTAGATGTCGGTCGGCCATTGCTCGTCTGCGCACCAAGGTCGAAAATACTCTGGACAGGAGGTGTCGAATATGGCGCGGAGTGTGAGCCGAAATCGTCTGTAAACGATGCACTCAGGGACCTTGAGCAAGTGAATCTTGTCTCTCAGTAGTTGGGTGGCATGGTCATGCCACCTCGTCCCGAAGATCATTGGAGCGAAGGCGTTCAAGACTGATTGCAACCGACACAGTTGGCCTTCAGAAAGGCTAAGCAGCATGTTGTTGGAGTAGTCCAGTCGCGATAGGATGAAAGAACGGGCGAGATGAACCACTGCCACTATCGATATATAACAACGGATCTCGTGATACTCCGGAGCTGGAGATAACACACCCGGTTCACATTGTTAAGATGCCAGTGAAGGACAATGAAGCATCTAGGAGGACTCCAGGAAGACGCACTTCCGTGGCTGGGACGAGTAATTAAGTGATCCCTCCTAGGGGTGCTGAACCACAGAAGCGCGGTCTTGCCCGGATTGAGAGCTAGACGATTAACTGCCGTCCAGCGCATAATCTCCTGCATGCAGTCTTGGAAGCGCATCCGCAGTTCGTCCATCTCTCGAGGTGGACAAGAGGAGTAAATCTGCGCGTCATTCGCATAGGCGTGTAACAAGGCCAAAAGAGTACACAATCCTTCCGACGTCCGCTACGTATAGAGCACAAACAGTAGCGGGCCGAAGACCGAACTTGAGGCACCCCATAGCGGACGGGACGCGAAACAGACATAGAGCTCCTCAGCTGACAACTTGCGATCTCTCCTCAAGGTAGCCAGACAACCAGAACATGGTTCGCCTCTTGATCCCACAGGAGAGCTCAAGGCGACACACAAAGATGCAGTGATCGACCGCGTCGAATACAGCGGAGAGATCGATGATCAGATCATAAGATATCGCGTCAACGATGTAATTTATGATCGTCAAGAGGGCAATTTCGGTGGAATGGTCATCCCAATCGGCTGATTGGTGCGTCGGCATGAGGCCATTCTGGCAAGCTGTCTGTTCACCCACCTCTCCAGGAGCTTGAACAGGAATGCGAGGTTGGAGGCCGGTCGGTATTTGGCGGCATACGGCAGGTCGAGACCTGGTCGCTTGAGGTGCGGGCGAATTATGCCACATTTCAACGACTGCGCACTCACCTCTCTGCAGAGAGGTCATCAGTAAAGTCGTCAGGAACGGAGCCAACGTGTCGATGACACTCTTGAGAAGCCACATTGGCAAGGGGTTTGACGAGCACCGTTTATAAGGATGACCCACGCCGTGACCTCTGCTATCGTGGTCCATAGGACGCAGAGAATGAAGAACTGGTGTGGACATGGTACGCAGGAGGACTTGCGTCAGCTGCTCTGTCTCGAATGCTCGTGACATGGACGAAAGAGTGGCAATCCTCGGCAGTGAAGTTGGAGGATTAGTCAAGGGCCTTGTCGACCGCGCCTAACAGACTCCCAATGTGTCTCCATGTCTGCTTTGTGTTGGAACAAGCAGAGTCGATCACGTGGCGCCGGTATTGGCGATCCCTAATACCTCGCCAAACGTCTGTTCGCCATTAACGCCACACGTCAGGAGGACTGTGACCCCGATTCTGGACCTGTCCTGATAGTCTTCCGATATACCAGCTCCAACCGCCGCGCTCCCCTGTCAGGCCTGTCTGCACTCGCGTCGTAGATGGGGCCGAGATCGTAAAGACAGCTCAGTAACCGGAGCAAGATCTCCAGAATGTTAGTTAATACGGTCTAATAACAGAAGTCCGTAGCAATATGCAAGCCGAGATCGTTCGCCGCGTTCCTCATTGGCATGACAGCTTTGTATAAACAACGCTTTTGGCTCTGGCTTTCACAACGCTACGGCGCTGTATAAATTGTCTCGAATACTAAGAAAGAATGAATGATGAATACAATGACGACGACGATGGCGATGATTACGACGATAACGACGACAGAGACGACGAATTATAATTATGCTATCTTGAATTTAAGTGGGCAAGTTGAATCACGCTGTCAATACTCACTGGTTTCAGAACTTAAACAGCGTTCGAACTGTCCTCCTCTAATATGACTTTGACATTTAAACAATCAAATGCAGCAGCATTTTTTAATAAATGTGTCTGTTTAATCTTACCGGAGAGTCGTCATACCATTGATGCCTTCCATCTCGATATTCATATCCTATCCAAGTCCTCCCTCTAAGGTGGCCTACAAGTTGAAAATAAATTAAAGACCATTTAAATAGCTCCAGAATATCTATTATTAGGCCTGATTTACAATTTTTAAACAAGCTGATATATAAATTCAATAAAACTTTGTCTCGATAACAGACACACCTCACCTTGACTAGATGCATTTTAATTGTCTTTGTCTGATCGCAATTTATCTCTTTTCATGCTAGCTCGCACACTTTATAACACTCTTATTAGGATAGGGTTGGCAACTTGTCTCGAATACTAAGAAAGAATGAATGATGAATACAATGACGACGACGATGGCGATGATTACGTCGATAACGACGACAGAGACGACGAATTATATAATTATGCTATCTTTAATTTAAGTGGGCAAGTTGAATCACGCTGTCAATACTCACTGGTTTCAGAACTTAAACAGCGTTCGAACTGTCCCACTCTAATATGACTTTGACATTTAAACAATCAAATGCAGCAGCATTTTGGAATAAATGTGTCTGTTTAATCTTACATAAAAAAACTTGTCGTTTTTCAAGGCATTTGAAAGAAAATAACTTGACTCACTCTCCTTAATAATAATGTGATTTTAAGTGGTTTAGGAGGCTAAGTAAGCCTGTGTGAAAACCACTGATGTAACCATCTGCAATCAATAACCTAGTTTATCTAGATAGCCTTTGAATCCGTTCACTGTTTCAACTGTCACTCCCACCTCGTCCAAACTGTTCCATTTGTCCACAACCCTTGCACTAAAAAAGTTTTTCTTTCTTGGACCAACCCTCTGCTTAAACAATTTGCACTTGTGGCCTCTTGTGCTGCTATAGTGTGCCAATGTAAAGAATCGATCATATGGCACATCTACTTTCCCAGTCATTATTTTGTATGTTTCTATCAAATCCCCTCTCTCTCTCTCCTTTCTAATGTTGTCAGTCCACAATATTGAAGTCTTTTTTCGTAGCTTAAATTATGGCACCCATTGACCATCTTCGTTGCTCGTCTTTGCACTTTTTCTAAAAGTTCTATATCTTTTTTCAAGAATGGATTCCAAGCCTGAACACATGAGGCCTTACTAATGACTTATAAAGTTTAATGATTATCTCTTTGTTACGACTCACAATTGTCCTTTTCACCATTCCCAACATTTGGTTTCCCTTTTTGCTGCCTCCATGCATTGGTGAGATGGATTCATACTTCTATGGATGATTATCCCCAAGTCTCTTTCTTTTTCTGTTGTGGTTAGAACCTTCCCCCCTAAAGAATATTCATTACCATTATTAGACTTCCCAACATGCATTACAGAACATTTATCAATATTGAAAAGCATCTGCCAGTCCACAGACCACTGAAACAATTTCCTTAGATCTTCTTGTAAAATTTTTGCATCATCCTCCGAGTCTATATTTCTGCATAACTTTGTATCATCGGCAAACTTTGAAATTTTGGACAGTAATCCTTCATCGATATCATTTATATATATTAGAAAAAGCAATGGCCCAAGCACTGAGCCCTGAGGCACTCCACTGATAACTCTTGCCCATTGCGAATGGCCTCTCCTAATGCCAACCTTCTGTCTTCTTCCCTTCAACCAATTTTCAATCCACCTGAGAATATTGCCTCTTATTCCACAGGACTTCAGTTTGGCAGCCAGCCTTATGTGGGGTACTTTATCAAAAGCTTTGGCAATATATAAATATATTATGTCTACTGCCTTGCCCTTGTCTAGCTTATCAAAAACCTCCTCCAGAAAGTCCAACAGGTTGGTCAGGCATGAACACCCCTTTGTAAATCCATGCTGACTATCTTTAACAATTTTATGCTTAGTCAAATGTTCCAAAATGCTTTCTTTCAGTATTTTTCCATAACTTTACCGATTACAGATGTTAGGCTTATCTTAACACACTGTTAAGTTTTACTCGGGCAAAAGCAGCAGAATACAACAAGCAAATATTTGGTTTGAAAGACGAATTTGCAATGAAGTTCACTGATTTTAGAATTCTAGAAGGGAAATGTAATCTATTGAATTGTTCATTACTTCATACTTCAGCGGCCCTATGACGACTTTTATGCGACAAGCTGGAGTGCAAGTAAATATTTAATAATTTCTTTAAAAATTGCGTAAATATTGCACTACGGCTTTTGGCTTATTTGCGGCAAACCACAACAACGCTGCAGTTCGTAGTTGCTGTAGTTGGCTGCGTGATTTTGCATTTCATGTGGACAAGTGCTAAAAAATTAACGAATTGAATGCAAAGTTGCAAGGAAAAGGCTGAATTGTTCATGAATGTCATGTCTTTTAAAAATAAACTTATTTATTTTATTTATTGATAATTTATATAGCGCAGTAGTCAAGGCTAAGGTCTACAACAAGAGCGCTTAACATAGTTCATATCCAATTTTAGATAAACGAGTCTTAAAATTTCTAATGAAAAGTCCAGCTGAGACTGCTCCAGTCACATTGTCTGGAAGAGAGTTCAACAGGGCGGGATTCCTCCGCGCGAATGATCTTTCCCCAAACTTAGGGGTCTTGGACGGGGGAGGGACCAACAACTGCACTCTCCGACTGGATCTGAGAACCGATCTCCTCTCGATCACAGTCGATCTCCGTACAAGTACAGTTAGATAATCAGGACAGAATGGATCGTGTAAAGCCCGAAACATAAGCCAACAGCGCTTGTAGATAATGCGCTGTGGAACACGGAGCCAGTGGAGTCGATCTCTAAGGAGAGGAGTGACGTGGTCACCCCAGCGACAGCCGAAAATCACTCGTGCAGCCTGGTTCAGCACTGGTTGTATGCGGTTCAGTCTAGTATCCGGAAGTCCAAGAAGCACACCGTTACAGTAATCAATTCGTGTCAGTACCAGGACCCGCACTAATTTGACAGCCGCGCTCACTGGCAGGTACCGTCGAATTGACCTCACTCTTCGCTGTTGGTAGTGGCAGGAGAGTATCAGATTGCTAAAGTGCGCATCAAAAGATAGAGTCTCATCTAGGAGCACTCCCATAAGACGTAAGCTCTCTGAGGGAGCAATGGCTGCATCTCCCACCACAAATGGGGCATGACTTAGCAAATGCCTCCTCCTGGGGGTGCTCATCCACAAAAATTCCATCTTGGCCGGATTCAGTGCGAGCCGATTCTCTTCCATCCACGTAACAATAGCTGCTATACAGTCAGTGAAACGAATCCGTAGTCGCTCCACTTCCGAGGGTAAGCATGACGAGTAGATCTGTCTATCGTCTGCATAACTATAAATATATTATATTATATATATATATATATATATATATATATATATATATATATATATATATAATAATCGGTCGTTCAATGTCAAGTTTCTGATGGCAGTGTGAAGCGTAAGAAACACGTGAATACGAGTCCTTGATGATAGCTACAAGACCGAAAGCCTGGACGGACGTCCGCTGTATACAGTATGAATAACAAGGGAAGGGGCCTAAGACTGAACCTTGCGGCACACCGTGTTGGACTCGACGCTCCGAAGACATTTGATTGTTTCACCACACTGCCGGTGTTCTATCGGCTAGATAGCTCTTGATCCAAAGAAGTGGAAGGCCGTCCAGACCGTAAGATATCTCCAGTCGCCGGGTGAGGATCTGGTGATCCACCGTATCAAACGCTGCAGAAAGATCGAGTAGGCAGAGAAGCGCTATTCGTCCGTTCGAAGTCGCATCCACCAGGTCATTAAGGATTTTTAAAATGGCAGTCTCTGTAGAGCAGCGGTTCTCAACCTGTGGGTCGCGACCCCCACGGGGGTCGAATGACGATTTGCCAGGGGTCGCCTGAGACCATCAGAAATATGGGGTTGTCTTTTGTCTTGTTATTGTAAAAAATTTCCTCAGTGGTAGTTACGACGTACTAGTTGTTTTACTATAATTGTCATTCGAGAATAGACATGGAGACAATCATAGGCGGATTTACAGTTTAATATTTGGGTAGGCTAGCATGGGGGTCTGGGGGTGCCATCCAGCACGCGTGTCATTCAGGACGCGTGGCGTCCATCATGCGTGCCATCCAGCACGCGTGCCATCCAGCACGCGACAGACCTGGTGTTGATGGAAAAAAATTTTTTTGTTTTGGTGAGATTAGTTGGGTAGGCTTAAGCCTACCCTAGCCTTTAATAAAATCCGCCTTTGGAAACAATTAAGTAATAACGATTTGGAACATTTTTATTGTCGTAGCATTATTATTTTTAGCAGTTTACATTGTGGACGAAAATAATGTAACCGTTGGGAGTCGCCACATCATGGGTAATTGAATTAGTAGGGTCGCGGCATTATAAAGGTTGAGAACCGCTACTGTAGAGTGTCCTCGACGATAGGCAGACTACTCTGCAGGCATTAGCCCATTCTCGCACTGATGTCCCACCAGCCGCTTGTTTACGAGTTTCTCAAGCAGCTTAGATAGAAAGGGTAAATTGGATACCGGTCTGTAGTTATTGAGGTCGGACGAATCCATTCCAGTTTTTTTAGATGAGGGACTACAATCGCGTGCCTCCACGTCGATGAAAATTCGCCAGTTTCTAATGAAGCCGCCATAAGCGTCGTCAGAAATGGTGCCAGCTCCGCTATAGATTTCTTCAAGAGCCAAGGAGGGAGTGGGTCAGTGGAGCAGTGCTTGTTCGGGGACGATCGCACCACTGCCATCACCTCCTCAAGCGTTGGGGCAGAAAATGCTGTGAGATGTGGGTCGTCGTAAAAAGAGAAAGTCGCCGGGCCCGCCGTGGCCGTCCTTCCTCGAATTCTACTGATCTTTTCCTCGATGTGTCGGTGATAGTCCTCTGCATTAAAGCCCGGATGAGCAGTCGAGTTGCTATCATCCTCCCCAAAAGCGAGTTCAGAAGTTTCCAGGTCGCCTTCGTGTCAGACTCGGCCCGGTGCAGATATTGCTTCCAGTAGTTCCGACCTTTCTCCCTCACTAGACGCCGACTTGATCTAAGAGTACGTCGTTTGTCAAGGCATTTGAAAGGAAATAACTTGACTCACTCTCCTTATCTTAACACAAACTGTTACTCTGGCAAAAGCAGCAGAATACAACAAGCAAATCTTTGGTTTGAAAGACGAGTTTACAAGGAAGTTCACTGATTTTGGAATTCTAGAAGGGAATGTAATCTATTGAATTGTTCATTACTTCATTTGCTGCAAATGTAGAAACAACAGCAGAAAGCAAAAGTGACAATGCTCTAAACTTTCTTCTTCTTTAGGCGCTGTGTATTTCTACGTTAGCGACCATGGACTTCCACTTTGTTCTATCTTGACATCCTCTTATTAGTTCGATGTTATTCATTATTCCCTCAATTCCTTGTCGAAGGCAGTCTACATATGTGTTTCTCTGCCTTCCTCTGGCTCTTTTTTCCTCCACTTTTCGGTTATTGCCAAATGCTCCAGTCCTTCCTTCCTTATTACATGTCCGAAGAAGGAAAGCTGCCATTTTTGATGGTTGCCATCAGACTTCTTTCTATTCCCATTTCATTCAAAATCTTCAATGGTTTTCTTTTCCGTCCATGCATCATTTCACTTCAGCATCCTTCGCAGAAACCACATTTCTGTGGCTTCCAATTTCTTCTCCATGGCCTTGGATATAGTTCATGTCTCTGCTCCGTACAATAATACTGACCAAATATAGCATTTGAGCACTCTTAATCGTGTCTCGTAAGAGATGTGCCTATTTGTAAGTATCGTTTTAAGTTCCCAGAAGGCTTCCTTGGCCAATCCGATTCTTGATGTTATGTCTTTCTCACATTTCCCATAGCTGGTTATCACACTGCCTAAGTATTTGAAGTGTGCCACTTGTTTGATTTAATTGCCGTTTAGTCTTATTTTGCATGTGGGTGTTATTTTGTTCTTGGTAATCACCACGCAGAAGGTCTTTTTTATATCGATCTTTAAACCTTTTCTTTCTCCTTCTATTGCTAATTTATTTATAAGTTCCTGCAGTTTCTCCTATGAATCAGCTATTAGAGTTGCATCGTCTGCAAATCTAACTTTATTTATGTTTCTTCCTCCAAGTTTGACACCTTCAAGATCTTCAATTGCTTTTATGACTCTCTCCATATAAGTTGAAAAAGTCTGGCGACATTACACATCCCGGTCTTGCCCCTTTCCGTATCTTTATCCATTTTCCTATAGTTCCGTTAATCCTTATTGCAGCTTCCTGTTTACAATACAAATTCTGCAGCAGTCTTCAGTCATTCCCATCCATTCCTGAATTCTCCAAGACTGTAAATAGAGTTTCATGCACCACGCTATCAAATTCTTTTTCATAATCATTAAAACATAGATACAAATCTTTTTGCATCTCAATACATCTTTCCCTTAGTAAAAAATTGCATTTCGGCATCCACAGTCTTTTTTGAAGCCATATTGTTCTTCTGCTAGTGCATTTCTAGTCCTGCTCCTTGCTCTTTCAAGCAGTACTCTTAGAACTATCTTCGTTATATGACTTATAAGACTTATCGTTCTGTGATCTCCACACTGCTGGTTTTTTGGGTATTGCAATGAATATTGACTGGCACATTTCCCAATGGCAAGTACCCTGTTTCATACATGATGTTAGCCATTTCTGTCAATTTCTTTATTCCTATCTCTCCGGCTGTAAGTACCATCTCAGTTGTCTGGGCCCACTGACTTGTTTTTCTTCATCTTCTTCAAAGCCCCTACAACTTCTTCTTATAATATTGGAGGTCCATCTACCTCTTTGGTAATAGGCTTGTCCCCTCTCTTGTCATTGTACAGTTCTGTAATATATTCATGCCATCTGTCTAATATCTGGTTTTCCTCCATCACTATTTCTCCAGTTTTTGTCTAAACTTTAAAGGAGTATTAATTTTTCGCTCATTCCAATCCTCCCTGATTGACTCATACGACAAAGGAAGAGGTATCCAAACTCCCGCAGTCCTTTCCAAGTAATCAATCATCATAATCATCATAATCATCATCATCATCATCATCATCAAGATCACATAGCCAGAATCTGAGATAGATTTTCCTTAGTCGGCCGCGAGGTCTCTTCCATCCGAATCTGGTTTCACTCAGAATCTGAGTACTGGTTCTCAGGTGGCAGTCGCGCGACGTGATTGAATAACAGTATCCGACGGTTATTGAGTAGCGACTCCAAGACGACTACTACTACTACTACTACTACTACTACTACTACTACTACTACTACTACTACTACTACTACTACTACTACTACTACTACTACTACTACTACTATCACCACCACCACTACCACCACCACCACTCTACCACTACTACTTCTACAGGAAAGGTTTCTTATTCCTTTAACTTTAATATTCTGTCAGTTCTGCGATGTTGATTTGTCTGGCTTCGATGTCTTAATTGATTTTCTCAATCCACCGTGTATTTGATTTTCCGCTCCTTCTCTTACCAAGTTACCATGTGTCTTTTGCACAAACCATCAGAAATATGCTCTGTTCTTGTTATTGACAAATTTCCTCAGTGGTAGTTATGACGTCGTTGTTTTACTATAATTGTCATTCGAGGATAGACATGGAGACAATCAAATAATAACGATTTCGAACATTTCGAACATTTTGATTGTCGTAGCATTATTATTTTTAGCAGTTTACATTGTGAACGAAAATAATTTGAACGTTCGCCACATCATGTGGAAAAAAACACTGGCCCTGTCTTACCAAGTTACCATGTGTCTTTGCGCACAAAGGCTAGCTGACAGGCACGTCGTTCCCGTTCGTTCCCACTCTAAAAAAAACACTGGCCCCACTGGCCCCGTAAAAGCTTTTTTGAACATTACTACTACTACTACTACTACTACTACTACTACTACTACTACTACTACTACTACTACTACTACTATCTACAGGAAAGGTTTCTTATTCCTTTATCTTTAACTTTCTGTCAGATTCTGCGATGTTGATTTGTCTGATGTTGGTTACTTTATCAAGACGATGATGTTGGTTACTCTATCAAACCATCGGATGCTTAGGAACTGTCGTTCACATAAAAGCTCCCAGATATATTGAGATAGGCAAATAGGTTAAAAAGATTAAGCAAATAGGGTCCATGTTTGACTGACGAACAGAAGGACCGATATGAGTATTGGCCTATACAGATGCGCTTTCGTTGGTGTGGATATGCACCGGTTACACTAAACTCTTGATATTAATCAAAATAAGTAAATAAAAGAAGGTAACAGTAAGCAAGCAATGCAGCCTGATTGAGTTAATGGGGTGAGAATGTGAGATGAAATGACGACCGTCCCGGAGGATGAGGCGTTAAGAGTTTTCGCAGGTAGACCGGTTTTGACGAATGAAGTGAACTGTAAGTAATCGTTATTATCTTTATCCAATACTAGCCTTTCTTCTGAAACAGCGTGCCTCTGTTCTTGCACCAACTAAAAATTTAATTAACTTAACTCTTCCCACCGGCATATTTCAGTGAACATTACAAAATTCCTCTGTAATTCCGCTTCTAAAAAGCCAAACCTTGACAGAAAAGCTCTCAATAATTATCGTCCTATTTCAAATGTCTTGTCTTCTCTAAATTCGCATAGAAAATTGCTCTTTCCAGACTAACTGAGCTAACTGAAACTAACTGTCAAAAGACTAATTATGTAACACCCACCAATCTGCTTATAATAATATTATAACACCATTCAACCGAAACCGTTCTCACGTATGCTACAATTTCTCCAAACTCCTCAGCGCCATTGTACTTCAACGATCTTTTTCTCATGTCACTGTCCGTCCTCTGAATAAAAATTTGCATATTTTCATACGCTGCACCATAACTTTGGAACTCAATTCAAACATCCATCTGCTGTCTATACCATGGTCAAGTAACAAATTTTTGAGTCGCAATTACCTTCTCTTCTCGCAACATTTCCTCAAATTTTTCGTTCTAGGCTCAAGGCATTTCTCTTAAAATATAATTTTTCCAATGGCTGTAACGTTTCAACCACAATTACCCGTTGAATGAAATGACCTACATGAATGAAATTTCACCAGAACTGAAGCACACTGGTAGGAATTGTTTATTACGGTATTTATTTTTATTGCATCTTTATCCACATTCATCAGTCTTCAAGGTCATTGGGAGTAATGTAATGTAATAGTAGTAATGTAATGTAGTAATGTAATAGCCTCTTAAATAAATTTCCTAATCCACTTCCTCTTAAATAAATTTCCTCTACTGATTTACCCGGACGCACTTTAGCGAGAAATCACAAATAATTCAATACTTAATTGTCAGCTTAGAAACCAACGTCCCCGTGCCAGACTCCGTTGCCGCACGTTGCACTATAGCAGTGGCGCAAGCTCGAATGGAAATGTGGAGGTCCAACCCATGTGCCTTTCCATTTTCCTACGGTAGCCTTTAATAGCCTTTGGGTATTCGCTGATCAATACTAAGATTAAGCGCCTAGGAATAAGGAACTTCTACACACTAATAGATTTACTACTTAGATTAATAATAACCACAGTTACCCGTTGGATTAAATGACCCTACATGAATGACCCCATCTAAGATTAAGCGCCTAGGAATAAAGAACTTCAACGGTGCTGCCTTTGAAAGCTCTGTATAATTCACGAGATTTTACTTACTTACTGACTTACTTACTGACTGACTGACTGACTTTATAGTATAACCATCACTTTTTATTCATCCTGCACGGCTGTCTAAATCAAGTCAATATTTGATTCTCTCTGCTATGTAATGTTTAGCCCGATTCGTTATCTTATGCAAGTTGTGCTTTATCTTCATTTCTTATGCAATCTTCTCATCTGCAGTGTTTGCCTTAAGTGGCACACTTCTTTCGCCATTGCCGGTAGTCTTTTTCCACTAGCCTTTTATCAACGTTCATGTATCTGAGCAGCATGATATTTGAGGAAAGACTATTGCTTTGCAAATATTCATTTTTGGTTCCAGTTGTTACAGGCACGTCGGAACAAATTTTCAGCAGGGGTGCAGATTTTTCTCAAGATAAAAGTTGTGGCAAGAGAAAAAAATCGTCTCTGACAAAACTCTGACGAGCAGAAGAGACGTCACTATCACTAGTTTCTCCCCCTAAAAGCCTCGACAAGCGAAAAAAGATCGTCAGTAACTTATTCCTTTATTTCATCCTCCTAAAAGCCATGACGAGCAAAGAAAGGCCATCATCTCTCTCTTCTATCGCAAGCAAAAAATAAAAAAAGTCTTCTCTTGTAGGGGTGCACTACAACCCCTGATTTTTCCAGGGATGCACTGCACCCCATGCATTCCACTTCCTACGGGCCTGAGTTGTTACGTTATATTTTTAAAATAAAGGTTTTCGTGCTTCGTATTGCTTTAATCTCTTGACCACTTCTCAAACATATTGCTGTCGTAAGATTCCAGCACGTGTCCTATAATGCCCAATCTTGTCATGTGAACACTGTAGGTAACTGTCTTACAACTTCCGGTCAACGTGGTACTGTGGTGAGGATTGGAGGCAGAATCTTCGTACAAATTTATTAAAATTTACCTACAGTCAGCATAGATCGGCTCTGGTTTTTGGTACGATTTCAAGCATCACTTACTCACTTAGTCAATGAATAGGCTCTACGGAACTGACAATAAATGAAATAAGAAAAGTTAATAATACTTGATATGAAGCTCTGCTCATCTGCTGACTGTATGATCAGAAAGTTTCCCATAGTACAAGAAGAGAATGCTTGTTGATAGGTGAGAGAAAAATCTAGTAACTGGAAGCACTTGGCTGTTCTGTTGTCTGTTTGCCACCCGTCTGGACATTTCCAACCACCTTTAACAAGTCAATATTACTTGCTTTAGGAGAAGAGTGGACAGACAATAACAATGACAACAATAGCAACTCATGTAATGATGATGCAATAGCAAATTTGCGCTCGTTCTTATTCTGATTGTTTAAAAAACACATTATAAGCCAGGGGTGGACAAAATACGGCCCTCGGGCCAGATGCGGTCTGGACAGGGTTTTATCCGGCCCGTAGAGCATAGGCCGATTCTAAATTTATAATAAAAACTTAACTAAATGACTGATTTCCCCATAATTTTAACATTTTCCAACAGACTTGACTGGCGTTATATAAATATCATTACCTTACGCGAACTACCGGTCACAAGACCGTTAAGAAAACAATTGCTTATATAAAAAGCCTTATAATTTCTATAATATATAATTTTATAGTTGATGAACTTTATACAGTGCGGCCCGCCAGTTATATTTGATGCATATATGCGGCCCTCGAGCCAAAAAATTGCCCACCCTGTTATAAGCAGTAAGATCTGAGCAAATCGCTCTTACTTGGTTCCACTGATTCTGTTGGTACTTTGTGAATTGGAAGCTGACAGATAAAAGGCGTCAACTGGAAGCAATATCCTGTGTTCCAAGTAGCATTGAAATCCGCTAAAGAGAGATTAATCAATCAAACGATTAATTAAAATAATTGAAGCCCGGTTTTGAAAATATAAATAAGGCATTGTCCATTAATTCCGTAAAAATGTTGAGGAGGACTTGATAATGTTTGACAGTTGTTGACAGGGGGAGGGGGTCAAGAGAAGTTTACGTCAATAATTTAACTTTTTACAAATAATAAAAAATAGGATTTTTCACGGAATATTGCTTATTACAGTGGATAAAAGCATGGCAAAAAAGGTCACCACCACCACATTTTTACACTCGATGAGCAAAACAGGGAGAACATGGTCATCACCACACAAAATTATAACCTTGCTATTGGGGCCTATCATTGATCTGAGGGAGGGTCAAAAGTTTTTGACGTAATTATAGATGGGTAACTGTCCTACAACTGAAAGTTGACAGTTGTTGACAAGGGAGTCAAAAATTGCCCAAAAATTGTTGACATAATTAATGGACAGCCTCTAAAGACTTCCGCCGACTGTTTGGAATAACAAATTTACCCATTCCCGGCATAAAGGCTATGTTAATCGGCTTTTAGTACTTAACAATAAAAAAAATAATAATAATAATAATAATAAATAATAATAATAATAATAATAATAATAATAATAATAATAATAATAATAAAATAAAAATAAAATGGCTTGTCGAAAAGGCCAACGCTGAAAGTCCGAGACATTTCAATAATATTCGCCTATTACTTCTATGTGGATATATACTATTATGTGGAAACTATACTATCGTCCTTATAATTTAAATTTTGTTGGTAGTATTTATTATATTGTAACAGTTATTGTATCTGTATCGAAGTAGGCAGATAGATATAAGACTACTCTTACAAAGATCAGTGCTCTTTTGGTCTGAAGATTGCTTACACAGCAAAGTGCAGCGTCGTTGCTTTCTACTGCTATTCCTGTTGCTATTCCTATTGCTCTACCTGTGTCATTCTAAGCTCTTTTTAAAGATAGGCTATAAGCTCCTATGAATAAACAGCAACTGCAGTATTACACAAAAGAGCTATATATAGATAAACGAGATTTTACTTACTTATTTTACTTATTTACTATGTTACTTGATTTATGTTACAATATTTTCTCAAGCCCACCTGTACTAACGAAGCCGCAATCAACTCTACGAGATACACGTTCAACGTTTCCGAAATTGCTGTAGGTCACTGCTGTGCCATCAGACCATCGCAAGTCGTTATCGTACTGCATATCTGTTGAGAAAAAGGTAAAGCCTCTAAAATGTAGCCGTTTCCTATATCAGAATTCATTCAAGGACGTATATCTAAATTAAACAGTTGTAAGACAAATTTTTCAAAATTAATACTTCTTGTATTGTTATATCAGAACACCATTAAACACCTTTGCGATAAATTTGATAATAAATTAGGTTAAATTTTATGATGAATTTGGTGATTTTAATAGGATCATTTTAAAATTTTGCATTAAAACGAGTAAGACAATCTGCGTGGAGAAAGAAGTCGCATTTATAAGATTGATTCAGAATGCTAAGACATCATAGACAACATTGATGGTTGGCTACACGACATCGTGATAGATTTATGCTAGACCAGATGCACTAGAATGACAATGATCAGGGACACAGCCAAAAGAAAACAGTGGCGAACGATCAGTTATGGTATTATTATAACTTCCTTGCACAAACGTTTTAAGTGTACAATGTCGGCGGCGTTCAACTCTGTAGAACACGGCATCCCTATTTAATGCTTTGAAACATCATGCTCAGCAGCTATAGTACACTCATATTAGGCCAGTGGCCCAGTGCTTCACCCACGGCACACTTTAAAAGAAACATACAGTCAACGGCCCTGCGCAGCCAACAAGCAAAAAAACTAATCTGCGTTCGATCGTGCTCTTTCTTTTCCCGAGCTGACAAGCAAAAAGGGTCGTCAACTTATTTACATTAGTAGTTACATTAGATGATTAGACTCTAAATCTAAAAATTAATTTCCCAACATTTTTCTGCGGCAATCTTTAAAAGTTGCTGCGCACACTTGTGTGCGCGGCACACAGGTTGGAAAGCACTGCATTAGCACTGCATTAAGCTAAGTCTGAACTCTGTAGCTCCACGTCTTCTCAGGAAATGTCTCAAAGCTTAGTTCAGGCTATATTTCAATGATGTCTGCGTAAAGATCCCTTGTCATTGAACAATATTTATACGCAGACGATAGCAAACGATTTCATTCCTCTTCGGATCAGAGTCGTCCGTCGATTGTCACTCCCGAACATCAAATTATGGACAGTAAGCATTCTGCTTATGCTTACTTCTGCGAAGATTGAGTGCCTACGGCTGATAACACTCAGAAGTATAAGTATTATTCAATCACGACCGTTTCATAAAAATTGCTCGATCTAATCGCCTCCCTAGTGTTTCTTGGCGCAGCCGCAACAGCCACCTCATTGAGTTCGGCATGCAGGAGACAACTCAAACGCTTTGTTTAGAAATCCTCCAGTTGTCATTTTGCAGTACAATACAGATTTCCATCTGTTACGCGACAATTCGTCTACAGGCTTTTCGTCTACGACAATTCGTCTACAGACTGTTGGTCTACCGACAGTAGATCTACTACGATACCCTAACCCTACCCATAACTCTAACCCTAACCATAGCAATTGCAATTGCTGCAATAAAGGACCTAAATAACAACAAAGCTGAAGGAATTGACAATATACCTGCAGAGATGCTCAAGAATCTGGGTGAAGGGGCAACAAGAGAATTAGTGAGGCTGTGTCAGGAAATATATCGCAACGGAGAGTGGCCAGAAGACTTCCTCCAAACAGTAATGGTGCCAATAGAAAAAAAAAAGAATGCAACTAAATGTGGATATTTGAGAACAGCAAGCCTGCTTTGTCATGCTTCGAAGATAGTTTTAAAGATCCTGACAAAACGAGTAGAAGCAAAGGCAGAAGCAGTGAAGGGGATCGGTGAAGAGTAGTACGGATTCAGGAAAGGCAAAGGTACCACAGATGCAACAGGAATTCTTAGGGTGCTGGAAGAAAGAAGCATAGAAAGGGACCTTGAAATCTACATCTGCTTTGTGCACTACGAAAACGCATTTGATCGAGTGGACTGGACAAATCTGATGAGAGCACTCAGAAGACTTGGAATAGACTACAGAGACAGAAAACTCATCGTAATACAACAGAAACAGAATGAATACAAAAGACTTGAAGTACATGAATATATATATATATATATATATATATATATATATATATATATATATATATATATCCGTGTGAATGGAAAATACTCTGAACCTGAAACTCTGGAAAGGGGTGAGACAAGGTTGCCCTTTCTCACCGTTGTTGTTCAATATCTACACAGAAGAACTCATAAGAGAAGCATTTGAGAACACAGAAGATGGAGTAGTGGTGGGTGGAAACAGGATAAGGGACATGGGATTTGCTGATGACCAGGCAAACACCAACCATGGATTGCAGAGGTTGATGAACTCTCTTAAACGCAACATAGATTATATTACTATTGATTACTATTATGATTATTATATATGTTTGCGGATCTACAACATCATCTTTCTGCTCCTCGCTAACGTGTTTTTACGGAAGGACGCTTCTCATGGACTCGACGCCAGTTTCTTCATGGCAGCGAGTTCATTTTGTCATCCGAAGAGATTTTAACATCGTCATTTTGACCTTAATTGACATGTTAGCGCTGTCAAAGCGCTTTTGATTTTAGTATTTTAACCATGTCATGTCATGTCACGTCATGAAGCCGTCGTCGCTATGCGAAGGTTGGCCGCAACGTTGAGCAATAATTCTCCACTGCTTTTTTAGCTGCTTCCATTAGTGGAGCACCTTTCATGTTAGACCATGTCATAATGTTGTCTATCCAGCTAGTTCTGGGTCTGCTTTGCCTTCTGATTCCTTCCGTCAAACTCGTCATGATTTAGTTTTCAATCGAGTCTTCTGTTTTTTTAGTAACAAGTCCAGAATATCTCATTTTGCTTGCTTTGATATGTTTAAGAAATCCCTGATCTACTCCAGCCATTTTGTGTAGTGTCTCATTGGATATAAAATCTGTATAGCGAACCCTCAAAATTTTTCTCAAGTATTTCTTTTCAAATGCTTGAATTCGATTTTCTTCTTCTTTATTAAGTGTCCATTAATAAAGAAGAAGAAAACGACCGGATGGCTGCGCTCTCATCCAATGGATGCGTTTGTTGGGACGTAACAGTCTCAGACATATTATTATATATTATTATTATTATTATTATTATTATTATTATTATTATTATTATTATTATTATTATTATTATTATTATTATTATTTATTATTATTATTATCATCATCATCTTCATCCATCATCATCATCATCATCATCATCACTATTACCATTACTATAATCATCAACATTATCATTATCATCATCATCATCATCATCATCATCATTATCACTATTACTATTGACATCTATTACTGTAGTTATTACTATCATCCCTGCTTCTACTATTCATCATGATTGTCTGTAGTGTTCGTGTGGCTTTGTTGTCTACACCATAAGAGTCCAATGTTGTCCAAATGATGTGTTCTACCGGTCTCAGAGACGTTATAGCAGCAGGAGTGATCGTCAGTCATCAACAGAGACTCGAACTAGCGACACGCTCGACACTGAACTGTTTATCAATAATAAAGCTCTTTTTAAAGTATAAAGCTATACTTTACAATCTCCCAGGAATGGTTATACACTGGTCTCTAGACGATCTAATGCCACATTGAGTAGTATTTTTGTCAAGTGGTTTATGAGGGTTATTGTCCTGTAATTGCAGCATTCTTTCATATCTCCTTTCTTCTCTATTATTACAATTATCTATTTGGTTAATTCTTCTTGAATCTCCCTTCTTCCCACATCTCCTTTATATATATATATATATATATATATATATATATATATATATATATATATATATATATATATATATATATATATATATAAGATATCTTTCTGCTTCGGAGTTCCCCCATTCAAAGCTCCTCTATACGCTGCGATGCAGCCATTCAAACATCCACTTTAGAGAGTTTCGACGCAACCACGCGCGAGGGCCTAAACAGCATATTAAACATTCAGCTTTTTTAGACGCTACCCATTAGGACGGAGGTCTTTCGTCGGGTGTCCATGCAACCCTTCTTGGCTTCAGCTGCAGGCACCCGACCCTCAGTCTTCCATGCTAGAGAAAGTATGTGCATATTAAACAAATCTGCTTCTCAGCGCCCCGGAAGCCAGTGCGCAGCGCTGCTTATTCTTATGCGCTAGTCTTTCTTGAAATAGCTTAGGGACGGTGGTTTGTCGGCCGGGCAAATGTCAGTCCATGAGGCGGCTGGTCAGGTTGTTTGCACTATGGGGAAATGACTTTTCCTAGGAAGGTTTTAAGTTTAGACCTAAAGCTTGAGGAGACAGTGAAGGAATTAAAGGAAATGAGGATTCCAGTCTTTGACCACGTCCTAGGCTGCGGAGGGAGGCTGGAATTGTAAGCACCGACGCGCATGAATTGCAAGTCAGGAACCAGTGGTCCTCCATGAGTCAGCTGCCGAGCCCAACGTCTGGCTCCCTCACCAAGCAGAGCACCTGGGATCGTCCTCTAATTCAAAGGGAAGTAGCACATCTACTCCAGACCCATCAAGGGCAATACCACCAAGCCCGTCTGCGAGCTGTCTCAACACGACACGCTAGCGACTGGCTCCATGCACTTCAATCACCAGTTGTGGCCTTCGCATGGACGATGAGACGATCAGAGTCGTCGTCGGTCTACGGCTAGGGGCCACAATCTGCGAGAAGCACCTTTGCCCTTGCGGTGCTATGGTCTCTGAGGACGGCGCTCATGGGCTCTCATGTCATCTAGGTCCAGGTCGTGTCCCCCGACACTGCTTGCTGAACGACATAGTTCAGAGGGCCTTGGTTAGGGCCGGTATAGTATATTATAATGACTCTCATATAATAAGAACTCCCCCCTCATTATTATATATATAATAATGACTCCCCTCATCATTATTATATATATAATAATAACTCTCTCTATATTATAATAACTCCCTTAGTTTTTCAGAAACCAGCTGAGATACCATGGTCTAGAACATCAAAAGCTTTTTTATATCGAGGATTGTTCCAATAGTGTGTTTGTGGGATTCAAAATTTGTTGTTTTGGTATAAATTAAATTCATTATTGGCATTTAAGTGGAGAAATAGGGCTGAAAACATATTGATCAGTGGATAGCATATTAAATGCATCTAAGTAGTTTAACAGTCTGGTAAGCATTGCCCTTTCAAGAATTTTAGGAAAACTGGGAGATTGGAAATGGGATTATAATTTCGTATAACCATTTTAGAGACATTTTTATAAATTAGGGTTATTTTTTCAATTTTTAGGCCTACTTCTTCTGGGGAGTTATTATAATATAGAGAGAGTTATTATTATATATATAATAATGAGGGGAGAGTCTTTATTATATATATATAATAATGAGGGGGAGTTATTATTATATGGGAGTCATTATAATATGCTACACCGGGATCCCTGCTATCAAAGAGCCGCCTGGTCTCTGCCGAACCGATGGGAAAAAGCCAGACGGCATGACCCTGATCCCGTGGCGGACAGGCCGAAGCCTCATCTGGGATGCAACTGTGGCAGACACAGTTGCCCCCACGTATTTGCCAACCAGAGCGCTCGCAGCAGGAGCCGCCGCAGAAGCAGCTGCGGCTAGAAAGACATCGAAATATCAGGCCCTCTCATCCACCTACATCTTCTTGCCGCTGGCATTTGAAACATTTGGCCCCATCAACAACGACGCCCTCTCCTTTATCAACGATCTGGGTCGACTCATTGCACCTACAATCCGGGGACAATAGAGAAGGATGCTTTCTGTTCCAAAGAATATCCGTCACGATTCAGCGTTTCAACGCCATCGCATTCCGAGGAACATTTTCAAATCTGCAACCGAACGAGAGCTAGCACACTATAATTTCATGTCTCCGGACAATTTTTTATCATAAGTAATATATATATATATATATATATATATATATATATATATATATATATATATATATATATATTCTTTCTCCAGATGTTCTCTGCCCGCTTTCCCCATGCTGCTATCTTTCTGTCTAGTTGATTCTGCGTTAAACTCTCTGCAACGCTTAGCGAAGTCACTAGAGTTCTTCCTGTTCATAATGCTTTGTTATCCTCTTTAATCCATTTATTTTTAGTATAAGATATAGTTTCGCCATCGCCAGTGTGGTGTATTCGGCAGTTCCTTATATATGCTTTCCGTCTTATATCTATTAATATTTAATCAATCAATTTTATCGATCATCACCTGATTACGCTCTCCATGTAATTTCGCCATATTTAATTCATACTAAAATCTTAAAATAATGGTTTAAAACAATGGTTAAAAATAACTGAATGTATCCAATATAAGATATTAGCAGTCACATAAAGTTATCAAAACTTGCCTACCTTAGGACACTAGGACCTCAACTTCCTTGACCTACACGATCGTCATCTCATCTCACTTTTACGCCCTCTTAATCAATCACCCTGAAAATCGGCAACCGTGTCTCTTCACATGCCGCACCTGAGCTTTTAATCTTTATCCTAGCTTACCTCTGCAGCCGTAGAAACAATAAAATCTGAATTCTCATTTCCTATAATTCATGCACAATCTCGTGTTTTCAGATATAAGCTGAAATCCTTCCTCTTCTAAAATCATTTTCTCCATAGCTCTAACAACCTAGCCTCACTGACCTACAGATAAATTGACCACTGTCTGGCTAATCATTTGTTCCTTCAAATAGCGATTTTAAGATAGGCCAAGCGCCTAAGAATCAGCAGCTACTGTTCTGCTTTCCAAAGCGGTGTATAAATCCACGAGATTTTACTTACTTAACTTTCTACTGTTTTTTTGTTCGAAGCGTGTGTTGCCTGTTATGTCTTGGAAGTGAAATGCAAAGAAAAAAGAACCAAAGGACGACCTCGAAAAACGTAGCTAGAGGACATAAAAACGGGACTGGTATCGAAAATCATGAGGAAATTGCGAAAAATGGGACAAATGGCGACAAATCGTGACTTGACTTAACATGATTTAAAGTGGCTTAGGAGGCATTACGGCCTGTGTTGAAAGCCACTAGAGGCACTAACGGGGCTTAAACCCGATCCGTCAGCCCGTAACCCACTCTGCCATCTTCGCCCCCCCCCAAAAAAAAAAAATTATGTTCCCACACCTGGAATCGAACCCGGGCCGCCAACATGTAAGGCTGGAATCCTAACCACTAGACCATGTGACATTAACATCGGTCAACTCAACGGTGACTGCCAATCTTCTATTCGAAGACGGCACACCATGATGACGAAGACGACGACGATGGTGATGATGATGATGATGATGATGATGATGATGACTATTATAAACTCTTCCAAGATTAGCTTGTACTACGGCAACAAAACCTGTGACTGATGCCTGACGAGGTTATAATAATAATAATAATAATAATAATAATAATAATAATAATAATAAATAATAATAACATCGGTCAACTCAACAGTGGCACGGCAATGGCGTTTATTGTTCGTGCAAATTGTAAATAAATTCGTTTACGCCGTTCACGGAAAAAACTAAAACTATTGAGGGTTTACAAATGCAAGTCAAGCGTTAGATACGTTACCAAGACGGTGCTATAATAGGAGAATGTCTGCATGCTATTTGAGAGCGTTTAAATTGGGGAGTGACGCAATTATAACAAACAAAACGTTTTTGACAGTTACTTGGAACTGTTGTGTAATAACTGCAACACCTTGCACACAACTTCACTTGTTGAGAATTGCAAAGGTTACAACACAGTCTCAAACAGCGTTTAAATGGTATTTCTTAATTTCATTATTACTATTTTCATAATTACTAAGCTGAAAACATCGAACTAAACTGGACCGACATTCGAATGAGTTATTATTACGTTATTATGAGTTATTATGAGTTATTATTATGAGTTATTATCACAATGACGTAGTTGGTTAAACAACGTTATGTAAGTAAATTGATTGCATCATTGTTGTGAAAACATCGTATTGCGACAGGCGTTCATTAGTGCCTATTGGTTACGCTTGACGTTTACGCCTATTCGGAGGAGGGCGAGCACCTTCTGCACCCCACTCCCAAACGACTTCCCCGCTCGCTGTCCTTCGGGCGACTTACATTTCTGTATTACACAGGGTTTAAAAAATTGCCTACGTTTCTCAACTGATTTAGGACAAATTTGCACTGCTAAATTTTGAAATTACATTCGTTATTTTTTATCAGGTTTTTCTGCTAATTTTATTGTTAAAACACGGTTACAAAAAGATAAGAAACGAAGACATTAGACAACGTCTCAACCTAAAGGATATTATATTATTATCGACTAAATCAGAAGAAAAAGACAACTCGTATGGACATGTCAGCAGAATGGATGAAAGAAGACTACCATACAAGACACTCTACATTCTCTATGTTAGCATAGGAGGAAATAAAAGAAGAGGAAGAAACAGGAAAAGTGGATGGACAACATCAGAGAAGATATGAACATTCAAGGAATTTCAATCGTAGAAGGGAGACAATTAACAGAAGACAGAACTTCTTGGAAACATTTTGTGTCTATCTATTGCCGCTAAAGAGTTGGCATAGAGCAAAATTATGAGCTATAACGCTATAACTACAGCACTGACAACACCATACCTGAAAGGCCGATGAACACTTCAACAGCCCCAGCTTCGCCTAAACCGCTTATCATATCCTTCAGAGCGTCCTGAAATAAACAATATAAAACAGCGGTTCTCACACTTCCCCAAACAGCCCGAATGACGATTTGACTTCGCCGGAGACCTAAACCTTTTTATTGATTTGCGCAAAATTTATCATTTTAACATGTAAAAAGGCTCCAAGCAAAAAGAAAAAGGTCGTCAGAAATTTTATTCTGTCCTGCTCTCGGCGGGCCTGGTTGTCGCTGGATAAACAATATAAAAAACAAGCATTTAAAATGTTTAAATATATTCTATTTCATAAATGCAGTAATCCTAGACAGTATTAGTATTGTATTTCTTTCGAAACTGAGTCACTTCTGATAGACCAGAAAATATCAACAAAAACGCAATGTGTGGGCCACAGGTACTACTGGGGGAACAGCCCCCATGTGAGGCCTTTAAGGCCTTACTTGGAGCGCAGCCTCTCGTGGGATACCAAGCCTCAGCCCCCGTTGGGGCCGTAAGCTTCATTGGTGAACAGCCCCGGGGGAGAAAAAGTCCCAGCCCTCCGTAGGAGACAAAAGCCCCTTTGGGTCCGTAAGCCCAAAAGGAGCCGTATGCCCAAAGGGGCCGTAGGTAACACTGGAGGGCACATCCTCGTGAAGACCAAATACCAATGGAATTGTAGGCCCAAACCGTAGTCGTAGGTTCCGTTATGGTGTGCAATCCTGTGGTGGGGGCAAGACCACCCAGTGAGCACATAGGAAAAATGTTAAATGATTATAATCTATGCATTCACTTTACATTTTCAGATTGTAAAAAGTTGTTATGTTTAGTAATACGAACTTTTTCAATAAATCGGGGAATGAGATAGCCACTCTTCTCCGTCATTTTCGGTGGGTAAACAGCTAGTTTAGAAATAGACTTTAAAATTACAGCAATCTACATACAGCCAGCACCACATGCGCAAAAAATGACTTATTATCAGCAGTGAATTCAAAATTAGATTACGTGGAACGTTGAGATAAGGGTTTTTGGCGCTTTTTTCCTGTAATAAAAACTTCTGGCTCCTGTAGGGGAAGAAGATGTCAATATTTAAGACTGCAAATTTTGATGTGAAGTACTCATGGTAAGTGACAGATTTTTCATCATTCGAACATTCATATTTTCACTCCACCATAGTGTGCAAATCTTCAGCGGCTCTCAGAGCAATTTGAGTTTGAGACCCCTCACCTAGTGTCAACAGCAAACACAGACGAAAAGCAGAAATACCAACGAGCAAATCAAGAATTAGGATAGGAACTTGGAATGACAATACATGTGTACAAACAAAGCAAACTAGCAAATGTAATGCAGAAGATGGAATATCTAAACAGTGTGAAAATAGGAGTATCAGAATCATTCAGGAATGTGGAAGAAAGTTCATCACCTCGTTATTGAATAGAGCAAAGCAAACCGAGTGATATAATTGGGTGCGAAACAGCAGAAATAGGGTTGATATCATTCTGAAAAGGAGGCTACCAGGAACTGAGCGGAATGGCAGAATCCAGACAAAACCCAGCTCCATACTATTGATCCAGATTTACGGACCAAAAGATGAAGAATTAAGGGGAAAAGTCAACTTGTATGAACCATAAGCAGCAAACGATTCGACGACGTCTTGCAAGAAATGAGATTTTAATACAAAAAGTGAGAAACCACAGAGAGTCAGAAATTGTGGTACTAAGTGTAGATTATGTGAAAGAAACGAGAACAAAGAATTACTAATAAAACTGTGCAGAAAACCAGACTTACTTTAGCCAACATGTGGTTTCAGCAATGCAAGTAAGTAACATCTGATATCTTCGATAGAAACAGCCAACCAGACCCATTCAGAAGAGGGGCCAGGAGGGCCATTTGGCCTGGGCCTCCATCTGTTGAGGGCATCCTTTTTTCCTTGTCTAGAATCTTGGAAGAGCAAGAAAGCTAGATAGCTACTACTAGGAGGGGGCCTCAAAATTTGGGGGTTAACTTTTTGTTGATTGTCTACAATTTTTTGATTTTGGGAAAGATAGAAAGGTGCCCCGCGATCCTCAAAATTGGTGATTATTATCCTTTGCTTGTCAAAATTTTTGTTTTTGGGAAGGCTAGATTTGGAAAGGCCTAGAAGAGGCCTAAAAATTCAAACTGGCCCGTGCCTCCTACAGCCTCTAAAGAGGCCAGACTTGCAACTTCCCGTCGTACGTATGGTGATTGGATGTTTGACAATTCTCGAGTTGAAGCAAAGTCATAGGCAACAATGGTCAACAAGGTTTTTGTTTCCTGTGCAATTTCTGGTGTTCCAGGTAGATTTTGTCATGCTGATTACAGGAATAATTTAGAAAATTTCCTATCACGTAAGTTTTTTGAGAAAAAGCTGATTTTAAAATTTAAAATTATAGGAATTTTAAAATCGTGGTTTCCGAGAGTTATCTGAGTTATGGGTATTCAGGTTAGGCAAGAATCTTATGTGACCGCCATAACAGATGTAATATGCACTGCTGGCTCACTTAACTACATGGGTTTTGAAAATGAGTATAATTAGGCATGTCCAGACATGCCCAGACGCGCCCAAACCTGTCTTCAAGACTACATGCCTAGCATGTATTGTTGCTATGGTTATGCAGACCTATATAAATACCAAGCAGCACTAGGAAGCAGCTGCAGTCTTTCTATTTGATGAGATATAACTATTTAGTTAGGCTGTGAATTGAATATATTAACTAATTTAATTAAAGTTTCTGAAATGTCGCGTCGATGTCGCAATAGCAGTGACACGTTCTGCTACATCTGTGGAGAGTTTACGCTGAAATCACAGAAGCGGAGTATGACAGCAATCATAAAGAAAGGATATGAGTTATACTTTGGATGCAAAATTGGTGACCAGGACAAAGTATGGGCACCTCATATATGTTGTTCATCTTGTGCTACCAGTCTGCGAGCTTGGCTTGCAGGTAAGCGTCCATCCATGCCATTCGCAAATACCAATGATATGGAGGGAGCAGAATAATCATGTAACGGATTGCTATTTCTGCATGACGAATGTTACAGGATTTTCTTCAAAGAATAGGAAGTCTATTGAGTATCCTAACCTTGCCTCGGCAATGAGACCAGTTCCACACGACGAGAGTCTTCCTGTTCCAAACCCCCCGAGTTTTGGACACTGGAGGACGAGGACGAGCATGCAGAGACAGATGAAATGCTGCAGATGAATAGCTACGGAAGACCCAGAGTTTGAGCCATCGACATCCAGCAATCCTCATTTGATTTCTCAGGCAGAGCTCAATGATCTGGTCAGAGACTTAGATTTGTCAAAAAATCAAGCAGAATTGCTTGGATCTAGGTTGCAAGGATGGAATCTGCTCTCTCCAGGTACAAAAATTTCAGTATTTCGTAAACGGCATGAAGACTTGGCTCGATTATTCCAAAAAATCGACAGTCTTACGTTTTGCATTGACATTGATGGATTGCTGTCTGCTTTCGGCTCTAAGCACAATCCATCCGAATGGCGAATTTTTGTTGACTCTTCGCTGTTAAGTTTAAAGGCTGTTTTGCTGCACAATGGCAATTCATACCCTTCAGTACCCATTGGACATGCTGCTTACATGAAGGAAACATATGAGAACATGCAGCTGCTATTGAAACACATAGAATACTCGAGATACAACTGGAATATATGTGTAGATCTGAAAGTTGTTGCAATTCTACACGGTCTGCAGCTAGGCTACACCAAGTACTGCTGCTTTCTTTGCGGGTGGGACAGCCGAGCTAGAGATTCACATTATGTGAGAAAGGTCTGACCACCTCGCAGGGACTTGGTTCCAGAACAGAAGAACGTTAAACGTGATCCTCTCGTTGATCCGAAGAACATTTATCTCCCACCTTTGCACATCAAACTTGGGTTAATGAAAAACTTTGTCAAAGCAATGAACAAAGAAAGTGAAGCCTTTACATACTTACGACAGAGGTTCCCACGCACCAGTGATGCTAAATAAAAGGAGGCGTTTTTGTTGGCCCACAGATTCGAGAGATGCTCAAGGACAGTCACTTTGAGGGCTTTCTGCAGAGTGCCGAGCATGTTGCCTGGTCAGCCTTCAGGGATGTTGTTGCTAACTTTCTGGGCAACTACAAGGCGCCAAACTATGTTGAACAAGTTGGAAATCTGCTACAAGCTTACAAGGCAATGAAATGCAACATGTCACTGAAGATACACTTCCTTCATTCTCACTTGGACTTCTTCCCGGACAATCTCAGCGCCGTCAGTGATGAACATGGTGAAAGATTTCACAAAGACATTGCCAGCATCGAGAAACGCTACCAGGGAAAGTGAAGTCCGTCTATGCTCGGAGACTACTGTTGGTCACTGATACGTGAAGCACAGGACAGTGACTACAAACGAAAATCTACAGCGAAACATTTCTAATTTTCTCATGTCTTGTCATTATTGCCTAGATCCTTCTGTAGGATTATGTTGCAGAAGACGTTACAATACTAAATGCTAAATTGTCGATTTCTTAAAAACCTTACGTGATACAGAAATTCTAATGACATATTTGTGTTCAGCAAGTCAAAATCTATTAGTTTCACCAAAATTTGTAGAGGAAACAAAAACTTGCATAAAATTTGTTGACCAGTTCTGCAATTAAAGCAATCAGCGATACGGATTCAGGAAAGGAAAAGGTACCAGAGATGTAATCGGAATCCTCCGGTATTCGGATAGAAGGAAAGGGCTTGCAATCGACATCTGCTATAATGTCATTCATCCATCAACGCCTTCCAAAACCTCTCGCCTAACTATTTCATCAAATACGGCGAAATTACGCAACTCTGTCTAAAACCCTTTTTGATAGTCATGCAGCTTTATTTTTTACCTTTTATACATTTGAAGCAGAATTCGCACTAAATGTGGCGGGAATCCATTTCCAACATTTTGACCAAAGAGCCAAATGCAAGCCAGAAATGAAGAGAAGAATTTATATGGGGAAAGAAGCCTTTGCAGGCAAGAGAGAACCTCTGAAAAGTGCACTCAATTGCATTCTAAACAAATTTGTCAAAACACTAATCTGGCCAGTGTCGCTCGATGGTGCGGAAACATGGACTCTTTTATTCTGCTAGTCTTATGGATGGGAATAAATAATGTCATGTCATGATGCAGTCGTCGCTATGCGAAGGTTGGCTGCAACGTTGAATGTTGAATTCTTCACTGTTCTTTGGCTGCCTCCATTAGTGAAGCTCCTTTCATGTCAGTCCATTTAATTTATGTTATCTATCCAGCTGATTTCTGGGACTGTCTTTCCTGCTGGTTCCTTGTGCTAAACCCGTTATTAATATGTCTTTAATAGAGTCATCTGTTTTTCGAGTGATTATTATGTCCGAAATATCTCAATTTTCTTGAGGGTCTGATATAAGAATAAGCAGCTACTGTTGTGCTGCTTTCCGGGGCGCTGTAGAAGTTTACGAGATTTTACTTACTTACTTACTTACTTATCTGTCAGAAAGTCTTAGTCTACTCCAGTCATTTTTATAGTGTCTTATTTTATACAAAATCTGCATAACAAAACCTCATCCTTTTCTCATGCATTTGTTATTAAAATGCTTGAACTCGGTTTTCTTCCTCTTTGTTTAGTGTTCCTGATTCAACAGCCATGTGATGCAATCGTCTTTGAATCGTGCTTTTTCATATGCCGCACCAGACCCTTGGAACTCAATCCCATCATCCCCCATTGTAAAATAAATTCTGAGTCACAAATGCCTTCTCTTCTCGAACCATCTCCTCAAGTTTTTCGTTCGAAACTCAAATCATTTATCTTAAAAAATCATTTCTTCCGTAGCGGTAACGTCCCAACACTGGCCCTTTTTATTAAATGACCCTGCATGAATGACACCGCCTTTGGCTATAGCTACTTTATGATAATATTAAGCGCCTATGGATAAGAAGATAATTCGGTACTGATTTTGAAAGCGCTATAGAATTAGCAATATAATACATACTTACTTACCTATATATATATATATATATATATATATATATATATATATATATATATATATATATACATAAAGAAGAAATATTATGGTAACTTCGCTAATAGATGCTTGATACATTCTTAGTCCTATTAGCGTGATTTTTCAGTGAATTTGGGAAATTGGAAATTTTATATAGCAAAGTTGCTTAAGAAGTCGTGTTTTATCGGGAAGGTTTGAGAACCACTATAAATTACTTAATGTATCATTGAAATTAAATTTAGTCTCTTTATATCATGGTGTTCACTTGGAAAGTAGCTGCAAAAAATCTAGGTGAGAGGCAGATCAGCAGCAATTTTCAAGTTGAGTTTAGTCGATTAGTTGCCTTTCGATCTTGATTAGCTGTCCACTTGATCCAGTGCCTGCACAGAAGTGGCTGGCCTCTGTCCAAGTCTTTCGAAAAGATGCATCGGCTCCAACAACGGAATAGCAGTAGCCAGTCCCGTAGTCGACCCATCCTTCCGAACACGTGCCTGTTATACAATTAATACACACATTTTATGCAATATTTGACAAAAGTTAATCAGGCCAATTCTATGATATGCTTGGTGATGTGTTCACTGTCATTGTTCCAATTCCGACCAATCATTTTAATTACGACACTGGAAACACATGTTCGTAATGGGAATAAACATGTGACATAGGAAATCGAGTGCTCTGATCATGAATCTTGTAAGAACTCTTTAAATGCGTCAAAATTTTAAGCTATATGCCAACCATAATTAAATTTTGCTGAAAGTTTGGCAGATTTTCGGACATAATGTTGCATAGCCAGCATTACACCGGCGCACCTGCTAGCAAAGTCGCCTGCAATGCGCAATATATATCCAAATCAAACCCTGGTAAACTCCAACCAGTTCAAACTTCATTGGCAAGAAAGTCTCTAAAAACCCCAAACGGGAGCAAATAGCCCCAGCCCTTAAGAGTCTCCATGAACTATCCATCAAAGAGAGAATACACTTAAAAGCTTCGAGGCTCTTCATTTGTCGTGAACCCTTCCGCCTATTTTTTAAGACTCTGTGCAAGCAAACACATAGTCAATTCGATCATCAACAATAACTCTTTCACTCTGTCATACTCGAACTTGTTAAACTTCATTGGCAAGAAAGTCTCTAAAAACCCCAAACGGGAGCAAATAGCTCCAGTCCTTAAGAGTCTCCATGAACTATCCATCAAAGAGACTCGAACATGGCGCTCCTGCCTAAAAAGCTTTGGCAGTCACTGTGTAAGCGTGTACGCAAAAATTCTGTATAAAAATATAGATATTAATTTTGATAGTAAAGTTTTTACCACTTGGCGTTCTTCTTCTTTTTCTTCTTTTTCTTCTTTTTCTTCTTCTTCTTCTTCTTCATCTTATTATTATTATTATTATTATTATTATTATTATTATTATTATTATTATTATTATTATTATTATTATTATTATGAGTAATGAGGGTAAATGAGCCAGAAATGCCGAAGGAGACAGAGAATGAATCTCCACCTTATTATTATTATTATTATTATTATTATTATTATTATTATTACACTGGTAAACACAATTTTTGTCACAGAATCGCTCTGGTCTGTTCCATATGTAGTTTTTCACGTAGTTTCCAAATATGTAATCAGAATTTTTCCATCACCCATACTTCAGGAGATATCGTCTATTAAAGAATATACCTTACTGTGAATTAGCCAATGCAATTTTATTTCAGTAAACCGAGGTAGTATACAAAAAAATTTCATCATAACCAATTATAATATATTATTGTAGCGAAATTGATAATAGCAAGCATAAGATCCTATAATAAAATATAAGAAGATAGTTTATAAGGTAATCGCTAGATGGCGCTGATGGCCAGTTAGGTAGTTTAAATAAGGAATAAATTAATAATAATAATAATTAAGGACTTTTAATAATAATAACTATATAATAAATAGGTGAAGGGCCTAGGGAAGTTAGACATAGAATATCCAGTAGAGGGCACTAGGTATTGTCGAGTTATAGCCCGATAGGTAGTTGCAGTTTAGCACACCTCTTTAAAGGTAGTATCAGAGTCCTATAAATAGAGGTCCCTTAGATGGCCACGGGGCTGGTATACTGAGTTTCGACTTGGAGTGCCGTGTAGGTGGAGGTACCTTCGAGGTACTACATTTCCGCTAGGGAAGTGGCAATCCACCGCGGAAGCGGTTCCCAAGGGGCAGGGTTGTGCCCCGTCAAAAGATATAACGCGGCGCGTTAGGAGAGGGAAGGAGCCCGTGGAAAGGCCCGGTAGATCCCTAGGTAGTACCTGAGGTAGTACCCGAAGAGCGAGGTAGTACCTGACAGAAGAGCGAGGTAGTACCTGACAGAAGAGCGAGGTAGTACCTGACAGAAGAGCGAGGTAGTACCTGACAGAAGAGCGAGGTAGTACCTGAGCCGAGATATCGAGGTAATACATGAGAGGTAGAGAGAGATAGAGGTAGAGAGAGAGGAATCAGCCATATAATAATAAAACCTTAGCCAAAAAGCTAAGTCGAATACCCACCCGCCTTAATTGAAAAGAAAGATAATCCTGTTAGCGGCCGACGTCAGTCATCCTGGTAGATTAGCAATAAGGTCGGTTCGCAACAGATTTGGTACAGCAGAAGTGGGGTGGAGTCATCAAGTGAGGCAGATTCGGAAAGAGCCAATTGCATCAGGTGAAGTAAGGTTGGAGTGAGAAAGGCACTTACAAAAGATTCCAGGAAGAATAATGCAGATCAACGGAGGGGAAGAAGAGTTTTGCTTGAATAGTCTCTTCCAGCCAGAGACAGCAAACTTTAACACTCGAGCAAAGAGTCGACAATTACCCCGAGCACCGAGAGACATGACAGAGACCCCGAGACTAGAAGTAGTGAATGCCGCTGAATTAAGACTATGGCGTGAAGCTATAAAGAGACCGGCGATGAAGCCTAATAAATATGATGGGTCGATGCCATTAGAGACCTTTTTGAGACAATTTGAGGTCTGTGCCAGATACAATGGATGGACAGACGAAGACAAAGGAGCATTTCTACAATGCGCTTTGGAGAAAGGACCAGCACAATTATTGTGGGACTTTGGTGCCAGAGAGAATGTGACGTACGGAGAGCTAGTAGAAAGGTTAAGACAGAGATACGGATTGGAAGCACAACAAGAGACATTCCGAACACAGCTAAGATGTCGAAGGCAGCTTGAGAAAGAAAGCTTAGCGGATTTGCTGCACGATGTAAGGAAGCTAGTAGCTTTATCCTTTCCAGGACCGGTGAACGAGACAACAGAAACCATAGCAAGAGACGCCTTTTTGGAAGCCATGACAGATAGAGATTTGTGCCTGAAAGTAAGAGAACGTGAACCGAAGACCTTAGACGAAACGTACAGAATCGCTCTGAGATTGGAAAGCTATAGACACGCTACAGAGAATGAGTACAGGTACCAGCAGAAATACACAAGTCCTTGTAGACAAGTACACGCGACATACGGAGAAGATGTGACTACTAAATTGATGAAGCAAGTGTCCGATTTCATGGCGGAACAGAGGCGCAGTTTGGAAAGTTGGCAGAGCAGTATGGAACAGAGAATTCTAAAGAAAGAAAAAGAGCCAATACCAGTACCAGCAAGAGAACAAACAACGGTCGACTGCAATACGACAAAACCGAAAATAATAAGTGGAGACAGCGAGAGAAGATTTACTAACCGTCCACAGAAGGAGAGAATCCGGTGTTTCAACTGTCAAAAATTAGGGCATTTGGCTAGGAATTGCAGAAGCAGTGATAGATCCGAGACAGTTAGAGACACAACAAACTATGGAGTATTAAGTCAAACGAACAAGGAAAAGTCAGTATATATAAGAGGAACCGTGAATGGTCAGGAACATCGATGCTTAGTAGATACAGGTTCAGAAATTAACCTGATGCCAGCATCTATAGCTCAAGGTATGACTTTAGAGCCAACATCACAAAAGTTGTTAGCAGCCAATGGAGACGAAATGGATGTGCAAGGAGAGATAACAGTGAAAGTGAAGTTCCATTGGGGATGCAATCAAGACGTTACCTTTTTAGTCTCAGAACAAATAAAAGAAGTGGTGCTGGGAATGGAATTTTTAGTCCAGAACGAATGTCAGATAAACTTCGAAACAGGAGAAGTGAGTATGAGAGGAAGAAAGATTAGTGAGCGAAGAACCAGTCAACAACAACGATGTATGTACACACGGACTACAGTTAAGACACTACAGAAAGAGAACTTGAAGAATAAGTCCGGGGTACAGACAATCTCAAGATACATGCAGAGGACACAAAGAAGCAGCGAGACTGTGGAGTCTCCAGAGAAATCATCACTTCCGAAGTCTGCGAAATTACCACTGAAGCAGGACGTACAGAAAGGAAGATCTGAACAGGAGCACATAAAGAGAGACGTGCGAGCAGTAGAGAGAGCATGTCGAGGGAATGTGGAAACTAAAAGTCCGGAGAAGTTGTATGGAGCGGCAGCAGACGCCAAGAACGTTCCGGAGCCATTGGAGATTAACGAAGAGTCTAAAGGAAGCAAGACGTCTATAGAGAAGTCAAAGAGGAGTCCAGATGGACCACGCAATCCTGCACGTCCTACCCTTTTTACGAGGAGACCGAGAACCATGATAACCGCAAGTCATCCGAGGAAGGTGATCGCAGAGACGTTAGCCAGCAAAAGACCTAAAGAGACCGAAGTAATGGAGACCGTGGACTGGGGACAAGTCGCAAGAGAAGCCGAGCACTTTGTCCGCTCTTGTAGAACAGCTTACGCAGTCAAAACGATTCCTGAACTAATCGAGATGGGTAGAAGAGAGTGTCCCAACTTGAACCAGAAGTTGATCGAAGGTCTCGTCGCTGCTCATTTCCCAAAGGATGAAGGACGTAAGAAAACAGAAGCCAAAGCATCTACGTCAAAAGAAGCGGAGACTGAAGGAGAAGAGACTGAAGAAGTAGAAACTGGAAGTCAAGCAGGATCAAACAATTCAGTGGAGGCCATTGAAACTCCAGAACATAGTTTCGGCGGCGAAGTGAAGAAGTCAGCAAGATGTAGCACTCCGCTGGAAGAGGATTTAAACCTGTCAGAATCAGAGGATTCCTCATTGATAATTGAGTACACATCCTCAGGAGAAGAAGATTAGAAGAGAATTGAAAGGACTGATGGAAGAAAGAGAGACATTATTGTTTAATTTTTAAAATGTACTTGTTAATTGTAGACGCTAATGACGTCGTCACGATGATTGGATCTAAAAGATGTCAAAAAGAAATTGCTTAAATATTTTGCTTAAAGAATTGTTAAAGTTGCTCAATCATTTTAATACTGTTCTTTTATTTAATTATATTGTATATGAATCTGTATAAACTTTAATTCGATTGACGCTTGATGTAAAACGCTACTGATTATGTAACTGCGATTAGTTGTGCTGATTGTGAACACGCTAAGGCACTCCCCGCACACATTTTAGTTTGTTCTATTAAATAAGGGATGGGGACCATCCCGTGCCTAAGTCCGGGGTAGTGTAGCGAAATTGATAATAGCAAGCATAAGATCCTATAATAAAATATAAGAAGATAGTTTATAAGGTAATCGCTAGATGGCGCTGATGGCCAGTTAGGTAGTTTAAATAAGGAATAAATTAATAATAATAATTAAGGACTTTTAATAATAATAACTATATAATAAATAGGTGAAGGGCCTAGGGAAGTTAGACATAGAATATCCAGTAGAGGGCACTAGGTATTGTCGAGTTATAGCCCGATAGGTAGTTGCAGTTTAGCACACCTCTTTAAAGGTAGTATCAGAGTCCTATAAATAGAGGTCCCTTAGATGGCCACGGGGCTGGTATACTGAGTTTCGACTTGGAGTGCCGTGTAGGTGGAGGTACCTTCGAGGTACTACATTTCCGCTAGGGAAGTGGCAATCCACCGCGGAAGCGGTTCCCAAGGGGCAGGGTTGTGCCCCGTCAAAAGATAAAACGCGGCGCGTTAGGAGAGGGAAGGAGCCCGTGGAAAGGCCCGGTAGATCCCTAGGTAGTACCTGAGGTAGTACCCGAAGAGCGAGGTAGTACCTGACAGAAGAGCGAGGTAGTACCTGACAGAAGAGCGAGGTAGTACCTGACAGAAGAGCGAGGTAGTACCTGACAGAAGAGCGAGGTAGTACCTGAGAAGAGCAAGAAGAGCGAGGTAGTACCTGACAGAAGAGCGAGGTAGTACCTGAGCCGAGATATCGAGGTAATACATGAGAGGTAGAGAGAGATAGAGGTAGAGAGAGAGGGAATCAGCCATATAATAATAAAACCTTAGCCAAAAAGCTAAGTCGAATACCCACCCGCCTTAATTGAAAAGAAAGATAATCCTGTTAGCGGCCGACGTCAGTCATCCTGGTAGATTAGCAATAAGGTCGGTTCGCAACATTATTGTATGTTGTCAGCCACAGCAGAAATGTTGAGTCATGTTGTTATAATATATCCAGGCCCTTTGTTCTATTTGTCTGGCTGATACAAGCAGAAAACGATGGGTCATGAATTGTGTGTTCTATTCTGATATGAGCAAGTGTGACTTGTATTATATTGCTTGAAATAAGCCCCATCTGGTGTGAGCTTGCCTAAATCTATTTAATATAGAGCACTTAGTTAATATAATTTAAGGGTTATTTGTTCTTTGTAGTCATTTTGAAATGCCTAGAAAGTCATCTAATCATCACCTAATCATCCGGATTCCTTTTGCTACATTTGCGGTGATGTTACTTTTAAGAAGCAAAGAAGGCGTTTTACTCCGCTTGTTAAGACATGTTGTAAGCTATACTTTGGATGTGAAATTGGCGATTAGGACAAATACAGGGCCTCTCATTTCAGCTGTATAACCTGTGTCAGACTCCTAACAGGTTGGGTCAAGGATGTTAGACACATGACGTTTGCTGTTCCAATGATCTGGAGGGAACCAAGAGATCACTTGACATACTGCTACTTTTGCCTTACAAACATTGCAGGCATTACTTCCAAATCACAACAAACTGTCAATTACCCAAATTTACCATCTGCCATGAGGCAGAAAAAAAGTATGAGGCAAAAAACATTCATTATCCACTTGTGGAGCCGAATAAAGTATATCTACCTCCTCTCCATATAAAGTTGGGTCTCGTGAAGAACTTTGTAAAAGCCATGGATAGAAGTGGACTAGGATTTGCATATCTTAGAAATACATTTCCACAAATAAGTGAGGTGAAAATCAAAGAAGGGATTTTTGTAGGGCCTAATATTAGAAAACTGATGAAAGATGAAAACTTTGATGCTCAGTTGAATGACACTGAAAGAGCTGCATGGATTTCCTTTAAGATTGTTTGTTGCGACTTCTTGGGAAATAACAAGGCAGCCAACTGCACAAAATTAATGGATACTCTATTGAAATGGGATGTAACATGTCTTAAAAAATGCACTTTTTGCATTCACACCTGGATTATTTTCCTGCAAATCTAGGAGCAGTAAGCGATGAACATGGAGAAAGGTTTCATCAGGACATTTCAGTAATGGAAAATAGGTACCAGCTGGGGCAAGTGGAGCTCCATTATGCTAGCAGACTATTGTTGGACTCTTAAAAGGGATGTTCCTGAGGCACAATATCGTAGAAAATCATATACAACTACCTTTTAGGAGACTGCAGGTTACAATATTCATATAACACATATAATGTTATATGAGCAATATAGTAGAAATTTAAACTACGTGTCACTGAAAAATGTTACGTGATGGAGAATTTCTAAGTACATATCTGAATTCCTTGCAAAAAACTGTAATAGAGTCAGACTTTTTCATTTCTGTGACAGAAAATTTTTTTTATTTTGTTGACTAGTGTTATTATTATTATTCAGACAATTTATATAGCGCCGTACGCATGGCGTCTACCAAAGTCAAATGTATATGGTTTACCATCGGCTGATGCTTTATGCATTGTGATTTTGCGCTATATAAGTTTGGAGATTTGATAGGTGATTTTCTTCCAGAATATTGAGAAACTACGGCGTCAAAGACAAACATACAGTCCTTCGTACCGTACGGCACGAGACGCTCAAAACACTGCAGGCGTTCCACGTGCGCTTGTCCTCTGACAGCGAACGTGGAACGCCTGCAGTGTTCTCTGTAGTGCAGCTTCTCTGCATCTGCCGGTTCGACTTCGTGACAAACACAGCACTCACTCTCCACACAGACTGCCCTACGACAGACATCATCGCACGACGCCGTCTATCTTCGGTCATGTGGCTCTTCCAGAGCACCAGCATCCCACACTTGCCTTGTGCCATCGCTCGCCGCAACAGTGTCGTCCACCTACTATGGCATACCACAGCAATGAATCGTCCTCTACAACCCTACAAGAATGGAACTCCTCAATCGGTCGTCACCACAGCATACATAACATGATATTGGCGCAAAGGTCTAAAATCGAAATTAACGATCTGATGCTCATCACTTCTTCTCTGTGGTTCCGGAGACAATGTGGCCAACGTTAAAGGAAAGACCTAAGCTCCATCCAATTCACACAACTGCTCACTCAGACTAACCTTACACAACACATATCTCTTCCTACTCACACTTTTTGACATACTTTAGACTTGCTCATCACGTCTTCCTCTTCATCACTATCTCCAATTTCAGCAATTAGCCAATTCTCTCCATCTGATCATTTTCCCATCTTCTCCATTTTAAGTATCTGCTCGCCAACTCCTCCGCCTCGTGGCACCTACTCATTCCGCTGTCTTAACAAAATTGACGTAGCCTTGTTCTGTGACAACATTAAATCATCTGAACTAATTACTAACCCCCCCCCCCCCACTTCTCTGCCGTCACTGATCAATAAATACAATTCTGTGTTATCCGGTCTTCTTGATAAACATGCTCCTATCATCACAAGACCTCTTTCATCACACAACAGCAATCCCTCTTTCATCAACGCTTTCAAGTCATTTCGCAGACGTCTTGAACGAACATACCATATAACACATTCTCCATCTGACCTTTCAAATCTTCGTTCTGCCACCAACCGCTACCACAATCTCCTTACATCTGCCAAAAAGAAGTACATTTCTGACATCAATTCAACATATACCTCAAACACACGTAAGCTCTGGAAAACTGAAAATGATCTTTTCCACCGCAAAGAATCAAAACCTCTCCCTCAATCAATTTCTCTGTCAGAACTTGCGGAATCTTTTGCTAATTTCTTCTCTATAAAAATCTCTAAGACTCGCAGTGTCCCTAAGTCTTTCACTATTACTCAAACCACCTCTCCTCATTACCATTCTACCCCACAACCCCCATGCAATTTATCCAGCTTCACTCCTGCAACTGATGAAGAAGTATCCAAACTGCTACTTTCTCTCACAAACAAACAATGTGACCTGTAAAGATAAGCATATATATTAGAACGTATATTAGAGTGTCACCTTGACAACGGCTAAACCAGGACTGATAAGCAATAGCAAGCAGTGGTAACATTAGCTATAGAGAGTCACTATAATGTTCCTTATTGGACGGTGGGCGTGGTCTCAATGCTGTCAGTCCTAGACCACGTGACATCTCCTCTTTTCCATTTAGATGCCTACAATAATTAATTAATTAACAGTGCTAAACAATACTAAATAATGTCAGCATAATATCAGCCTAAATGCATAATGGTTAATCAGTCAAAGGCTGTTATGCTTTAAGTCTATCTATATCTAATTGGCTTTATGATCGTGCGCCCCGAGCGAGTTTTATAGGGTTGTTGCATTGGCTCTGGGTTCGCCCTCCTCTGTTGTTCTTCAGTTGATGGTGGACCTGGTGGTTGAGGAGCGAGTGCTGGTTGGAACGTAGCAACAGCGCCATCTGGGGAATCTGACTGGCGCGACTGTAGTTCGTCGTCTATTCGTATAGAGGCTTCGCTCGAGAAGGTGACGTGCCTCGACGTCCTGCGACGGATTGAAGAATCAGGAAACTGGACGTTGTAGGAACGGAAAGGGAGGACTTCCTTGACTTTAGCCTTTCTCCAGAATTTGTTCTTTGGGTCTCTCACACGCACTGTTTGTCCTTCTTTAAACGCAGGCTTCGCCTTTGCCTGTCTGTCATAGTAAAATTTCTGTTTTATCTTTGCATTTTCTAGCGCAGTTTTAGTAGACGCAGTGGTGGGAGTTGAAAGCAATTTGTCGCAGATTGGTAGTTTCGTGCGAGTTCGTCTTCCGAAGAGTATCTGGGCAGGCGACAAACCGAGTTGCTCTGAAGGTGTATTACGGAAATCGAGTAGCGCTAGATAAGGATCGCTATTTTCTTCTCGTGCTTTTTTCATGATTCTCTTCAGAGTTTTCACGGTAGACTCTGCTTTTCCATTACTTTGAGGATAATTTGGCGAGGAAGTGACATGCTCAAATTCGTATTTCTCAGCGAAACGTTTAAAATCTGCCGACTTGAATGGGCTGTTGTCGCTGTAGATTTTATCAGGCAGACCATGGCGACAAAGGTGCTGACGAATACAGTTGATAATGTCAGTTGTCTGCTTCGAGAAAAGACGATCTACTTCCACGAAATTTGAGAACAGGTCCACTAATAATAGGTAGTCTCGCCCTTCAAAGGTGAAAATGTCACAAGCGAGAATTTGCCAGGGTCGGTCTGGAGCCGGGTGGGGTAGCAGAGGTTCTTTTTGCACCGAGTCTTTGTGCTTCTGGCAGACATGGCAAGTCTCGACCAAACGTTTAATTTCCGCACACATTCCGGGCCAAAACACGGCCTCCCTCGCACGTCTGACACATCCATTCACCCCAAGATGTGATTTATGTATTCTTCTTAGTATCTCCTTCCGTGCGGGGATCGGAACGATCAAGCGATCTGCTTTGAAAACTAAGTCTCGACTGACACTGAGTTCGTCGGAAAAGGTCGCGTAAGGTCGAAGGTCTTGAAGAAGGTCATGAATTCTCTCAGGGAAACCTCTGAGAATTTGATCCTTGAGACGCAGGTAATTTGGATCTTCCGCTGCAGCTGTGATTAAGTTCAGAGTAGAGTCCGAAGCGACCATTCTAACATCTGCCATTTGCTCTGCTTCAACGGTTTGAAGTAATGCGATCTGCTCTGTAAATTCAGTTCCCACAGCTTTGGGGTCACATGCTCTGCTGAGCGAGTCAGGCAAAATTAGATCCCTTCCCCTGCGAAATCTTAGATCTATGTCATATGCTTGGAGCCTTAGTAACATTTTCTGTAGTCTTTTGGCGCCGAAGCCAAAGATTTCTTGAAAATTGCCAATAATGGTCGATGGTCGGTCTCGCAGATTACTCGACGTCCATAACAATAGTAATGCCACCGCTCAATCGCAAAAACAATTGAAAGAGCTTCTTTTTCGCACTGTGCGAAATTATTCCTTTCAGATTCAGTCAAAGAACGACTAGCAAATTCTACAGGCTTTCCACATTGAATTAGCACCGCTCCTAAACCGAAAGAGCTTGAGTCTGATTGAATCAAAATTGGTTTCCTATCGTCGTAGTAGCTTAAAACAGGTGCAGATTTGATCATCGTCTTCAATTTGTTGAAGGCCTCAGTGTGTCTGTCGCTCCACAGAAATTCATTTTCTGATTTCAAGAGTTCACGCAGCACGGCAGTGGTTTCGCTGAAATTCGGACAGAATCGCGCTAGATAAGTTGCAAACCCGAGAAAACGTTGTACTGCCGCTTTATCCTCCGGAATGGCATAATTCTCGATGGCGGCAATCTTTGATGCTGAAGGTTTAATTACAAGCAGTTGTACACAGGGACATGCAAAACTCATACCGACCAATCACAAGCGAGCCGTTCGTTTCTCCTTTAATCGATGATCTCATTTTAGACATCGCCCGCCGACTTGCGTTAAATATATCTATCATATTAAGATCCTTATCTGTATGTCTCTCTGTCTGTTACCTTTAAGCGTTCTGATTGGTTGACTATTGGTAGACGATTTAGACCGTTTAGTCCTTACGTCGCGATGCGTTGGTGGGCAAACGTTGACTATTGGTAGACGGTTTAGTCCTTACGTCGCGATGCGTTGGTGGACGATGTTCGAAGACGACGTTGCCATTGGTAACAATTGTTCGTAGAATCGTAGTTTAACACGCAGCGTCAGAGGGCTGGGCATGCGACGACGTTGCTATTGGTAACAATTGTTCGCAGCCTGAGGTAGTTGCAACGTACATTTTAACGTACACAAAAAATACGTGTACAGCGTCACAAATGGCCACAGTTGCGTGATTTTAACGTACATAGGCCTAATTATTACGTGGCGCAGAGCTTGGCTAGGTGGCGATCATTGATGTTCAGCATGAATTCAATGATTGGGTATTAGGTATAGGTATTGGATTAGTATTATCCTGCACTGCGAGCGAAGCGAGCGCGAGCATCTTTCTAGTTATTATTATTATTATTATTATTATTATTATTATTATTATTATTATTATTATTATTATTATTATTAACACAATTAACCCATAACACAAAAGATGTGTGTGTGTGTGTGTGCAGCTGTTGACCCATGCAGATTGTTTATCACATATTGCTAAATATTTTTCTACTCTAATCCCACGGCTGATTCAGACTTGCACATCCGTATCTGATTTTGAACTTCCCTTCCTAATTAGAATTTCTTTGTCAAATATTTCTCTATCAAATATACACAACTCAGCATGTAAGATTATCACAGATCAAGGAATTACGCAAGCATTGGAATTTGGAATTATGGGACCTCAGCTGACCAGTGGCGGCTCCACAGGGAGGCCCGGAGGGCCCGTGCCCCCCCCCAAACTAAGTGCCTCCCCTCAGTGGCCCTCCTGTTGGGACCCTATACTTGATACTACATACCTAACAACAAATGTGGGGCCCCCATGGTTAGAAGTTGCCACCCTAACGCCCCCCTTGTCAAATCCTGGAGCCGCCACTGCAGCAACCTCCAGAAAAACTCCATTACTGGAAAGGGCAAGACCTATTCCCTTTGAGAAACGAACGGCGCTTGTCATTGGTCGGAACGAACAACGCCTGTGATTGGTCGGAACGAACGACGCCTATTGTGATTGGTCGGTATGGGTTTTGCTGTCCCTGTGTACAACTGCTTGTGTTTAATTCCGTCCTTCGTCAATTCGTGACCCATGAAAACTATGACGTCACGATGCAATTTCAGCTTCTCTAAATTTAATTTAATGTTCTTTTCTCTGCAACGGTGAAGTAGCGCAAGAAGATTTTCATCGTGATTCTTGCAGGCTTCTTCGTCACTGTGGCCAGAACCTGTTATTAAAATATCATCCGCTATGCAGTGAATTCCTTTTAGTCCTGATAGCGCTGCATTAATTCGCGCCTGAAAAACCTCTGATGACGTCGATAATCCATAGGGAACCCTCAGGTACCGGAAGCGGCCAAAAGGGGTCTCAAACGTACATAAATAGCTGGACTCTTCATCGAGCATCAGATGATTAAATGCATTTTGACAGTCAACTGTTGAAAAGACTTTTACACCAGACAGCTGAGGTAATACATCGTCCAAAGTCGGCATATAGAAAGTACTGCGGATCAAGGCAGGATTTAGTGTGCGAGTTGGATCAATGCATAGACGCAATTTTCCAATAGTCTTCTTAGTCACAACTAGTGCTGACACCCAGCGAGTTGGTTCAGTAACTGCTATTATTATTTGGTCTCTAACCATTTTCTGTAGCTCGGCTTCAACGCGGTCTTTAAGAGCAACTGCGATTCGACGGAGAGGCAGTTGAACGGGTCGGAAGGATGGGTCGAGCTCCAAATGAACGGGTCCTTCCATGAGTCCGAGTTTACCATCAAATAAATCTCCGAATTGCGCTAGAACATCAGCTTGAGATAATGTTCGGTTTTTCGGCAGAGTGACGACAGTCGGCGACAATGGTTCAATAGCGCAAGTGGACGACGATGGTTCTATGACGCGAGTGGACGACGAAGGTTCTATAGCGCATATATTTTCATCAACGATGCGCAGCAAATCCATTTCCCTGCAGGCAGATGCTGAGGATTGGGTTGTCATGAAGTGTGACGTAGACTTCGCTGCTTAAGCACTTTTTGTCGTTGGATGAGTAAGGACGACGTCGATCATTCCAGCGGTATATAACTCGACGCCGTTGAACATCTTCAAAGTGGCGCGCGCTGGACGTAGTGTTGGTCTTGGCGATAGGCTTTCGTAGACGGATTTTGGATCGTCGTGACAGTAGAGCCGCAGTCCATAAGAAAACGAACACGCTTATCGTTCACCAAGATGTGCGTATAAATTCTCCCTCCAGAGTCAGTGGAGTTAAGAACGAGTATCGATTCGAAATCGTCTGTTAGCTGTCTCACGCTAGCAGTGGAAGCGCTGCTTTGACATACAGCCGCATAGTGACCTTTCTTGCTGCAAGTTCGACAGACGGCGTTAGAAGCAGGACAGTTGAAGCGTCCGCGGTCATCAGATCGACCACAGTATTTACATGAGTTGCGCGATAGAGACGTACCTCCTTCCGGGCGATGATGACGTTGGTTTCGTCGCTGACTCTGATCTCGAGCATCGCGTCGTCGAAAATCAGTTTTCCCTCCGCCCTCGCGCTGCTGACGTCTGCCGTTTCCGCGTCCGTGAGGCGTAGAATCTCGTCTGAGGACGTTCACTTCTTCAGGCGACGTCATCGCTTTGAAGTGACGCGAAGTTGTCTCTTGCGCTCTGCAGATGTCTATGGCTTTCTCCAAGTCTAGGTCTTTCGTGCCTAGAAGTTTCTTTCGCGTGACGTCATCGTTGATCCCAATGACGATTCTGTCACGGATCATTGACTGTTCCGCGTCCCCGAAGCTGCACGAGCGAACCAATCTCCGTAAGTCGGCGATGTAGCAATCGATCGACTCAACCGGCGTCTGCTTTCTGCAATGAAAGACGTAGCGCTCGTAGACTTCACTGACGTCACCGACGCAACGGCGCTTGAAGGCATCGAGAAGCGACGTAGTGCTCGTTCTCTCAGCATCCGTGAGAGACATAGTTTCGTACACGCAGTAGGCGTCCGTGCCTACACAGGCGAGTAGAATGGCAGCCTGGCAGTCCGGTGCTTCCTGGTCGATTTTAGCAGCCTTACAACAGTTATTCCATTGGCCGTGAAAACGTTTAAATTCTCTTGCAAGGTTCGACGCTTGCAAGTTCAGCTTGGTAGGAAGCGGAATCTGAGATGGTGTAGCCATTACGATACGATTAGTGTTCGATACGATCAGTGTTCGAAATTGGAGCCTATCGATATGCTTAACTTTCGCTAGTTTTACTCACGCACAGACACCATGTAAAGATAAGCATATATATTAGAACGTATATTAGAGTGTCACCTTGACAACGGCTAAACCAGGACTGATAAGCAATAGCAAGCAGTGGTAACATTAGCTATAGAGAGTCACTATAATGTTCCTTATTGGACGGTGGGCGTGGTCTCAATGCTGTCAGTCCTAGACCACGTGACATGAACTAGATCCCATACCTACCTCTTTACTCAAACAGTATGCCATCGTGCTTACGCTTATCATAACTAGAATCATTAACCTCTCTCTTACCTCAGGCACTTTCCCATCCTCATTCAAAAACTCTTTTGTCACTCCTCTCCTAAAAAAGCCTGGTCTTGACAGAGAAGATCTCAATAACTATCGCCCCATCTCAAATCTCTCACTTCTATCAAAACTTACTGAGAAAATTGTGCATTCTAGACTGACCGAACATTTGTCAAATAACTCGCTATATAATGCTCATCAGTCTGTCTACACTAAACATCACTCAACTTAAACCGTTCTCGCCTACATTCATGACATTCTCTTAAGCGCAATTGGTCTCCGACAAGTTACTGGCCTTTGTCTCCTTGACCTCTCTGCTGCATTTTATACCATAGATCACAAAATTCTGCTAGAACGACTCTCTCTTGCTCTCTGGTTTGGAATATCTGAAAAAGCTCACAGCTGGTTTTCAGCTTATCTTAAATCCCGGTCTTTTCAAGTGTCCTGTCTTAGCCAAATTTCTCTATCTCACACTGTAGTTTTTGGAGTGCCTCAAGGATCTGTTCTTGGGCCTGTACTGTTCAGCCTTTACACAACACCGCTCTCATCTTTAATTAATTCCCTTAATATAAATCACCAACTCTATGCAGATGACACTCAGCTATTCCTTTCCTTCTCACCTCTTTCATTTAATGCTTCTATTATTGAGCTTGAATCTGGATTCTCATCAATTTCTGCTTGGATGTCATCTAATCTCCTCGCTCTTAACCCTTCTAAGACAGAGTTTCTTTTAATTGGACTACCCCAACAACTCCAATTTTGACGTTCTTTGCGAAAGCGCTTTAAATGCTTGAATGATAAGCTGCTTTCGAATGGTGACTGGGACATTAGCATACATTGATCGCGTGCAAGCACACGGAGGGGAGAAAATCAACGCCGCCGCGCACGACTGATTGTGGTTGCACATTCACCCGAGTTTCGGTCGCGTTCATTTTGACTTTTCAACACAATCAGGCATCGATTGAAACGTCAGCCCCATAGACTTTAATATATTAATAATAAATCTATGGTCAGCCCCCCAAGTAATTTGAAATAAAGAGAAGACAAGAGAAAATTAATCATGGCTACAAAAAGTGAATTTGATATAAATTTGATATAAATATATTGAATGAGGTGGCGGCGCATTCCATTTTATGGGATAGCACATGATGCGATACGTATACGATACGCTTGTTTGCACCATATAATTTTAAAACACATATGTACGCTGATGATATTCAGGCCTATTCACATTCCAGCCCCACTAATGCGTTGCAGATCACTCGTGAATTTGTTGAAGCCTCTGACTTACTTCATTCATGGATGCACTCAAATCGTCTTTTACTTAATCCAGCTAAAACTCAGCTCATCTGGTTTGGTACTCGAGGTCAGCTCTTAAAAATTGATCATTTGTCTGTGCAGTCTGCCTTCCCCGGCCTCTCTTTCTCCTCCTCTGTCCGTGATCTTGGTATAATTCTTGACTCTGAGTTAACCTTTATGGATCATATTAACTCACTTTGTCGCAGTTGCTTCTATCATCTTCGCCAGCTTAGAGTGATTCGACGTACACTAGACATGCCATCTGCTTCTACTTTGATTCATGCATTTATTTGCTCAAGGCTTGACTACTGTGGTTCACTTTTTGCTGGTCTTCCATCGGTGCGACTTGATAAACTCCAGATGGTTCTTCGTTCAGCAGCCAGGGTGATTGCTGGTGTCACAAGACGTGATCACATTAGTGATTATATGACATCTATTTTACACTGGCTGCCTTATCCTGCTCGAGTTGAGTTTCGTATGTTGAGAGCGGTTGCACTCTCTTTATGGTGCCACTCCATCTTACCTTTCAGAGCTACTCCATCCCCTTAGCTCTATCCCTGGTCGGCCATGTCTTCTGTCCACAACCAATGGTCTTCTCAGTGTGCCCCAAGCACGAACTTCCATGTTCCTGAAGCGAGGTTTTGAATCAGTTGGCCCTATCCTTTGAAATGCTCTTGACGCCAGTATGCAGGCTTAGCAACTCCTAATTCTATGGCCCTTTTTGAAACGACTTAAAACTTATCTCTTTGTCAATATACAGTAATTTGCTGTGGAAGCGCTTCTGAGTGATCTTTCAGAAGAGGCGCTATACAAATATTTTGTTACATTACATTTGTTACATTACATAAAGAAAGTGATAAAAAGCCATCGATATGGCAATGCAACGAAATGGAGTTAAATAAATTTGAAAGCTAAACGCTTCTTTACTTACCGGTATATTATTAATTATTTATTATTATTATTATTATTATTATTATTATTATTATTATTATTATTATTATTATTATTATTATTATTATTATTATTATTATTATTATTATCAAGACAGCTTATGTATCGCCGTGCCATTTCGGCCAAAGTCTAGCCTTTCTGGACTTCTATGAATTCATTTCTCCTTCGAGAAAGCAGGTACGATGCGATGATACATGTTGTTAAAATGATCATTCCGCAAATAGCAACTAATTCTTCGTCTGCCATTTTTCAGCGCTACATCAACTGTTGTAGGCGTGGCTTAATTTTTGCCTGTGTGGAAAATCGCTCCTACACGTTCAACACGATCGCAAAGGACGTCAAAATGAACTCGCGCAATGCGCGGATAGTGTCCCACCACCAAAAGCAGTTTAAAGCGATAACTGCGCCTGTAGAGGTCAGCACTTTGCGACGCAAGTCGACGCCTCGCTGTCATTAGAATTGTCATCAATACGACAGGGCGAAGTATCAGAATCGTCGTCACGAAAGCAGGGTCCAGAGTTAGTGCCCCAGTCGTCCAGGAAAAGGTACGATGTGCGATTCGTGTCGTTTCTGCGGTCGTTGTCATGACAACGGGTGAGCGCATGGCCCTGCTTTTGGCGCTGTTTGCCGCAAGTGCCAAGGCAAGAATCATTTTGCTGCTGTTTGTGAAGGAAAATATGCCTCTCACGGCAGTGTCAGACAGCTTTCAGACGATTTTGAATCTGTCCTGGTTCTAAACACGACGGATACGGGAAACCGTGTATATACAAGACCATCTGTTCGGGTACTTAGAAATAGACAGCCTGCCTTCAAAGGCTGTAAACTAACATTATATTCTGTTTAAAGAAAATGTTTGGAAGATTCGGAATTCCAGACAGCGACAATTCACCATTCAATTCAATAGAATTTCGTCAGTTTGCGATCCAATACGAGTTCGAACATATTACAAATTCACAAATTGACCACATTATTCGCAATTCAATGGCAAAGTGGAAAACTCTATACGGACAGTTAAAAGATTAATGAAAAAGTCCAGAGCAGACGGATCTGATCCATTTCTTGCTATTTTGGAGTGACGTAACACGCCCGGAGAAAATTCACATCTTTCTCTTACACAAATTTTTCTTGGAAGGCGTACTAGGATTTTTATTTGCGACAACCTCCTAGCTTCGCCTTTTGTTGCAAGCGTCAAGGACGCTCTACAAGATTCAAGACAGAAACAGGCTGCTTATTATAATTTACATACTAGACAATCGACGGAAACTAGAGAAGGGCCAGACTGTGAGGGTCAAATTCCACCCGCGCTCAGATCAGTGGCGCAAAGCAGAAATCGTGGATGTTTTGCCTCATCGGATCACATCATTTCGCTGCTCCGGGACCTGCATTGGCTGTCCGTATCAGAGCGGATCCATTTCAAGCTGGCAACGTTGACCTTCCGGTGTCTTAACGGTGCCGGTCCTGAGTATCTTTCGTCCGAGTTCTCACTAGTGGCGGATCAAGCGGACCGACAACGCCTGAGATCATCTGGATCTGCCTTACTGGTCGTCCCGAGGACCAGACTGCGCACTGTTGGGGATCGAGTATTTCCTGTGCCAGCGGCGTGGGCATGGAGCTGTCTACCTCCATTTATACAGCTCTCTCCGACTTTAGAAACCTTTAAGAAGAGACTTAAAATATGGCTATTCTGCACGAGTTTATCTGTAACATTGTAATGTGTTCACGCAGTTCGGCTGAATGAGTCACCACATTAATCAGTACGTTAATAATAATAATAATAATAATAATAATAATAATAATAATGATAATAATAATAATAATAATAATGATGATGATGATGATAATAATAATAATAATAATAATAATAATAATAATAATAATAATAATAATAATAATAATAATAATAATAATAATAATAATTTTATTTATTTATTTATTGACAATTTATATAGCGCAGTAGTCAAGGCTAAGGTCTACAACAAGAGCGCTTAACACAGTTCATATCCAATATTAAATAAATGTGTCTTAAAATTTCTAACGAAAAGTCCAGCTGAGACTGCTCCAGTCACATTGTCTGGAAGAGAGTTCAACAGGGCGGGATTACCCCGCGCGAATGATCTTTCCCCAAACTTAGGGGTCTTGGACGGGGGAGGGACCAACAACTGCACTCTCCGACTGGACCTGAGAACCGATCTCCTCTCGATCACAGTCGATCTCCGTACAAGTACAGTTAGATAATCAGGACAGAATGGATCGTGTAAAGCCCGAAACGTAAGTAAAAAAAAAGTAAGTAAAATCTCGTTAATTTCTAAAGCTATGGAAAGATGCACCCAAGTAGCTCCTTATTCCTATGCGCTCAATCTCAAAATGAAGTAGCTATAGCCAAAGGTGGGTCATTCATGCAGGGTCATTTAATCAAAAGGTCGAGTGGGCAGGACGCTATAGCTATGGAGGGAATGATTTTATAAAGAGAAATGATTTTAGTTTAGAAAGAAAAGCATGAGGAGATGTTGCAAGAAGGGGAGAAAATTGTGACTCAGAGTTTGTTATTTGGCTTTGATGTAGACAACGAAGGGATATTGGAATTGAGTTCCAAAGCTCAGGTGCCGCATATGAAAAAGCACGATTGCAAATTTTGAGAGATGATTGATTCAGAGGTCGAAGGAGAGTTACATGAGAAGAGGATCTAGTAGATCCAGGTTGTTGTAGAATTATCAGATTTCTTAGGTAGACTGGTTTTGATGTATGGAGTGAGTTATAAGTCATAGATATTATTTTATATTCAATGCGTTCTGTTATCTTGAGCCAGTGGAGAGATTTGAGTAATGGTGTAATGTGGCAAAATTTAGGCGATTTAGTTACTGCACGAGCTAAGGCATTTTGAATCGATTGAGTTTACATATGGAAGCCTTTGGAAGATTGTAAAACAGTGAGTTGCAGTAGTCTAACTTAGAGTGAACTATTGTCGTTCAATAGTGGAAGCAGTTTTAATATCAAGGTAGGGGCGAAGGCGACGTAGATCACGAATGTGAGCATAACAGGTTTTTGATAGTTGAGATATGTGAGCTTCAAAATTTAAGGAGGAGTCAAAAGTAAATCCAAGATTTTTTGCAGTTGGAACAGGGGTTATTATTGTATCTGGGGCTAAAATCAGTGTGGGATTTTCAATTTTTTCAGTTGTTGTGGCAGTCCAAATAAGAGAAATTCTGTTTTGGAGGGATTGAGGGCAAGGAGATTAGCTGACATCCACGATGAGATTGACAAAAATGCTGATTCTAGTTGAGAGATTGATGCCTTAAAGGAAGATGGAGTAAACGAAAGAAATAATTGAGTGTCGTCTGCATAAAGTTGATGATTCAATTTGAGAGAGTTGATTAAGGATGACAGTGGGGTAGTGTAGAGACTGAACAAAACCGGTCCAAGGATAGATCCTTGTGGTACTCCAGGCGTATAGATCGGAGGGTGATGAAGTTTGATTCTGGCATGAAACTTGAAAGGATCTAGATTGAGATAGGATTGGAACCAGCGGTGAGCTACAGGAGATATTCAAAACCAGAGGGAAAGGCGTTTCAGTAGGATTTTGTGATCTATAGTATCAAAGGCAGCAGAAAGATCAAGGAGACAGAGACCAGTAACTCGTTGAGATCCAATGGCAGTGAGGAGTTTGTCATAAATGTATGTGAGGACGGTTTCTGTTGAATGAAGTTTTGTATAAGCGGATTAGTGAGTGTTGTATAAGGTGTATAAACGTAAGCCAACAGCGCTTGTAGACAATGCGCTATGGAACACGAAGCCAGTGGAGTCGATCTCTAAGGAGAGGAGTGACGTGGTCACTCCAGCGACAGCCGAAAATCACTCGTGCAGCCTGGTTCAGCACTGGTTGTATGCGGTCCAGTCTAGTATCCGGAAGTCCTAGAAGCACGCCGTTACAGTAATCAATTCGTGTCAGTACCAGGACCGCACTAATTTGACAGCCGCGCTCACTGGCAGGTACCGTCGAATTGACCTCACTCAGTTGGTAGTGGCAGGAGCGTATCAGATTGTTAACGTGCGCTTCAAAGGATAGAGTCTCATTTAGAGCACTCCCAGAAGACGTAAGCTCGATTGGAGCAATGGCTGCATCTCCTCCCACAAACGGGGCATGACTTAGCAGATGCCTTCTCCTGGGGTGCTCATCCACAAAAATTCAGTCTTGGCTCCGTTCAGTGCGAGCCGATTCTCTTCCGTCCACGTAACAATAGCTGCTATACAGTCAGTGAAACGAATCCGCAGTCGCTCCACTTCCGAGGGGTAAGATGACGATCTGTCATATCTGTTGATAGATCTGTCTATCGTCTGCATAACTATAAATATATTATATATATATATATATATATATATATATATATATATATATATATATATATATAATCGGTCGTTCAATGTCAAGTTTCCTGATGGCAGTGTGAAGCGACGTACACTCAAACACGTGAGGTTTTTATACGAGCCTCCTACAGTATTTGTGGAAGAAAATGATCTACAACAACCGGGTGAAAGAGAGAAAGATGGAAATGTCCTTTCGCGGCCACCGTACTTTCCACAGCGAGGCGAAGAGCGAGGCGATTATCCAGCCAGCGCCACAAGCGCCGCCAGCGCTGCTCATTCAACAAAGCCATGCCTAATGCCATCGTCATCTGGCTCAACCCAACTACCATCCAATCAACAGCCGAACGCTACTAAAGAAACAACAGCGCCACCTGTGGAACCCTATCGAACTAGATCAGGGCGGATTTTTAAAAAGCCCAGTAGATACAAATAGTTCTGACTTTAAACACCAGGCGTATTTTGCGGATGACAAATGATGCATTTTAGGCTTGAACTGCTATTGACATATTGATTAGTTTAATTAGTGATTAACCTAAGTAAAAAGAGGGGGTGTAGTGTGATGGACATTTATAGTCCACGCCTACTCTCCAATAGATGTAGGCATATAGAAGCCAGATGCAGTAGTATTAGTGGCAGTTGTTCTCCAGACGTTGATCTGAATACAAGCGTAGTCATATCTAACTGTGTCTCTGATTGCTGTAGTCTAAACCACTATAGGCTCTCAAGTTAAAGGCGTAACCAAAGTCGCCACAACATCAACCATATAGTTCATGCCCTTCCCCTAAATCTGAACATCGACCACGCCCCAAAACACTCTTTTAGTTATAGCTGCCCGTTTGGTATTTTGCAGCAGTGTATTAGCAGCTCTTGCAATGCACATACCATCATTTAAGTAATTATATTCACAAGCTTACTTAACAGCATCACCTACATCTGCATCAAAAATTAACAGTATTTCACCGCCGGACTTGTCTTCTCGTAGACCAGGAATTAACTGTATTACGGTAGTTGTTCCTCGAGTCTTGTTCTATTTATGGATCTTTCACCTGTGCTTACACCGAGATTTGTCATGCGTTTTGCTAACAGATGTGTTAAATGAGACAGCTTGAATACAGGAGCTGTGTCACTGTAGATTAACTGTAACATTTCTTCCATGCACTAAACTAGTTCAGATATAATAGCACCGTAATTAAGCTGTTTGGATCACTTGCTTTACATTGCAATGACATTTCGTGACTTTGATAACTATGACAAAATTGAGTGTAGCAGTAACAATGGTATTTTACCTCCAGACTCCAGAGCTATGAAATTCATAGATGCAATTTTAGCCAACACTTGTGTGTTTTGCATTTCAACAGCTTGCTCATGCATTGTTGGTCCAATCTTCTTGGTACATGCACTGACAAGCTTATTCCCGGTTTGTGAACTCATCCTCGTCATCATTAACCGTGGGCTCGATGCCCGTTGGTGCATAATGCCATCTCCGCAGTTTTCTGCCATTCTTTCCTGTTTGTTGCTTTGTGACTAAGATCCTGTAAACTGCTTACACGCCATTCTTCAATATCATTACACCATTCCTTGTGTGGTCCTCCTCTCTTATTGGCACAATCCATTATCCATTATTCCAAACATTAGAGCTTTGATTTTCTGTCCTCTTTCATTCTGCATATGTGTCCAAAAAGATTTAGTTTCCTTTGTTTTACTCTTTGTAGCATTGTTTGCTTGGCTGAATTTTCTGAAACAGTATGGTTCTTCATTTGTGATTTTTTTCAACCCATCCAATTCTTCGTATTTTTCGAGCAAATTTTCTTTCAAAGGCTAGTATTTTTCTTTCCAAGCCTTTGGTGATGGTCCATGATTCGCAGACATATGAACAGCTGCTGAAAATACAGATTTCGAGTATTTTCTTTGTTGTTTCAGAGCTTATTGCTTTGCTTTTCCAGATCTTGTCCATTGCCGTCAGTTGATCTAGAGCCTTTGCTGCTCTTCTTTTGACCTCTTGTTTGCCGTTTAAATCATGCGTCATGTTGGTTCCAAAGTATGTGAAGTTTTCTACGTTCTCTACTTCTATCCCATTTGCTTTATTTTTTTTCATTTTTCTTCCGATCTCTTTGTGGCTAAACACCATTGTCTTTGTCTTCTCAGTGTTTATCGACAGTCCATAGCGCTTACCTTCGTTGCTCTTGTCTGTCTTGTCTTTACCTTCGTTGCTCTTGTCTGTCTTGTCTTCCAGATCGTTTTCATTTTCTTCTAGGATGTCAACATCATCAGCAAACCTATGGTTGTTAAATGGGAGTCTCTGAACTGTTATGTTCTTTGATTTTGTCCATTGCTCTTTCCAGGCCTGTGATGAAAACCATAGGTGATATGTTATCTCCTTGTCTTGTTCCTGTGCTTGTTTTAAACCATTCTCCAAGTTCTCCACAGATTTGCGCTGTTGACGATAGTTGCTCTTGAGCTGATGTCTTGAGCTGATGTCTTTTAAGAGTCTAACCAAATTCTGGTTCACTCCGTGTGACTAGAGCACAGCCCAGATTATTGTTTGATCTATGATGTAGTAAAATGCGTATTGGACATCGATGACTTCCTCTGGTTATCTTTCTTCCCACATGTCCCTCCAGTATTGTTCTGAATAACTTAGTGAATATTCTACTAAAATGTAACCAGAAACCAGGATGTAACATGTCTTTGAAAATGCACTTTTTTGCATTCACCACCTGGAATATTTTCCTGCAAATCTAGGAGCAGTTAGCGATGAACACGGAGAAAGGATTCGTCAGGACATTTCAGTCATGGAAATTTGGAAATTAGGTAGCAGGGCAAGTGGAGCTCCAATATGTTAGCAGTTGGACTCTTAAGAGGGTTGTTCCTGAGGCACAGTACAGCAGAAAATCACATAGGCCTACAACTACCTTATAGGAGACATTATGTTACAATATATGTCACCACACTAATCAGTACGTTAATAATAATAATAATAATAATAATAATAATAATAATAATAAAAATAATAATAATAATAATAATAATAATAATAATAATAATAATAATAATAATAATAATAATAATAATAATAATAATAATAATAATAATAATAATAATAATAATAACATAGTCGCGTGTCATTCAAAACTGTTACGTGTTGGAGAATTTCTGGCTACAGATCCGACTTCCTCGCCTAAAATAGTACATTTCTGTTAAAAATTTGTTTATTTTGTTCACCAGTGTTATTATAGCAAATATCCAATCACAATGTTCCTCCATTTTTTCTTTACATTTTGCTTCTATGTTGTCAAAAGTCATCGTTTGAATATATTTTCGCTTTAATATATGTTCGTTGTTATTTTATTCTCGATCAAATCTAACATTTATTTACACCTCCAGTGGTTATGCTGTTTATTAAACCCATGCAGAGATTCGTGTCCTTACATTCCATGTACCATATTCAGTGTCTGCAGCAGTTCATACGGTTTGTTTTATTCTACAGCTTTTGTCTAGCGTTACAAAGCTATTTTGTCTGTCATAAAGGAGATCATAGCCTATAATTTTGTAGACTTTACACTGCAAAAGAAACAAAAACCGTAATAAAGAAGTGTTTTGAATTGCTTAAACATACTACCACTCATACCTTCAGCTCTTTCGCACATATAATTGTTTTCCCGATCGCAAATGTCAACACGCCACTTGAAGTTGCTGATAGGAGGAGATGAGACGCAGTTATTTCCAGATTCACTCCTGTTTGACGAAATTGTGCATATCAAAATGTTGACGATTATATATATATATATATATATATATATATATATATATATATCACCTTCTCCCCAAAACAAATCTCAAAGCCCTCTAAGCAAACAATTTTCAGCGGTAACCCCACTTTGGTCAGCGGAAAAGTTGTAAAGGGATGCCAGAGGAACAAAATAAACCAAAACGTTTGAAAATCGGTTAACATTTGGTAAAGATCAATAAATTCTAACCCGATGACCCCAATGCTTGAACATAAGTATTATCGGTGAATTTTGCGAAAGTTTTGAATTCTGAGAAAGTTTCCTAATTTTTTAACTTTGCTATATCTCAGGCTATATAAGAGCTAAAAAGATGAGGTTTCCACCATTGTTTAGCTTTTTTATTCCTCTTTCTAATCGTCCGTGCAAAACAAAAAAAGTCCATCGTTCACGAGCTTTCCGACAATCAAGTGAGAATGAGGAGCAGGCTGTTGCTCGGCGTGAAAAAGCAGCACAGCAAACAAGAGAATCAAGCATTACACGTCGTTCGACACTGCCAAATCATTACGCTTACGTTGACTATCGAGTTTCAGAACATTCATGCAAATGGGCGTTAGCTCGGTTGAAGGCAAAGGCGGCGAGTTAAGGACAATTAATTGCGCAAAATGTTATTGCATTTGCGCAAAATCGGGTGGTAAAACAGCCAATCTCCCCCGTCATTTTTGACGGGTAAACACCTAGTATATACATAATTCTCTTTGTCTGTTAGTCGGTAACGATACACGACAGATGTTGGAGGACGTTGTTGCTATTGATAACGAAACTTTATTATCGCAGGAGTGTTTGACGCTGCGTATTCATTGCAGCTTAACGAATCGTCCTGATTGCCTGCACGTTGTACGGCACCACTTGGCGGCGCAGTACACCGTTAGGCGTGTTGCGCCGTAGCCTGTAGACCCTACTGGAAAAGGGTCGCAACCTGCCGTCGTAAACCAAGCACCAACCGACGTGGGGCCATAGACCCTACTGGGGCGCATCCTCCTGTCGGAGACCAAGCCCAAGCCCCAAAGAGGCCGTAGGCCCCACTGACGGGCGTAGCCCCACATGTGGGGCCGCAGATCCTACTGGGGCGCAGCCCCCATGTGGGCCTATGTGGGCCCATTGTGGGCCCATGTGCCCCCATGAGGCTGCGCCCCCATGTAAGGCCGTAGGCCTTACTGGGGGCGCAGCCTCCCGTAGGGCGCAGCCCCACATGTTTGACCGCAGCCCCCATGCGTGGCCGTAGGCCTTACTGAGGGCGCAGTCCCCCGTAGAAGACTAGCCCCAGCCCCACGTGGGAGCTTTATCCTACACTGGAGCACAGCACCTCCGGGAGAAAAAATCACAGCCCTCAGTGGGAGGCAAAGCCCCTTTCGATTCGAAAGCCCAAAAGGAGCCGTATGCCCAAATGGGGCCGTAGGTAACACTGGAGGGCGCATGGGAGACCAAATCTCAATGGATTCGTATGGCGTTATGGCGTGCAGCCCCCTGTGATGGGGAGGGGCAAGACCACCCAGTGAGCACAAAGGGAAAAAAGGAAAAATGATTTACAAATTATTTTTTATTCAAAATTTTTGATTAAAAATTTATGATTTAAACATGATTTAATGATAATCTACGCATTCAGTTTACATTTTCAGATTTAAAAAATTGTTATAAATAATAATACGAACTTTTGCAAAAAAATCGGAGAAGGAGATAGCCACTCTCTCCCGTCATTTTTGACAGGTTAACAGCTAGTATATATTATAATTTCTTTTGTCCATTGTGTCAGTCACTCTACAGTCTACACGGCAGATGTTGAAAGACGTCTTTGCTATAGGCAACCAAACATTATAATGGGAGTTAATTGACCAAGCGGTTGGCAAGCGGTTGACCAAGCGGTTGATTGGCAGATTGAGCCCAATGGGGATTGGCTGCACGTTGTACGGCGCCAATGGGGGCGCAGTACCCCGCGTGGCGCCGTGTACGCCCTACTGGGAAGGCAGTCCCCCGTATTGGGCCGTAGCATGTAGGCCCCACAGGAAGGAGGGCGCAGCCTCCCGTCGTAAACCAAGCCCAACCTGACCTAGGGCCGTAGGCCCTACTGGAGCGCAGCCTCACCTTGGAGAACAAACCCAAGCCCCCATGGAGTCCCTAGGCCCCACTGTGGGGCGTAGCTCCACGTGTGGGGCCGCAGGAGCATTCCCCAAGTGAGGCTTTTAGGTATTACTGAGGCGCAGTCTCCCGTGTTATACCAAGCCACCACCCCCACCCTCCGTTGGGGCCGTAAGCTTCACTGGGGAACAGTCCCCGGGGGAGAAAAAGTCCCAGCCCTCCTTGGGAGACAAAGCCCCTTTGGGTCCGTAAGTCGAAAAGAAGCCGTATGCCCAAAGGGACCGAAGGAGAGCGCACTGGAGGCGCATCCCCCGCGAAAGACCAAATCCCAATGGAATCGTAGACCCAAACCGTAGTCGTAGGTTCCGTAATGGTATGCAGCCCCTGTGGTGGGGGGAAAGCCACCCAGTGAGCGCACAGGAAAATTTAAAAATGCTAATCAGCGTATTCACTTAACATTTTCAGATTTTAGACAAATTGCAATTGTTATATGTAATAATATGAACTTTTGCAGTAAATCTGGGAAGGAGATAGCCACTTTTTACGGGTTAACAGCTAGTATATACATATCATATATCTCTTAAAGTAAGGACCGACGTCTGGTATGCTCGGATCCGCGAACTTGGGTCCATTGAGTTATTTGAGTATTTAACACCTTATAGCGTCTATATTCGCTTCGAGGAAAAGGTGATAAAAATCGTCGACGGAGGGCAACGACCGTCAGGCGCTTGGTTCCGTGGGTCGAGTCCACCGACGAGCGACTCATCGACGCCGCTAACACCGCGAATTTATTCCGAACTTTGCCCGCCGTTATTAGCTGCCGGGCGATAAACGGCGACGACATGGATAGTCGCCGGCCGGCCTTTGCGCATAAATCCAATTCAGTGATCAGCTTCTATAGGGCCACTAAGGGTACCAACGAGTACCGTGAGGAAAAAAAGTTGTTGATTTTGAAAGTTTCACTCTATGAAATTGTTCCCTTCTATATCAGAAAAAATGCGAAACTTTAAGAAAATCTGTAAATATTTAGTGGTTGCACAATGCTGTTAAAACAATGCCTTCTTCGCATCGAACTTGCTTAGAACTAGAATCAGTAACAATGTGTACAGTTTGGTTACTGTGTTACAATTTCAGTTTTTTTAGTTAACATTTGTACACAATCTTTGATTATATAATACACATTATATATTCTATCCTAAGAATCCAAACGGCACTGGCGAAGGCATCAGCAATGTTCCGTTTGATCGAAGAGTGGAAACTCAAACTGCATTCATTTGATGTGTTTTGATACCACAGCCAGTAACACTGGAATTAAAGGCGGTGACTGTATCTTGCTGCAGCAGAAACTAACTTCAGCGAGATCTCCTCCCTTTAGCCTGTCGCCACCATGTCCACGAGCTCATAGTAGACAGAGTGTTTGACTTGTTGATGGGCTGCTCAAGTGGGCCTAATAAAAAATTATTTGAAAGATTTTCTAAAGCATGTAATCACATTGATTGTTCTAAGTATGACAGTGTGACTTAAGACAGACACCTGAATTTCCACACTGAAATTATAAAAGGCGACCCTCTTGGATTCATTCGCCAACAGCTGCAACTATTTCATCCCAGAGATGACTACAAAGAGTTCCTGGTGCTCGCCTCGCTGTTTCTGGGCGATGATACAGCTAGCTACAACCCCAACATCCATATCAATACACCTGGCGCATACCACAGGGCACGCTGGATGGGCAAAATACCATACAGCTTAAATATCTACCTGTTTCGATCACAGTTCAGACTGACAGCAGCAGAACTGGCAGGTCTTCAACAGTTCAATTTGTTTGTTGTGAGAATCTATCGCAAGGCATGGTTTACCTGTACCTTGCCTACTTCAGTTCCTGGGAATGAGCTACAATTGCTGAAGTATATCATTCAACAAATGATGTAGCTGCTGACGCAGCAATTAAAACGCCCAAGCGTCACTCATGGTATCTGAATGAACAACTTATTGGCTTGGCTTTATTCGATTCTCAGTTGTCTACAACTGAAAGGCAAACATGGTCTCTGCTCTGTCAAACGTTGGAGATTCTAGTCCTCATCATCGTGTTCTCTTTCCTGGGACAGGTTCAGGGCTCCATTGTTTCCATTCCTCTCTGGGTCTTGCTTCTTTGATTTCTGCAGAGGTCTTGTGACGCTGTGAATCTGTTTTCATCACCCAGACCAATAGCATCCTCCTTGGTCTCCTTTTGTCTTTCTTCCTGATATTCTTCCCTCAATTGCTGTTCTGAGTAATGATAACTCAGTTCAGTAATGATAACTAAATTCTAGTCCTCTGGCTCGAATTACCTTGAAAGACATGCACATTGGAAATAAGCAGCTGAGTCACTTTGTATCTGCCAACACCAAACATTTCTTTGCTTCTAATAACATTTCGACAGATTTTCTGTCTCTAGATCCATCCGTTTGGGACAGTAACGAATCATATTTATCAGCTCAGTCAAATGTTAGGGAGCTAAAAGTCGTAAACGATGCAGCAGAACGCGGTGTTGCCCTAATCCAGACATTCAACGCTGACAAACCAGGAAGAGCAAAAGATACTGCAAGTCGTTGAAATTCATCGAAAACAGTCTTCACTACCAACTAAAAATGTTCTTGTTCAGCAGCTTAGCAGTCACTGACACTTGACAGTTTCTGAAGCTAAATGTTGTATGTTCGACTTTTTGTACGTTAACGATATTGCGTTATTACTGGCTAACAACGTTTGGATTTTCAAGGTTGATGTGCAACCTCTAAATACATCATAATAATAGTCAAAATTATCGTGGGCTATTTATTCACTTGTGTATATGAAAAAATGTAAGGATGAGACTTTAACTATTCTGAAGTATATTTGTATTGGCACCCTAAGGGCCACTCATTTCATAATTAACGGAAACGTTGACCGACGGCGCTCCGGATCCAAATCGATTACGGAACAAGCCATTTCCTAGGATGTCAGGTCGGACAATCGGATGACAGCTAGCGACTCCGAGGAGGGGACACCTGATCATTTGCGCCCCGTTCCTGATCGACGGAGAGCACGTCCTTCCATCCTCCGATGTACGCCTCTTGTGAGTCCACTTCGACGCATCGCTCACGTTTGACGTTCATATTGGAAACGTCTCCCGGTCCTGCTATTATCAGCTGCGGCGGATCAGGGAGATTCGCCGTCACCTACCAACCTCGGCTGCGACTCTCCTAGTCCGTGCTTTCATTATCAATCGGGTCGATTATTGTAACAGTATTCCCTGGGGCCTGTCCGACTACCAGCTCAATCGGCTGCAGATGGTTCTTAATACCTCTGCCCGGATGATCTTCGGGGTTCGAAGGGGAGAGCACATCTCCCCTTTTCTCAAAGAGAAGCTACATTGGCTTCGCATCCCGGAGCGTGTTGCCTACAAGAGGTGCATCCTCACGTTCCGCGCCCTGCACGATCCAGCTTTCTCGGACTACCTGGCGTCGTTGGTCCTAAGACCATCGTCTACCGACAGGCGTCTGCAACTGAGGTCCAGTCGAGACGTCAAACTGGTCGTTCCTCCTCCGTCTCGAACGGCAAAATTCGGCGCAAGGTCGTTCAAGTGCGGAAACCCTATCCCTTGGAATGCACTACCCGGCCATGTGACTAGAGAGTCCAATCTTGAATCGTTCGCAAGGAAATTTAAAACTCATTTCTTCGAGACATCGTATTAGTGTAAAGCGCTCTAGCCTTTGACTTTTCGTTCATTTTTTTGCGCTATATAAATTGACTTTTTAACCTAACCTAACCTAACAGCTTCGGTGGAAACGGATGAAATCGAAAGCTCGGGTTCAGCAGGCGCAAACAACCGACAAAGATCGTGTTCAGAAGATGAGACGAGATAGAGAAGAGGAGGGCTTTCAGTTGCTCAAGCAAAAGTAAAGTAAAGGTTTTCACCCGTAGGCTCACGCCCGTAGGGTCCGGTGCTGATCCCCGTATTTAGTAGCCAGCAGCCCATAGGTAGCTAAGCCATACATCGGCGGACGGTGGCCAGTCTCTTCCGCCGAACCTATGGTTAACTATCGCAATGTTGCCATTGCTACTCATTTTTGATGTTACTACCGCCCTCTAGCGATTAAGGCTGAGTCGACCTTAGGGGCTTCTACGGGATTGAACCCGTGTCGCCGGCGTGCCTGCCCAATGATATTACCACTCATCTATCTTCCCGCCCCTCGACGATCGAAGGAATTGCTTATTTTCAAGAAGCGAAATGTCGATGTAGGTGTAGATACGTAGCCAGAAGATAACGTTTCTCAACTTCAAGAGGCACTGGTTTCAAAAAGCACGGGTCAAACAGACGGTAATAGTTGAAAAGGGATGGTTCAGTCACTCTACAGCAAAAGGTGTCTAAGTACAACTTGCTGCCACTCAAAAAATTTAAAAAATGCTATAAAAAGAGACGAACCCACCAATTGACGGTATTGATTGATCAGTACTGGAATTGTCTTTGAGGCTGCTTGGGCCCTTGCTTTGGGTACGTTGACTCAGACCCGCGTTGTCACCGAATGCGCAGCTGTTCCGATGTTCATCCACCTTCCTGGGTAACAGTATGAAGATGTCCAAGAGCAGGCTGTCTGGGCTTTGGGGAATATCGCTGGTGATAGCCACGAATGCCGCAATCAATGAAGGAATTCTAGTCCAGTCACTACAACTTTGAAGCAAAATTTGTCTATTATCAGAAATGCTGTTTGGTGTCTGTCAAACCTCTGTAGAGGAAAGTCACCACCGCCTGATTTCAGCTAGGTGTCTACTGCCCTTCCTTTTATTGCAAGGCTTCTCTTCAGCCCAGATCACGACGTCTTGGCAGATGCCTGTTGGGCCTTGTCATATCTGTTTGATGGACCGAACTTAAAGATTCAGACTGTGATCGACTCCGGTGTTGTCCGCCGTTTTGTTGAGTTGTTGAGTCATCTATCTCAGAGTGTCGTTTCTGCTGCTTTGAGAGCGGTGGGCAACATTGTGACAGGTGGAGATATTCAGACACATATTGTGCTCAACTGTTCGGTTTTATCATATATTCTTTGAAGGTGCTTAGCAGTAGCAAAGAGAGTATTCGAAAGGACCATATTCTGTTGGACTGTTTGACCATAATCAACATCACAGCTGGCAATTGGGCTCAGATTCAGACCGTGATTAATGCCAACATTTTCCCACGTTAATTTAAATCATTTAAATCATGGGCAAGGCAGAATTCAAGACGCGAAAAGAGGCCGCTTCGACCGAACAGATTCGCTATCTAGTGCAGCTGTGGGACCTTCTGACTGTGATGGATAGCAAAATTGTTCAAGTTGCATTAAATGGATTTAGAGCACATCTTGAGGGCCGGTGAGTAACATGGTATAACAAATGCATATTCAGTTCTCATTGATGGTTTGACAAGATCGAATATCGGCAAAATCACGAGAACCAGGATATATACCAAAAGGCTTTTTACATTATCAAGCGCTATTTTGGCACCGAAGAAGAATACACCGGCATCGTTCCGGCTGCTGATGGCCAGGCACATCAGTTCCAGTTTGCTGCTCCGAACGGTGTTAATCAGCCACCATCGGGAGGCTTTCTGTTCAAGGGCGATCACGTTTTTTCTATATTTTAAGCTATATTTGACTCATTCTGTGAAGTGATCTGAATGGCACATACGTGTAATTTAGGCATAGCATGTCATCATATAAAAACAGATCATGCAGTTAGCAAATATTCACCCTGCATTCATCATTGAACAGAGCATATAGTTCCAACAAACAATGATTATCAACTTTATAAACTTTAAAAAAGCATTTTACAGCATTAACAGAGAGGCAATGTGGAAAATCCTGGAGTTATATGGAATACCAAACAAATTCATCAACATCTTCCGTACAATCTATGAAAATTCAATATGCTGCATAAAGACAGGAGTGAGACAAGGTTGCAACTTATCACCATTTCTCTTCCTATACTAGGAACAGCAATGAATAATGAAAGTGATGGCATCACCTGGAGAGAAAAACAAGACTCACAGATCTGGACTTTGCTGATGACATAGCATTGCTATCTACGGACAGAGAAAAACTTAAAGAAATTACCAAAAGTCTAGACAAAACCGCCGAAAAAGTGGGTCTAAGGATAAGCAGTGAAAAAATCTAGATTCATGCAAATAGGAATACAAACCAAAAAGACCCCAGTCATGATAAACAACCAGAAAATTTAAGAAACAACTGAGTTTCCATATGTAGGAAGTATAATAACACGAAATAATATGATGCGAGATGAAGTCGAGTTACTAGTGCAAGATAGACAGAAGTAGAAAATTATTGATGCCCAATGTGTTTAAGGCACGAGAGGAGCTAACTACCGGTAACTATAACATTATGTATGCTTATGAAGTTGCCATTACAATAAGTCCATTATGACTATGTAAGTATGTATGCTTAGTTGGCTGTTAGGATTGTTCCTATTTTGCTGTTTTCTTCACTATGGAGGATTTTGTTATTTGTGAAGATCTGAATGTTTGTAACAAGCGTCGTTTATTGGTAGGCATATGCTGATGTTACCGAGTATCTGCCAGTATAAGCAGAGCCCATATGGGCAAGATTTGGTGTACCTGACAGTCGGAGAAAATGCCGACGACAGAAAGCACCCACAGCCCAGGTATGTGGTGTATGGGTATGTGGTGTATACGGCCAACCTGATACACCAGGAAAGAAATGGTCACCGCCTGGCGAATCAAAAGACCACAAATCAACATGACATTACAAACCAAAGATTACCATACTGGCCCGGACGTCGCCCAGGATAAAAAACCGCGCTGATCGTCGATACACTCTGGCGACAGTGTTAAGTGAGAGAAGAGGCAAATCCAATACAGAACCCTAGATAAAAGGAAAGTGGCAAGAAGGTAAGGTCAAATCTCGTGGATTTCTATAGCGCCTTGGAAAGCAGCACAACAGTAGCTGTTTATTCTTAGGCGCTCAGCCTCTCTTAAAATAGCTATGGGGAAGGTATGTGATCAGCCAGGCAGTAGTCAACATCCAAAGGGCAGTGAGGCTAGGTTGTTACAGCTATGGAGGATATGATTTTAGAAAAAGGAATTATTTAAGCTTAGACCTGAAGACTCGAGGAAATAATACAAGAATTGTAGAAAATGAGGATTCAGATTTGATCGTATGAAAGTGTCCAAGTGTGCGGAGGCAAGCTGGGATCGAGTTCCAAAGTTCGGGTGAGGGCCGGGAGGCGTATGAGAAGGCACGGTTGCAAATTTTCAGAGATGACTGATACAGTGGGCGTGACAGAGTGAGGTAAGATGATGAACGTGCGGGTTTAGGAGGCTGAGGGGTTAATAGTGACCTAAGGTATACAGGTTTTGATGACTGAATTGAGCTATATGTAAGTGTTATTATCTTATATTGGATACGTTCAGTTATTTTAAGCCAATTTAGTATGGGTGAAATATGGGAGAATTTAGGTCACTTAGTAAAAGCACGAGCAAGTGCATTTTGTATGGATTGCAATTTGTTGATAGAGGCTTTGGGAAGGTTATAGTAGAGGGAGTTACAGTCATCTAATTTGGAGTTGACTATTGAGGTGGCAATTGTGGAGGCAGTTTTAGTATCTAGGCAAGGGCGTAGGCGGCGAATGTCACGAATATGAACATAGCAGATTCGTGATTCGAAGTTTAGAAAAGAATCAAATTTGAATCCTAGATCTCTAGCAGTTGGAACAAGGGTTATTGTGGTGTCATGAGCCAAGACTAGTTTAGGATTGTCAATTTTTGAGTTCTTGGAGTTAATTGAGTTGCAATTAAAAGAAACTCTGTCTTAGATGGGTTAAGAGCGAGGAGATTAGATGACATCCAAGCAGAGATTGATGAGAATGCAGATTCAAGCTCAATAATGGATGCTTTAAATGAAAGATGAAGGAATAGCTGAGTGTTATCAGCACTGAGTTGGTAATTTAAATTAAGGGAATTAATTAAAGATGAAAGCGGTGTGGTTTAAAGGCTGAACAGTACAGGCCCAAGAACAGATCCTTGAGGCACTCCAAAATCTACAGTGTGAGGTATAAAAATTTGGCTTAAGACAGGACACTTGAAAAGACCGGGATTTAAGGTAATCTGAAAACCTTTTGTGAGTTTTTTCAGATATTCCAAACCAGAGAGCGAGAGAGAGTCGTTCTAGCATAATTTTTTGATCTATGGTATCAAATGCAGCAGAGAGGTCGAGGAGACAAAGGCCAGTAACTTGTCGGAGACCAATTGCGGTTAAGAGTCTGTCATGAATGTAGGCGAGAACGGTTTCAGCCGAGTGATGTTTAGTGTAGGCAGACTGATGAGCATTATATAGCGAGTTTTTTGAAAGGTGTTCGGTCATTCTAGAAAGAACAATTTTCTCAGTAAGTTTTGATAGAAGTGAAATCCTTGCATTGTCAACGCAATCTTCGCAAAGATTGCGATATTCACTTCTGCCGTCACTGATCAATAAATACAATTAAGTGTTATCGAGCGCATTTGCTGCTTTGCACTGAATTGTATTTATTGATCAGTGACGGCAGAGAAGTTGGGGGTTAGTAATAAGTTAAGATGATTTAATGTTGTCACAGAACAAGGCTGCGTCAATTTTGTTAAGAAAGCGGAATGAGTAGGTGCCAGGAGGCGGAGGAGTTGACGAGCACTTAAAATGGTGAAGATGGGAAAATGATCAGATGGGGCGATAGTTATTAAGATCTTCTCTGTCAAGACCAGGCTTTTTAGGAGAGGAGTGAGAAAAGAGTTTTTGAATAAAGATGGGAAAGTGCCTGAGGTAAAAGAGAGAGGTTTAATGATTCTAGTTATGATAGGCGCAAGCACGAAGGCACACTGTTTGAGTAAAGAGGTAGGTATGGGATCTAGGTCACATTGTTTGTTTGGAAGTGAAAGTAGCATTTTGTATACCTCTTCATCAGTTGCAGGAGTGAAGCTGGATAAATTACATGGAGGTTGTGGGGTAGAATGGTAATGAGGAGAGGTGGTTTGAGTAATAGTGAAAGACTTAGGGACACTGCGAATCTTAGAGATTTTTGTAGAGAAGAAATTAGCAAAAGATTCCGCAAGTTATGACAATGAAGGAGGGTTTGATTCTTTGCGGTGGAAAAGATCATTTTCAGTTTTCCAGAGCTTACGTGTGTTTGAGGTATATGTTGAAATGATGTTAGAATAGTACTTCTTTTTGGCAGATGTAAGGAGATTATGGTAGCGGTTGGTGGCAGAACGAAGATTTAAAAGGTCAGATGGAGAATGTGTTATATGGCATGTTCGTTCAAGACGTCTGCGAAATGACTTGAAAGCGTGGATGAAAAAGTTATACCAGGGATTGCTGTTGTGTGATGAAAGAGGTCTTGTGATGATAGGAGCATGTTTATCAAGAAGACCTGATTATTATTACGAACATTTCTATAGCGCAGATATTCGCAAAGCAGCAAATGCGCTCGATAACACTGAATTGTATTTATTGATCAGTGACGGCAGAGAAGTGGGGGGTTAGTAATAAGTTAAGATGATTTAATGTTGTCACAGAACAAGGCTACGTCAATTTTGTTAAGACAGCGGAATGAGTAGGTGCCACGAGGCGGAGTTGGCGAGCAGATACTTAAAATGGAGAAGATAGGAAAATGATCAGATGGAGAGAATTGACTAATTGCTGAAATTGGAGATAGTGATGAAGAAGACGTGATGAGCAAGTCTAAATTATGTCCAGAAGTTTGAGTAGGAAGAGATATGCGTTGTGTAAGGTTAGTCTGAGTGAGAAGTTGTATGAATTGGACAGGAATTGAATTGGATCATCACTTTTATCAACATGTACATTTAAATAACCAGTAATTAAGAACTCGTGTGGAGTTGTAGCTGCAGAGCCTAAAAAGGAGGAAAATTCGTCGAGGAATGTCATGAATGAGGTTGAGTATTTTGATGATGATGGTGATGATGATGATGATGATGATGATGATGATGATGATGATGATGATGATGATGATGATGATGATGATGATGATGATGATGGGGGCGTTAAATGTTGAAAACAGTTAGTTTAGAGAGAGAGGAAGATTGAGAGTGACAGATGAGCTTTAAAATGAGAAGAAATTAATTGATGAGGAGTTGCTAATTTGTATATGATCATGAATGAGGAAAGCGGTGCCTCCGTCTAAATTAGAAGAGCAGTTAGTAGAATTTTTTAAACGAGGAAAACTTAGGAGGGAGAAGACAGGTGGGGTTGCCTCAATCAGTTGACGTGAAGTAGTAGACGGAGATACCCAGGTTTCAGTTAGTGCAACTATGTCTATGGCAGAGGAGTGAAGTGTGTGCATTGGAAAGAGGGGGTCTAATTTTATGTTTGCGAGTTAATGTAGTGAATGTGTGTGTTGGGGATTAGTGAGGGATCTAATGTTGAGAGTGTTATGTGTGATTGGGATGGTTCAGGATTTGGGTGGATATCACCTGAAAGAGCAACAAGAATGAAGATGATATTTGAGCGTCGTGTGAGACGGAAATGTTCACGGTGAATACGAAGGTGTGAACAACGGAGGGGTAATGAAAAGAATACAGGAATTTTTTTATAAATGTGAGTATTACATTACACTGGTAAACAAGGTTTTTGTTTCCTGTGCAATTTCTGGTGTTCCAGGTAGATTTTGTCATGCTGATTACAGGAATAATTTTAAAATTTTCCTATCACGTAAGTTTTTTGAGAAAAAGCTGATTTTAAAATTTAAATTTATAAGAATTTTAAAACCGTGGTTTTCAAGAGTTATCTGAGTTATGGGTATTCAGGTTAGGCAAGAATCTTATGTGACCGCCATAAAAGATGTAATATGCACTGCTGGCTCACTTAACTACATGGATTTTGAAAATTAGTATAATTAGGCATGTCCAGACATGCCCAGACGCGCCCAAACCTGTCTTCAAGACTACATGCCTAGCATGTATTGTTGCTATGGTTACGCAGTCCTATATAAATACCAAGCAGCACTAGGAAGCAGCTGCAGTCTTTCTATTTGATGAGATATAACTGTTTAATTAAAGGCTGTGAATTGAATATATTAACTAATTTAATTAAAGTTTCTGAAATGTCGCGTCGATGACGCAATAGCAGTGACACGTTCTGCTACATCTGTGGAGAGTTTACGGAGAAGCGGAGAAGCGGAGTATGACAGCAATCATAAAGAAAGGATATGAGTTATACTTTGGATGCAAAATTGGCGACCAGGACAAAGTATGGGCACCTCATATATGTTGTTCATCTTGTGCTACCAGTCTGCGAGCTTGGCTTGCAGGTAAGCGTCCATCCATGCCATTCGCCATACCAATGATATGGAGGGAGCAGAATAATCATGTAACGGTTTGCTATTTCTGCATGACGAATGTTACAGGATTTTCTTCAAAGAATAGGAAGTCTAGTATCCTAACCTTGCCTCGGCAATGAGACCAGTTCCACACGACGAGAGTCTTCCTGTTCCAAACCTTCCCCCCGAGTTTTGGACACTGGAGGACGAGGACGAGCATGCAGAGACAGATGAAATGCTGCAGATAGTTGATGATTCAGCTACGGAAGACCCAGAGTTTGAGCCATCGACAGCCATCAATCCTCATTTGATTTCTCAGGCAGAGCTCAATGATCTGGTCAGAGACTTAGATTTGTCAAAAAATCGAGCAGAATTGCTTGGATCTAGTTTGCAAGGATGGAATCTGCTCTCTCCAGGTACAAAAACTCAGTATTTCGTAAACGGCATGAAGACTTGACTCGATTCTTCAAAAAATCGACAGTCTTACTTTTGCATTGACATTGATGGATTGCTTTCTGCTTTCGGCTGTAAGCACAATCCATCCGAATGACGACTTTTTGTTGACTCTTCGCTGTTAAGTTTAAAGGCTGTTTTGCTGCACATTGGCAATTCATACCATTCAGTACCCATTGGACATGCTGCTTACATGAAGGAAACATATGAGAACATGCAGCTGCTATTGAAACACATAGAATACTCGAGATACTCGAGATACAACTGGAATATATGTGGAGATCTGAAAGTTGTTGCAATTCTACTCGGTCTGCAGCTAGGCTACACCAAGTACTGCTGCTTTCTTTGCGAGTGGGACAGCCGAGCTAGAGATTCACATTATGTGAGAAAGGTCTGGCCACCTCGCAGGGACTTGGTTCCAGGACAGAAGAACGTTAAACATTATCTTATCGTTGATCCGAAGAACGTTTATCTCCCACCTTTGCACATCAAACTTGGGTTAATGAAAAACTTTGTCAAAGCAATGAACAAAGAAAGTGAAGCCTTTACATACTTACGACAGAGGTTTCCACGCACCAGTGATGCTAAAATAAAAGGAGGCGTTTTTGTTGGCCCACAGATTCGAGATATGCTCAAGGACAGTCACTTTGAGGGCCTTCTGCGGGGTGCCGAGCATGTTGCCTGGACAGCCTTCAGGGATGTTGTTGCTAACTTTCTGGGCAACTGCAAGGCGCCAAACTATGTTGAACAAGTTGGAAATCTGCTACAAACTTACAAGGCAATGAAATGCAGCATGTCACTGAAGATACACTTTCTTCATTCTCACTTGGACTTCTTCCCGGACAATCTCGGCGCCGTCAGTGATGAACATGGTGAAAGATTTCACAAAGACATTGCCAGCATCGAGAAACGCTACCAGGGAAAGTGGAGTCCGTCTATGCTCGGAGACTACTGTTGGTCACTGATACGTAAAGCACAGGACAGTGACTACAAACGAAAATCTAGAGCAAAACATTTCTAATTTTCTCATGTCTTGTCATTAGTGCCTAGATCCTTCTGTAGGATTATGTTGCAGAACGTTACAATACTAAATGCTAAATTGTCGATTTCTTAAAAACCTTACGTGATACAGAAATTCTAATTACATACTTGTGTTCAGCAAGTCAAAATCTATTAGTTTCACCAAAATTTGTAGAGGAAACAAAAACTTGCATAAAATTTGTTGACCAGTGTTATCAACGTAGTGAGTATCAACGTAGTGAATATCAACGGCAATGCGGTGTGATTAATCGGTTTGCGTACATCAAGTTTCGAGGAAAAGAAATGAACAGTTAGAATAAACAAATAGAGTGGAAATAATGTCATGATGTCAGGAGGAAAGTAAAATTGTGAAGAAAAGTCAAATTGTCTTTCAGCTCATGCAGCGGATCACAAGCTTCAAGCGGATCACAAGCTGAGGTCAATAGTGCAGCCGATGTTAGTGTGGAGTGAAATAATTAAATTTAATAGAAAAACTAAAAGAATGCCTGGAGTTAAATTACAAATTACAAATAGCAACGGTCATGAAATGAGCGATGATAGGTCATGTTGATCTAAGTCTAAGTCTAAACTTTGCCAGCTCCTCAAGGATTGTGGCAAATTCTGTAAAGAATAGTTCCGTCGTCAATTGGTGGTTCCTCCTTCGTAGCTTTTGATACTTTCTGTTTGATGTCTTCTTATCTTCTTCCATTGTTCATTATTTGTCTTCCTAAAGCTTTTGACCTGTTCAATTTCTGTACTTTCTAGGGTTAATCGCATCTTCTTTTATCCTGTTTTGCATCATGCACCACCATGCACAACCATGGTTTTAGTTTCTGCTGCGTTTATCGTAAGGCCGAATCGTGATATTGGCTTTGTCTCTTTCATTTTTAGAACTTCCTGAATTCTGCAAGCAAGGTGACATCATCTGCAAACTTTAAATTAAAAATATTTTCTCCATAACACTTTACACCAATGTTTAAGTCTTTGGTGTCTATGTTGTATATGGCCTCAAGAATTATGATAAACAGCATTGGCGTATCATCAATACTCTTTAACATTATATTACATCATGAGACGGATTGAAAAAGATATGTTTTGGCTTGATTTCTGCAATCACCTTTTGATTTAACATTTTGCGCACAGGTTCATGAGTTGCATTTTATTTATCCGCTTGACATTTTGTCAGTGACATTTTGTCCACAGACGTTTTGTCCAACCACGCTATAAAATTTAAAGTCATAGTGTAATGAAATTTGAGTCTTTATCTTACTGATTTTTTGGTTGATCCGTATCCCAATTGGAGTCAGTGAGAAGCGAATTATCAATCCATTTATATTCGGGCGGAGAAGCCTGAAAACAATGTATGAACAGAATGGACAAATATTGCTTCTTGCATGCTTTTGTTATAATTTGTCAGCTGAAGCAAATGCACTATAATTGCAGTAATAAATTCTCGAAGCCATCACGATGTTTGCGCCGAAAAATAGACGAATTAAATTATTGGAATTAGTGGAAATTGGCGACAATGGAAAAGGCTCGGACGATTATGCGGGCGTTTCAATTATTGGATTGACAGTAACCGGACGGAGAAACCAGCCGGCAGCCTCCCAGACACTGATCGGTGAAAGAACGACTCCCTGCAGCTATATGTTAATAGTTGCAGATATATTAATAGAACAACTTGCAATGTTCCAGATTGCTGCGAAGAGCAAAAAGAATACAACAGAGTAAGACGTTTTTGAAAGGAGGTTTTTAAACCTCCAAAGACACGATTGAGGACAAGGCCGTCGACTTTTATTTTAATCCAGTTAGCCTTATATTAAAGTATCAGCAAATAATTAACTATATTTATTTAATTAACGAATCAGTAATTAATATGCTGAGGACTACGATTGATGTGTATTTACTGTTTGACGTTCTGTTTCATAATGCAAATATCCATCATCGTCGTCATAGTCGTCGTCGTCATCTCGTCGTAATTATTATCGGCGCCTGTCGTTATTAATCTCGTTCGTGTCCTCGTCTTAGCCCGAGTGGACTATTGTAACAGCGTTCTGCTCGGACTTCCTGTTAACAAAGTCGTCTTCAGTCGGTGCTAAACGTTTCAGCTCATCTGATCTTTGGCTCGAGTTGGAACGAACACGTGACACCGCTTCTACGCGATCATCTTCACTGGCTCCGGATCCTGGAGCCGCATAAGCCTTCAAGCGCTATTGGTTAACGTTTCGAGCGCTGCACGACCCCTTTTGGCCCAGACCTACTCGGCATGATACTCAAGTATACGGCGGTCGACCAGCGCTCGTTATAAAGCAACCGTCATCAGCTGGTCGTTCCTTTTCCGTCCAATACGGTTGTCTCTGTTGACAGGTCCTTTCAGAGGGGCAATCCGCACCTGTGGAACTCTCTGCCGAAGAACGTGACAATTGAGATTCCACTGAACTGTTTATTAGAAGTGCCTTAAGATGCATGTTTATTCCTTGTTAAGCGCTCTTGACTTGAGCCTTCGCTATGCTTACTGCGCTCTATAAAGCGTCTTAATAATAATAATAATAATAATAATAATAATAATAATAATAATAATAATAATAATAATAATAATAATAATAATAATAATAATAATAATAATAATAATAATAATAATAATAATAATAATCCTTCTTTTAAAACTTATTATTATACTTTTATTTATTATATTTTACTTATTATAATAATTAAAAAAAGAAGGAATGAGAGTGGAAATAAAGGTTTATGGACAAATCTTAGAGCAATGAAAGAATTTAGCTATCTAGGAAGTCTGATAACAACCGATGCCAGATGCAATAAAGAGATAAGAAGACGTATAGCAATAGCAAAGGAAGCTTTTTACAAGAGAAAGGAGCTGGTGCAAAGTAAACTAAAACTAAACCTAAAAAAGAGATTGGTAAAAACATTGATATGGAGTGTGGCGTTGTATGGGGCGGAGACGTGGACAATGAGAAAGGAAGATATAAAACGACTAGATGCTTTTGAAATGTGGATTTGGAGGAAAATGCCAAAAGTAAAATACACAGAGCATAAGACAAACGAGGAAGTCATGAAGGAGATAGAGAAGACAGAAGCCTGATAGATACAGCCCGGAAAAGGCAGAGAAATTGGATGGGACATGTCCACCGGCATGACTCTCTACAAAGAACAATAATCGAAGGAAAAATGGAGGGAAAGAGAGTGAGAGGTAGACCGAGAAAGATGACGTTGGAGTGGATGATAAATAAAGGATATCAGGAACTCAAAGAAGAAGCAAGCAATCGATCGGTGTGAGAAAACTGGATACCTGGACCTGTCGAAAGACAGAAGCACTGAATAATAATAATAATAATAATAATAATAATAATAATAATAATAATAATAATAATAATAATAATAATAATTTATTCGATATGGCCAGGAGGTCTATGGAGATCATTGGCATGTCTAGGAACCCCAGAAAAACTTATTAAACCACTATATATATATATATATATTTATATATATATATATATATATATATATATATATATATATATATATATATATATATATATATATATATATATATATATATATATATATATATATTGCTTAACAGTTGGAATGTGTTGACTTGCTTATGATGTCTAATAATCAGAGATGATTGGCAATGAGAGATGGTAATCAGAGATGATTGGTAATTGTGCAATGTACAACTCGAAATTGGGGCGGCTAGGGCTATGCGCTAAAAAAAACTCAAGATTAAAATCTAATATTACCCAAAATTTTTCGGCTGATGCACAGACTGCGATCAAAAAGCTCACCATGCCTGCTCAGGTATTCTACTCTGAACTGGAAATGCCGTTTGGGGTCTTGGCGCCCTCTTATATGCCGTAACTGAATCTGTGCCACTAACAAATTCCAAACAGAAAGGAACCAGGTAAATGAGGTTTCATTATGTTTCTTCAAATATTATTGTATATAGAGAACATCAGTTTGTCGAGACTTACTGTGTCTGAAAGACCAATCCATATTCCGGCTTCATAATCCTTACAGCTGACGATCTCTTCAATAATGGAAAACTTTTCTTGAGCGCTTAAAATTGCCAGATGTCCACGAGAATTGAGACAATCGTTTTCAGCATCTTGCCAAGTCTTTTTTGTTTCGATGTATTTGTAGCACATTCCGCTGTAAGGATGCCAACCATCTTCAAAGTCGCAAGCGTCTTGGATATCTACAAGTAGAATGGATGAATCTAAAAGTAAAAAGTGGACCGATGTTTGACATTGAATATCTCAGCCGCGTGTGTAGTGATTTGAATAAAATTTATAAGCCATATACCCTGAAATGTGACTGATGTAATTGCCAAATTTCATGCTGATATCTTTAGTATTTGCTGAAATATGGCCAAAAAACTACAGAGACTCAAATTTAAAAATTGACAAAGGAATATAACGGCATTATAAATGTATCGTTTTAAAGTCCAATTCAAAGTGAACGCCAAGTGCTGCGTAGCTCAGCTGCTACCAGATCTCCTGCAGGACTGTCATGATTTGCTAGAAGATTTTATATTCTCAGGACCCAGAATTTTCTGGAGCAAAATTGTCCAGATTTCATAACGAAGATGACTGGCCACCCAACTCTCCATATATCGATCCATTTAACTTACACGTCTGAGGAATCATGCTCGACAGATATCAAAGTATCAGCCAAAGCCACAGAACATCAAAGAATTGAAGACTGTGCTGAAGAATATCTGAGAGAGTTTGCCTGAGGACCAGATCAGTGAAAAAGCGCTCGTCGCACGTTTGAAGGCTAAGCGTGGGCATTTTGAGCATCTGTTCCCACAACAAATCATCTTTTAAAAAACCTGTAAAACGGCCTTTTTCAGGGCCTAAAATTAAGCAAAATAATTTAAACTAAATTTATAACGCCGTTATATTACGTTGTAAATTTTAAAATGTGTTTCTTAATTTTTTAACCATATTTAAGCAAACACTAAAGATATCAGCATGAAATTTGGCAATTACATTAGACACATTCCCTGGTATATGGCGTATAAATTTTATTTAAATCACTACACACGCGGCCGAGATATGAAATATCAACATCGGTCTACTTTTTACTTTTACGCCCTGTATTACTGTATATGCAATATCGAGAGGAAGCAGGCTTTCGGTGCTCAAAAGAATGTAGGTTTTTTATATGTATCAGTTAAACAAGTAACTTTACTCTGAACAAATATTCAAATCATATGATCAAATGCATACTTTCTCACTTTAATTAGTTTCCCGTTTGAATTCGACAGGACACTAAATCAAGGGAAAATGCACTGAAAGAGAAATATTTTTGCGTCGCTACAAATATTGCTGGCAGCTGGCAACAGCATTTGCACGACAGTCAAGACAGTCAGAGAGAAGAATAGAGATGGACAGACAAACAGGGACAGACAGAGATAAAGAGAGAACGATCAAATAAATGAACAAATAATGAACAGAAAGGATTGACCGTTTTTTCGCTTGCATATGTAACGTCGTGACCAATCACAAGGAACATTAGTCCATAATCCGTTCCAGTGGTTCATTTGCACACAATCTCCTGTGCATTTCTCAGGACATTCAGCTGTGTCGTCCCAGTCTCTGCAACGGCACCAATTATTTTGTAGTAAATATAAAATTGAGAAAACAAACCAATACCAAATTATTCTCGATACATATAAATTGAAATTAGTGTCTGTCTTATTCAGTCTCTCTAATCGCTACTTTCTGCTGACCTTCATAAGTTAGAAGCCTTCGATAAAAATGTCTCCGCTCCATCATGGAAATGTCTCCGCTCCATCATGGAAATGTCTCCGCTCCATCATGGAAATGTCTCCGCTCAATCATGAGAATTCGATGGTATGACTTTATTACGAACCAAGAAGTTCTTATCCGAGCTGAAACGCCTCCGCTTGCCGAACCAAGCGCCGACAGCTTTGTTTGGCCACATCGCCCGCCTCGACGAGGACGTCCCGGCTCGTCGAGTCCTTAGCACCCATCTCGACGTCATCAGGTCAACGTCCATATCCTTCCTTTAGACGCTCTCGTAGTCGACCAAGGACCCGGTGGATTGATCAACTTCGCCGAGACAGCAACTACACTCCTCCTACCACGCTCTGGCGTCATGGCCATGGTTCCGAGGCAACGCAACGGCTCTCCGCTGGCTACGCGAGAAGATGATTCAGTCTATGCATAGCCAGTAACCTCAGAAGCTAATGCAGCAAGTTTTATTAATGCCTGGTGTTCTTGCGCAGTTCCAGTTCCAGTTCTCCCGTTCTTATATTCCAGCTAGGTCCTGTTAGAATATTCACTTAATCGTCTTTCCTTCTTTCTTGTTTTCTTGTTTTATTTATTTTTGTTCTTATTTCTTTATTTTTCTTTCTTTCTTTTTCTTCCTTTCATCTTTGATAATCAAGAACTGTTAATTAACTGTACACTCATCGAAACACACTTTTCTGGCAGATAAACAACTGTAGGCCAAAACTTGTACTGCTTTAGGTTCTGTCATATCAAGCCAACCCGACATCTCTCTATTTCTGTCCAACGTGCAGCCACCCAGATGCCCAGCTGTCCAATTACGTAGGTCAACCAGTTCAGCCTCCGCTGCGTCTCAGTTTAAATACATATAAGTTCCATTAAAAAATCGTTTAATTTAACTTCACGATTTGTTTTATAAATAATTTTTTACATTCGGCGCTACGCCAGACATACGTGGCATACATATACAGGCATACATAAACATGATTGCTTTGGAGTTGTGCGACTGCTTCCTGTCAGAACAGACGGACACAGACAACAGAACAAAAACAACAACAAAAAAGACAACAGAACAGAAACCGAAAAGACAGAAGCGACGAAAAGAGCAGCTCTTAATTTGGACAGTCGTGGTGACGTTTATTGTTTAGGCCCCGATAAATTTATAAAAATTTTAGTTATTTTTTAATTTATAAGGTGTGAAGGTTAAACGCGGACATCGAGAAAGCAATCACAAACTACTCTAGATTAATGACGTAAACCACCTGCTTCGCTTTGCATGGTACACGAAGTTCAACATTCATTCGGTCACGAGACTACCTTTATATTGATTGTATATGAGAATTTTTCATATTGTGAGCACTTTTAGTTAGTCATAGTTACGCTGCTGCTCTAAGGTCTTATGGTCTAATCTACAGTATCTAATTGATTCTAACAACCGCAGTGACGTTATATTTGCGACAAATCGCACTGAACTTGGAAATAGAGGACAGGTGAAACAGTTCCTCTTAGGCTGAGCAGATTTTAACCAGTGTGAAATGCAGATGCCTACTTTATGCTGTCATCGTTTGGTCCCGGAGTTGTGCCGTCTGTCCAGATCCATCCGCCATTGGCGTCTTTCTGAGCACCGATCCAAAATTCTTCTCTTGCTCCTGCTACAAGCGTTTTAATGAACTCCTAGAAAATACAGAATCACTAATTATTGATTTAGATCCAGCAAATTCATGCAGTCAATTCAGTAATCAAAAACGAGAGTAAGATATTTATTTGAATTGTCTGAAACGCGAACTCATATTGATTGAAGACGGGAAAATAGAAGAGTAGTAACATAATTGGACCGTAGACCGGACGGAAGTTTAAGTCTTAACTAAATTACGCAATTTCTGTGGTCAAATGAGTAGCAATGGCAACACTACGAAGGTAAGGAATGGCTGGCCACCGCCCGCCGATATTTGGCTTAGACACCTGATGATAGTCGTGAAACCGGGGATCAGCACCGGCTCTTATAGCCATTGAAGTCTACAGATGGACCTTTATTTACCTAGCATTGATTGACACGAGACAACAAGGTGATTCCGCGTAATTTTAATATATGTACAGACCCAAATATTCTAGTTAACTTCTCGTTGACGTCAATTCAGGCAATAAAGGCGTTCAAATGGGATATTCAAAGTGTTCTTCTTTCGCTCTTTCTTCTTTCGTTCTTTCTTATTTTCGTTCTTTCGCTCGGGTGCATTTGCCCTGCTGATTTACAGCTCTGTCATGCAGCAATGTAAAATCCTTTATAAAAATGGCGCCACTCTTCAATGAAACACTTCTTCAGATGATCAGCGTTCTGAATCTGGAAGCCGCGGTAGATGTGCTCCTGCTAAATCCACCAAATTTCGTAATCCACAGGAATTAGAAGATTTGACTATTCGGCGGCCAGTGAGCTGGACCAGTGAAGTCTGGTGTCTCAGCTGCAAGCAGTGCAACCGTATCACGAGCACGATGGGTTGGTGCGTTGTTCTGCTGGAAGCTACAGAACTAATGGCCGGCGGAAGAAGCTCTCTGAGCAGCGTGTTTCAGTAGTACTCGCCATTGATCTTTATACCAGTGTCTGTGAAAATCAAACTTTTGAACCCAAGTGCCGAAAAAGATACAACTACTAAAGGATTTTGGAAACGTCGGACCGTCGGACGTGTACGCAGAAGACGTGGGGATCAATTACTGCATTTTCCGCCCCATATAAATAAGCAGTGCTTTTTTTCTAGGAAAAAAGGTTTGGGAACCCATCCTTTTTTACTCATCAACAAAACAGGTGTGGGAACGCCGCTTCTGTACGTTCCCAAACACATTATTACATATCCATAATTATATATGCAATGTAATGTAATGTAATTAGCTATTTATATTGCGCCTAATCAATCAATGTTAGCAAGCGCATTGTGTCAATTGTTATATGCACAATTAAACAGATGTGCCTTCAAATGTTTACGGAAAGCGACGAGCGACTTTATATTCCGTAGCGCTGGTGGAAGGGCGTTCCAGGCATGGGGTCCAGCGTACGAGAAGGCTCGTTGCCCCATGACTGTCCGAAGACGAGGTTTCTGGTATTGACTGGTAGAGGCTGATCGTAGGCCTGGTCTACCAATGGCGGTTGATGTTGGCTGGAGCAGATCGGCCAGATAGGTCGGACAAAGACCATTCTGTGCACAGAACATCAGCGTGCATAGTTTGTGTTGTATCCGTGACTGGACTGAAGCCAATGAAGCTCGCGAAGCGCCGGAGTGACGTGGTCTCAAGGTTTTAGGTCCAGTACCAGACGTGCAGCAGCATTTTGAACGCGCTGCAGGTCGGCCAGTGTAGACTTTGGAAGGCCGGCAAGAACGAAATTGCAATAGTCTAGACTAGACAGAACAAACGCGGAAACCAGTTGCGAGGCGACTTCTTTGCCAGCGATTCGACAAATCTGGCGGATACGTCGTATGTGATAGAAGCAGATCTTGGCTGTCCAACATGTTGCTTCATGGTCAATTCGTTGTCAAACAGTACTCCGAGATCTTTGACGACGGAAAAAGTAAAGTAAAGTAAAGTGAAGTAAAATCTCGTGGATTTCTATAGCGCCTTGGAAAGCAGAACAACAGTAGCTGCTTATTCTTAGGCGCTCAGCCTCTCTTAAAATAGCTATGGGGAAGGTATGTGATCAGCCAGGCAGTAGTCAACATCCAAAGGGCAGTGAGGCTAGGTTGTTACAGCTATGGAGGATATGATTTTAGAAAAAGGAATTATTTAAGCTTAGACCTGAAGACTCGAGGAAATAATACAAGAATTGTAGAAAATGAGGATTCAGATTTGATTGTATGAAAGTGTCCAAGTGTGCGAAGGGAAGCTGGGATCGAGTTCCAAAGTTCAGGTGCAGCATATGAGAAGGCACGGTTGCAAATTTTCAGGGATGACTAATTCAGTGGGCGTGACAGAGTGAGGTAAGATGATGAACGTGTGGGTCGAGGAGGCTGAGGGGTTATTAGTGATCTAAGGTAGGCAGCTTTTGATGACTGAAGTGAGCTATATGTAAGTGTTATTATCTTATATTGGATACGTTCTGTTATTTTAAGCCAATGAGCTAAAGCATTTTGTATTGATTGCAATTTGTTGATGGAGGCTTTGCGAAGGTTATAGTAGAGGGAGTTACAGTAATCTAATTTGGAGTGGACTATAGAAGTGGCGATTGTGGACGCAGTATTAATATCAAGACAAGGACGTAGGCGACAAAGGTCACGAATATGAATAAAGCAGGCTTTTGAAAGTTGGGAGATTTGGGATTCGAAGTTTAGAAAATAATCAAATTAGAATCCGAGATTTCTAGCAGTTGGAACAGGGATTATTGTGGTGTCAGGAGCCAAAACTAGTTTAGGATTATCAATTTTTTTCAGTTGTTGGGGTAGTCCGATTAAAAGAAACTCTGTCTTAGATGGGTTGAGAGCGAGGAGATTAGATGACATCCATGCAGAGATTGACAAGAATGCAGATTCAAGCTCAATAATAGAAGCATTGAATGAAAGAGGTGAGAAGGACAGGAATAGCTGAATGTCATCGGCATAGAGTTGGTGATTTAATTTGAGGGAATTAATTAGAGATGAAAGTGGTGTGGTGTAAAGGCTGAACAGTACAGGTCCGAGAACAGATCCTTGAGGCACTCCATAATCTATAATATGAGAAAGAGAAATTTGGCCAAGACAGGACACTTTAAAAGACCGAGATTTGAGATAAGATGCAAACCAGTTATGAGCTTTTTCAGATATGCCAAACCAGAGAGAGAGTCGCTCGAGCAGAATTTTGTGATCTATGGTATCAAATGCGGCAGAGAGATTAAAGAGACAAAGGCCAGTAACTTGTCGTAGACCAATTGCAGTTAAGAGTCTGTCATAAATGTAGGCGAGGACAGTTTCAGTTAAGTGATGTTTAGTGTAGGCAGATTGATGAGCATTATTTAGTGAGTTTACTTGAAAGGTGTTCATTCAGTCTGGAAACTACAATTTTTCAGTAAGCTTTGATAGAAGAAAAAGATTTGAGATGGGGCGATAGTTATTGAGATCTTCTCTGTCAAGACCAGGCTTTTTTAGGAGAGGAGTGACAAAAGAGTTTTTGAATGCGGATGGGAAAGTGCCTGAGATAAGAGAGAGGTTGATGATTCTAGTTATAATAGCCGTAAGCACGGTGGCACACTGTTTGAGTAAAGAGGTAGGTATGGGATCTAGGTCACATTGTTTGTTTGGCAAGGATAGTAGAAATTTGGATACCTCTTCTTCAGTTGTAGGAGTGAAGCTGGATAAATTGCAAGGAGGTTGTGGGGGAGGAAGATAATGAGGAGAGGTGGTTTGAGTAATAGTGAAAGACTTGAGGACACTGCGAATCTTGGAGATTTTTACAGAGAAGAACTTAGCAAAAGATTCAGCAAGTTCTGACAGGGAAATGGATTGAGGGAGAGGTTTTGAGTCTTTGCGATGGAAAAGATCATTTACAGTTTTCCAGAGCTTACGTGGATTTGAGCTATTTGTTGAAATGATGTTAGAATAGTATTTCTTTTTGGCAGATGTAAGGAGATTATGATAGCGGTTGGTGGTGGAACGAAGATTTAAAAGGTCAGATGGAGAATGTGTTTTATGGTAGGTTCGCTCAAGACGTCTGCGAAATGACTTGAAAGCATGAATGAAAGAGTTATACCAGGGTTTGCTGTTATGAGATGAAAAAGGTCTAGTGATGATAGAGGAGCATGAAGGGCGGACGATGGTGCCCTGAAGTGCCAGACTACAATCGGTGTTAGTAGTAGTAGTAGTAGTAGTAGTAGTAGTAGTAGTAGTAGTAGTAGTAGTGCAGTAGCAGCAGTAGTAGCAGTTAGTAGTAGTAGTAGTAGTAGTAGTAGTAGTAGTAGTAGTAGTAGTAGTAGTAGTAGTAGTAGTAGTAGTAGTAGTAGTAGTAGTAGTAGTAGTAGTAGTAGTAGTAGTAGACTTCTTTAGCGCCATTGTAGTATCTGCACCAGTCGATGGTCGCTTCAGTGAATAATCGTAGTCGTGAAAAATTGTCCGTGGTGAATCGAGGTTGTAATCCAAAGGTCAGTCCGTAAAAGAGACAGCTTAAGCATGTTAGCATGTGAGCCAAACCATGCAAGCCCAGTCTTGGAAGCATTAAGTTGCAATCGTCGTGAGAACACCATCCTTGGCCCTCTGTGATGGAATTTTGGAGACGACCAAGAGCAAGACCGACGTCTTTAACGTCCACATGGTCGTAGATCTGTTTATCATCAGCAAAAATATGATGGCGAAGATCGTGACGTTGAAAAATGAGGGCAAAGTCTTCTGTGTATGTGATGAAGGCAATCGGTCCAAAAGACGATCCCTGTGGCACAGAGCACTCGAGTGACAAAGCTGGCGAGGAATCATTGAGGTGGCGAAATATCTGCTCGCGTCCAGTGAGGTAAGAACGAAACCAGCCAAAGGGAACTCCGCTGACTCCGAAACGTTCCTCCAGGACACGGAGCAGTATGTCATGATCCACCGTGTCGAAAGCCGAGCTGAGGTCAAGTAGTACAAGTGCAGAAACCTTGCCATCATCTATGGCGCGTACGAGACGAGGTCGTTTTGGACTTTAATTACCGCTGTTTCTGTTGAGTGAAATCGCCGATATGCAGATTGATGAACTGGTAAAAGGTGATTGCGCTCAGAAAACTCAGCGAATCGATCAACGACTGTTCGCTCCACAAGCTTCGACACAAAGCTCAAGTTGGAAATTTTTTCGAAAAGATTTCAGATCTCCTGGATCCAACGTTGGCTTCTTCAGGCGGGGAAGGACGATAGCCGATTTGCAGGCATCTGCACAGTTTCCAGTGTCCAAAGAAGTGTTGCACATCAGACTAAGCAGAGGAGCGATGACATCAGCAACCTCTCGTGACAGCCAGGTAGGGATCGGATCAAGCGAGCATTGCTTGTTTGGCAACTTTGATAACAGAGCTTTGATCTCAGTTGGTGTTACCGGATAGAAAGAGAAAGGCGGGGTTTGTCTTTTAACGATCTCCACCTCAGGTGCATTAGATGTCTGTTCACGAATTCGAGCAATCTTCTCCGTAAAAAAGTTGCAAAGTCGTTGACCTTGAAGTGCGATACAGAGGTCGGAGGCGGTTTGGCAAGCCGATCAACTTCAGCCCAGATCGCTCGACTGTTTCCTCCGCAGCTTTGAATTTCCCGCATCCAGTACTGCTTGAACTTGTCTTGGAAAAGCTGCCGGACTATCTTTGAGTGTAGTCGCCACAAGCCTCCAGTGTATCAGACGTCAGAAGACGCCTGTAATGTCTTTCAAGTTGACGTCTCTTGGCTTTAGCAGCACGACAATCTTCGTCGAACCATGGAGCAGAATGCCGTCTGGATATCTGGACGGTTCGAAATGGTGCATGCTTATCGATCAGGTTTCTCATGGCAGTGTCATAAAGCGAGAAGAAGCCGTTGACATCAGGTACAGGGGACTGGATTGGATGACCGATTCGACGAGCTGATGAAGATCAGACGAGAAAGAATCGATGTCGAATTGACGCCATGAGCGACGTTGAACGCAGCGTGCCCTTGTATGATTGTCCCGGTCAGAACGCCGTAACGCAGCGGTGATCAGAGAATGATCTGAGAGAATCCCGGGTGGATCGACGCATAAGTTTATGACATCAACGTCCTGTCGGAGAACAGGTGTGGGAACGGCGTTCCCATGCGTTCCCACTGAAAAAAGCCCTGTAAATAAGTTCTAATGGAAAATGAAAGTTTTGACCGCTTTGGGAAAAAGGTCAAATTTCTCAAACGGCTTGGTACATTCAAGTGAAATCTAGCTTTCTTAACAGTAACATCATCATCATCATCATCATGTTCTCTGTCCTGGTACAGGTTCAGGGCTCCATTGTTTCCATTCCTCTCTGCATCTTGCTTCTTCTTTGATTTCTGCATAGATCTTTCATCATCCAGTCCAATAGCATCCTCCTTGGTCTTCCTTTTGTCTTTCTTCCTGATATTCTTCCATCAATTATTGTTCTGAGTAATTATTCTCCTCCTAGTTACGTGTCCAATCCAGTTCCTCTGTCTTTGTATGTCCTACTTCTGGAGAGTCCAGGTTTCTAAGACATATAAAGTGACACTCCATATCAACGTTTTTATCAGCCTCTTCTTTATGTCTCTATTTAGCCCTCCTCTTACCAGTTCTCACAACAAAACAAAACCAAAGGAACATTATCTTTGAATGAACCCTGGCAAAACTTATCTGGCTTGGTACTAAACATCTGCACTAAAACTTCATCATGAAGTTTGATGAATGAACATAACAATTCATCATGACTTGCTGAACTCTCTCTCTCTCTCTCTCTCTCTCTCTCTCTCTCTCTCTCTCCTAATCTATCTTTATCAAATTGTATCAAAAACCTTGGCATTTACTTTGACAGTAACTTGACCTTCAAAGAGCACTTTGCTAGACTCTCTCGATCCTGCTTTTACCAACTTAAGCAAATTAGGGTTATTCGTTCTTCGATTTCTTTATCTGCAGCCAACTCTCTGCTGCATGCTTTTGTGGCTAGTAGTTTAGACTATTGCAATTTTCTTATCTTGGTCTGCTCAAAAGCCTGCTCTCTACTCTGTAATCTGTCCTAAATGTTGCAGCTCGTCTTGTGGTTAAAGCTCCTCGCTACCTTAGCATCTCAGACTTTATGCTTAACATCCTCCACTGGCTTCCAGTTTCTGACCGCATTTAATTCAAACAAGTAATTATTGTTTCTGCTGCACTTCGAGGTCAGGCATCGTCTTACATTACTGAGCTTTTCAAATCACCCTCTTCCACTGCTCATCGCCTGCTCCGCTCCACTGACCAGAAGAATTGTTTATGTCTCCAGATCACGCACTGGTCTTACTCAGCGTCGAGCATTTGCAGTGACTGGACCCTCCCTCTGGAATGCCTTGAACCCATCCATTCGGGAATCACTTCTTACTCCACCGCTCTCCTCAATGCGAAAGCTAAAGTCTCACTACTTGACCCTGGGGGTGCCCAGTCAAAATAGCGCAAGACAAAATAGCGCCGACTAAACAGCGCCGACAAAATAGCTCCAAAACCCCCGACAAAATAGCGCCGACGTAATCGCGCGATGCCGAACAAAGAATTGCGCGTTATAATAACGGCGAGCGTCATGTGGAGGCGAGTAAAAACAAGTACGTTTAACTCGACCGTCGCCGACGAGTTCTTATTTCAACATATGGAACCAGGCCGTTATTGGAATACCTGCGCAGTGTTTCGTCCAATCTTTCGATTTAGTAAGACAAAGCACACGACAAAACACTTACGGAATAAACGGTACATTCATTACTACGTTTATAAACTGGTTTCACGTTATTGAATGTTATGATGGACTGTTTTTCTAAATGACATTAGTCATGAAATTCATTATTTTCTTCTGCGTTATTGAATATGATAAAAGGACATTTTTCATTAGCTTTGGTGTGATATTACTCGAAAACCTATTAAAGTTAAAGTTTAGTTCTCTATCGTTTCTTACTTCGGCGCTATTTTGTCGGCGCTCATTTGTAACCGCCAAATTGTCGGCGCTAATTTGTCGTCGTGATTTTGTCGGCGCTATTTTGTCTTGCGCGATTTTTTTACGGTACCGACTTTGCGACTCCAATGCCAGGAGCGCCTCTGAGTAGAAATAGAAGAGGCGCTTTGCAAATGCCACATTACATTGCACTACATTACCATTACAGGGGAGGGATGGAGGAAAGGAGATAGAGAAAAAGAAGACTGTGGGGCATGTCATATGGACAGACAGACAGAGAGACAGAGAGACAAAGAGACAGAGAGACACAGACAGACTGACAGAGATTGATGGCAACCATACTGCCACCTGTTCTCAGGGCCGGAGCTAGCCAATCCGGCGCCCCCCTGCAACTTCGTATTTGGCGCCCCCGGCAGTGACAGTCTGACAGACTTTCCTCACGGATACACCTTAACTTCATGATTCTATTGGCAATATAAACTCAATACTGTATAAACAATCTACGAAACGAACTGCACACATAACGGACTTCTTTTCGTTATAATACAACATAATAATACAACATAATAATACAACATAATAATACAACATAATAATACAACATAATGTGAACGTTTTGCAATAAATAATAATAATAATAATAATAATAATAATAATAATAAAAATAAATAATAATAATAATAATAATAATAATAATAATAATAATAATAATAATAATAATAATAATAATAATAATAATAATAATAATACAATACCTTTATTTTACAGAGAAAAAAATGCAACTACTATAACAACTGTGCTTTTTACGAGCTTTCATGTTAGCAAATCTCTCGTTTAGTTCAGTTACAGTAAGTCAAAATTAGAACATAGGCCTACATCATTTTATATTGCAACTAGTCTAGATTTAAGTTAACCTAAACGCCCAGGGTACGGCGTGACGGCGGTTTCCGGATGACAAAACTGTCAAAACAAAAGGAGCACAAATGCGATGTGTTCATCACAATGTAATATATCAAGTAATCAAAGATTACATACATTTGAACACAATATTCTAACTTCTTTAACAAAGAGATACCCGTGTTACCGCGCGTATAAATGAATATTCATAAAAACAGTCAGGTCACGTGTGACAAATAGCCTAACTAGGCGCCGGTTCATAAATATTCGTAAGCCTTCTGCTGGTCTTGTTTAAATAGTACATGTATTATAATTATAGCTCAATTCTATGTAAAGAACAGTATAGTAGGCTGAAGAAGCTGATCATTTGTGCTAAAGACTTAACAGAGCGCCGTCTCAATATGTAGAGTGATGGACACTCATAGGCCACGCCTACTATCCAATAGATGAACACTTGACCAGCTAGGCATATAGAAGCCAGCTGTAGTAGCATTAGTTAGTAGTTGTTCTCCAGACGTTGATCTGAATAGAAGCATATAGTTATATCTAACTGTGTCTCTGTTTGCTATAGTCTAAACCTCTATAGGCACTCAGTTATAGGCGTAACCAAGGACGCCACATGGTGTCAGATAGCTAAGTCAGTTAGTTAAGAATAAAAGCAGAAGTGAACATTATCAACCGATAGCGTTGCGAAAAATTGCGAAATTGCGAAAAATTGCGACATTGCGGAAAATTGCGAAATTGCGTAAATTGTTAGAATGGCTAGTGCTTCTCACAATCCGTTACCTGCAAAACTAAACTTGACAGCGTCGAACATTGGAAATGAATGGCGTCGTTTTAAAGGCCAATGGTTGAATTACGTAACAGCTGCGAAATTGGACCAAGAAACAGCGGAAAGTGCAGGCCGCAATATTGCTCGCGTCGATAGGAACCGAGGCGTATTGCGTTTTTGAGTCTATGACTCTGACGGACGCTCAAAGAGCGAGAACAGCGGATTTGCTAGAAGCGTTTGAACAGCATTGCGTCGGAGCGGTGAACGAAGTCTACGAACGATATGTCTTCCACAGTCGGAAACAGGGCATCGGCGAATCTTTCGACGTTTTCTTATCGGAGTTGCGGCGACTCGTTCGATCCTGCGGTTTCGGCGACACGGAAGCATCGATGATCCGGGACCGGATCGTCCTCGGCATTGCAGACGATGCAACGAGGAAGAAGCTGCTGGGGACACGCGAGCTCGATCTCCAGCGGGCCATCGATCTGTGTCGGGCGCAGGAAACGACGTCGAAGCAGTTTAAGGCGATGACTGCGCCTGAAGAAGTCAACGCTTTGCGACGGGAGCAGACACCTCGCCGTCATCAGAATCGCCATCAGTACGACAGAGCGCGGTCCCAGAATCGTCGTCACGACAGAAGGGACCAGAGTCAGCGCCCCAACCATCGCCAGAATCGTCCAGGAAAAGGTACGATGGGCGGTTCGTGTCGTTTCTGCGGGCGTTGCCATGACAACGGGCGAGCGCATTGCCCGGCTTTTGGTGCTGTTTGCCGAAAGTGCCAAGGCAAGAATCATTTTTCTGCAGTTTGTGAAGGGAAAGCTGCTTCTCACGGCAGTGTCAGGCAGCTCACAGACGATTTTGAATCTGTCCTGGTTCTAAACACGACAGATATGGGAGGCCGTGTATATACAAACCTCCTGGTGAACGGACGATGCATCAACATTATGCTTGACTGCGGCAGCACGGTGTGCACTCTTCCGAAGTCGATTTACGATGATCTACCGAATAAAGCTGCACTTCGTCCAGCGAAATCTATTCTGAAGATGTTTAATGGTCAGCAGTTAGCGACAGAAGGACTGACTGACGTCATTCTTACGCATCAGAAGACCGGTAAGCAGATGAAAGTTGAATTTTACATCACTGCTCATGACAATCCGATTTCAAGCATGTCAGCATGCAGAGATTTTGATTTAATTCGCATTGTTGAAGACAATATATGCGCGATTGAAGCTGCTGTTCCGTCCACGATGGACCACGCGTTAACTGAAGCAGACGTTTTCGCACAGTACAGCGATCTTTTCGATGGCAAACTCGGATTATTAGAAGGCACTGTTCACTTGGATATGGACCCGTCATTTCGTCCAGTTCAGCTGCCACTTCGTCGAATTCCCCTCGCAGTCCGAAGCCGAGTGTGGAGGAGGGACTTCAGAAGATGGTTCGACAAGAGATAATTGTTCCGGCGACGAAAGCCACACCATGGATTTCTGCGTTAGTGGTCACAATTAAGAACAATGGAAAACTTCGTTTGTGTTTAGACCCTACAAGAACTTTAAATCCAGCTCTACTTCGAAACAAATACTGTCTTCCTACTCTAGACGACATTTTACACCAGCTAACAGGAGTAAAGGTTTTCAGTACAGTCGATTGCGAAAATGCGTTTAACCTCTTAAAATTAGACGAAGAATCGAGTTTTCTTTGTACTTTTGATACGCCCTACGGACTTTATCGGTACTGCCGCTTACCATTTGGTTTATGTCTCATCTGAACTTTTTCAATCACGGATTCATGCTGCTTTGTCTGGGCTTAAAGGAATTTTCTGCATCGCAGACGATATTCTGATTACTGGTTCTGGAGATTCGCGTACGGAAGCTGTGAAGGACCACGACAAAAATCTCATTGCACTTTTAAACCGTTGCAGAGAGAAGGGAATTAAACTTAATCGACAAAAGATGAAACTCCATCGCGAAACTCTTACTTTTATGGGTCATGATTTGACCAAGGATGGTCTCAAACCCTCAGCGTCAAAAATTGAGGCGATCGAAAACTTTGCAACGCCTACGGACAAACCAGCGGTTCAACGTTTAATCGGATTCGCAAATTATCTCGCAATATTTGACCCCAATTTCAGTGACGTAGTTTTGCCGCTTCGCGAACTACTAAAATCTGAAAATGGGTTCCGTTGGGATGAGCGCCATTCTGCCGCCTTTGATAAATTGAAAGAAATGCTGAAGACTGCACCTGTCTTGCATTATTTCGATGAGAAAAAGGAGATTTTGATCCAAACGGATTCCAGTAACTCGGGTCTAGGTGCTGTTCTGCTTCAGAACAATAAGGTCATCGAATATGCGAGCCGTGCTCTGACTCCAGCGGAAATTAAATTTGCACAGATCGAAAAAGAGACATTAAGTATTCTTTATGCGCTAGAGAAATGGAATTCGTATGTATATGGCAGAAGAATAATAATAGAAAATGACCATCGACCTTTGGTTTCAATCTTCAAAAAATCTTTGGCTTCCGCACCAAAAAGGCTTCAGAGAATGATGCTCCGCCTTCAAAGATTTGACTTCAAGCTACGTTTCAAAGCCGGAAAGGATTTAATTTTGGGTGACGCGCTTTCCAGAGCTTACGACCCCAAGGGCACCGAACAAATTTTCGACGAAGAGATCGCATTTCTTGCTTCAACGGATGCAGAACAGACGGCGGAAATTCAAATGATTGCCTCTCCAGCAACTTTGAAATTAATCATGGAAGCTGCCAACGATCCGAGCTACCTTCGTTTGAAACAGCAAATTATTGAGGGTTGGCCAGAGAATACGAAACATCTGCCAGACGATATTCGAGCCTACTCTACGTTCGCGGACGAACTGGCCGTCTCTCGAGGACTTGCCTACAAAGGAAGTCGTTTGGTCGTCCCGGCGCCAGTCAGGTCAGAGGTCATCAATCGTCTACATAGTAGCCACATCGGGGTGAATGGTTGTCTCAGACGGGCTCGCGAAATTGTATATTGGCCCGGACTCTGTTCTGAACTCAGGGCAAAGGTCGAGAAATGCGCCGTGTGTAACCAATATCGGGATGCCCTACCCCGGGAACCTTTGCAGTCCTATCCTGTGCCCTCGAGGACCTGGGAAAGTGTATCCTGTGATATATTCAGTTTTGATCAGAAAGAATATCTAATTACAGTCTGCCATCTGTCCGGATACTTCGAAATAGACAGCCTGCCTTCAAAGGCTGTAACGAACATTATATTCTGCTTAAAGAAAATCTTTGCAAGATTCGGAATTCCAGATAAATTGCACAGCGACAATTCACCATTTAATTCAATGGAATTTCGTCAGTTTGCGAATCAATACGAGTTCGAACATATTACAAGTTCGCCACATTATGCGCAATCAAATGGCAAAGTGGAAAACGCAGTTCGGACAGCTAAAAGATTAATGAAAAAGTCCAAAGCAGACGGATCTGATCCCTTTCTTGCGATTTTAGAATGGCGTAACACGTCCGGAGAACATTCAAATCTTTCTCCTGCTCAAATTCTGCTTGGAAGACGTACTAAAACTAGGATTCCTATTTGCAACAAGCTCCTAGATTCACCTTTTGCTACAAGCGCCAAAGACGCTCTACAAGTTTCCAGACAGAAGCAAGCTGCTTATTATAATTTACATACGAGAAATCGACGGAAACTAGAAAAGGGCCAGACTTGCAGAGTAAAATTTGACCCGAGGTCAGATCAGTGGCGCAAAGCAGAAATCGTGGATGTTTTGCCACATCGATCGTTCAACGTCAAATTTTCTGATGGCAGCGTACGGCGGCGTACGAAACACCACGTGAGATGGTCATCGGAACCTCCGTTAATATTCGAAGAAAACAATGATCTACAACAATCGGGAAAAGGAGAGGAAAATGGAAATGTCCTCTCGCGGCCACCGTACTTCTCACAGCGAGGCGATGAGCGGAACGATCAGCCAGCCAGCGCCGTCAGCGCCGCCAGCGCCACTCATTCAGCAAAGCCATGCCTAAAGCCATCGTCTTCTCAATCTTCTGGCTCAACCCAAGTATCATACAATGAACAGCCGAGCGCTACTAGAGAAACACCAGCGCCACCTGTGGAACCCTATAGAACTAGATCAGGGCGGATTGTTAAGAAGCCCAGTAGATACAAATAGTTCTGACTTTAAACATCAGGCGTATTTTGCGGATAACAAATGACGCATTTAGGCCTGAACTGCTATTGACATATTGATTAGTTTAAATTAGTTTAATTAATGATTAGCCTAAGTAAAGAGAGGGGGATGTAGAGTGATGGACACTCATAGGCCACGCCTACTATCCAATAGATGAACACTTGACCAGCTAGGCATATAGAAGCCAGCTGTAGTAGCATTAGTTAGTAGTTGTTCTCCAGACGTTGATCTGAATATAGTTATAGTTATATCTAACTGTGTCTCTGTTTGCTATAGTCTAAACCTCTATAGGCACTCAGTTATAGGCGTAACCAAGGACGCCACACAATATAATTGATCACTTCGGAAATTTGGCGCCCCTCAAAAGCTTGCGCCCCTTGCCTCGCGGAGCTCGCGGAGTGGGTCGTTCCAGCCCTGCCTGTTCTTATCGCGAGACAGTCTGAGGGGAGGAGCTCTCATGAAGCGGAAAGACTCAATGTTCAGCTTTTATAGCGGTGGTACCTACAAACAGCGGAGGTTATAACCAGTAGAAGGAGCTTGCACACTGTTCTCTTTTCTTCATTGCAATGCTCAGCAGCAAGAGATGTTTTCTGTCGCCTGTAGCAAAGTCACTTCAGCGGTCAACGAAATATATGTGACAGTATGAAATTCAAACAATTCACTCATTCTGCAAAATGAGTGCCATCTATAGAAGCAATGAATGGTAATTTGACAATGCATTAAACTCTGTAATTAATAAAATAACTATAACAATCAATATATAATCGACAATCGACCGATATTATTAGGCTGAAAATCGTCCAGAGGCACAATCAGCGCAGCTCTACTGAAAATCTGTAAGTAGTTTTAAAAAGTCACTTACTCTTTCTTCGACACTTTGAAAAGAGACGTGGTCAGCTTGACGATCTTGACAGACGGAGCGTCCAGTATTAAAGTCCCATTGTGTCGGACTAAGCAGATAGCAATAATTTCCGAATGCTGACCAACCGTCAGGACAATAGGATATTGCTATGCAATACATTAATAGTGATTCAACTTGATGACCGTATCAACAGCAACATTGGTAATAATGTTAATGATATAAAGACAGCATAGTTTTGATTGCTTTCTCAATCGCAAACAGAATACGGATAGAATTCGTATCAGTCGCAAAGCACAGGTAAATTGTTGCCTGTAAAAGTCGTCACTAAAGTACCAGTCGCTCGTCAGTCCGTCCATCTGTGTGCAGGCGAGACACGGACCCTGCAGCCGACATGAAGATTTTGGAAGCCTGTGTACTGTGCACTAGCAATGCCTGTTCCTTGGCATCCGCTGGTTCGAGAGCAGTGGCGGCTCCACCGGGGGAGCCAGGGGGCCCGTGACACAATTTGTCTGGCCCCCAGTGGCCTCCCAGTTTTGACCCTATACTTAATGCTACATACATTAAACAACAAATGGTTGGCCCTCCATGATTAGAAGTTGCCACCCCAACGCCCCCCCACTTGCCAAATCCTAGAGCCGCCACTGTTCGAGAGCATAACAAACACAGGACTAATATTTGATAAAGTCGCGTCTTGTTCATCATTGAGAGAAATGTTGGTCAATTCAATTATCCAGCCCATGACTGCGCAGAACAGCGCAGTCTGTGCAGGTGCTAGGATTCAGCTTTGTCTGACCCCAGATGTGGCGTGAAAGCGAGGCGAAAGCTTTCCGCTTATTCGTACTGTCGCACCGGAGCAGTCGTGTAGACCAACTATCAGATCTAGTAGGGTGTCCGACACTCCCTTGCTGCGTAAGACTATCCATAGAGTACGTCGATCAGCTGAATTTATAATGCGGCGATCGTGGAAACAAACCATTATATATCAATATAGGCTGCGACCAACGGCCGGTCAAATTCACGGTGGATCTAAGACAGTAGACGCAAAGATGGCATCAAATGTAGATCGTCGCGCAGCGAATTCCGATTGTGGACGACGGAGTGAGTACCAGATCTCCCGTATTTTACGGGAGCTCCAGTATTTTAGCCCCAGTCTCCCGCCACCTTATAACTGATTTTTAATATTGATTTACTACATGCAGATGATGCTGTACACTGAGCAGCGTTGTTTCTTGCTTTTCCTAGTCTATGCATTATTGTGCTGTAAATTCTGTCATGTAGCTCTGGCCATACCGGAATGAACTGGACCGTGGAGTGATCGTGGAAACAATCTCCCGTATTTTGACTTTTGATATATGGCGCCCTAACCAGGAGTGGGTTTATGCGGGCGAGAAGAAAATGTGCAAAACCCTTTCCGTGGACAGACAAAAGAGAAAGCGGTCGGTAGCTATTGCAATCGGATTTGGAGCCCACCCTTGTATAGGGTCACAGTATACCATTATTCCACCCGGCCTGTCCTCCATGCGCCGAGAAGAAAAATCAAACCATTCGCCGACTCATTACCAACTATGTTGTCAGACGCGATCAACATTGGTCACAGAGCGACGCAACGGCCCCAGTCGGCTAGGCGGTAATAACGACGACGATTGAAACCGTGTGCGTCTGAAGTAGTTTGGCTGCATTGAAACCGTCTGCGTCTGAAGTAGTTTGGCTACATTGTGGACATTTGACCTCAAGGTGTTGCGGTCTTCTGCTGTTCTCGTTGTCTGCTCTATTGTTAATTCTTCGAAGCTGTCTTGAATTTCCATTATGTTACACTCCTTATCCGGCCGCTGCAACTAAGGAGAGATGAGGTAAGGGAGGGAGTGTAACGCCATTACATCTGGTCACCAGCAGATTCATTTGTTGCAGTGACCGGAGGGGAGTGTGCTTGGAAGTCAACCACGAGATCATTGGCAGAGCGGTGCGACAGTGGCGTCTCCGTCTACGTGCGTCATTATGCATTCGTCACTTTGAGCACAAACTGTAAACGACGTAATGACGAATTTCGTAACGGTAGTTTCCTTTGTACCCTCCCAGTGCGAAACCCTGTCGGTTCGAATTTTTAAAAAATACTATATCGTAAGCTATGCGGCTGCTTTGTTTTAAATTTCCATTTTTTGTGGAATAAATGATAGATGCCGATTACAATTTTAAAATTTTAATGCAATTTGTCGAGGTTAGATTGATTTAGAGAATGCAGCCATTTCAATTGAAACACGGTGCATTGTCTCGCTTAACTGCTCTTTGAAGGAAGGTAGACACCTTCTGATTCTCAAAACAACGTTATGGCATGTTATCATTGGACGTGTCCTTGATGTGGTGAAATTCTGCCCAATTTCCGACCTTTCTTTACTCTCAAAAGCCATTGAAAGGCTTTTGTTATCACAAAAGCTTCGCTGCCTAAACACTAAAAACCTTCTGCCTCTGAATCCGGACGATTTAATTAAACTGCAAATGCAACACTCCTGGTTATGATATTTACTCTGCCACTGACTTAGTTTAAATAAGTCACAGGCGTAAGTCAATAAGTCAGTCATTTTTAGTCATAGGCGTAGCAATGAGACCGGGTCTCTTATTGCGTTTGTGATTAGTCGTGGGATTTGCACTATACCGGTGAAATTATATCGTAGAGGGGTAGTTGGGATGGTTGCAGAATCGATATATGTGGACTAACTGTGTCAAACGAGGACTTAAAAGAATAAGAGAAAAAAGAATTTTCAGCATAAATAATAAAGAGGAAAATAGAATACGCCGGACACGTCATGCGAGGCTCGCGCACAGAACAAGCCAAAATATTTTTGGAGGGCAAATACGAGGGAACCCAACCAAAGGAAGAATGAATGGAGGAGGTTAAAGAACAAAAAAAGAAAACTATAGAAAAATGAAAAGATACGCCGAAGATAGGAATCGATGGAGACAATTCTTAACTGTCAACCTTACAAAAAAAAAACACAACAATGAAGAAAGAAGATTGTGTTAATGTCTGACGACATTTTTTCTTGCAGGCTTTTTACACTCGGAAATGCTCTCCAATAGACTTAGATCAGCGTTCTCAACCTTTATAGTGCCGCGACCCTTTTAATTCAATTACCTGTGATGTGGCGACCCCCAACGGTTAAATTATTTTCGTCCACAATGCAAACTGCTAAACAATGCTACGACAATAAAAATTTTCGAAATCGTTATTATTTAATTGTCTCCATGTCTGTCCTCAAATGACAATGATAGTAAGGCAACTAGCACGTCGTAACTACCAGTTAGGACCTTTTGTAAAATAACAAGAAAAGAGACAACCCCATTTTTCTGATAGTCTCGGGCGACCCCTGGCAAATCGTCATTCGATCCCCATGGGGGTCGCATTTGATCTAAGTCAGCGGTTGAGAACCGCTGACTTAGATCAAATGCTGACAAAATTAAGCTAGTCTGTCTCAAATTGCGTCAAGGACTTTGGTGTTTGCATTAACAATATCTACAATATCTAGTCCTTCTGTTAGACTTCTCGTTCGTGCTCATACCAACTTAAAAATTTAGGTCAATTAGTTCTTCATTTTCGCTGGTCTGCGTAAAAGCCTACTTTATAGGTTGTAGTGGTGGGAGTCATCTTGTAAGTCAGGAATTTTTATGTTTAACGTTCTTTGTTTGCTTCGAATTTCTGACTACATTGAAACAAGTAATTCATATTTCTTCAGCAAGATGTCAGGCGCTTTCTTGCATTATTGATCTACTCAAACCGCCCTCTTCTACTTCGCATCGCCGGTTACGCCCCTCTAGTTGTAAGTATGTCCATCAATCTCCATGCCACATGTCACGTGCTGTTTTTACTCAGCATCAGAGATTCAGATTGATCTGAGGTAAGGACATGAACATGATCACTTAGGCCTTAGGGGCTAAGAGGCCTATAGCAGATTGCATCTTATAAAGTGTTAACTACCAAGGTTTCTTCAACTGTTCTTGAATCTGGACGTTTTCGTTTGATCGTTATCGTCAAGTTCGTCATCTGTCCGCCACAATGACTGTCATCGCCAGTGCGTGTCGGCAAGTCTAGAATGTCTCCCTTCTTGGCAATTGTACGTCTTGATGTCTTGATCAACTGTTACTCCAGTCTTCACCGGAATTTCCACCTCCGTAGGATCTGATGAGTTTGGCGACGGGAGCCAATTCGGCGGTGGATTACTCTAACGGAAGACTGCCTCATGGTAATTCAACGCGGTGAATTCTGTATAACATCGAGCGGATTATTGAAATCCTTCACGTGAACGGCGTCTATGTGTAGGGATACATCCTGCGGAAGGCCGTTCTCTTAGGAATTCACCGCCTGATTTCGTCAAGGCAGAGAGTGACTTTTAATGTGACTAAAGAGGAGCTATATAAAACTCTATTACATTACATTATATTACGCTACCGGATAGCGCAAGGCATTATCGAGTGATATACTCGAACGGAAAAAACAGAAGAGGTCGCGATTTTTCTGAGTTATAATAACAGAATGCTCATAACTATATTCCAATTTCAGAGTTTGAATGCGAAAGTTGGAAGCGACAGAGGAGAATTGTGAGTCGAAGTGCGGATTATGAAAAGAAACGAGAACGGATAAATAATGACTAATAGATTTCTACAGAACAAACAGACTGACTGTAGCCGACAGGTGGTTTTAGCAATAAATTAATGCAAGACAGATTTAAGTAAAACTCAGATCCTTACTACAGATCAACAGATGAAGAAGAGGAGGAAAAATCAACTTGTATGAAGACAGCTACAACGCAACATTGTCTCACAAACGACTCGACGACTGTCTTGTGTTAAGGAGATTTGAATGTGAAAGTGGAAGCAGCAGAGAAGAAGAATTTTGGGACTATGTGCGAATTATGTGAAAGAAACGAGAACGAATAATAAAATACTATTACAGACTTACAGATAATTTACAGATTATTAGTATAAACTTCTATAGCACTATTTATAATAACGAAAGGTATCAAACCCATCCGCAAAAGACCAGGTCATTCCAGATATCAGTAAGTGAGGAAATGCTAATTGGAAGAGATGTGTTTTAAGCATAGATCTGAAAATACTCAGTTTATTGGAAGATCTGACGACCAGAGGGACAGAGTTCCAGATTTTTTGCCTAGAAATAGAAAAAGCTGTTTTACTAATTGTCAGTGTTTGTTCTAGGTACAGTTAACAGCAAACTTTTAGCGAATTTACAAACAGCAAACTAATCAACAAACTTGGATGAATGGCAGTGTTTCGGATGGTCTAACATAGATTTTTAATATCGAGGCTGGCCAGACTGCAGTATTTTAAAAACAAGAACGCCAGTCTTAAATACAATTTCTACCGACAGGAGATGTAACTTTTTTTTTAAAAAACAGGTTTAATGTGATCAAGCTTTCGAGTTTTTGTAATAGCCCGGGCAAGACAATTCTGAATCCCTTGAAGCTTTGTATATGCCCATACCATTATAATGGGAATAACAACAATCGAGTCTACTGCTGGCAAGGAGCATTGGCAAGAGGAATCATGCGGGTTTGTTTTGTTTTGTTTTGCTCTTCTTAATGGTTTAATGCAAGCTTATTACTAAACAGCCAAGACTGAACGTTTTACAGACAAACCGATAAATTTTCTAGTGACGCCGAAGAGGTTTTATCATCAAAGGCAATTAAAAACTGCTATTGTCAGCGTAAGAATAATAGTCAAAAGAGGAATGTGAAAGAAGCGATAGAGGGGCATTGCATATAATGTGAAAAAGAGATGGCCTAAAACAGATCCATGGGGAACGCCAAAATCTATTTAAACTGAATTTGACTGAGCACCATTACAGTAAACGGTATGACTGCGATGTCGGAGATAGAATTTGAATCACTCCAATGCAGTACCCGATATGCCAAACCAATGCTCAAGTCTATGGAAAAGGATTACATGATCAATTTATAAAAATCTGCAGGCAAGTCTAGTAAAAGTCTAGTTACCTTGCCATTATCCATAGCAGGCAGCATATAATCATGAACAGCCAGAAGAGCAGTCTCAGTTTAATTAAATTTTTGATATGCAGATTGCTTAGACAATAAAGATTATGCCATGAAATATGTACATTTATTAGGCTAAGCACAATGCGTCTCAACGAGTTAATCTTCTTGTCGTCTTTCGAGTGTCAGAATTAACGTTTCGTTTGACAAATATTAATTATAATTATTATAGTTTAAACAATATTCAAACACTGAATTTTTAAAGAAGGCTAATCTGTACTAAAACATCTGTATTGAAATTAAAAGGCTTGTGTCAGAGGAAACTAAATATTTTTAAATCAGAGAAGTAGAGCAAGGATAATATTTAAACTCGATCGTGAATACCCGCTATCAGAAACCCTGAATAGATAACCTGTAGTTGAAATAGGAGGACACGATATAACCAACATAAGATATGCAGATGACATCACATTAATAACTGAAAATTAAGAATACTTGAGACCATGTTGATGAACATGAACAGAATACGGAATTGGAACTAAACCCGAACCAGACAAAAGTTATGGTAGTCAGTAAAGACTTTAAAAATATGCGTAACATCGTCGACAATTTACAGCTACATCAGGTGGAAGTTATAAATATCCCACAGACGACCGTCGAAATCAGGAGATCAAAATAAGAATAGGCATGGTTACGAAAGCTTTTTAGAGGATGATAGAGCCGTGGACTACTAGATGAAGTGGACAGAACTGTCGAAGGCACTGTACATCACATCAGAGGGCCGAAGAAATGCAACGTTCTGTGTGTTTGAATTTTGGAGCCTTTCAGCTTGTAATTGTTCTGATTCTATGAAAGCTAAAAAAGGCATGCACCAATGTTTTGCATTTTTTAGAAACACATCCGGGCCATCCGTGCAAATTTTAATAACAGTTGGGATGTAGGTCCACAATCTGACCTGAAATAGAACCCCCGACAACAAATATTTGTTGTTCCAAGCCGTGCAAATAAAATTTTTTAGTGGCAAAGTTGTAGAGGAATGTTCTAAGTGGAACAAAATAAATTTTAAAAAAATGAAAATTGGAAAATATTTGGTCGAGATATTCCTCATAGTACAGAATGATATATTTTTCCAACCCTGAGCACCCGCCCTCCGATAAATTGTCGTTCCGATCAGTGTAGAACAATGCTTGTATTTCTTTTATAATTTGCACTATCCCCGGTTATAGGAAAGCTAAAAAGAATAGGCATACACCACTGTCTTGCATTTTAATTTTGTTCGAGGGACCACAATTTGACCTGAAAGAGAACCCCCTAAAAATATATATCCTTATTTAAAGCTGTGCAGATAAAATTTTTGACTGGTAACCTAACTTTCGTGGATGGCAAAGTTGTAGAGAAATGTAATTGGAACCAAATAAATTACAAAATTAAAAAATTGCACAATATTTGGTTGAGATATAGTGCTAGACTGCATCGCTGTTTCCTCATAGTTCAGAATGCATAGCCACACATCGGCCCCCTTAGATAAAGTGATCAAATTTTGCTAGCCTCAGTTCACTGTCCAGGTTTCTAGTAGTCCATGAAAGAGATCACGAGAAGATATCTCAACATCGATGACAAGATTGAAGACAAGAATCATCCAATTCGCACAGCAGACTATGGGATGCTAAAACTGGACAACGAACTAGAAGATTCTGACAAAGATAACCGCCATTGAGTTACGGTGTTTTAAATAAAGATAATGAAATGAAAATCAGCTGAATTGACTAAAATAACAAACTAGACAGAAATAATCAAAATAATAGCAACATATACGAGAGAATACGAAAAAATGCCTTTTGCCAGCTATATCATGTGAGGTTGGGCCGGAGATCTTCCATTCAAAATAATAGAATGGCATGAACAAGGGAAAGGGCGATCGAGAAGTTGGATGTACATCTTTGGTTGGACAAACACAATCCCTGCTCTTCCTTTTAACCAGTTCTTTTCTGCGTCATTAACTTGTTTAAACTTTTTTCTTTTATTGCCCAGCATTCTGATCATGGTTTGACCTATACTACTACTACTACTATTACAACTACTACTACAAATACTACAACTACTACTACTACTACTACTACTACTACTACTACTACTACTACTACTACTACTACTACTACTACTACTACAACAACTACGACAACAACAACAACTACTACTACTACTAATACTACTATTATGATTATTATTTATAATAATAATACTAATAATACTAATAATACTAATAATACTAATAATACTAATAATAATATTAATAATATAATAATAATAATAATAATAATAATAATAATAATTTAATAATAATTAATAAATTATTATTATTATTATTATATAATAATAATAATAATTATTATTATTATTATTATTATTATTATTATTATTATTATTATTATTATTATTATTATTATTATCATCATGGTCATGAAATTGTCTCTAATTTCAATCACTGGCATATAGCCTAATAACAACAGAGGAAGTGGAATTAATAATAAGAAATCTGCAAAAAATGTCCTGAACAAAATGAGGTGAGATACCGGCAAAGTTTATCCAGAGATTTGGACAAAGAGGAAGAGAGATAATGAAAACACTAATAAACAAAATATACGGTACAGGAAAATGCCAAATGAATTTTTAAATGCATATTTATTCCCATCCCTAAGGCAACAGAGTGCAACGGCTTTAGAACAATAAGTCTGATCTCACACTCCTAAAAAATTCTGCTGCACTTAATAAAAGGCAGAATCACCCCAATCATCAAAAACTCATTCTTTAAAATCAAACCGGATTTAGGAAGGTAAAGGTACAAAAGAGGCTATCCTACAACAACGAACTATATGAGAAAGAAATGTAGACATGTAAAAGGATACCTATATACGCTTCGTAAATTTAAAAACCTTTTAAAGAGTGAAACATGGCAAATTAAGGGCAGTCATGAAAATGGCAGGAATACCAGACTTGTAACAAAAGCTGATAGAACATCTGTACTGGAATGAAGAAGCCTTGCGTTAGGACTAAATCATGAGAATGTATATAAATAACAAATCGGCTAATAAAAAGTTGAATACTACGTTTAAATTAAATCTGAGGTCCAATAATAATCAATAGTTAGGTAATAGCTGAAAAGTATAGAGAGTGAGCGTTGAAGATATTCAGTTAGTGTCGCTATAGTATTCCGTTAGATATAAAGAAGGAACAGGACGAGTTTTAGACACCTTCGTTTTACTGGCTACCGAGTTCCACATAAGGAGGGCCGAGAAGCGCTCAGGACCTATAGCTGAGGTCAGCTTTTTTCGGATATGGGAAAGATCGTAAGTTCACCCTTAAGAGAGATGGTACCAGTGGTACCAGCTGGAGGAAAGAGCGATACCAGGTGGTATCAACGGTGAATAAGGAGTGGTACAGGGCGGTTCCAACGGAGGTTAAGGAGCGGTACCGAGGCCCAGATAATATTAGGAGAGGTACCAAGAGCTGAGATTAGGAGCGGTACCAAGACCCAACTGAGGGAAGGAGCGGTACCAGGTGGTACCAATGACAGATAGGTACCAGCGGTGCCAGCAGGAAAAAAGAGCAGCACCGGCTGAGAAAGGGAAGCGGTACCAAGTGGTACCAGCAGTAAAGATAAGGTGGTACCAGTGGTACAAACGGTACCAGCAGTCAAGGAAAGTGGTACCAATGGTATCGAGAACGAATAGGAGGTTGTCACCAGAGCCTTAGGAAAGTCGGTACAAGAGCTATAGAGTGGCACCATAGAAAACGGTACCAGTGGTACCAAGAGTAAAAGAGATTGGTACCAGCGATATAGAGTGGTACCAAACGGCGTAAGCGGTAACAACAGATAGACTGAAAGAAGGGAGGCGCATAGTCCTAATTGTACGGGCGAAAATCCTAAGCCAAAATGGCCTAGATTGGACGACCACGTGCCTTAGTTGAGCAGATAACCCCCCTATATAGCGGACCGGTATAGTATATTATAATGACTCCCAACTGGTAATAATATATAAAGAATGACTTCCCATCATCATTATTATACTCTCTCTATTGAGCCAGCTGAGATACCATGGTCAGAACAAAAACAATAAAATTTAAATTTGTTGTTTTGGTATAAATTAAATTCATTATTGAAGAGAGAAATAGGGAAAACATATTGGATAGCATATTAAATGCATCACAGTCTGGTATATTTATATAATATTAGGAAAACTGGGAGAGTGGGAATAATTTCCATTTTACTTTTTATAAATTAGGGTTATTTTTTCAATTTTTAGGCCTACTTCTTGGATTGTCTGGAATTAAAATAATAATGAGGGAGAGTCTTTATTATATATATAATAATGAGGGAGTTATTATAAACAATAATATGCATAAGAATAAGAGAAAAGAGTCGAAAACGATTGAAGAAGATCGACAATAAGATATCTACAGTGAATGCCTACTATCAGAAGCCAATTAATTAAAATAGCAGGGTACCGTTTAGAAGATGAAAGAATAGGCTTAATCCGTTTAGAAGAGATTTAACATCAAGTGCAAGAAAAGGCTCATCCAATGCTACATCATCTTTCCAGTGCTGATTTATGAATGCGAAACCTAGACAATGAACGGGAAAATTACGGAAAGATCATGACCTTTGAATAATGAAAATATTATTATGGAGTTACAGCAGCGGTTCTCAACCTTTATAATGCCGAGACCCTTCTAATTCAATTACCCATGATGTGGCGACTCCCAAACGTTAAATTTTTTCGTCCACAATGTAAACTGCTAAAAATAATAATGCTACGACAATAAAAATGTTCGAAATCGTTATTACTTAATTGTCTCCAAAGGCGGATTTTATTAAAGGCTAGGGTAGGCTTAAGCCTACCCAACTAATCCCACCAAAACAAAAAAATGTTTTTCCATCAACACCAGGTCTGTCACGTGCTGGATGGCACGCGTGCTGGACGGCACGCATGATGGACGCCACGCGTCCTGAATGGCACGCGTGCTGGATGGCACCCCCAGACCCCCATGCTAACCTACCCAAATATTGAACTGTAAATCCGCCTATGATTGTCTCCATGTCTATTCTCGAATGACAATTATAGTAAAACAACTAGTACGTCGTAACTACCACTGAGAAAATTTTGTACAATAACAAGACAAAAGACAACCCCATATTTCTGATGGTCACAGGCGACCTCTGGCAAATCGTCATTCGACCCCCGTGGGGGTCGCGACCCACAGGTTGAGAACCGCTGAGTTACAGAAAGATCTTGAGAATCAGCTGGATGGACAAGGTTACAAACGAGTTCTGGAACGAAGCAAAACAGCAGCAACGTGGAAACAGTAAATAAAACGAAGAAAACTGTCCTACGCTGGTCACATAATTAAGTACGTCAAATCTCGTGGATTTACATAGCGCCTTGGTGAGCAGCACAACAGTAACTGTTTATTCTTATGCGCTCAGCCTTTCTTAAAATAGTTATGGGCGACGTTCCCTCTAAGCCGCGCGCTGCGCAATTGCGCAATATTTTTAGGACCAGCGCGCATAAGTTTTTGAGTAGCGCGCAGTGTTTTGAGTGGCATTTATAAGATAATACGTTAGTCAAAGCTGAAACATTATAACAAAAATTTGACTTGAAGCACAATCACAGAACATGCAGTTGTGGCAAAATGAGTTTCGTTACATGGCCCAATGATAGTTCCTAGTCTAAATAAAATCAAGCGCTATAAAACAATTTCGTGAATGGCGCCAAAGCCTTCTGACCTTGGCTTCTGACGGCGCATCCAACTTCCATACGTTATTATGTAGCTCAAATTTAAAATAGCGTACACAGAAAAATCCGCGTTGGAGCTAAATATTCGTCAAATTTCTCAAATATTTTAGTCGAACAATCGTCGTAATGTCTAAACGGCATCGGTCCGCGACGACCGGGTACCGGCGATTGGGTCCCAGACAACTGGGGCCGGCAACTGGCTTAACGGGACATCTGGGTAACAGGACATCTGGGGCCCTGGACATCTCGGCCCCGACCATCGAACTGGACTTAGGCCAAATAACTGAGGGTTTGTTGTAAAACTTCGGGCGGTCTTCTTTAAGCCTATCATCGGCTACAAGTTGAGTACAAATTCTTAATGGAAAGTGCTATTTCTTTGATCGTAAATGCAACGTATAGTTACTACGGGCTTATATGGACTTAAGAAGAACTGAGACTTCGCTGTATCCCTGTAGTAGCGGCCTGCGGGAAGTCTTCTTCAACCTCTGTCATCGGCTACAAATTTAGTACTATTCTTTGTACGAGCAGGCATTTATGATGTTACTAATACGCTCATTATCATATTTTCGATTTGCAAAAGTACGCCCATCAGGATGCATATATATATATATATATATATATATATATATATATATATATATATATATATATATATATATATATATATATATATATATATATATGCATCAACACCATTCTCTCTTTCCCATATTGTACGGGGCCGAGATGTCCTGTTACCCAGAGGTCCCGTTACGCAGATGTCCCGTTACCCATTTGCCGGGCCCTGTTGTCCGAGGCCCAATCGGCGGTACCCAGTTGTCGTGACCCGAAACGCAATAGCGAAGCGGAGTCGGGAACATCTGCAGCTTCAAAAAAGAAACGTATAACAAAATTTAAGACTGAATGGCTAAACGAACACGTTAACACGGAACTACCTGACTCTGTCTCGGAACGTAGCGTGCAGCTTAAACGCATCCTCACGTATAGTGAAACCGAGGAATTTGTTTTTTGCAAAATATGTCAGCAAGCTGTTGCCTTTAGGTTAGAATTTCGATGACAATGAATGATGTGATGTTTTGTCAATAAGACTTACTTATAACGACTTTAAGAAATTTCAAGTTCATTTTATTAATTAGGTCTTATGGCAATTTTTGGAAAACCTTATTTTGTTGGACATCAGTCTTCAGTCTTCGCTTGACTAGCGTATGGGACAAAGGCAATACCATTTTCAAAAAGGCAATATAATTTTTAAAAATCTTTAAAATCTCATATATACCTTACACGGCAGCATTTTTGAGTTGCTCAGACCAGCTAAAACTTTGCACAGCACCCAAAAAAAGTAAAGGGAACGTGTGAACTTGTCACAGCCCTGGTATTGGTTGGAGCCCTGAATTTGGTCCTGATCTCGATCAGTTTATAAAATATTATCCATGAGCTCTGGTCTGGTAATCATAAGAATTACGTGATTATTTGAATATTTTGTAATATGATAGTTTGTATATATTGCTGTGATTTGCAATTATGTATACGCAAGATCATGGGCATATGGTGGCAAAACTAAATCATCAATGAGGATCTTTTGAAGAAAACGTCACAAAACCAGTGGAACTTCAGATCAAAAAAGTAAATGGAGTAAATCGAGATCGATTGGAGACCCCGAACAACACCACAAGCCATGGGTCCGAAAGAAAAACGAAGAAGAGTAAGACCAAAGAATACAAAGGAGGAAGACCAAAAAATACATAGGAAAATATAAATAGGCAATGAGCAATGACAACGACCATTGAACTCAACTGGAATAATTAATATACGTAGTTCCATTAGCTGAAGACCGAACTGCATGGAAGAATATTGCCTATGCTCCACAAGGCGCGATAAAGGCTGAAAATCATGACGATGATGACGACGACGCATTGCATAATTTGCCTTGACTACTCACCTACTGGAAGGAACATTGCCAAGACGACTTTCATGAAATGAATCATGACTAAGCAATAATATTTTAACTGGTTAAAGATTTCCTATAAAATGGATTACATTTTTATCTGCTAGTATTTTATGAATTTCTAACAACGTAACACTTTAGTAAGAAAAGGGGGCGTTGCAGTCCAATGTTTTATCGAATGAATCCTCCCATCCAAAGCACACATATCATCTGCCGTTATCTAAAACAGGCTTAAACAGCCGAGACCCACAATTTTCAGACGACAGTGAAACATATAGCAATGAAAGACTGAAGACTAAATAATTGCGAATAATATAATCATGGTGCAAACACCGTATTGGCTACACAATATTTCCATTGTACATTTCAAGCACCTGTATCGTTTAAAAAGATTTAGGGCTTTTAAGTATTGAATTGACTCAAGTAGCAAATAGCTCCGCAATTAGTCTCTGTCAGTTTTATCAAAAGATTATTGCGAGATAGTGGTGCCAAGATCGATAGACGACTCCAGTTTAATCACCCAGTATGCAGAAAAAACTCATAGCAAACGTTGGCATAGGAAAGCCAAAGAAGAAAAAACGTTGGCAGAGAAAAGACTCTGTTTCAATTTGTTGTCGAAAACTACGTTTTCAATGTAGCAAGTAGATCGCAGATGTTGAGCGTTCTCGGTTCGTTGTTTCATGTACTCGACTAGACTTAGGTAGGGTTGCCAGACGTCCGGCAAAATGAGGACATGGCCTCCTTTTGGGCAGTGTGGTTTACGGTAACTGCAACTGTATCTGTAACTGGTTGACTATATGTGTGCAGCGCCCTTGTCGTAAGCCTTAACCTAGTGCACGGCGCTATAGAAATTGTCTTGAAATAAATAAATAAATAAATAAACTGACAAATAAATAACTTAACCAGTTAAAATAACTGAAAAATGACAAATTAAAAAAGTCAAACACCACGTAAAAAGATCTTCTATTAAACACGTTAAAATTCTTGATCTTCCGAAATTATTTATGTCGTGTTTTGATGGACATGCATTCAGAGATGACCATGGGTTGGGTTACCCCATGGGTTGGATTGGGTTGGGTCAGAAATTCAGGCAGTTATGGTGGGTTGGGAAACGTTGGCATATTAGTCTAGAATGCTAACAACGATTTAGGTGTTCAATAACATAGAACAAGTAAAGAATTTGACATACGTCGGAGGAGAATTTACAAGCGATGGAAAACACGAACAAGATACTGAATGGTAAAATTTCGCGCCTTACTAAGCAGAGATTGATGCAAAGTTAACTATGTGATTCAATCGTTTCAGCGAATAAGAAGACGTCGTTTCGGCTTGACGAGCGTGGAGAACGGTGATTGGACGATCGACAAAACGAAAAACAAAAGGTCGATCGGAAGAGAATTCGGCGACGAAAAAATTCAAAACTGTTGAATTACAATTTATAATCGTATCGAAGCGAAGTCGTATTGTGGTTATCAGGAACTATTTGATAGAGTCACTGTGTTTTGCAGGACTCTTGTTTTATGTTGATTCAAAACTGATAGTAGTCATGTTGTAGCTTAGCGTCGTTAGCGACGTGTTGCCATATTAGTACTGTCGCTTTGCTTAGTGAACAATTTGTAGGTCCTGAATACTAATTTGATTTGATGACCGCTATTGTTGAAGAGATATTAATTAGAAGATTAAAATGTATTTCATAAGAAGAAGTTGTTAGAGAATTAATGTTGATAGGGTTGGCCTAGGAGATAAAATATTCTCCATTAATACTAAAGACCCTAGACGATAACGATAACCATTAAAGAGAGATAACCGCCCGTCACATTATTGGGGACTCGCGTCCGGAATAGAACCTGTGTTTTTGACGCTACTCGCCTTCTGGTAGTTGGGAGTTAGTGCCGCAGGATTTGAACCTTAGAAGTGGAGCAGTTAAACCCAGCCAAAATTAATTGTAGCTGATTAACTGTAGATTGCAAAGATTATTGTTTTGTGATTGTGTTTCATTGCATTGAATTGTATTTAACCAACTTGTTACCATGGCCTCAGAACAAATAGGCTTAGATTTACCTTCAGCTTTGTCCCTGGAAGAAATCCTGGAAATGAGCTTAGAGGAGCTTAGAACAAATTTATCCAGCAAGGGAATTGTCACAAAAGGCATGACAAAATGTCAGCTTCAATCCCATTTGATAAAATTGAGCTGTAGTGTGATGAATGAAGTCAGAGATGATGGAGAAAGTGTGGGTAAAGAAACTCCACCCAACAAACAAACACAATGCCACCAGTCGAGTCAGAAGCTGTTACCCTTAAGAAGCTAGAAATTGAATTAGAATTCCATATTCAGTTGAAATCTGATGAACTAGCAACCCAGAGATACACACAAGAGTTAGAAACTCAGAGATACACACAAGAGTTAGAAACTCAGAAACACACAAAAGAGTTAGAGACTCAGGCAGTAACCAAACAAAGAGAAATAGAAGCAAATGAAAAATTGAAATGCACAAATTAAGTGTACAAAGTGAGTTAAAACCAATGATTAATTTGGGGGTTCTGATAAGTCCCTAGAGAATGCTAAGAAAGCTTTGCCTAGATTTAGTGAGACAAGTGACATAGATTCTTATTTAACACTTTTTGAGAGGACGATGATAAGTTTTCAAATAGATAAGACTAAGTGGCCTTCAGTACTACAGTCACAAGTCACTGGGAGGGTAATCAAAGTTTTTGTTGAGTTGACAGATGAGCAAGCCCGTGATTATGACAATGTCAAAGAGGCTATTTTGAACTTATTCCAATTGGTCCCAGAAGCGTATAGGGTTAAGTTTTAGACAGCTTTCCAAGGACCCAAGCAAACGTATAGTCACTTTGCAACCAGGTTGAATTGGCCATTCCAAAGGTGGATAGTGGGCCAAAGAGCTCAAGATGACCCTGAAAAACTGAAAGAAGTTTTTAAAATGGAGCAATTTTTGTCTAAGATTAATGACAGTGCATTAAAGTCTTGGCTTTTAGACAAACAAGCACAAACACTTGCAGAATTGGCTAGATTAGCAGATCAATTCATAGCAAACCATAGAAACTACTCTGCTACTAATGACACATTTGGCAGAAACAGGTTCAATTCAAATGCATACAGACCAGAATTTAATTCAGATCAAACAAACAAATTTCACACTGGCAGAGACAATGCAAACAATAATATGAACTGGAGATTTCAACAGACCACAATGCTAATCAAAGAGCATTGCAGCCTGGGACTAATACAAGTTTTAGAAATTCGTCCAATTCTAACACACAGGGGAGAACATCAGGTTACAAGAGGGACAAAAATCTGTTTTCAACCCTCACCCAGATGTGCTTTTTGCCACAAACAAAATCACACTGTGAATGAATGTTTTGCTTTGAAAAAAAGAGAAGAAACTGCAAGTTTGGTCCAAACACAAATTTCCCTGATTCCAATGTTAACTTTGTACAGGGTAACAAATAACTTGAATACTCAATCCTAGCTTTAGACCATTCTGCTCCAAAGCAATAATTTTTAACAAACACAATCAGTCAAGAGAAATAACCTGTTTTTCGAGATACCGGCTCAGCGCAGACTTTGATTAGTAAAGAACTAATTAATCCAAGTGAATATCAAGATACAGGTGAATTTCGAATGATTCGACATCACCGGGAAATCGTGAAGATTCCGTTGGTGTTAATTAACTTAAATTGTGTGTATAACAATGGAGAGGTGTTGTGTGGGCTAATTGATCGTTTGCCACATTCCATTGATGTCCTGATTGGTGCAGACGTTGATTGTCGTGGCAGTGGTGATCCGTTTGAGTCGTGTGTTGTTACTTGTAACAAACTAAATCATTAATTGAACTGGAGAAGGACTTGTTGGGTCGAAAGGAAGATGTCACCCACAAGTCAGATGAATTTTATGATACAGAGCTTAATTTAGAGGAGTTTTTGAGAGAAATTTGTTGGGTTCTGATGAAGATCCACGTTTTGCTGTTTCGTGTGATGCAGCCAAATGGTTTTCATAATGAAGTTATTTCTGGTGAATCGTTGGAGGTTGTTGATCCACAGTTTCACATTGGTTTTCATGATGATGGGGTGGTTAATGGTTCGATGGTGTTGCATTGCCCACTCGATCAATGGTTTTCAATGAAGATGAGTTGTGTAGGATACACTCATTGATGTTCCTGGTGACATGTTTTTGAAGAATTATGTGGAGTGAATCAACAGGTTTAGTGGTTAAACCACGTAATAGCCTCACTCATTGTGATAATGTGTATGATTTTGATGACACCGATTTGCAAATGATTTCTTTGATCGTCTTATTTGTCATGTTGTTTCCTCCAATGACAAGGTGTCTCAAGGAACCCAGTTGAAGTTGTGGTTGTTAATTTATGTGCAGTTAAGCCTGATGTTGTGCAGCAAAAGGAATTAATTGGCTTTCTGTTGATCCATGGACAATAATTTGATTCCGTCCAAGGATTCTTTGACTTTTTCTCAAGAGATTGTTGTTAGTGAACCAGTTGTGTTAGAAGTGGTTTCAGCTAAACCTTGTCCTACAACTGATTACCATATGATAAATGGGAAATTCATGAGAATGTCTAATAACTTGCTCTGTTTTCTTCTGAATGAAGATGCAATTTACCCAGTTAATATGGATTGTGATTTAGATTCACAGTTTAGTCCCAAAGTTTGTTCAGACATTAATATATTGCCTAATTTCTCTGCTCTTGTAAGCAATATGGATTGTCTAATGATGGGTATCATTGGATGTTTGCCCAATTATGATGAATATGGGGGCAAATTTTTGCATTTACTTCTGAATATTTGTGAATTTTTCACAGAGATGTATTTGAATAAGAGAGGTGATGCACAGACTTTAGGTCTCATGCTTGTTGAGACTGTTCAACAGTTTCTGTGTCTGAAAGGTGTCTTACCAGATACAGTTTTTGGAATCATGTCTGACCAATTGAAGGATTTGATCAGCAGTTGTGGTCAGTCATTTATTCATATGTCCTTTGATGAAGATGCAATGAAGTTTGTGCTTGGTCCAAATGAATTGGTGTTTGCATGTTTGAACCTGGAGGGGCATCCAGATTTTGACGTTAACCCTGGATCCAGTAAAAACCCTACAAAAATTGTCCCAGTCACTGAATTTAGTCAAAGTTTAGTGACTGATACCAAACAAACACCAAGTCTTGAGGAAAATTCAGGAGAGTTATATGTTTCAAAAGAAACAAATGCACATGATTCAATCAGTTGCTTGACTAATGGCAAAGTACATCCAGTAAAGTTCAAACCAGTTCAAAGGCTGTTACATGTTGATGTTAGCCATGTTGCATTAGGATCATATCAGTTGAGGTCTAATAAACCTTCTCCAAGTTATACTAAAGTTGAACAGAAAACTGTCAACACAGTTGAGATTTCTGTTGAAACCCCAAGTTCTTTTGAAGAACAGTTGCAATACAAAGCAAAACATTTGGATTGTGATCAATCCCAAGAGTTGAAATCTCTAAGCCTGAAACACAAACAGGTTATCAGTAATAAACCTGAAAAAACTGACATTATTTCACATACAATTACTCTGAATACTGATATCCAACCAATGTATGTTGCATCATATATGTTATGCCCTGACAAGATTGATTCAGCTAAGAATTTACTCGGATGAAGAGAAACAATTACTAGGTAACCAGTTAACATTTGGTAACTCTCTGGATTATGGTCTGAAATATGAATTATTGGTTCTGATACTGGAACTAAAGCCCCAGTCTAAGGATAAGCAGAAGCAGTTGTGGTTTTTAAACCATGTAATTTTCATGAGACCTGAAAGGAAACCTATATACATTTTAGTAGTTATCAGTATTCCAATAATTTTGGAGATAAGACATAGGCCCACTAACTTGCTGCCAGATATTCTTAGTAGCCATCAGATTAACCTCAATACTGTAGTTAGGTTTTTATTTGAGTAATGTCGTGAAGTAATGCATAGGATATAAGAGTTTAAGTTAGTGTAAGTAAGATACTGAGTAATGTAATATAACTACAAGGAGTTGCTCAATTTTGTGGAGTGGTTGTTTTTGACTCAAGGTGATGTCTTCTACCGTTACCCCAAGTTTATTAGTTGAGTTGTTAGAAGTATAAGTTGTTCTTCACAAGCTCATTTCAGAGATTGTTCCTGATTTTTGTTTTTTTAAATTGACGTGATGATCCATCCCGTAGGCTCGTGTACTAGGGTGTAATGGTAACAATTTCGCGCCTTACTAAGCTGGTTATTAGCATCTTGATGCATAAGTTAACTATGTGTGTACCATTCTATGTATCGTTTCAGCAATAAGAAGACGTCGTTTCGGCAGTTGACGAGCGTGGAGAACGGTGATTGGTGGACGACGAAAAGCGTCGACGGTTGGTGTTTTAAAACCGATGAAACGCGCTACGAAGGTCGATCGGAAGAGAATTCGGCGACGATAGAAAATTGTTTTCTTGTTTATTTAAACTGTTGAATTACATATTTATAATCGTATCGAAGCGAAGTCGTACGGTTGTGGTTATCAGGAACTATTTGATAGAGTCACCGTGTTTTGCAGGACTCTTGTTTTATTGTTGATTCAAAACTGATAGTAGTCAGCTGTTGTAGCTTAGCGTCGTTAGCGACGTGTTGCCATCTGTCGCAACTTAGGAACAATTTGTAGGTCCTGAATACTAATTTGATTTGATGACCGCTATTGTTGAAGAGATATTAATTAGTTAAGATTAAAATGTATTTCATAAGAAGGAAGTTGTTAGTAAAATGTTGATAGGGTTGGCCTGGAGATAAAATATTCTCCATTAATACTAAAGACCCTAGACGATAACGATAACCATTAAAGAGAGATACAAAATATTAAAAAAGGGAAAAGAGACTGCAGACAATTTAGACTTATTTGGAATGCAAAAGAAACAAAGATCGGCACAAAAATTCAAATATACAACACTATCATTGCTCCGAAAAGGCTTTATGGGTCAGAAACATGGATCTTAAAAAGAGCAGATGTAAAGAGACTGTTGGTAGCAGAAATTAGTTGTTTGTGAAAGATATTGGGAATAAGAAGATTAAAAGGAATAAGAAATGAAGACATCAGGAAAAGACTTGGGGATGACAGAGACAAATCCCAAGCTAGTCCTGACCCCAGATATCACATAACCCCTGCTCCAACTGCAAACAATCTTGGTTTCAAATTTGATTCATCCCTAAATTTAGAATCACAGATCTCCCAACTATCGAAATTCTGCTATGCAATATTCGCGATCTACGTCGCCTCCGTCCTTGCCTCTACACCAAAACTGCCTCCACAATCGCCACTTCAATAGTCCATTCCAAACTGGATTACTGCAACTCCCTTTACTATAACCTCCCAAAACCTCCATCAACAAATTACAATCAATTAAAAATGCACTAGCCCGAGCAGTAACCAAATCACCAAAGTCCTGCCATATTTCACCCATACTGAAGTCACTACACTGGCTTAAAATATCCGAACGTATCCAGTACAAGATAATAACGATTCGTCAAAACCGGTTTGCCTTCGTAAACCCTTAACGCCTCATCCTTCTCGACCTACACGATCGTCACCTCATCTCACACTTTCACGCCCGTTAAATCAGTCATCACTAAAAATCTGCAACCGCGCTTTCTCATACGCCACACCAGAACTTTGGAACTCAATTGCAGTCTCCCTCCGCAGCCTACGACATGGTAAAACAATAAGCTCCGAATCCTCATTTTCTTTAATTCCTTCACTGTCTCCTAAAGCCTTTAGGTCTAAACTGCAAACCTTCCTATTCGAAAAGTAATTTCCTCCATAGCAATAACAACCTGACCCGCTGCCTCATAGATATACTGACCTTTGCCCGGCAGACAAACCACCTTGTCTATAGCTATTTCAAGAATGATTAAGCGCACTACTGCTGTACTGCTTTCGCTCGCTGTATAAGTTTACGAATTCTATTACCTATGTAGGCAATTGACATATATATATATATATATATATATATATATATATATATATATGTATATATATATATATATATATATATATATATATATATATATATATATATATTTTTGGACAACACCATCATCCGTTCCTGTTACCATCACCTGCGCCGGATAAGAGAGGTCCGTCGCTACTTGCCTACTTCGGCAGCGATAGACTTGGTTCGCGCACTGGTCGTCTCTCGGTTGGATTATTGTAACAGTGTGCTGTTTGGACTACCGGTCGGTCAACTTAATCGATTGCAGTCGGTACTGAATGAACACCGCCTGGTGTTCGGTGCCAGATGGAGCAGCCATGTAACGCCATTCCTTAGAGAGCGTTTGCACTGGTTGCGGGTCCCTGAGCGTGTGGAGTTCAAGCGCCACTGGCTCACGTTCCGTGCGCTGAATGACCCCCACTGTCCTGCGTATCTGTCGGAACTAATCAGCCGATCGACGACAGTACCACGTCGCTCCCTTCTCCGTTCCGGCGCCAGCAATCATCTCGTCGTCCCCCCTCCGCCCAAGACAGCGGGACTGGGGGACCAGTTCTTTCGTCGTGGAAATCCGGCGTCGTGGAACCTGCTCCCGATGGCTGTGACAACCGAGACCTCTCCGGATCGGTTCCTACAACATCTCAAGACGCATTTGTTTAATGTTTCGTTCCCTGTACAGCGCCTTTGACTTTAGTCACCTAGCTATGTTACTGCGCTTAAGAAATTGTCAAGATCAATAATAATAATAATAATAATAATAATAATAATAATAATAATAATAATAATAATATATTGTTGTATGTAGTACTCACTCAGTTTGAGTACCGAAGTAAAAGTAAAAGTATTATGTCATTTATTTACTTAGGTAAAAGTAAAAAGTACCTATGAAAATAGTTACTCAAGTCAAATAAAAAAGTACTTGCCAAAAAGTTACTTTTAAAGTAAAATGTAAAAAGTACCGTGATGGACGGAATCGTCAACAGCTCAACATTATAATGTTAAATCACACTTTTATCAGGGCCTAATCTTTGAATCAACATACAGTAGCCTCAACAGTCAACACGTACATCAGGGCTGATAAGTGCGGTTTTGAAAACCTAGGGTTTTTAGGGTTAACAAAACAACTAAAGAAGTAAAAATTTAGGCGAGCCGCAGATTCAGCTAAGAAGACCGCATGCGGCTCCCGAGCCGCAGTTTGGCCACCTCTGAATTCTATACTCTCTGGTACCTCGCCTCTTACGGTCCTTCTTATATATCTCTTTGGTACTGTCTTATATCTTGTATCCCTCTCTCCCTCTCTCCCTCCCTCTCTCTCTCTCTCTCTCTGTCTCTCTCTCTCTCTCTCTCTCTCTCTCTCTCTCTCTCTCTCTCTGGCTCTCTCTCTCTGATGGACCGCCCGGTACTGTTGGTACCAAACCTCTGGTACCGAGGTACCGACCAACGTCGGTAACTCACTGCTGTCACAACTTCCTACATTCGACGCTAAGCCTTCTCTCCTCTGGTACCCTTGGTATCAATCCTCCTTAATTGCATGTACCGCTGGTACCACTTCCTTTCTTCAGCTGGGCCTCTGGTCGTCTGTCCACTGTCTGGTACCACTTTAACCCACTGTTGGTACCGTCTCTTAAGATTAACTCTTCATTTGGTACCACTTGCTACCACTCCTGGACTCAACTAGCCGGTACCGCCTGGTGATGTTCCCCGTTACTTATCTTTCGTTGGTACCACCTGGTACCGTTTCTTCTTTCCACCGTCGGCACCGCTGGTACCGGTATCCTCCTTCTTTTTCCGTTGGTACCGCTGGTACCAACTCATCTACAAGGTGAACTCACACTTCCCTTCCCGAGCACACGCTGCCCTCAGGTGAGCATTGAATCGGTCCTCTTTAGGCTCTTTTTATAGAACTCGGTGGCCACTAAAACGGCGGTGTCTAAAACCTAAACCGTTCCTTCCCAATAACTCATTGTCAACTGGCGCCACCTACCGAACGATCTTATCTCTCACTCACTATACCTTTTTAGCAATTACCTTGCTATTGATTAATAATACTGGGCCTCACATTTACTTGAATTTTATTATCAATCGTTTTATTAACTAATATAATGTGATATCTCTACACTATTGTAAAGGGTGAGAGGATGACAATACAAGTGTTGTATCGCTATCTCATTCTTTGTTCCATACTTTTTGTCTTAAACAATTCTGCCGTTTGTAAACATCTTGTACTCACGATATGATACTGCAGAAATACACATTCCATGCATTTTACGGTATGGTCAAAATTGTTGCAACGATACCTGTTTGTTGGCTCATCCTCTGTATTACTAAGCCAAGCCACTTACTCACAGGGTGTCGCTCAATGTATTTTGATCATGACAGAGTGGGTTACGCGCTGGAGCGGCAGGCTGACGGAGCGGGTTAGCGCAACGCCCCAAGTGGCTTCGACGCAGGCAGTAATGCCTCCTAAGCCACTTTAAAGCATGCTAAGTTTCAGTTCTTTCCATTTTGAGGAAATGTGTTATTAGAGTCAAAATTGTCCTTCAGGCGACTTCATTGCCTGCTGAAATTCCCCGCAAGTAACTTTCGCCGATATCTGCTGGATCTGTTCCTTTACTTATCTTTCGTTGGTACCACCACGTTTCTCTGCAATCGCCTGTTATAATTATTTGAGCAGAAGTCGGTCGTCGTGTTTATAGAACCAAAAAAATAAAGGACCCAAAGTTTCGAATATCAGTAGAACGGGTATAGGCTGTGAGGTATTCGCGTACTTTCGAGCTTACTTGTGGCGACTGATTCTGATGGACCAATTTGGTTGTAAACTGCCTAATGCGAGCCTGCCAACGTGTAATAACTGCTACGTACCGCGTGAGGTATTTTCAGTGTTCTCGTTGGATCCTATACGATTTTGCTTATATGTGTGGTCGTCTAGGCGTTTGTCGTCTGAGGTTGTGAACCCAACTGGCTCTTTCCTGGCGAATTCTAGCGTCGGTGAGAGCGTCCCAGACACTCTAGGCTTCGTGCCCAGAGCTACACTGTGATCCAATAGAAACATACCACTTGTCCATAAATGTCGGCAAACGTTAACCGATTTCCAAAATGGTTTAACAATTGGGCTCTGAAATGAATGGGGACAATGTAACACACGCTCACACACACACGCACACACACACGACATGATATATATATATATATATATATATATATATATATATATTAGGGTGGTGCTTATTTTTTAAAGTTTGTAAATATCTTCTTCTTTACCCCCCATTTTGTTTGTATATGTTAGAAAAAAATTAAGGCAAATATCAGACTTATCGGAGAATATTTAGAGGTAGCTCAATTACTCTAAAGTTTGGCCGAGATAAATAGCTTCAATGCATATATACTAGCTTATAATATAAAGATTTAGCTGAGATTTAAGCTGCAAAACAGTTAAAATGTAAAACCTTGGTTGCAGTATTATTTCAATTTAGCACTTTAATAGTGAGATTGATTGATCATGTAACTTAATCACGAATCAGCAGTCACCAGTGGGCTAATGTTGCTTGAGACTGCTGACATAATGCATTTCCATTTTCCACAGACATGTTTATTGTTTAATTGTTTATATTGTGTGCTGACTGATGACTGTCAGCAGTCAGCAGTGCTGACTCAGCAGTGCTAAGGTCAGCCCAATTAGAATGTGGATGCTGATTTGTTAACAGTACACACATGTGATTAGCTGTATAATAGAGTGTTTTATAAAATTTTCTTTAATGCACTCGGTTATTACAGCTGTAGTTGCAATCGGTTAATGAAATAAAAAAGGCAGCAACAACTAGATCCCAAAACATAGTCTAGCTTCTTGGATCTACTGTGACTGAACTGACTGGTAGTAAGCTGCCATCTGTACGCATGGCACTTGGTTTCTTTATACATCATCACCTAGAAATGCGTGAAACTATTAGACAGGACTATCAGCATCCACTGTCGAAGATATTGCAAAAATTTTGGCACAAAGCAAGAATTCCTATAAGAGATGCACAGATGTCAAACTAAACTAGAACGATCATTTGAAGAGTGGCGTTTGCTTAAGAAGAATAAAGGCCGTCAGTCTTTGAGCCAACATTCAAGAGAGGCTGAGTTCACTTCCAGATTAGATGATCTATTCGACATTGCCCATGTCGATGCTCTTAGCATGATACAAATAGATGAAGACAGACAGTTCTTGCTACTTCAAAGAGAAAAGGGAAGAAGGGGATCAATGTCAAGAAGATCAAGTGTAGATGCAATCTTAGACGCAAAGGACAAACGATCAGCCATGAAACAGGAAGAACTGCTTGCCAGACGCCAGCGAATGGAAGACCTGCAAAGAAGTCAAATGAAAGGGCAGCACCAGTAGCAGTGATTACGAAACTAATGAGGCCAGTAGCAGTCACATACATATGCTAAAACTGGGGAGGGAGCTGCTGGAGGTTGCAGTTATAAGACTTCTAAAAAGAGAAAGAGAGGCAGAAACAGTATTATAACACCAGAACTTGCAGCTGCTCTGGACAGAACGAAAATGTCAGATCGAAAGGCGATGCATGTTCTTGTTGAAACTACACAGAGCTTAGGTCATAACATTGAAGACAGACCTCAATCGCGACTCGATTCGCCGACAGAGAATGAAACACAGATTTCAGCAAGCAACGACATTAAAAGCTTAGTTTAAAGGCAATGTGCCACTGGTGATTTATTGGGATGGCAAGCTTATTTAAAAACCAAGGAACATGTTGACCGACTTCGATAAGGACCCAGACTTATGGGAGGGACAGGGGGATTATCAGGAAGCGGCAAAGACAGTTCATGCAATGAGCGTGGTAAATGATCACGCAGAACGTGGTGTGGCGCTAATATAAGAACTGAGAGGCCTCATAACCAAAGATGAGTCACAGCTTCAGTTTTTATTACAGACGGTTGCGCAGCACAGGCAGGCTTATCCCGACAGCAAGAAACAGACATTGTCAGGGCAGTGTAGTCGGTCAACACTGTAGACAGATATACTGTACATACTTGTTTACTAACTTCTTGTTTTAAACACTGAACAAGTTGTAGTCTGTAGTCTTTACAATTTTAGACTTTGCAATTTTACACGTTCTTGCTTCCTTTTTAAAATACTGTTTGACTTAAAGCTGATATACACCCTTGTCTCTTTTCTAAAGATAAATTTGCTATAGTGACCATAATCGTTACCTATCAGGTTATTGAGCTACCAGTAATAGTTACCATAAGAGGCTCAAAAAATTTTCTAATGATTTTAGCTAAAGAGGAATAGTTTTAGGGGTAAGACAGCTAAAAATTGCGAATTTTTTTACTTTGTTTAAGCACCACACTAATATATATATATATATATATATATATATATATATATATATATATATATATATATATATATATATATTAGAAAGATAGAGGCCTCCTGTTAGATCCACAATTTCGTGTTCTAGTGGAAAGTTGCTCCAAAACACATAAGAGGTACGCACGCGACCTATTCCCGATGTCCAAATGCTAAGGTAGTCTTAGGTAGACCACCTATCAGATCAAACATTCGCTGGCGTCTGGCAAGCAGTTCTTTCTGTCTCATGGCTGATCTGTTTGTCCTTTGCATCTAAGATTGCATCTACACTTGATCCCCTTGACATTGATCCCCTTCTTCCCTTTTCTCTCTGAAGTAGCAAGAACTGTCTGTCTTCATCTATTTGTATCATGCTAAGAGCATCGGCATGGGCAATGTCGAATAGATCATCTAATCTGGAAGTGATCTCAGCCTCTCTTGAATGTTGGCTCAAAGACTGAAGGCCTTTATTCTTCTTAAGCAACTTGCCTTCACTTGTCTTCTGTATATATATATATATATATATATATATGTGTGTGTGTGTGTGTGTGTGTGTGTGTGACAGTACTAAAATTTTTAAATTTTATTGGAATTTTTCCCAATTTGTTTTTATCCCAAATGGAACAGGAAAATGCAAAGGCACTTTGAAAAGTTTAACATTGCTTTTGAGGACCACTTATATATATATATATATATATATATATATATATATATATATATATATATATATATATATATATATATATATAATTTACGACGCCCAAACGGAGCATCCCTGGCGACCGGTATCACGACAATTCGTCTACAGACTTTTTTTCATCGACCGACAATAGTTCTACTACGACAATTGGTCTACCGACAATAGGTCTATCGCGCAATTGGTCGACCGACACTTGGCCTACCGACATCGAATATTCGATCTGATAGGTGGTCTACCTAAGACTACCTTAGCATTTGAACATCGGGAATAGGTTGCGTGCGTACCTCTTATGTGTTCTGGAGCAACTTTCCACTAGAACACGAAATTGTGGCCTCTATCTGTCTGTCTAATGTCCATTAATTATATCGAGGATTTTTGGGCGATTTTTGACCCTCTCGGAGGCTCTCCCTTGTCAACAACTGCCAAACTTTCAGTGACCCCCATAACTATGTCGAAAATTTTGACCCCTCCTAAGATCAGTGACAGCCTGACAGGTTCCCTAAGAAAAATTGTGTACGGATTAGAGCTGGGTCGATTACGATTATTTTTTCCGATTACGATTACGATTATTTTCGATTATTTTTCACGATTACGATTTCGATTACGATTACGGTTTTTTATATAATCGCGATTTCGATTTCGATTATTTCACAGTACCTTTAGAAACTGGCTTTCCCGCCATATTTTACAGTATTCGGCAATTCTCTGTGTATCGATGTTCAGTTGGTCTTCAACAGGGATATTTATACACCTCTAACACCCCCCAACACCCCAATTTGAGGTCGACACCCCCTAAAATTTGGTAATGTGACAATGGTATGCATACAGAATGCATATTGATTAGCCCTGAACACCTTCAAACAGGCCCATTCAGAGGGGGGCCAGGAGGGCCATTCGGCCCGGACCTCCATCATTTGGGGGCCTCCCTTTGTTTCCTTGTCTAGAATTCTGGGAGAGCTAGAAAGCTAGATAGCTACTACTAGAAGGGGCCTCACAATTTGGTGATGACCTTTTTTGCTTGTCAACAATTTTGGGATTTTGGGAAAGCTAGGAAGGTATTCTGCGATCCTCAAAATTGGCGATTACCTTTTTCGCTAGTCAAAATTTTAATTGTTGGGAAGTCTAGGAGAGGCCTCGAAATTCCAACTGGCCTGGGCCTCCTTCAGCCTCTGAAGGGCCTGCCCCCTAATGGAGAAATACACCCTACAACTTTTAACCTCGGATGACTTTTTTTGCTTGTCAGACTTTTGTGAGTCTCTATAAAGTTTTTTTGCTTGTCAGCCTTTTTCGGTAGAGACTTCCAAATGTTGACACCCCCAGATTTTCTCGACACCCCAAATTTACAATCCTACAATCCTAGAAATAAACACACCCCAGATTTTCCCGACACCCCACCCCAATTCACAATCCTAGAAATAACCCTGGTCTTCAATCTCCTTAAAGGATCGAGCCTGGGTGGCAAGACCGATATCGTCAGCGTATCCAAACTTCCTACCTACGGTATCCGGTAAGTCGTGTGTAGGCCTATAAGCCTACAAATTGAATAACGTCGAGGCTAGAACTGAACACTCTGTTAGACCGTTTCGCTGACGTCTCCAGGAGCTTGACATCTAAATTTCCTACCTACGGTATCCGGTAAGTCGTGTGTAGGCCTATAAGCCTACAAATTGAATAACGTCGAGGCTAGAACTGAACACTCTGTTAGACCGTTTCGCTGACGTCTCCAGGAGCTTGACATCTACCAAGTGAACTAAGAACCGTCTGTCGGAGATGAGTAATTCCACAAGTTGACAGAACCAGGGTGGCAAATTGAGCGAGAGTTTGTACATTAAACCCGCATGCCACACCGCATCGAAAGCTGCTGTCAAATCCAGAAAGAAGGTGCCTGTCTGTATACGCAGTTGAATCCATTTTCAATGAAAATCTGATAATCAATGGTAAATTGATCTTTCTTTGAATCGGAAATATTGTATAATATAACTTACGGGAATAATCGAAAAATAATCGCGATTTCGATTATTTTTTCGACGATTATCGATTATTTAGATTTATTTAATAATCGTCTCGATTACGATTTCGGTTTTTCCAAAAATCGCGATTTCGATTACGATTTCGAATAATCGACCCACCTCTAGTACGGATATGATATACGTATTTCCGGTTAAAATATTTATAGCGCCTCTATTTCCATTGGTTGCATCGCTAAATAATTATAACTACTGCTTAAATCGCTAAATAACTAATGCTTAACTGTTTCAGGAAGAAGTTTTGCTATAAAATTAAACAATCGGGCAAAATCTATAGCTGAGCAAATAGAAATATGCCTAGCTGCAAAAATACAAAATTTATGTGGCTAAAATACTGATGATCCAATTCTAGTGATAGGCATCGATAGCCAGTTGCATACTGCATAGTAGAACCTTTGCTTTATATTATTAAATTGATATAATAATAATAATAATAATAATAATAATAATAATAATAATAATAATAATAATAATAATAATAATAATAATAATAATAATAATAATGTGTTCCTGATACAAATACTCAAATTTGGTTCCTTTGGTTCCTTTTAATCACGCCGTAAGAGTTTTCCCGGTCCAAGTGAAGCTAAGAAGAAATTGTTTTGAAGTGTTGGTTTTAATTTTATTTCCGTTTAAATCGAAATTATTTGTTTTCCGTGACATTCAAGAATCATTTGGACATTCGATGTCCAATTCGAACATTCGATGTCAGTAGACCAAGTGTCGGTCTACCAACTGCGCGATAGACCTATTGTCGATAGATCATTTGTCGTAGTAGACAGATTAGACTAATCGAATAAGGCGATTAACTCAATAGAACTTTAAGACTGAATGGTCAAATGTTTTCTCAAATGATATATGTGACTCGAGCAAAAACGAGTCTGTCATCTAAAAGAGTGCATTAAGAGCAATAGCTAGTTGTTTTAATTTGAATTTTAGGCAGGAATCTTCTCTTTTGGATGCTCTGGTATACAGGGTGTGTCTGAAAAAAAGCCGAAAAACTATGATTTCTTAAAAATTTCTAAATATATTTCTATCAAAATTTCCACACGTGTACAGTACCTATTTCTCCACCTTTTTGCCAAATTTAATCTCATTTACATATAAGATGGCCATATTGTGAGATATCAAAGTCAAACTTCGATTTTTACTACTCAGTCGCAGCATGATAAGCCTAAATATCTAGCTTCACATAAATTTGGTTTCATGTCAATGTTGCTAGTAGTAGTAGTAGTAGTAGTAGTAGTAGTAGTAGTAGTAGTAGTAGTAGCAGTAGTAGTAGTAGTAGTAGTAGTAGTAGTAGTAGTAGTAGCAGTAGTAGTAGTAGTAGTAGTAGTAGTAGTAGCAGCAGCAGCAGCAGCAGCAGCAGCAGTAGTAGTAGTAGTAGTAGTAGTAGTCAGTGGCGGCTCCACCGGGGGGGCAAGGGGGGCCCGTGCCCCCTATTGAAAGCCTGGCCCCTCCAGTTGGGACCCTATACTTAATTAATGCTACATACATTAAACAACAAATGGTTGGCCCCCCATGATTAGAAGTTGCCCCCCCCAACGGCCCCCCACTTGCCAAATCCTAGAGCCGCCACTGGTAGTAGTAGTAGTAGTAGTAGTAGTAGTAGTAGTAGTAGTAGTAGTAGTAGTAGTAGTAGTAATGTAGTCAAGTTCAAATTGAACGCAAATTTGTACAAATATTTTTTTAAATCACAGAATTCGACATAACAAGAACAGTTTGATTAAAACTTAAAAAATGGGTAAAATATCGAATTCAGGTAAGATGCGAATTCATACATTGCGGAAGCTTAGCTTTGGATACCGAACATATGTTCCAAAATATCCTGAAAAGAGATGAAACCTTTATTCGGTAAAAGATATTTGCAAGTGGGTCAATGATCGTGGATCTGCACCCAATTTAATACTTTTCTGGTAATGCCGAATTCTGCGAATTTTCAAACATTTTACAAATTTGCGTTCGATTTAAACTTTACTACTACTACTACTACTACTACTACTACTACTACTACTACTACTACTACTACTACTACTACTACTACTACTACTACTACTACTACTACTACTACTACTACTACTACTACTACTACTACTACTACTACTACTACTACTACTAACTGTGACGACTTAGGTGGGACCAAGGGACTTCTGGTAGGCCCTACCAATGTGACGACTTAGGTTTTCTCTATGTCATCAGTGCCCGCTAAATTAGCCTTCTTCTTTTCCCCAGGATGCTCGAATCTACTTTACTGCCAATTTAGCGTGAATATGTCCGCAGGGTAAGCCTATTCTGTGCGAGAATTAGGATTATAGGTTGCATGGTAATGAAACAACTCAAATAAGCACAACGAGAGACAATGAGAAAATGCATATAATATAATCGGTCATGATGAAATGCAAAGAACATGTATAATAGAGACTTTAGAACACATGCGGGCCAAAATCTCAATTTCTAACAATGTCTTGAGGAATGTTCACCGCAAGCAACTAAACAATACTAATGTACGATTCGCCGCATTAACACAGGCTAGATAAGCCTTCCAGTTCCTATATAATATTGCATTTGCAAAGTCTCTCAGCGAACTATATATACTTGCATCGTCATAAAATACACCAGATCTATAATTCCTGGTTAAATCATAACGACTCTATCAGCAGCATTACTAACAGCATACACATGGAAATATAAGTGGCGATCAATAATATGCAGCAATAAATCAATATAAGCAGGACAACGTTATTCCAGTGGCGGCTCCACCGGGGGGGGCCAGAGGGGCCCGTGCCCCCTCTATTGAGAGCCTCCCCCAGTGGCCATTCAGTTGGGACCCTATACTTAATGCTACATACATTAAACAACAAATGGTTGGCCCCCCATGATTAGAAGTTGCCACCCCAACGGCCCCCACTTGCCAAATCCTAGAGCCGCCACTGCGTTATTCTAAGAATAAATCAAGCAACTTCCCTGATGAGTGCGTTGAGCTTATAGCTTACAGTCGATGCTCACGAGTCAAAGTCCTTTTCTGCTACCCTTTGGCTCGCGTCATTCACGAATCAAGATCCTTCTGTTACCATTGGATTCGCATCGTTCACGAATTAAGGTCTTCTTTGTTACCCTTACATTCGCGTTGCACTCCTTCATTCCTGGCTTCTCCTCTCCAATTCCTCCTGAGTTGCCACTCAGTATCTTTTTCTCGAGCGAGAGCCGCGAAGATTGCTCTCACCCATATTTACAGCTTTCCGCCGCTCTCCCGGCTTCCCGCCCATGCTCTCCGCACGGCTGGGTCTTAGCGCCCAGAGTCTGACTCCTCAGCGGCTACTGTGGCAAGATACAGCGCGAAGTTAAGTAAGTGCACACAGAGACAAATACAGTGACAGTATGTCACACTACTACTACTACTACTACTACTACTACTACTGCTGCTACTACTACTACTGCTGCTACTACTGCTGCTGCTGCTGCTGCTGCTACTACTGCTACTGCTGCTGCTGCTGCTGCTGCTGCTGCTGCTGCTGCTGCTGCTGCCACCACTGCTGCTGCCACTGCCACCACCAACTGCCACCACCACTGCTGCTGCCACCACCACCACCACCACTGCTGCCACTGCCACCACTGCCACTGCCACCACCACCACCACTGCTGCTGCCACCACCACTGCTGCTGCTGCCACCACCACCACCACTGCTGCACCACCACCACCACCACCACCACCACCACTGCCACCACCACTGGTGTTGTGTTGTGTGTACTGCTGCTGCTGCTGCTGCTGCTGCTGCTGCTGCTGCTGCTGCTGCTGCTGCTGGGCTGCTGCCACTGCTGCTGCTGCTGCTGCTGCTGCTGCTGCTGCTACTACTACTACTACTACTACTATTATTATTATTATTATGATTATGATTATGATTATGATTATGATTATTATTATTATTATTATTATTATTATTATTATTATTATTATTATTATTATTATTATTATTATTATTATTATTATTATTATTATTATTAAACGACAAGATTAACGTGACATAATATCTAACGACTGCAAGGGCACGTAACAATATGAAACAGAAATAAAATTGCCTATATAAGTACAGAGAGGTGGTCACATTACATTATAGCATCTAACGAATATCTCAGTTTTAAGGTGTTTCTTGAATGTCTCCAGCGTCGTTGATGACCTCACGTGAGGCGGAAGTCCATTCCAGACGCGAGCAGCAGCGACCGGAAAACCACGGCCACCGATCGTTGAACGCCGTACTCGAGGCACGATAACGTCAGTCGTAGACGCCGAGCGCAGGTGGCATCGAGTTTTGACATATCAGACACGCGGCCGAAAGCGTTTGCCAGATATGAAGGCGCCAATCCATTGAGACATTTAAATGCCAACGTAGCAAGTTTTAAATCTATCCTCTCCGGGAAACGAAGCCAGTGTAGCTCGCGTAGAAGAGGCGTCACGTGATCGTATTTCCGAGCTGCAAAAATCAAACGGGCAGCTGCGTTTAGGACTGACTGCAGTTTTGCAATCAGATGATAGGAGACACCAGCAAGCGTCGAGTTGCCGTAGTCTAGACGACTGAGCACAACAACGAGTGATTGTATCACCGATGGTGTGACGGACCTACGTATGCCGCGTAGTTGCCTTAGGACTGCGAAGCAACTCGACACAGTTATCGTGACGTGCGACCGCATCGACAGGTCGGCGTCAATGTAGACGCCTAGGTCACGGACAAAAGCGGACGGCGTGACGACCTCCCTGCCAACGCGTATTCCAGTCACAGGAATCTGGTGCTGGCGCCGGGCAGACGAGCACCACAACGCCTCAGTCTTTGCTGAGTTGAGTTTTAGCCTATTAGATTGCATCCATGCACCGACGTCGTCAACACATTCAGATATTTCGCTTTGTAGCTGGGCAGTCTCTGACGGCTTACAGGTGCCATAGATTTGCGTATCATCAGCATACAAGTGTGGTTGAAGTTGGCGTCTCTGGATCAGCTCCTGCAATTCTGCAGTATATAACAGAAAAAGTATCGGCCCGAGGACCGATCCCTGTGGAACTCCACATACAGTTAGCGTTGAGGAAGACTTGGAGGAGCTGCATCGTACATATTGAGTGCGGTCCTTGAGGTACGATGAAAACCAGCACAAAACAGTGTCATCAATCCCATAGGTCGTCTGCATGCGTCGCAGCAGAATTGCGTGATCAACAGTGTCAAATGCAGCTGACAGGTCAAGCATCGTCAGCAGAAAGAGATTACCTGTGTCGACAGCAAGCAGAGTGTCCGATAATACCTTGAGGACAGCTGTCTCCGTGGAGTGATGTTGACGGTATGCAGATTGCAATGTTGGCAGTAGCCCTGATGATGACAGATATCAGCTGTTTCGCTACTAGTCGTTCAAGCAGCTTTGACAATACCGACAGGTTGGAGATTGGTCGATATGACTTCGCATCAGCTGAATCAAGATTCGCCTTATTCAGCAATGGTGCTATGGAGGCAGCTTTGAAAGCGCGCGGAACCAATCTACTACTACTACTACTACTACTACTACTACTACTACTACTACTACTACTACTACTACTACTGCTGCTACTACTGCTGCTGCTGCTACTACCACTACTACTGCTGCTGCTACTGCTGCCGCTGCTGCTACTGCCACTGCTGCTGCTACCACTGCTGCTGCCACCACCGCTGCCGCCACCACCACTGCTGCCACTGCTGCCACCGCTGCTGCTGCTGCCACCACCGCCACCGCCACTGCCACCACCACCACCACCACCACTGCTGCCACTGCCACCACCACTGCACCACTGCCACCACCACCACCACCACCACCACCACCACCACCACCGCCACCTGCACCGCCACCACCACCACCACCTGCTGCTGCACTGCACCCACCGCCGCTGCCACCTGCCACCGCCACTGCTGCTGCTGCTGCCACTGCTGCCGCTGCCACCACTACTACTGCTACTACTGCTACTGCTACCGCCACCCAGGATCTGGGGGGCCGTTGGTTAACTTCCATTTGTTGTTTTAATGTATGTAGCATTAAGTATAGGGTCCCAACTGGGGGCCACTGGGGGCCAGGCTCTCAATAGGGGGCACGGGCCCCTGGCCTCCGGTGGAGCCGCCACTGACTACTACTACTACTACTACTACTACTACTACTACTACTACTACTACTACTACTACTACTACTACTACTACTACTACTACTATCACCAGCAATGACTTTAAACCAAATTAATGTTAAGCTAGATATTTAGGCCTATCATTCTTCGACTGAGTAGTAAAAATCGAAGTTTGACTTTGATATCTCACAATATGGCCATCTTACATGCAAATGAGATGAAAATAGTCGCGCATAATCATGCATTGTATTTGCTGTTCTCTAGGTAAAAACCGTCAAAATTTGCATGGTAAAAATTGCGGTTTCGGTTTGGTTCGGCTTTGACAGAAAAACCGCGGTTTCAGTTCGGCTCGGTTAACCGTAACAGCACTATTCAACACACCAAAATGCATAAAGATAACATTTATCTTCAAGCCAGCAAAATTGACGTAGACCACTAAACCTGTGTTATTGTTGAGACACGCGTGCCTATAAAAGTTTCAGCGGCAGCAAAAGCGAAGGCCATCTAGGGATGTGTTTAATTGCCAATTACTATTGCTTACACTAGTTTGATTTGGTTCGGCGTTTAATGTTAATATTTCGGATTGACTGCGGTCAGAATTGCAAAGAAGAAATGTTAATTGGTAATGCATCTTGCACGTTCGTCAAAAAGTGCCGGTGGGAAGGATGAGAACGGGTGACCCATGATATCTATCTTGGACGAGATTAGGGTCACGTAATTCGTTGCCATCTTCCTCCTTTTTCGTTTGCTTGGCTTTGGTTGACCTAGCACCGCTAAGCTTTTACGTAGCGTTTTCTGGTTTTATAAGGGTATTAAAGGGTGGTGCTTACCACCTTTATTTATCTTAGCCCAGCCTATGAAAATTGAATATTGGACAATCCTCCAGTTTAGGTGCGTAAATTATTTTATTGTTTATACGCAGGGCCGACTAGAGGGGGCAGGGGTACATTTTTACCCGGGCCCGGCGATAAACAAAGGGCCCGCGCTGACCAGAAAAAATATTTAAATGTAAAAGATGTAAGGGACGACCTTCTTTTGCTTGTCAGCATTTACTTACTTTTTTGATTGTCAGAAATTATTTAATATGAGACGACTTTTTTCTGTTTGCTTGTCAGGGGCGTCATTTGGGGAGGGAGCCGTGCCCTCAAGGAAATGAAGAAATAATTTATAATGTATTAAATAAATAAATTAATGTGAAATGTGCAAAAATTGCCAAAAATTTGCAAAGAATGTAAAAAATTTATAAATTGGCCAAAAATTGCCCAAAATTAGCCCAAAAATTATCTTGCCCTCGAGAAAAGTGTGAAATGACGCTACTGTTGACTGGCAGCATTTATTTAAGATGAGGATAAAGGATAACCTTTTGCTTCTCAAGGTTTTGAAACAAGAGGCCCGGAATCAATATTTGTACCCCTGCTCATATTTTCTCTCGATGGCCCTGTTTATACGGACAGGTAAGTGCTTTCTGATCGAGGTTCCTAACTGCACAGCTGCCACGCTGAGCAATTAATTCAGAGATTTATTCTCTGAGATTCACATATAATTTCTGATGGTTGGCCGTCTTACGCAAATATTGACCGTATCGGAAATGGCATCTACATGCCATATACATGCACGATGGTTGTAGTCCATCAACATCACTTTGTCAATCCTGACGATAGCGATATTCACACTGAGAATGTAGTAAATATGTGAATGCGCGCGAAATGCAAACTTCGCCGCCAGTTTGGAACGTCGCGTGCTCTGTTCCCTTCTAACCTTCATGAATTTGTCTTCCGCAACAGGTTTTGCGATCAGGACATATTTGCGACCTTCTTGAATATAATCTCAGAGAACTATCCAGTTTGAAATAATGAATATCACAGTTTTAATGGATAATTTGCTGTTAACTTTATGAGGTAATAAGGATACTTTTGTTATTATATGGAGTTTTTAATATTATAAATATAATTTAAAATAATTTTAATAATTTACACACCTAAACTGGAGGATTACCGAATATTAGGTAGAATCTAAGATGCGCAGTTCTTAATATACACAACAAAATGACCAACAAGAATGGACTGCCTCAATCATCATAAATAGCATTGTTATGTGTTCTTGGCTGTGCTGTTGGATGTGTACCACTTAGCTGTACGATGATACTGGTAACGTTCAAGTTCGCGGAGTTCAATGCATTTGAGTATTCATTCATACATTCATTTCATTCATTAGTTCACATGTTGAGCGAGTTGTGACCGCGACCGATGGCTGAGTGCCATTCATGAAAAATTGTGGAAGGAAGACCATTGCCGATCTGCTGGGGCCAAGTATGGCGTGGTCTGCCAGGATGTCTTCTCCAGCTCAGTGGAGGACGTGTCTCGGTGCGTCGAACAATAGTGCAGGCGAGATTGCGGTGGGCCGGAATGTTGTTGTCCTGGCGAGCCACTTGACCGAAGAGAGACAGATGGCGTTGTGTGATAATTTCTGTCACTGGCAGGAGGGCAGTCTGTTTGGAGGCTGCTTCATTGGTCATGAAGTCAAACCAGTGAATGCAGAGAAGCTGTCTCTGGCAGCGCATATGAAATGCGACCGAGAGAGTCTCGTATCTGAAGAGTCCAAGTCTCAGAACCATATAGGAGAATTGGCAGGACGCAGGACTGATAAATACGAATCTTGGTACTGAGCTGTATCTGTCTTTGGCGCCATAGATTTTTACTTTATGGAGGTGAATGTTGGACCCTCTACAGTTGTCACGTTAGAACCTTAGAGGCATTTCATATAAGATGTCTACGCTCCATTCTTTTAGTTCATTGGCAAGACAGAGTACCTAACACGGAGGTACTAAAAAAGGCTAACTCTGTAAGTGTGGAGGCCACTCTGTCGAAAATGAGGCTTAGATGGTCGGGGCATCTCTATCGCATGGAACAGTCGCCTTCCTAAAATTTTTTTGTATGGTGAACTTTCATCCGGTCGTCGACAGAAATGCGGACAGCTCAAAAGATACAGATCAGTTAAAGGTCACCATGAAGCAGTGCAACATTGATCCAAACAATTGGGAGACAGTGGCTGGTGACCGCACACAATGGCGCAAACTTGTCCATACTGGTCCTACAATCATGGAAAACAAACGCATCTCCAATGCTGAAAGAAGACGACAAGACCGGAAGAATCGCCTCAACTCAGCATCTTTCACCACTGCCGGTTTTCTTTGTGCCGACTGTGGCAGGATTTGTGCATCCAAAATCGGACTCATCAGTCACCAGCGAACACATTAAACATTATTAGGCCTAAATATAGCGAACAAAACTACTGTACATTAGCCTATCATATAAATACTCTGGAAGTCATCATCGTTCCCGATGGACTGCTTACTACTAGATTTTGAAGAAATCTCATGGGCAGACGCAGCTATGCCGATTCTGCGAGTAATGTCCCGCTGACACCTGCCATCAGAACTCTGGACACTGCCCAGGTAGGTGAATTCTGACACATTTTCCACCTGGTGTCTATTAATGTATATGTCTTCTGCATCTCCTTCAGAACCCAGATTCTGGAGCTTGGTTTTTGTCCAGGACACATGTATTCCTAGTTTGGAGGCTGTTGACTCAATCTGATTGAGTGATGTTTCTAGGTTCTTAATGGATGTTTCCAGAAGAGCAACGTCGTCAGCGTAGTCTGGGTCGGAGAAGCTATGTTCTGGTAGGGTGATCCTGGCCTGGCCAATAGCATGCTCCTGGATCCAGTCCATAGCCCTGCAAAAGAGTGCTGGAGCCAGGACACAGCCCTGACAGACTCCTGAGGCAGTGAAGAATGCCTTAGATAGCATGCCATTGATGCGCACTCTTGCAGTCGTGCCCTCGTGTAGGTCTTTAATTAAGTTCAATAAGAATGATGGAACACCAATACTTCTGAGTGCCATCCAAAGTGCCTGACGGTCTACAGAGTCGAAGGCTGATTTAGGTCGACGTAAGCCACCTGCAACGGTCTGTTAAATTCCCGGTGGATTTCGGACAGGAGTCTGAGAGTGAGAATCGCGTCCATCGTGGATCAGGCCGCTGTGAATCCGGACTATTCTATTCTATTCTACTTGATAATTTATGTAGTGCTATAGCATGGCAAAGGCCAAAGGCAAGACCGTTTTACAAAAGGCACTCATACGATATACGAAATAAATGCGTTTTAAGGTTCGATAAGAACAACTTGAAGTTGGTTTCCATGGTCACTGAATCTGAAGTGCGTTCCAAAGGTCTGCTCTGGGCGATGTTTCGCCGTCAGAAGTGCATTGAGTCTCGCAAGAAGCACGTGGGCAAACACCTTCCCAGGAACGGACAGGAGGGTAATTGGCCTGTGACTCGAACATTCGGTCTTTGGTCCTCGACCTTTGTACAGTGCTAGAACAATTCCCTCTTTCCATTGAGATTGTACATGTCCAGTCGTCCACACCCTTAAGATGAGTTCGTGGAGAGCAGTGTTAACTGGGTCAATTGCACACTTGAGTAGCTCTGGTGGTATCCCATCTGGACCAGCTGCGCGGCTGTGACGTAGTTTCTGAATGGCTGTGCGTACTTCACTGAGGGTTGGCATGTCGATTGATACGTCAGGACTGTCAGAAGCTGTGGACGCTTCGTTCGCTAGTTCCGTGTTTACTTCTGCTGGTGAGTGATTGAGCGCATCGGAGAAGTATTCACGCCAACGACTCAATGTTTCCACCTGGTTAAGGCAGGGAGATCCGTCTGCCTTAAGTGTTGCTGTAACACCCGTGGACTGGCGTGTACCTCCTTGTATTCTATTGATGGTCCTATAGGCAGCCTTCAAGTTGTTCCGCTGCAGTTCTTCCTCTGCCTCAGTAGCCAAGGCCTGATAGAATGCTTCCTTATCACGTTTCGACTTGGCCTTGAAAACGCTGTTCAGTCGCTTTCGCTCTGCCTTATCTTCTTTGAACCAGACGGCAGCCTTTTCTTTGAGGGTGTCAAGTGTGTCATCAGATAACCATGGCTGCTTACGGGTTTTCCTATAACCAACGACTTCTTCTGCGGAGCCTCGAATGATGTCACTGATTGACGTCCAAGCAGCTTCCACGCCATCTGGGAGGTTTCCGAGGGCCTCAAATTTGTTATTCAGGGTGATATTGTATTGAAGTGCCCTGTCAGGATCATCTCTAAGGCTTTGAACGTTAAGCTGTGGGCAGCACTTTTGCTTGTGCACATGACGAAATGCGATTGCGATTTCTGCAATAAGTAGGTGGTAGTCAGTATTTGCGGGCACTTCGGCTCCTCGGAAGACTCTATATGATCTGACAATACTGAGAGGACAGGCCAGGATGTGATCGAGTTCCTTTCTTGTATAAACAAACCTAATCACCAAAGTATATCAGTTGACCTGATGCACAGGCTTGGTCTGAAGGTAATAAAGAAGGACTGGTTAGACGGAAGTAGCATTGGTGGGATAGGAAGTATGGCGTGTCACTTGTGTCGATAACTCATGAAGCACGAAGGGCACAATGCAATTGTATGCAGTTGTAACAATGCATTCATTATAATGTTCATTTGAACTCAATACACTTCAAACGTATGGATGTCTTAGTGTTTTGTATATTTTTCACCTTTAGGTAAGTCTGGCTTCATTCATTTTTTTAGAATGAATTCATTTTCAGGTAAATTCTTGGATTTCTGGTAATTCGTAAAGCATGGAGGGTACAATGCATTTGCATAGAGTTTAAATGATGCCTTCATTATAGAGTCTGATTTACGCATATTCAGTTGAGTTGATTGGTCCTTTAAAATTATTACACTTAAAACTGACAGATTTCTTTGTATGTATCTGAGTTTTTTGATGGTCCTATAGGCAGCTTTTTTTTGGTTTTTGTCCAGGACACACGTAGTCGTAGTTTGAAGGCTGTCGACTCAATCTGAATGAGTGATGTTTCTAGGTTCATAACGGATGTTTCCAGAAGAGCAACATCGTCAGCGTAGTCTAGGTCGGAGAAGCTATGTTCCGGTAGGGTGATCCCGGCCTGGCCAATAGCATGCTATTTTTATTTTTTTTGCCGAGTATCTGCTGGTATAAGCAGAGCCCATACGGGCAAGGTTTGGTGCACCTGACAGTCGGAGGAAATGCCGACGACAGAAAACACCCCCAGCCCAGGGTATGGGTGAAGTCCTCGACGGTGATGATGGCATCCTCTAATTATAAAGAAGGCAGGCATCAAAGGCGGACGCAGGCAGAGCATGCAGGATGCTTAGAGGGTGGGTGTGAACCAGATAGGACACACTACGGTCAACCTGATAAACCAGGAAAGGAATGGTCACCGCCTGGTGAATCAAAAGACCACAAATCAACATGACATTACAAACCAAAGATTACCATACTGGCCCAGACGTTGCCCAGGATAAAAAGGTCCGCGCTGATTGTCGATGCACTCTGGCGACAGTGTTAAATGAGAGAAGAGGTAAAATCCAATACAGAATCCTAGATACAGAGAAAGTGGCAAGAAGCACCATAATCTCAGCCAAAAAGAAAGAAAGAGTAGGACATTGGAACGTACGAACATTGTTCAGCACCGGGAAATCATTTTGTCTGACGAAAGAACTCAAGAGACTGAACATCAAGATATGTGGCATAAGCGAGACCCATTGGGTAGGCTGTGGGAGAATGACTATAAATGGATACACAATATGGTACAGTGGAACAGAGACTGGAATTCACGAACACGGAGTGGCAATTGCCCTGGAGTCATGTTTCACGAAGTCAGTTACTGATGTGATTTCCTTAGTGACCGAATAATTAAAATCCGAATGAGATCAAGAATGTTGACATCACTATAATCGAGGCATATGCACCCACAGAAGGAGATTCAGGTGATGAGAAGGAAAAATTCTATAACAATTTGCAACACCTGATAGACAAAACACCAAGACATGACCGCCTATTCTATGGCGCCTATCTATGGCTGCCTTGCATGCGGTTTGTGCATGCCACATTTCGTCGTCGTTCGACGCAATTTCTGACGCTCCGTGCGTGAATCTTGCGCCGGAGATGAGGATTTCTTCGAGTCCGTCGGTTTTCTGAGGATTTTCAGCCGTCCTCTTCTGTTTCGCGTCGTTTCGGAAGCCTCGAGTCGGTCTTCACCGCTTTATGCAGGACGTCGCCATGTTGGCTATTGTTATAGTGCCATGCGATGATCTACGGTCGTTCCGGGCTTCGCTCGAGCATTCATCTTCGCGAGGACGGCGTTCCGCTCTTCGGTTCCGACGTGTCTTGTGCTGTCCTCTACCTTTCCACGTCGTCCTGGAAGTTCAAGTCAGTCGCCGTCCGTCAGGTGTGCGCCAAAGTCAGCCGCATCGGCTGCTGCGTGAAAATTCGGCGGGTCTGCGGTTGGCTGTCATTCCGGACTATGCTGGATTTTCCATCTTCGTCGGATTTGCCGATTTCGATGACGGAACTATCTTCTTGCGGAAGACCGCTTCTTCAGGAACTTTTCCGGTGGTTATATCCGTACGGAGAAACTCCTACTACCAACTCGCGGACTTTCAACATCATCTTCCGCTCCTTGTTGGCATGTCAAGGGGGCTACAGTTTTACTTGAAGGACCGCTTCTAAAGGACTTTGTACCGGTCTTCTTCACGGCAGCAAAGTTCTTTCCATCATCACAGTGGATTTTAACATCGCCACCTTCTAACCTTCATTGACATGTCAGCGGTGTCAAAGCGCTTTTGATTTTGGATTTTAAACCATGCGTACAGCGCTATATAAATTGTCCTGAATAATGTAATAATAATAATAATAATAATAATAATGATAATAATAATAATAATAATAATAATAATAATAATAATAATAATAATAATAATAATAATAATAATAATAATGACCTTATTTTGCTCCTTGGAGATTTCAATGCAAAAGTTGGGAATAATTTTGGAGTATGTGGAAAATTTTTAGGAAAGCACAGAGTACAAGGGGATGAAAATGACAATGGTACCAGATTACTTGAATTGTGAAGCAACAATAATTTGTGCATAACCAACACTCAATTTATAAAAAAAATGTGTAGGAAACTCAAATGGACCTCTCCAGATAACAAAACTGAAAACCTGATAGATTATATCATCACTAGAGAAGAGTGGTTAACATCGGTATATAGATCTAGTATGATAGTATATAGATATAGAGTATATAGATCTGCAGAAATTAATTCGGATCACCGCCTTATTGTGTCAGAGATAAAAGTTAAATTAAGTGGGAAAAAAGTGCCAAGGAAAAAGCGTTTCAACACGAAAAATAAAATGAAATGGATGTACAAAATAAATTTCAGATCAAAATTGAAAACAGATATATGAGGTGCTAACAATTTCTTCCTCGGTCCCAGCCTCTGCTTGATCACTTTGATTTTGTGGCCTCTTGTGCTGCTATAGTGTGCTAATATGAAGAATCGATCTTATGGTCCATCTATTTTGCCAGTCATTATTTTGTATGTTTCTATCAAAGGCCCTCTCTCTCTCTTCTCCTTTTTAAAGTGGTCAATCTACAATATTGAAGTGTTTTTGCTTAGCTTAAATTTCATATTTATATATGGCTTCTGTTGTTGTTGTTATTATTATTATTTTTCAAAGTTTTCAAAATCGAATATTATTATTATTATGTGAAAGTTCCACGGAAGGCGACAGCGTTAAATCTCTGGAGTGTCACGGATATTCGTTGTAGGAGAAAGGATGTCTCTGTTTCATCTTCAGATTGTCGTGTTAGGATGCTGCTGATTTTCTTTAAGAAATGAAGACCTTCGTTGATTGGACCCATTGTCTCCCAAGTTATAGGAACAAAGTGATATGAGGAAGACAGTTGATGGTACTTGTCCCTTTTCCTCTCGGCTGCACGTTCGGCTGCAACACCTGTGGATGATGCTGTCTGATGACAGTAGGAAGCAGCGAATGTGTCTGCGACTGTAACGTCCCAAATGACGCATCTGCCTGTCCTCCATGGGATGAGAGTGCAGCCATCCGGTCTTTTTTACATCGGATCTCGATAAGCCAGATGGTTCCTTTGACGATGGAAAACCGGCCTTTATCAGTGTACGACTTAAAATATCGTTAAGGGCGGAGTGTCGGGTGATTCGTTCAGGTGCTAGTCGACATCATCATATTATTATTATTATTATTATTATTATTATTACTACTACTACTACTACTAGGTGGAGACCTTCCTTGTTGATTGGTCCCATTGTCTCCAAAGCCATAGGGATGAAGTGATATGAACCAGACAGTTGTTGATACTTGCCCCTTTTCTCTCGGCTGCATATTCGGCTGCAGCACCTTTGATGTATGATGACAGTATGAAGCAGCAAATGTGTCTGCAGCATAACGTACCAAATAACGCATTTGCCTGTTCTCCATGGGATGAGAGTGCAGTGATCCGGTTGTTTTCTATTAGATCGCAATTGACCAGAAAGTTCATTTGACGATAGAAAACCAGCCGTTATCAATGAACGACATAGTATATCGTTAAGGCCGGCATACTGGGCAATTTGACCAGGTCCTAGTTGACAGGAGAGATCGTGGTGGCCAAACCGTTCGACCAGTGTTCCACAAGGACAGTTGTGTGGCATACACAGAGTGGCTCCAAGTTTTAGTCCAGCCACTATGCACACAGATTCGTTATGAAATCTTAGACTATAGTTACTAATAGGCAGAGTGAAAATTATTATTATTATTATTGTTGTTGTTGTTGTTGTTGTTGTTGATCTTACAATTTCTTGTGTGCCATCTTACCAAATGTCAGGAGCAAGGACACATTACTGAGTCCAGGCTCTGTAAAGACTTTCGAAAAATAAGCTTCATTTGCCATGCATCGAAGATTAAATAACGCATTTGCCTGTCTTCCATGGGATGAGAGTGCAGCCATCCGGTTGTTTTCTATAAGATTTTAATTGACCAGAAGGTTCCTTTGACAATGGAAAACCAGCCTTTATCTGTGAACGACATAGCATTCGATTGAAGGTGCTAAATGCTACGCATCTGGCAGAGAGGTACAGAGGAGGCCAGGAGTCAAATTCACGCCCAGTAGCCTGCGGGTACCCCAAGTCAGGCTGTTATTTATCCTAAGATCTCGATCATCAGCTTCCGACGGACTAAATGCATACACGTATGCGCCAAGCCCAAGTCCTAAGCTCGAGCGAACCGAACGACGCGCAGCGACCTGTCTGAGCGGATCTGGAGGACTGTGTCGCAGCGATTCAACGATGGGCGAATCGCCGGCTGTCTCTCAATGTGAACAAAACTGAAATCATAATGTTCACTTCCTCCGAGACGCCACCACTTGATCAGTCACGAGCCACTCCGGATCGGGAATGTCGACGTCGTCCCGGAACCTGAAGTTCGCCTCCTGGGTGTGCTTCTGGGACGACATCTATCCTTCGGCGGCCACCTGGATCTAGTGGTCCGAACTGCTTCTACCACCTCAGGAGGATCAAACTTTGTCATCAAGCTAGTCCGAGCGCTGGTCCTGAATCGGGCCGACTACTGCAACGCATTTCCAGCCAATTGCATAGGCTGTGCTAAACGGACTAAAGTGGACAGATCAGGTCACGCCTCTGCTTCGAGACCGTCTACATTGGCTGAAAGTTCGAACGGATACTGTTCAAACGCTGCTGGCTGAACTGACCTGCCCTGACTACCTAGCATGGTGCATAGGGTAGGGTCGGACACAGATCGTCCGAACCTAAGATCGAACCAAGGGTTAAGACTAGTGGTGCCTCCCCAGCCAAGACCGCTAAGTTTGGGGACAGATCCCTTTCAAGGGAAATGCCATAGTGTGAATTCCTCCCCGGTAGACGCGTCAGGTCCGAAATCTCCCCCGACCGTTTCGCTCAGAAACTGAAAACTTACCTTTTAGTACGTCTTATGGAACTCGTCTGTAAAGTGCTCTCGACCGCCTTTAGCTTTAAGATAGCGCTATAAAAGTTGTCACTCTAATAATAATAATAATAATAATAAAATGAATGGAGGCTGAAGTAGAAGCTATAAATCAGGGGTGTCAAACATACGGCCTTTGGGCCACACATGGCCTGAGAGTACTTCTCATCTGACCAGCGTGAATGTGACTGAATACAAGAAAAAAACTTTGTTAGGCAAAGTTACTTTATTTAAGGTGTGTTCAAAAAGTACATATATGAAAATCGGAAATTACATATATGAACCTCAAATATTTTACATACGATAGAAATTAAATAAAAGTTTTTGAAGCAATTTTTATATAGGGACCTGCTGTTTTGTGTAATAGGCCTGCTGTAGTTCGTGTTAATGTTATGTACAAATCCGCAGTGATGTGACATCTCGAGACACTGTCTCGTCTCGAGACAGTCTCGAGACAGTATTTTCAATGTCTTGGTCTTGCGGGTCAGTGTCTCGGTCTTGGTCTTGGTCTTGTCATTACTGTCTTGGTCTTGCGATTCAAGACCGAGACAGTGCCGAGACAGCAAGACGGTGGGGTTTTTCCACTGTGAGTAATAATTTTTCTGTGGTTGAAGTCTTCCGAATTATGGAGCAATAATGGATTTTCACCGTGAGCCCTCCGGGAATAATAATAATAATAATAGTAATAATATAATATGTTTGTATAGATATATTTTATGCCATGAGGCATAAAACTGTTTTCTTTATGTTTAAAATTACTGTCTTGGTCTTGAGCCTTAGTGTTTCGGTCTTGGTCTTGGCACCTAATGTCTTGGTCTTGGCCTTGAGGGTTAGTGTCTTAGTCTTGGTCTTGCCACTTACATGTACTGTCTTGGTCACATCACTGCAAATCCATCCCGCGACAACCACAAAGTCTTTTATGTGACCTGCTATATGAAATGAGTTTGACACCCCTGTTCTAAACTATCTGGGAGATGATCATTTTGGATTCTGGAGAGGAAGACTGACAAGTGATACCATCAGTGTTATGAGTCACAAGTGAGAGAACATTGAATGTAGGAAAGATGTGTATGTATGTTTTGTGAATTGCGAAAAGGCATTCGATCGAATGCAGTGGCCTAAATTATTCAAAGCACTGAAAAGACTAGGAATTGATTGGAGGGACAGAAGGCTGATTAAGAATTTATACATGGAACAGACAATGCAGACAATGCAAATACGGATTGGAGGTGATAATTCAGGGCAAGGAGAAATAGGAAGAGGTTCATGACAGGGTTTCCCACTATCCCCACTGTTATTCAACATTTATGTTGAGAACTAATAAGAGAAGTGCTTGAGGAAGAAAAAGCTGGAATAAACATAGGAGGGAAACTAATACAAGCGATATGCTTTGGAGATGATCAGGCAACGCTGACAGGGAATAAAGAAGAATAACAAAGAATGGACAAATTAAATAAAACATCAAAAGAATATGGCATAAAAATAAACATGCTAAAAACAAAAATCACGGTAATAACAAATAGTAAACATCCACCTAGATTCACCATACTGGTTGAAGGAGCAGAACTGGAACAGGTGACAATTTTGTTACCTTGGGAGCCTACTAACAGAGGATGTCTGATGCCTGGAGGAGATAAAGAAAAGAATAGCTATGGAAAAACAAGCATTTTTGGACTGGAGAACTGATAAGAGGAGGGCTAAGCATGGAACTAAAGAAGATACTGATAAAAAAGCCTCAGAATCCTGGACTCTTCAGAAAAAGGACATACAAAAACTGGAAGCATTCGAAATGTGGCTATGGAGGAGGATGGAAAAGATCAAATGGACAGACAAGAAATAAAATGAAGAGGTATTACAGATGGTGGGAGAACAAAGATCGATAATTAACACCATCAAAAGAAGAAAGAGGACTGGATTGGACATGTGCTAAGAGGAGAAACTTTGCTTAGAACAGTAATTGAAGGAAGCATATCAGGAAGAAAGACAAAAGGAAGCAAGGAGAATGCCGTTGGACTGGATGATGAAAACAGATGAACAGTGGCCTATTATTATCTTTTATAATTTATATAGCGCTATGCCCAAGGCGATGCCTAAGTCGAGAGTGCTTCACACCTAACAATCGTACGATGTTCTAAACAAATGCATCTTAAAGTTCATTGCAAACTGGGTGCTAGTGTTGGAGTTAGTAACGTAGTCAGGGAGACCATTCCAGAGGATTGGATTCCCCGCATAACTGATCTTTCACCACGCTTAGGCTTCCTTGACGAAGGCGGGACAACCAGTAGAACACGATGGCTTGACCAAAGCTGCCGACTCTGCAGGCATGAGGCGACGTCGTACGAGAGACGTCAGGTAGTCGGGGCAAGTGGGGTCATTCAGTATCCTGTGTGTAATCCAATAGCGCTTATAGACTATGCGCTCAGGAATACGGAGCCAGTGCAATATGTACTTGAGCATCGTGGTAACATGGTTGCTCCATCTGGCCGTTTGTGACCGCATCGATGAGATCGTTGAAAATCCTCAGGGTCACCGTCTCGGTCGAATGGCCCTGCCTGTATGCAGACTGTTCCCTTGGCGGCAGGTCATTCCTGACAAGGTAGGAGTAAGTTGTTTATTGATGATTCGCTCGAGAAATTGGGAACAAGCGATAGATTGGGGACAGGTCTGTAGTTAACAACGTAAGCTTGATCAAGCCCTGGCTGTTTAAGTCTAGGATAGACTAATCTATGCTTCCAGTCAGTTGAAAATTCTCCGCTCGATAGGGAGGTTGTGAATACTGACACCAGGAACGGTGCCAGGATGTCTATTGATGTTTTCAATAACCAAGTTGGTATCGGATCGCTCGGGCATTGTTTGTTCAGCAATGTTAGTACCAGCGCTTTGACTTCATTGATCTCATAGAACCTATGCAGAAATCAAAGAAGAGGCAAGATGCAGAAAGGAATGGAAGCAATGGAGTCCTGACCTCTCTCAGGACAGAATATTATGGTGATGATATTTACCAAATGTCAGGAGCAAGGGCACATTAGAGAATAGAGCTAAAAAATTATTTGTATTGTCTTGTCTTTAACTGTCTTTGCTACGAATATTGGCTGCACTGTGGACTGCCTTCCTCCAAGTGTTACGGTCTTCTGCTGTTCTTGCCGCCTGCTCTATAGTGAGTCCTGTCAATTCTTTTATGTTGTCTTTCCACTTTTTTCTTGGTCTACCTCTTTTTCGTGATCCTGGCATTGTGCCTTATATTATTTCTTTCTCTAGACAGTCCTGTTTTGTTCGCAAAATATGTCCCCAGTAATTAAATTTTCTTTTCTTTACTGTTTCCAATGGGGTTCTTTGCACCCTTGCTTTATCCAATACCCATTTGTTCATTTTCTTTGCTGTTCAAGAAACTCTCATTGAGTCATTATCTGATATTAAAAAATTATTAAATAACAGTAATCACATAAAAACAAAATACACATGGATTACAATCTAAGGCAGAAAAGAATGTGATTTTCAAAACAGATATGGCTATAGATTTGTATGAAAGGATTACAAAGAACTGGATGATTTAACTGACTTTGATAGATTGTTCCATACATGTCTGTGGCCCTGAAACTGCAAATGATCTGGAACCGAGTAATGATTTACAGTTAGGTAAACCATTAACCATCTTTGTTGCTCGTTTTTGCACATTTTCTAAAAGCTCAAAAAAGTTCAAAAATGAATTCCCTGCCTGAACACAGTATTCTAGATGAGGCCATACTATCATCTTACATCATCATCATCATCATCATCATCATCATCATCATCATCATCATCATCATCATCATCATCATCATCATCATCAGTGCTTTTTTTCTAGAAAAAAAGGTGCCGGAACGCATCTTCATGTACCAGTTAGATTCTGCTTTTTTGAATTGGTCTAGGCGTTCAATTTTAGCTTCATCGTCAGAGTCAGTATTTCTGCACATTCTTGGTATCATCGGCAAACTTGAAAATTTTGGATAGTAATCCTTCATCAATATAATTTATAGAAAAAAATATATATATAATATACATTTTGGGATATCTTTTCTTTTGATAGTAATTTGAGATCAGATTTTAATTCAAATTGATTCCTAATTTTCAGTTGCTGTGCTAATGAAAGCGATGAAGTTGATGTAGTTGATGAAGATTGATCAACATAATTATTGCAATGCTGTTTTATTGTTCTTTGATAGGTTAATCTGAGACATAATTGGGGTGGATGTATTTTTAGAAATGAACTGATTGCAGCATTCTGGTATTGCAGTTGCCTGATATTTCTGTTGTTCATCAAGGATATGGAGACACTACATATAGCAACCTTTTGTGTGGGGAAATCTGGTGTAAATACTGTGGTTCTCAAAGGAATATGCTGTTGTATATGTGTGACTAAATTTTGTCTGTAGAGCAGTTGAATGGAATATCTGGTTTGACTCAAATTTAATTTTTGAATTACAGATGCAAGTCAGGTTTAATGATGAATGCAAGCATTTCCCATGAATCACAGCATTGCAAGAAATGCATTTTACACATTTGCATAAAATCAGTCAAAAGAGATAGATAGATATCAGCCTTACTAAATTAGAAGATTTCAATTTGCCAATATCAAATAGAGGATAAACTATTCACAAAGTAGAGGGAACATGCAAAAATCAGACCAAGCATTGCATTCATGTAAGACTCCAAATGATTGTGAACTAAGAAATACTGTTTTATATGAATGTGAGAATCTGTGTCAGCCAATTCTTTCACATGAGTTAGCACTCGACTGCAGTCGTCCTTCTAAGACTTTTTGTGAATTTGTCAAGAGCGACTGTGGAGTGGGAATCAGTACCAGCAAAATAATTGATGTAGATAGAAGATGTAATAAAACAGGAATGTTGTCAGAATTGGTTGCTGATCAGAAAGTTAACATTTATTGTGCATCCGAAGCAATATCTTCTCCAACTGTTGGTTTGACTGTGTCAGATATAGGAGCTGTTGGAACTTTGATTCCTGTTTCCACCACATTAAATAATAATGGCCATTGCTCTAAAGGAAGTGAACTGTCAAATGGTGGAAAGGCATTGGATACTTGCCATACTTTGTCAGACAAATTTGAGAATGCAGAAATTACAAAAATCAGTTTTAAGAGAAAGGAAAGTGGTAAATCACTTAGTCATGTTGTTCCATCAGCAGCAATGGCAATCAGAGATTATGCAATTCCATTAAAGCCAAAACGAAATCTTTTCATTAAAACTTCACCTGACAAGATTGTACTCAAGCGAAAGCTTTTGGCAAAAATGAATGATGCTGGAAAATCTTTGCTTGTAGATGAAAAGAAAAGAGTTTGTCTGTCTAAAGGAGATGTTTATGATTTTGATGAAGAGGATGATAGTGATAGCCAATTAGTTTCTGGTTGTAAATGGAGTTACAGTCAGAGTAAGAATTTGCGAATGATGAAAAATTTGGCATTCAGTTTTCAGAATGTGAAATCAGTAATCCAAGAGAAAAACACCGAAGAACTAAAGACAGAAAATCAGACAAATTTAAAAATTGGAAACTTGGATTCATTTTGCTTAAAACCTGAATTAATACTTGACTGTGGTAAGAAAACTGATCAAACATATGTAAAGAATATAGGGTTAGATGGAGAGTTGATGTTTCCAAAATCTTATGACTGCAAAGGTATGTCAGACAATTGTTTGGAACTTCTTTCCAGTCAAAATTCAGTCACTCATTTCCCCTTGCATTCAGGACAGTGCTTATCCCACTTGAGTTCCAGTTCTTCATCAGCTGCCACGAAAAGTCATGTTCCACATGAAAATTGCATAGATTTACAAACGTATTTCAGTTCATCTGAAGCAGAAGATATTTCACAGTCAGGATTGTTGTCATCTATAAATAAAGATAATTCTGACAATTGTAATTCACAGTGTCACAGTTTTGACCCTTGTGACATTAAGACTTTGTCCACTGAAACAGAAAGAAAACTGATGGATAAGAATGAATTTTCACATCATAGTTATTATCCTGATGCTGTTGAATTCATACATGACTCCTTTTCATGTGACTCGAAAGTAGAAAATTCTCATAACTCTCAGAGTAGGACTGGTATATGGCAAAATGGTGATTTAGTTAGAGCAGTACTGCCTCAGTCATCTACTGCCAATTCTCAGAATTTGGTTCATCATGAATATTCTAGTGATAGGACAGCATGCATTTTTAAACCTGGATCACCCCATTTTGGCAAAGAAGGCGAGAAAAAGAAGCCTAAGGATTTGTTTAATTCAGCAAATGAGAGGGCTGCCACTGCAGATTCTATAAATGCTTGTTTACTCATGCAAACTATGAAGTCTTCATCACTAGAGACTGAATATTTATGCAAATGTGAGTCTTTAGGTTACATATCTCCAAATCAAACAGCTTCTGAAAAAGTTATGGGCAATGAGATGTCAAAAGATGTATTTTGTTCAGATGTGATGGAACCAATTGGACTGTGTGCATGGCAGCAAGCAAGTGGTCAAGTGACTAAGTCAGCATGTTCTGAAATGAAGTGCATACAAAATTCCCTTCTTGCAGATGCTGGAATTGTTTCCAATAAGGATGCTGTTGCACCTCATTTCTCCCCTTTTATTAATCTTAGATCCAATAGCAAAATTATGACCAGGCAATTTGAGGATGATACATTAGCTGCAGGTCCGGGTCCTGTGAATCGTATGAGTTTTGTAACAAATGTTTCACCATCTGGCAATTCAGGGATTGATTTTTATAGTAACTCCTCTGCCAATGTGTCTGCTCTGAATGACAATTCAACAAATTTGAGTGGAACAAATAGCAACAATCCTGATGAATTCAGAAATAGAGTTTTCAGCGATGAAAAATGGAAGAGTTTTCTATCAAGTGACTCTGTAAAAAATATTAACAAGAAGCCAGAAGATATGAAAAAAGAATATATGGATCGTCTACGCTACAATTTGATGGAAGAGATTCCTGACTGCAATTGTCTTGCAGGTGATTACATTGAATATTAGTGTTCAATTTTGTTAAGAAAATATTTAAAAGTTGCTATTATATGTTCTTTTTATACTTTAAGTTGGGGCTACTCAAATTGTTTGTGTAGCAGTCCGGAAATTTGTCCTGAAACATGACTAGGGTCCTAACCAAAAGGTTCAAGTTAATTGACATCAACACTTTGGCAAACCAGTCCACAAACTTATATAAAGACCTCATTATAATGTATGTTATAGTAATTAAAATAGCATCATTATCATCATCATCACCATCTTCATTGTGATCATCATCATTGTCATCATCGTCGTCAACTCTGCTCTCTGCCAGCTAATTGTGGCAATAGCTTGATGTGAAATGTTTCCAATGTTTTCTTTCTTAGGCTTGTCTTTCAGCTTCTGCGATGTTGATTTGTCTGAGTTCAAGGTCTTCCTTGATGTTGTCATTCCACCATTTATTCGGTCTTCCTTTTCTTCTCTTTCCCTGTATCTTTGTCTTTAGAGCTTTGTATGGCCATCGGTTGTTTTCCGTTCTGTAAGCATGTCCAAACTATGTTAATCTCCTTCTAATCTTTTCTACAATTTTGTAGCATTTTAACAATTTAGTGCTAACTTTAGTGATGTTTATTTCCCTGAAAATTTTAATGAAATTTTTGGAAGTATTTAAGAAATTTATGAAACTTTTGAAATTAACCCGTCAGACGGGCGCGACGTATCCCATACATCCACCGTTATCTTACCGTATTCGGCGCGACGTATCCCATACGTCCAGTCACTTTCGTAGTGGTTCCTGTGCCGGGCGCGACGTATCTGATACGTCTTATGCTATCAATCGCTTAATTATCTATCCATTCGATAGATGTCACCTATTTTTTGGCTAGATTTGCTCTAGTTGAAAAGAAATATATGGTCTTTGGACCAAGGGGGTCAGTAATTGGGACAAGTCTAGTAGAAAACTACGAGTTTCGGCTGAAGATCTTCGGCGTTTGTGGTGCGATTTTCAAAATTTTTGATTTATTTTGTTCCTCCTACATCTTCCTACAAGTTTTCCGCTCACCCGATTGGGGTTACCGCTGAAAAATTTTCGCTACGGAGCTTTGAAATTTTTTTCGGAGAGGGGTGCTATTTTAGGCCGTAGAGTGGACCCGACTTCCAAATTTCTTTGTTTTGCACGGATGGTTAGAAAGAGGAGTAAAAAGGCTAAACAATGGCATATATCTCATCTTCTTAGCTCTTACATAGCCTGAGATATCGCAAAATCAAAAAAATTACACAGTTTTCTCAAAATTCGTAACCAATACTTAGGTGTTGACACAGGTGTCCAGGTTAGACTTCAGGTATCTTCACCAATTGTTGACCGATTTTCAAAGTTTTTGGTTAATTTTGTTCCACTGACATCCATCTACAACTTTGCCACTCATCCGATGGGGGTCACCACTGAAAAACTTTCGCTACGGAGCTTTGAACATTTTGGGGGGCGGGGGTGCTATTTTTGCCCGTAGAGTGAACCCTACCCTGAAATTTCTTTGTTCTGCACAGATGGATAGAAAGAGGAGTAAAAAGGCTAAACAATGACGTAAACTTCATCTTCTTAGCTCTTATATAGCCCGAAATATCGCAAATTCAAAAAAATTACAGTTATCATTTTGGAATAACGTTTTTCAAAAAATTAATTCTCCGGTACAGTTACGGTGTCTAAAAAATTTAATCCCCGGCTGAAGGGTTAAGAAAAAACAATTTTGTTTCTCTCACTTTTAAGTACCTACCTTCTAGGCTTATCAGTGGGTAGCATTTTAATGCCATGTAATTTGATGTAAAGTTACTGCTAGACTGTGCTAGTGTTCTGATTTGTGTTTTTAGCTGTTGAGATTCATTAATTGCAGTGAATGAAGATGTGATGTTGGTATTGGGCTTGCTGTGGTGGCTTTAAGTTTACAGAGATGGCAGAGATGGCAAATTTGGAGATTTTGCATTCATGTCATTGATGTCAAAACTCTGACTTGAACTTCAATGGCATACAATTGCTTAATTTCACTGGACATTTAGAACACATTCTTGTGTTTGGTCAACTGTGCTGCATTGTCTGTTGAGAGCCAATGACAAAGCTGACACATGACTTTCTTGGTTTTGCCACAGGCAGGAACTGTGGAACAGTTTACAAATCTTTGCCTCTTTACTACCAGATGGCATGATATATGAGAGTATGACTCTGCTATGGCTATGAGAGCAAGCACAAATCTACACAAATAACAGAACAAAATATTGCTACTTTTAAGCGAACTGGACAAATAGGCTGTAAAGGATTAACAATATAGGTTTTGGGTCAGACTAAGTATAGCATAAAAGTTTAGTTTAAATATTGAAATTGTAAAAAATTTGGGGTCGACTTATGCTCGGGTCAACACAATTTTCCAGAGATTGATAGTGAAACTACCATGCATAACCCTCTATTATTATTATTATTATTATTATTATTATTATTATTATTATTATTATTATTATTATTATTATTATATTATTATACTATTATTATTATTATATAACGTAGAGATTTATGTGGCAACTAATACAGTGACTGCGTGGACACATTACAAATTATAAATTACAATAGCTCGTGCAAAATAGCCAAGTTTTAAGATTCTTCTTGAAGGTGTCTGGTGTTAGGGAGAGTTGAACTGAAGAAGGCAGGCGGTTCCATGCCCTTGCAGCAGTCACGGGAAAAGCACGATCACCTACAGTACGAAGGCGCGTCAATGGAATGACCAGAGAAGCGGTTCTAGCAGATCTCAGGCGACGCCGACCAGCCTGATCTGCGACTCGTGCTAATTCTGTCGCTAGGTACTCTGGCCCTATACCATTCAGGCAGCGGTAAGCCAGTGTTGCTAACTTAAACTGAATCCGCTCCGGCATTGATAGCCAGTGTAAGTCTCGTAGAAGCGGTGTTACATGTTCACGAGAAGGAACCTACCACATGAGAAGTAAAAAACTCACCCAAAAAAGTTTTTGGGCTGCATAAACTAGTCACTAAATGAACTAGAAGCATGGCCGTAACCTTTTTTTGATTTCAAAATCAGGCAATTTGAAGAAAAAAATATGATGCCATGCGGCAACTGTATGCAGGGCCGCAAGAAACATGTTTTGCAATCAGGTGTGTCGAGCGGCAACAGCATGCGGTTGCGCAGAAAGTTCAGCTGGCGCTGCTATGTGCCAAATGGCAACACTATGCAGGCTCCATATCATAGCAGACGACAGTTTCATTTTTCTTTATGCAAGCACAGCAAAGGCCCTATCTAATCATCAGGCATCAAATGTAAGGATATTCTGCCAAGAGATATCACAATGAAATGCATCAAGTGAAAACGGTAAGTGAACACAGCTGAGGTATGAATGGGTGAAAGTATTATGCAAAATAACACTAATCACCAAAATAACACACAAAATACAAAAATATAGTGTCACATTTTATCAACTTGATTTTTATATACCATGCAGTTTTGAAATACTTTTCAATAATAAATTTCTTGTGATATCTCGTATCCAAGTGACAAATATGAACAATACCAAACTGTTTTTTGAACATCACTGACCAGTGACCAGGATCACACAATGCAATACATATAATGCTACATTTGTTAGTGAGAGGTGTGAAGTAGCAAGTATCAATAACACCAGCTTATTCAGTATGATAAGGTTCCCAGCAATCCCGTTTACTGGTAAGACAGAGCGGTACATTACATTTTTGCACACAACACGTGTCTGACCAGAACACGTTTCCCTCTTGCACCGTTGCCTCTGCGATGCAAATTTTGGACAATGGTGCATGCCGTCATATCGCAGTTCTGGGCATGGCAAAGGAGTATTCGGTTTCCTCTTCTTACTTGAAGCACCAGAAAGCGCCTGATTGACACTCTGTCGTTTACGTGCACGATTCGGCTCACTGACTGCACCAGTAATCGCCGGTCGACCACGCCTCACTGTATCTGTCGATGCACATAGTGCAATCGCAATTCGAGCCTTGAATGCGTGTAGTGACATCGACTTCGACTGCGCTTGGCCTGAAGACATGGTAGGTAGACACTGCCTGTAAAGCAGCCAAGCATTGATTGTTGTCATGTCCAGCAAATGAAAAAACAACCAGTGGTACCATTTCCGTGAACGAATCTGTATTCGATATAGCCCAATCAGCGAATCAATCCGGTCGACTCCACCCATGTGCTTACTGTAAATGGACACAATACTGGGACATTTCACTTTTTCATAACTCTTCGTCTTCCTATTCCAGCGTAGCACTTCACTCACAGGGTCAGATCCCGCATATGTTGACAACAATGTGACAACTTTGTTGTCATGCCATCTTACTGCCGAGATTTTGATTCCATCAACAAGTGCTGTCTTCTCGTCTATGGAGCCTCGTCCCATCTGTTTGAGCACAGCTTCTGATCGCAAGGTGCACTGTGGAATTCTGTTGGACCTCACAGTGCCAACTGATTGAATTCCACGTTTTGCAGCTGTATCTGCAGTTCCGGACTTGTAAAGTAGTTGTCAAAAAAACTTGTGGTTGAGTCTGCTCGGAATTGATCGTGCGAGTCTGACAACTACATTTCCACTTGCTCCACAGTCAGTTTCGCTTTCAATGAGACAATTATCCACTTTCCCAGTATAGACTTCAAAATTGTAGGCATAACCAGAGACTCCACAAAGTACCCATACTTTGTAGCCCCATTTATGAGGCTTTTGTGGATTATACTGCCGGAGGCAACTTCGTCCTTTGAAGGGCACCATTTGCTCATCTACACTGACATGTTCTTCCATATTCACTGTTTTATATCTGTTACGAAGATGCTCAATGATTGGTAGTATCTTTTTCAGTTTGTCATCGACAGCATGGGCTGCATTGTCACTAAAATGCAGAAATCTCTTGATATCTTCAAACTGATTAAGTGTTAGAGTATTTGCAACCCGGTCAATCCTGAAATCTCGTGACCAGTAGTTCCTGGTGTAGCTGAGTTTCACAAGGGGCATGTACAGTGAAATGCCAATGAATTTTTTTTATCTCAGTTGCGGTTATCCTTGATGGCTTCTCTGGCTTCTGCTGCATGGAATACAGCGCACTTTGTTCTGCAATCATTTGCATCAGGTCATCTGTAAAATAGTATAGAAAAAAGTCAATAGGATAATGCAAAGTCTCTTGGTTTCCTGTCATTGAATTTTGTTCTCCATGGAAGGTCACAGCATCATCAGATATTCGGAGCTTACTGCCTTTCCATTTATACAGAAATTTACTGTCTTTTTTGCCTGTTTTCGTCATGACCAGCTCTTGAACTTGAACTGATGCAGCTTTTGTAACACTACCACGAAGGCGTGTTCATGTGGCAGTGTCTGCTTCTGTCTGTTCCTCGCCATCTGACGACGATAGGGCACTATCTTCACTACCGGATGGAATGTCTCGAATAATTGTGGAAGGACTCACTGAAGCAGTTTTCTTTATTGAATTATTCTTAGGCTCCCTGCGCGACTTAAAATGTTTGACAGTTTTTGTTGTCTTACTTGGCCGTCGCTGAGACTGTGTTTTATTCCCTGGCTTTGATACCTTTTGGGTCATTACCGTGGTAGTCATGATGCTGTCAGTGTTTGTTGCTGAGACATTTGATTCTTCACCTGGCAAGGGAGTTGAGGTCAAGTTAGCTGAAAACTCCGAGGCACGGAATGACCCTTCCAAGTCAGCACTGACCAAAGCATCCATAAAACGACAAAGATTACCTTGAACCACCGGACTTTGCCTTTCACTGCTTGGCAAGTCCACTGGCTGCGGCCATGATGGATTCGTCATGGCAGGCATGTCGGTGTGATGCGACCATACAGTGGGATTTGTACTGGTGATGGCACTCACATTGATAGGCTTTGACCATAGGTCCCCAGATTGAGCAAGAGTGGTGATGGTAGACATAGAAATGGGTAGTGGCCATGCATCAGTCATGGAATACAAGTTGGTACAGTGTGATAATGGATCTACTGACTGCATAGAACTCATGACAGAAGACAAATTGGCAGACTGTGGCCAAGAAAAGTCTGAAAAGTTAAACGATGTCGACGAAAGCTGCAAGGGATTGATAGATAAATCAGAAATTCCGGTGTCATCTGTCAACTGTGAATACTGATGCAGTCCGTTATCTTGAATCGGTCCCAGTTTTAAAGCACTGGCAGTTTCGGTTGTCTGTTGTGTTGGCTGCAGACACATGTGAACATAGGTCTCTTGCTGCACATTACTGGCAGTATCTGGAAGAACATTGGTCACTGGCTCTGTAGCTCTAGCAGTTTTGGTTTCATGTGTCGACTGCGGATTAGGATGAAAACTGATGCCCTGTTCTGTAGCACTTGGGGTTTCGGTTGCCTGTGTCGATTGTGTATCTGGGCTCTCCAGCTCTGTAGCTCTAGCAGTTTTGGTTTCATGTGTCGACTGCGGATTAGGATGAACATTGATGCCCTGTTCTGTAGCACTTGGGGTTTCGGTTGCCTGTGTCGATTGTGTATCTGGGCTCTCCAGCTCTGTAGCTCTAGCAGTTTTGGTTTCATGTGTCGACTGCAGATTAGGATGAACACTGATGCCCTGTTCTGTAGCACTTGGGGTTTCGGTTGCCTGTGTCGATTGTGTATCTGGGCTCTCCAGCTCTGTAGCTTTAGCAGTTTTGGTTTCATGTGTCGACTGCAGATTAGGATGAACACTGATGCCCTGTTCTGTAGCACTTGGGGTTTCGGCTGGAACTTGTGTCGGCTGCTGGCATAGGTGAACACCAGAGTCCAGCACCGTTGCACTGCAAGTTTCTGCAGTGCCTGTCGATGCTGATGCACGACCTCTGGTCTGGAGACCTGCTTTACCTCAAAAAGGTTTCTTTTTAAGTTGCAAGGTAGGAGCTGTCACCCGAATGGTACTTTGGTGACATGTTTGTAGCGGCTGCAACATTTCACACATGATATTTCAGCAAACAGCAATATGCTATTTTCTTGATAATGTTGAATGCCTAGACGGCCTACGACAAAAAGTTTTGCTGATTTAAAAGACACCTCAACCCTTGACCTTAAAAATGACATTGAATGCACAGCCGGAGCTGTCAACCCAGCCACAGCTGGGCTTCAGATTTGTTTATTTTTGTTGTCACACAAATTCACAACATTTTTGCTTTCAAACCAATTGTGATGGCACAAAAAATCACACAAGTAATACAAACACATCAGATGTATCATGTTTCATGAATAACAATCGTTACTCCGCACCTGAAACGGTCGGGACTTGACCAGTCTGATGTCTCCAATTATAGACCGGTCTCCAACCTCCCTTTTCTAGCCAAGCTACTAGAGAGGATTGTCAACAAGCGGATGGTCAGTTTTCTGATTGTGAATGGACTGATGCCGCAACAACAATCAGCCTATCGTCGTGGACACTCCACCGAAACAGCCATTCTGAAAATATTCAGTGACCTGGTGGATGCGACTGCAAATGGGCGAGTTGCACTTCTCTGCCTGCTCGATCTTTCGGCTGCTTTTGACACATTCGATCATCAGATTCTCATCCGTCGGCTTGAAACATCGTATGGACTGGCAGGCCAGTCACTTCAGTGGATGAGGAGCTACCTCACCGGAAGAAAACAAGCTGTATGGTGTAATGGTCTAATGTCACAGAAGAGCCAAGTCCACTATGGAGTCCCGCAAGGATCGGTCCTGGGTCCCTTACTTTTCATCTTATACGTTGTGGACATTAGCTCAATCATCAAGGCTTTTGGCTTGTCATCGCACTCCTATGCTGACGATGGGCAAATTTATTCCTCGTGCATGCCGTCGGATACAGAGCAACCGGATGTCCTTCACGAATGCATATCTGCAATCATCAGATGGACAGAAGAAAATCGTCTGGCATTGAATCCGGACAAGACGGAATTCCTCTGGATCAGCACTCCAGGAAGAAGGAAGTTGTTGAGTCGAGTCCCTTTCACCGTGGGTGATGCCACTATTGTTCCTGTGGCGAGTGTGCGTCTTTTTTAGGTGTGCTTTTGGGCGAAACGCTATCGTTTGATGCACACACCAACAACGTTATCCGATGCTGTCATTACCAGATACGGAGGGTCAAGCTGGTTCGCGCTACCTAACGGTGAGTGCGGCCGTTCAGCTTGTGCGGGCCTTCGTCTTGTCAAGAATGGACTACTGTAACAGTGTCTTGCTAGGCCTACCAGAAAACAAGCTAAATCGACTTCAGTCTGTACTGAATCTGGCTGCACGAGTGGTCTTCGGTTGTCGCTGGAATGACCACATCACGCCACTGCTGAGAGATCGCCTCCACTGGTTACGCGTTCAACAGCGTATTGTTTTCAAGCATTGTTGGCTCACTTTCCGAGCCCTTTATGATCCACACTGCCCAGAATATCTGAGTGCGCTGGTGCAGCGAACGACGTCAAATGAGTCGAGAATGAAGCTTCGGTCGAGTCGTCGAGTCCTGCTGCTTGTCCCTCCTCCGTCAAAGACCTTCAAATTTGGAGAAAGGTCATTCTCCAAAGGGAATCCGTTACTTTGGAATTTGTTACCTGACGTTGTGTCGGAAGCTGTCTCTGCGGAATCCTTTCTTAGGAACTTAAAAACACACTTATTTAATATTGGATTTTATTGATAGAATTATGTCAAAGCGCTTTTGTCGTAGGCCTTAGCCTTGTTTACTGCGCTGGAGAAATTGTCTAGAAATAATAATAATAATAATAACAATGAAAATACCTGTACACTTTCCTTTCTGTAGCACAGGAACATTGAAAAACAAAACAGACAAACAATATTTTTATACAACCTGAGTGTCTAAAAATTTTTTTACTGAACTAGCATTCAGCACAGACTGAGAAAGAACAGAAACTAACCTTTGTAGGTAATGTGGTGACGAAGTCATCCAGCAGACGTCTACTTGCAGTGCAGACACAACCACTTCGTAGATTTTCTTGTTCATCGTGCCTCGCTCGATTGATAGCTTTCGCATTTAGCAGGATGCGATCAGCCCTTGTTTGAAATTTGGATCTGTCTTCCATTCTGAAAATGGAGCACACAGTATTTAAAGTGCACGATTCTTATTTTAATTAATTCCAATTCACCACTTCAAGCTGTCAGTTTTTATAGTCGTGTGAAGATTAGTAGTAACATATTGACTAGAGACACTGAGAGACCTGGTAAAACCAAATACAACCTGACATGTTATTCATCAGGCCTACTCTTGACATTGCCGTTATGTAAACAGGATACTGTTTCATTTCATCACACTGACAGGAACAAAAAACGGGAAAACATTGGACAAAGAAAAAAGGACAATCTGAGCACACCAATATCACTTCCTTTCATATAAAACTGTTCAAGAAAGAATTGCATTACATACTTACTATATAAATGTGCTAATAAACACAGCCAACTAGCAACATAGCATCATCTACTCAATGACATTCAGCTCGCTTCTAGGTGTTACTGGCACTGCATTCTGTTGCCGATCGGCACAAAACCTGTGGCCAAGCTGATTTGCTGGTTACTGCTTGCTGTTGCCTTTCGGCTCACAAAACGTGGAATTTTGTAGTTTCTATGGTTCTGCATAGTGATGCCGATCGACACAGACGCCCTTACAGGCTGATTTATTAGTTATCACATTCTGTTGCCAATCGGCACGCCCTTAAGCGTTCGAAACGTAAGCGAACTTCGCAGGGAACTGCATACTGTTGCCGATTGGCACGCAACACTTAATCATAAAAAAATTAAATAAGACGATGCTTACGAAATTTTCTGAAGCATCAGATCTAAATCTACGCTAAATTATCTATCTAAAACATATTTTTTCCAGATTGTACATGAATAAATGAATTTAATACATATTTATGTTGCAACTGGGTCACCTACATTTTGTCAAAAATAAGTAAGAAACATCGCAAAAAAGCATTAAACAACCAATAGTCATGTGATGCAGCATGTCTCACGCTTTCAAAAATGTATGTATTGGTGCAGATCACTTTTGTTATAAAACCAGATTTTTCATTTATCAAGACTTTTGAGGCTTTTGGTACCATTATTACCCACAAGTGCTATTTTCCTTTTTTTGTTCAAGATTTTTGGATCTTTTGGCGTCAAATATTACCAAGAAAGTGTCAATTAGCAAAGTCCACTTACCGGTATTCATTTTTGACATGGGTTGCCTTGGGAAAATCTGGATTTGGCAAGGGAGACATGGATGGAAAAAGTTTGGAAAACACTGTAATAACGGTTACTACATTGTCACGTGGTGGTGACATTCTGGTGAAAGTTTCCTTTAAACTGCTCATGATGTCAGCAAAACTATAATAACTATTGCTAATTAATCAGCCTGTTCAAATTTCAATTCGATATTTCTTTCATTAATAAAATATTAAGATGGAATTTAAGCATTATTTACACCTGTGGGTTTTAGTCTTTTAGATACAAAGAAATCCTGAGATCTACAAAATAAGTCAATGCTGCTACTCTTACTTTTTGAAAACCTAGACCAAGGTTGAAAAAATCTTGAAATATTTCAACCAACATCACTAGCTAACAGAATGAGGGAAGCCTATAAAGAAATTAAACATTACTGTGGAGACTTCTTCTTCGGCCATTTGCGCAACCAGTGGTGCATATAGGCCATGAACATGATCCTTTCATTTCACTCGATCTGCTGCCAGGTGTTTTAGTTCACTCCAGGTGTATCCATTTTCTTTATGCTCTTTTTCTAATGATCTTTTCCATGTGTTTCGCAGTCTTCCTCTTTTTCTTTTTCCTGCCATAGAGAATTACTGACTTTACATTTGAATTGAATATCCACAACTTAGTCTGCATGGTGACTTGCTTTGTTTTCCATAGGTTTTGTAACTTTGAAGGCCGCCTGCGCTTTGCCAATCCTTGCTTTAACTTATTCTTCTGTTCCACCTGTGGTTAACATCACTTCCCAGATATGTGAACTTGGGTACATATTCAATTTCCCCTGCGGCTAGTTTTGTAACATACTGAAGGCCGCCTGTGCTTTGCCAATCCTTGCTTTAACATCTTCTGGCGGGAAGATGGCAGAAGTGATTACATGCTGGACAGGCACGCTGATGGAATGGGTTCAACACCCATAGGAGCCCCTCAGCCTTACTTGCTAGAGGGCGGTTATAACATAAAATTGAGGAGTCGTTTGCTGCAAGGTAAAACGCGGGCCTAGACATTTGACTGGCAACCTCCTCTAGGTTAATGGCCTGTGCCACTCGAGTCGCTGTATGCCTAAATGACCGGAAATCAACATGGGCCCCAACGCTCGAATACGGACATGGAAACTTTACTTGTTTAACTTTACTTTACTCATTGAATGGGCAATATCCTCAAGATATTTGGTTTTATTTGCATGTGGTGCAGACTGTGGGATAACAGTGCTAAGTCATCTGCAAAGTCAAGGTCATCCAATTCTGTACCTTGTATCCATTTAATGGCAATGTGGCCAATTTGATTCTTTGTCTTATGGTAAGGTGAGATCCAGGTGGCTTTGTGATTTTCTTTGAGTAGAAAGATGTTACCACCTACTACTAAATCATGAGCAGCAAAGAGGTTCAAGAATCTTTCTCCATTGTCATTCATCATGTCCATTCTGTGAACTCCCATAATTGTTTTATATCCTTGGTTGTTTTTTCCTAGTTTCACATTCATACTCCATCTAATCAGTGACTTATGTTCTTCTTTGGATAACATCAGTGCTACTCCCTCTGTGTGTGGTGATTCTTGTGTATCATGACCAGAGTACAGTATTAGTTGACGTGTAAGATAGTTTGCATTCCCCAGACAAATTCCATCTAACTTCACTCAGTTCAACAGTCCATTTTTCCAATAGCGCCATTTTGACTCCTCACGCGTGTCTGTACGTGCTTGTGAATATCACCGTTCTTGGCAGTTTACCGATGTCTTGCGCTTAATTTTTCAGGCTAATTGCGCGGATTGTCGCCTACCTGTCGTTTTCAGAGTGATCGGCGATCATCTCTGTGCTTTCTCTGCACTGAACGGATTGGATTCATGTCACCTGTGTCAGCGTGGTTGGTCCGCCATTTTATCTAAGCCTCCGGCCTGTTGACGTAGTCTACAGACTATAAAGGGCAAAGATTGTTCTGGTCCACGTGATGAGTTCCATCTTCGGTTGGTTCCATCAAGTTCAGGGATGGATTACTGTCTCGCAGAAGACTGCCCTCAAGGATTCGTTGTCTGATTTCGCCTAGCGGAGAATTTCTCAACATCCATGTGGTTGTTTAACATCCTTTCTGCATTTTGCTGACTCTTTAACAGGAACGTCTTCTTGCGGAAGACCGCCTTCTGGAAGGTTCACTGCTTGATTTCGACATGGCAGCGAACTCTTTCGTGCCATCTGGGCGGACTTTTCCTCAAGACCAACATCTTCCGTTCCGTGTTGATTTGTCAACGTGTCGACAGTGCCTTTGGCTTTGGCCTTCACTATGTTATGGCGCTATAGAATTTGTCCAGTACAATGCAATACAATTCAGTCCCACAGTCCATATGTATCCATCTTTCTAGTGATCAGTGATGCACTTCCACCCACGAACAGTGTTCTGAAATTCCATGCCCCAAAACGTACTGCTTCTCTTGTAATGATGAAATTCCAACTTGTTTCCTTTCAGTTTTCAAATCTTGTCCATGTTTTTGACTTAGACTTAGATCCTCCCGTCTCCTCTGGAACATTGGGCAGCGAGTCTTCTCCAACTGGCAGGAACACTGGCAACTTCTCTTGCTTTGGCTATCTCTAACCTCATCTCTTTCATGTCTTCTGTAAGAGTGTCTTGCCATGTTTTCCTTGGTCTTCCTCTGCCTCTTATCCCATCATTTGGTATCCAGTCCACTGCTTAAACTGCACGTCTTGATGGTGGCATTTGCAGGATGTGACCAATGTATCTGCGTCTGTGCTTGTTTACTGTGTAGTGCAGTGAGTCTATACCAGTTTGTCGCATAACTTCCTCATTTGGAATATGATCTGTCTGGTGAAAGACAGCTAATCTCTGTGGAGTCTTCTTCGTTCTCTTCCATGTTTCACTTGCATACAGAGCAGTTGTTACTACAACGGCCGAGTACAGACACATCTCGGTACTCTTGCTGATAAAACTGCACGTCCATATTTGGTTGAGATGTCGGAATACTGCTGACACCTTCCAAATTCTAGCATTAACATCAGGGTCAATGTCACCATTGTTGAAAAGGTTTTGCCAAGACTATTGAACATCTCAACACATTCAATTTGGTTTCCATCAACATTGAGTGGTGTTGCTTGCGGGTCTCCATGGACCACCATCTCTTTAGTCTTTTCACTGCTGATTTTTAATCCAACTTTTGTTCTGTTTTAGTAGAGTCTGTCGTTCATTTCTTGTAGGGTAGTCTGTCTTTCACTTGTCAAGACGATGTCATCAGGAAAGTCTGCCAACTTGTGTTGGCCCATTTAAAGCCAAATCTTGGGCCATTTATAATCTTCCACATGATGAAGTCCAAACAATGAGAAACAGGAATGGCAAGAAGGTGCATCCATACCTCATGACATTCAGTTTGTCAAACATCTTTGTGTCGCTATTTCTTGTTCTTATGCAGCATGCTGAGTTTCTGTATAATGCCAGGAATATGTTGATATAGTGGACCATTTGATGGTGGCAGCAACCGACTTGAAATGTGTAGAATGAAGTGGAAAAGAAGAGGTTAGTGAACAGCTCTTCAGAAACCGACGAGTAGACCACAGTGTTTGCGATTGGCACAAAACCAAGTGCAGAACATCCCTGAAAGCCAAGAATGGCAACAATGTGTGGCATACGTAAGACATGTGCTGGCAGCTGGAAGGCACCACTGGGAGTTTGTGCTGTATAGTATCAAAAGAGTATTGGTGTAGAAGCCCATACAAAATGAAAGGTGATATGATTTTCTGATTCACAATTTAACAATATGAATTTGTAGTACTGTATTTTCGCGCATATAAGACGCACCCAAGTATAAGATTCACCCGATTATAAGACGCGGGTTTTGATGATTTGTGTTAATAAAATTATGGATAAGAAGCCCCTATATATAAGACACACCAAGAGGGTCAAATACTGAGTTTTCTATTCAGTAACCTGGTTATTAGGTTATTTACAATTCTATCACACCTGAATGTGGTTGCCAGTAGAGAGCAAGAGATAGGAGAGAGAGGAGGGAGGGTGGGAGAGAGAGATTGCCTTGAATTGGAAGGGGTTCTGTCGACTGTCTAAATAGACCTATATCAATCATTTAGACATCTACTGTAATACTAAATCTCTATTCAGTAACCTGCCTAATTACAACCCTCTTTCAGCTATGTGTGGCTGCCGGATGAGAGATAGAGAGAGATGGAGAAAGAGAGACGAGTTGAATGTGACTGCCGATGGAGACAAACAGAGAGAGGGAATAGACCTACATCAATAAGTTAAGCACCTAACACTAAATCTTTAAATTCAGTAACCTTACCAATTATAACCGTCTTTCATTTCTATGTTGCTGCCAGCTGAGAGAGGGAGAGAGAGAGAGAGAGAGAGAGAGAGAGAGAGAGAGAGAGAGAGAGAGAGAGAGAGAGAGAGAGAGAGGAGAGAGGGGAGGGGGAGGGAGGGGAGGGAGGGAGGGAGGAGAGAGAGATGCCTTTGGAATTGGAATTATTTCCCTTCACCGTTTCTACTTGCATCTACTTAAGGTCTTGGATTTATTTATTGATAATGACATAGAGGCCAGTTCTTTGTGTTCCAAAAATTTTGATAAGACACCCACGAATATAAGACACACCAAAGAGGCTAACCATGTAAAGAAATTGTAAAATACATTTCTTATATGCACGAAAAAATGGTATTTAATTTCAGAATGTTATGTTTGAAATGTTGATATTATGCCTTTACTCTTAAGTGTTGTTTGTGCTGTTGCTTATCAGGAGGCAGTTCGTGGTCAAATAAGCTGAGCAAATCAGGTAACATTCCTTCTGGTCTTACATACTTTTTACTTGTGTTTACTTCTAAGTTCAATGACTTTTTATTTAATGATAATGAGGGTAACAACATTGGTGTGGTGAACTGACCTGAAGGTCATGGATTCAATACGGGCCTGAGGTTGACTTAGCCTTTGCTCACTAGAGGGCATTGACAAAATCAGTAGCACTGCTGCTTATCAGCAGGGAGTTCATAGTCAAATGTAGCAATCAATCAATCAATCAATCAATATACTTCTATGGCACCACTATCATAATGCCCAGGGCATCAGCCGATGGCACACCAAATCCAAATAGAATTAGAGCCAAGTCAATCCGGAAGATCAGTCAGAACAGCGGGGGAGCAATCTAAGGGGGATAAGCCAAGTCAAACAGGTATGTTTTAAGACCAGATCTAAAAGATGATGAATTTGTAGTTTTACGAAGTGATATTGGTAATGAATTCCAAAGCTTAGGGCTGAGAAACAACTAGTGCCAATGACGGTGCAAGAATAAGGAACAACAAATGAAAGTCCTGCCGAATACCTAGTGTATTGAGTAGTAGGTCGAAGGATTAGTCGCATCTTAAGGTAATAGGGTTCATTTTATACTATGGTTTTAATTACTAAAAGATAAATTTTATAATTAATTCAGTATTTGATAGGAAGCCAATATAGGGACTGTCTAGCTGGAGTTATGTACTCTCAGGAGTTTCTGCAAATTTGAATTTGTGAT